>WNGS01164858.1:32641354-32654471 GCA_020271785.1 Procambarus virginalis
CTCATCCCAGCACCACCCACACCCAACCCCAGGACGCAGGAGCGAGGCGGTGGCATGGGTCCCGAGGTGTGGTGCTCCACGGGTCCTGCTTCCTTGTGGAGTAAACTAATTAAAGTTGGCTCCAGCATATATGCTGAGTAGGTATAGAGGGCACTTAATATGTATATATTTAAAGTTTCTTATCATGAGAGTATTGTCAGTGGAAACGATAGATAGAACAGGTGATCTGAATAATATATAAGATTTACAATTGTACAGGTAAAAGAAGGGGTTATAATTTACTGTAGCAAACAACAATACTAATCGACCACTAAGTACAGTTACGTCAACGTGTAGGACAAACTACAAAACTACAAGGTGTACAAGGAATGCTGCCACATACACACTCACTACTGCAGTTTGGAACAACCAAGACGCACAACTGACAAGCAGTGTACACACACACACACACACACACACACACACACACACACACACACACACACACACACACACACACACACACACACACATTACAAGCGGGGAAGTAAGGAAGTGTTTACTAGAGTTGGATGTGACAAAGGCTATAGGCCCAGATGGAATCTCCCCATGGGTTCTAAAGGAAGGAGCAAGAGAACTGTGCCTACCACTCTCCATTATGTATAACAAGTCACTGGCAACAGGGAAACTGCCAGATATTTGGAAAGCAGCTAACGTAGTCCCGTTATACAAGAAAGGGGATAGACAGGAGGCACTGAACTACAGGCCAGTGTCCCTAACCTGCATACCATGCAAGCAGATGGAGAAGATTGTGCGAAAAAAACTAGTGGAGCATCTGGAGCGAAGGAACTTTGTAACACAGCACCAACATGGGTTCAGGGATGGCAGGTCCTGCCTCACAGGGTTACTTGAATTCTACGACCAGGCAACAAAAATAAGACAAGAAAGAGAAGGGTGGGCAGATTGCATATTTTTAGATTGTCAAAAAGCCTTTGATACAGTGCCACACAAGAGGCTAGTGCGAAAGTTGGAGATGCAGGCTGGAGTGAAAGGGAAGGTACTCCGGTGGATAGAGGAGTACCTAAGCAACAGGAGACAACGAGTCTGTGTGAGGGGTGAAGTCTCAGATTGGCGAGACGTTACAAGTGGAGTCCCGCAGGGGTCAGTCCTTGGACCTATACTGTTTCTGGTATATGTAAATGATCTCCCAGAGGGTATAGATTCGTTCCTCTCAATGTTTGCCGACGATGCAAAAATTATGAGGAGGATTGAAACAGAGGATGATAGTAGGAGGCTACAAGATGACCTAGATAGACTGAGTGAATGGTCCAACAAATGGCTGTTGAAGTTCAACCCAAGTAAATGCAAAGTAATGAAACTAGGCAGTGGATACAGGAGGCCAGACACAGGATACAGAATAGGGGATGAAGTACTTAATGAAACAGACAGAGAGAAAGATCTAGGAGTTGATATCACACCAAACCTGTCTCCTGAAGCCCACATAAAGAGAATAACGTCTGCGGCATATGCGAGGCTGGCTAACATCAGAACGGCGTTCAGGAACCTGTGTAAGGAATCATTCAGAATCTTGTACACCACATATGTAAGACCAATCCTGGAGTACGCGGCCCCAGCATGGAGCCCGTACCTTGTCAAGCACAAGACGAAGCTGGAAAAAGTCCAAAGGTATGCTACTAGACTAGTCCCAGAACTAAGAGGCATGAGTTATGAGGAAAGGCTGCGGGAAATGCAACTTACGACACTGGAAGACAGAAGAGTAAGGGGGGACATGATCACAACCTACAAAATCCTCAGGGGAATTGACCGGGTAAACAAGGATGAACTATTCAACACTGGAGGGGCGCGAACAAGGGGACACAGGTGGTAGCTGAGTACCCAAATGAGCCACAGAGACATTAGAAAGAACTTTTTCAGTGTCAGAGTAGTTAGTAAATGGAATGCACTAGGCAGTGATGTGGTGGAGGCTGACTCCATACACAGTTTCAAATGTAGATATGATAGAGCCCAGTAGGCTCAGGAAACTGTACACCAGTTGATTGACAGTTGAGAGGCGGGACCAAAGAGCCAAAGCTCAACCCCCGCAAGCACAATTAGGTGAGTACAATTAGGTGAGTACACACACACACACACACACACACACACACACACACACACACACACACACACACACACACACACACACACACACACACACACACAGTGGACATAGACGAAATGTTCACACGGAATAGTAACAGAACGAGGGGACATGGATGGAAGTTGGAAACTCAGATGAGTCACAGAGATGTTAGGAAGTTTTCTTTTAGCGTGAGAGTAGTGGGAAAATGGAATGCACTTAAGGAACAGGTTGTGGAAGCAAATACTATTCATAATTTTAAAACCAGGTATGATAGGGAAATGGGACAGGAGTCATTGCTGTAAACAACTGATACTCGAAAGGCGGGATCCAAGAGTCAATGCTCGATCCTGCAGACACATATAGGTGAGTACATATAGGTGAGTACACACACACAGGGACCTGTTGATTGACAGTTGAGAAGCGGGACCAAAGAGCCAGAGCTCAACCCCCGCAAACACAACTAGGTGAGTACAACTAGGTGAGTACACACCGTCTAGGGGCCAGACGGCTGAATGGTCAGCGCTCGTGATTCGAATTCCTAGGGTCCGGGGATCAATCCCCGGCAATACCGGAAACAAATGGGCAGATTTTCTTTCAACCTGATGCTCCCTGTTCACCTAGCAGCAAATAGGTACCTGGGAGTTAGACAGCTGTTACGGACTGGGGATGTGTGTGTGCGCGCGCGCATGGGTTAGAGATAAATGTACATAGTAGACATAATGGAGGAAAAATAAATAAAAATAAAGTGGGGCTTTCGGGAGTTGTTGTTCTCCTCCAGCCCGGCTTGAGGCCCAGGCTGAGAGGTTTATCTCCTTCACTCACAAGTAAAGGTGGACTTTCAGGGGCTTAGCGTCCCCGCGGCCCGGTCGTCGACCAGGCCTCCTCGTTGATGGGCTGGTCAACCAGGCTGTTTGACGCAGCTGCTCGCAGCCTGACGGATGAATCACAGCCTGGTTGATCAGGTTACTGATGGTCTTCAAGATGGTCAGACTATTCCGGTGGCAGTCCTCTCGGGAAGGGGGAAGGGGGGGGGCCATGACAAACTCTCAAGGTCTTTACATATTTAATTAAAATTATATATGCAAATGAAGACATCGAAAACCATTAACATTTAATTGTAATAAATTTAAGTTATATTCTAATACAAATGTTAAATTAACGTAACGAAACTGGGGAAAAATATGTTGAATGCTTCAGTTTGTCCGTCAAGAAAGGTTCTTGTTATCCAACCTGTCATTTTTCTTGCAGTTGTGACGGCTACTTTATTGTGTTCTTTAAAGGTAAGGTCTTCCCACATGACTACTACCAGATCTTTTCTATTGCTTTTTCATTTTATAGTATGATCTGGCTGCGTTTTACAAGGTTCTGCCGTTTTTATATATTTTCGTTTTTGTCACAGCGCAGGAGCTGGATGGTCATTAATGTTGTTATTTTCTGTTCACACACTGAAAGACCTGATTTATATCAGTTTGGAGGTTTGTTGTGTCCTCTATGTTGTCTACTCTCATAAACATCCTAGTGGCATCTGCAAAGAATGAGACGGTACTACAGATTGTGTCCTTGGCTATGTCTGGTAATAGAAAGAGTACTGGAGCCAGCACAGTACCCTGGGGGACTGAGCTCCTCACGGTTGATGGTCAACAAAGTAAAATCCGGACCATTACACCCTGGGTTCAGTTCACTAAGTAATCTTAGCTCCCTCTTCTTAAGTTGCCAGTAATTCTCTTTGTGTGCATTTTGCGTGCAATAATCCCGCATGGTCAAACTTCTTGAAGGCCCGTGACAATTTTGTATATTACATCACCGTTTTTCTTATCTTCCGAAGGATCTAAACCCATGTCACAGTGATCTTGTAACTGAGAGTGACAGGAGCGCCGTGTTCTGAGCCCATGTTGTCCGGGGGTTATGCAGATGCTGTGAGTCCGTGTGTTTCGTGATCTTACTTCTTAAAAACTCTTTCAAAGATTGTTATGTTCTCATGCCACATTCCCCTACACCATTCACCCCCCAAGCGTAACCCCCCCCCCCCACTTCCATCACCCCGTCCAGAGTGTGTTCAGAGAAGCAGGAAGTTGGTGGAAGGGGAGATCAGGAACCCCATCCCCCCACACCCATCCCTTCACTCCCGATATACGTCAGATCCACACCTGTGATCTTGCAGCCTCAATCACTTCCGGTCCCCCCCCCCTCATAACGGCGTCTCTGAGCCCCAAGGAACCCACTCCCCCCCCCTCCACCACCACCACCAAAGGAGACTCCTCCCAATACACACAACAAAGAAGAAGTCGTAACCTACACGCCCTCGATGACAGACTTCCCACTACAACGGCGAGGAAAGCTTCCCACACACACTGGCAAATTCCTCCCACACCCATGAGAGGGACAACCCTGATTGTCAGCCAGACTCCTCGCACAGTTCCGGATCAGCCGGGCTGTGGTGGGTATGTGGGCCTGAGGGTCGCTCCAAGCAACACCAGCCTGGTGGACCAAACTCTCACAAGTCGAGCCTGGCCTCGGGCCGGGCTTGGGGAGTAGAAGAACTCCCAGAACCCCATCAACCAGGTATCAAGCAGGACGCTCAGATCTTTATACTGGACCACATTGAAGCGGGACAGTCGTTAATAAAAAATTATAATTAGTATCAGAAATAATTACATTCCTCATTCCTTTTTAATCCTTTTCAATACAATTAATTTTCTTACAATACTGGGGAAAGGAGTACAGCACTGGGTATATAATGAACACAGTAGTGTGAATATAAGGAGTTTAAACTGGCGTAATGAACATCACACCAGGTGTGGTACTGCCAGTAAGGCTTGTAATGATGGTGTCATTATATTCATTAGCTTGTCATGATGATGTCATTAGCTTATAATGATGGTGATGGTGTAGGTGATAGTGGGCGGTGGTGGTGCTCAAGACGGTGCTGATGGCAGGTGTGATGGTGATGGTGGTCACAGTCATGCTGGAACTGGTGGTGAAAATTAGTTGTATCTCGTACATTTCATTCACACTTATACACCCAATCCATACAACCCCCCCCCCTCCGAAACACCCCCACCTACGCCATCCCCCCCATCAAACAAACACCCCACCATCCCCCCCTACTCTCACTACCCATAAGTAACCTCCCCTAACACTACCAGCACTAAACATCTACCATGTTCACCCGTCAATATAACAGCAAATGGTAACAGGGTTATTAGCATATCCACAGCCTCGCTCCTGTGCCAGGTAAGTCCACTAAGGGCTCACCATAGCCCGTGCTACTTGCCCCGCTCCTGTGCCAGGTAAGTCCACTACGGGCTCACCATAGCCCGTGCTACTTGCCCCGCTCCTGTGCCAGGTAAGTCCACTACGGGCTCACCATAGCCCGTGCTACTTGGAACGTTTGTTCCCAGTAGCTGAATCTTAAACACAACAAGAGGGTTATGAGTCGTGCGCTCGCTTGGCCTCGTGGACACTTTAATACTTCTTGGTGCTTGTGGTACTCGGTAGTGGTCTTGGGGTCCACCCCCATGCTGCATGCTGGGGTGCAGCATGCTGGGTCCGGCCCGCCTGTACCCCAGCACTACGTACCCGGTACCCGTACCCACTCACGGACCCGTGACTGTCCCCGGTCCCAAACACGTACCCCAGACGAGTCCATGGCCGTGCCCGGTCTCCGAGTACTTGCCACGATGCAGGCAGGTGCAGAGGGTCACACCCGTACGGACAACAATGGTCTCCCCGGGATAACTAAGGGGCAGATGGGCACACACTGCCAAGAAATATTGCCGGAACAACCGTGGACATCTTCAAGAAAACTAGACGTGTTTTCTTCAAGAAGTGCCGGACCAACCGAGCTATGGTGAATATGTGGGGTCTGCGGGCCGCTCCAAGCAACAGCCTGTTGGACCAAACTCTCGCAAGTCAAGCCTGGTCCAGGGCCGGGCTTGGGGAGTAGAAGAACTCCCAGAGCCCCATCCAGGTACAATCCAGGCACACGACAGTGTAATTTCTCGTGTGTAAGGAAACCCGTTGGAATTCCTGCCATTCTCTCGCGTCCGCTCACAAGCGACTAATGAAAGTAAAACAACAGGACTTAATATATTCGAGTTGATGAGACGAAGCTGGTGGTGGAGGACCAGTGGTCGTACCTCCCTTTGATCATACCTTGATGGGGGGGTCTGGGAGTTGTTCTCCCACAGCTGGGAGAACCCAGCCACTTGGGCTGGACGGTAGAGCGACGGTCTCGCTTCATGCAGGTCGGCGTTCAATCCCGACCGTCCAAGTGGTTGGGCACCATTCCTTCCTCCTCGTCCCATCCCAAATCCTTATCCTGACCCCTTCCCAGTGCTATATAGTCGTAATGGCTTGGCGCTTTCCCTTGATAATTTCTTCTTTCTTCCCACAGCTGGGTCCTGGGAGAGGCTGGGAGCCGTGAGAGGAACCTCTGCTCCACGCAGTCTAACTTATGGTGTCATCGTGGTTGTCATCCCAGCATGATACCTGGAGCACACCTGGAGAGGGTTTGTGGAGCTCTTCTACTCTCCAAGCCCAGGCCGAGGTCAGACTCAACTTGTGATAACTTGGTCCAACAGGCTGTTGCTTTCAGCGGCCCGCAGGCCCCACATATCCACCACAGGTGGTTGATCTGGCACTCCTTGCAAGAACTCGTCTAAATGCCTCTTGAATACATCCACATTTGTTCCTGCAATATTTCTAATGTTTGCTGGGATGGTGATGGAAGGAAGGGGTGGAAGGCAGGGAAGGAAGGGGTGGGAGGCAGGGAAGCAGGGCAAGAGGAAGGTGAGAGCTTGCCCTCAACCTGTACAGTGGTGGCGGCCAAACACAAGGCTCACACCTGACAAACACACACACGACACGCTACACACACATGGTGCACGCGAGCACATGTAACCTGATGCTCTATCCTGCAGGTGTAAACACCCCAGGACACGCGCAGGAACACGCGCACACACACTCAGGTTAATTACTATATCAGCATTCTGATGGAGTATGTACGTTCTACTTACCAAAACGCAATTCTTCAAATTAACAGACAAGTTAAATATAGAGGCCTTCCCTGCAACCTTGCCGTAAGTGGTTCTAACCCTAATACCTGCCCCATACCTGGAGAGGGTCTCGCGAGTTGTTCTACTCCTTGAGCCCGACCCTCGAAGAACTTCTTGCAAGAAGCTAAATGCTTCTTGAAATACACCTTTCTTCCAGCAATATTTATAATGCTTGCTGGAGGGTGTTGAACAGCCGTGGACCTCTGATGTTTCAGACAGTGTTGTCTCATTGTGTCTATGGCGCCCCTGCTCGTCACTGGCTCTATTCTGCACTTCCCAACTTAGGGGCTACACTTGAAGGTGTTACACAGACGCCCCAGTAAACACCCACATTGTGTTGTATTGTACCAGTTTATATGCCATCATAACAGTAGTGGTGTTCACCACTTGTCAATGGTGCGCCCGCCTGTATGGGTCGAGGCAGCCTCTGGCCAACCTACCTAACCCCCAGCCCTGTGCTTGGAGCTCGCAGTGGTCGCCACACTTTTGATACCTGGTTGATACCTGGTTGATGGGGTTCTGGGAGTTCTTCTACTCCCCAAGCCCGGCCCGAGGCCAGGCTTGACTTGTGAGAGTTTCGTCCACATCACTGTCTAATGCATTTCATTTGTTAACTACTCTGACAGTGAAAAATCTTTCTGGTGTCTCTGTGGTGCAGAGGTATGTTATCAGTTATTTTGTTAACTCCATGAGAAGCCGGCCACTCCTGCCCCTACAAATATGCAACGGGAGTGTTGAACAATTTCGGGCCTCTCACGTTGATAGAGAGTGCCTATTGCACCTCTGCTCTTCAACGGGGGTATTCTGCACATCCTGCCATGCCTTCTGGTCTCGTGTGGTGTTATTTCTGTGTGCAGGTTTGGGACCAGTAATATTTTCCAGGTGTAAATTATTATCAGGCACGCGGTGCGTCTATCAGGCACGCGGTGCGTCTATCAGGCACGCGGTGCGTCTATCAGGCACGCGGTGCGTCTATCAGGCACGCCGTGCATTCTCACGTCGCTGACTGCAAGGTAAGGCCGTAGAGCGAGGTGTATACAGTGTATACAACGTGTACCTGGGTGGTTCTTAGTGGGAGTTGATGAGGTGGCCGCCGTGGTGGCGTCAGTCGCTGGACCACACGTACTGCTCCTACATTATCTAGTAATTCTCCTTCACAGCCTTACGGGCTCACCATAGCCCGTGCTACATGGACACTAATCTGAGTAGCTAAATCTAAAACAACAATAAACCTTCACAGGGCAGGCTGTGCCAAATGATCAGCCCCACACACACGGCTCCCAGGCAATACCTAACACAGCAATAGGCGCCCTACAACACAAGGCGGAATGTTGGGGGGTGGTGGTGGTGGTGGTGGGGGTGGTGTGGGGGTGGTGGTGATGGTGGTGGTGGCGGCGATTATTCAGCCCATTTTCTCAATTTTGCACTCCTTAAAAATATTAGTTTTTTCGAAGTCCATCCTGCAGATAGGTATGTAGGTAGGTAGAGATATCCTAACCTAACCGTAAGCACCTAAGCAACTCCCCCCCCCTCCACCTAATCTCAGCCCGTCCTCATCAACACAGGTCAAATGTTCATCCAGTCACTAAACTGTAGTACGTTTTACACACGACTCGACCCATCCTCAGACCAGACTGGTCAGAGCGCCTGTAGTCTCCCCCGCCGACACATTCATCAATGAACAAATCAGTCACATTCATCAATGTTAACATATCGTGTATTAAAAGTCAGTTTGTTTTCATATAAAAATTAATATTATTATACATTCAAATTCTATGTATAGTTACGCGTAGGTTAGGTGGTTAGGTTCTGTTGGCGATTATATGTATTTGAAGTACGTAGGTGAAGCATTTATATCATTGTGGGTCGAACAGATGTCATCAACGAAGCATTTGTTCCGGAAGTGTTCGGACGTCATCAGGGGTACAAACCTGTACACATAAATAACATCACATGAGACCAGAAGACATGGCAGGATGTGCAGAATACCCCCGTTAAAGAGCAGAGGTGCAACAGGTACTCTGAGAGAGAACTCTATCAACATCAGAGGCCCGAGACTGTTCAACACGCTTCCACTACACATAAGGGACATAACTGGCCGACCCCTCACAGTGTTCAAGAGAGAGCTTGATCAGCACCTCCAAAGGATACCTGATCAACCAGGCTGTGATTCATATGTCAGGCTGCAAGCCGCCGCGTCCTACAGCCTGGTTGACCAGACGACCAACCAAGAAGGCTGGTTGAGGACCGGGCCGCGGGGAAGTTGAGGACCGGGCCGCGGGGACGATGAGGCCCGGAAACTCCACAAAATAGACACAAGGTAGTTATGATCCTTCGCCTTCCAACCACCTCTACTCTCCCACTATCTATCTTAAACTCGCTGAAAATTAAAAAAATAAAATAAAATACTCTGGCAGGACAGAGAAATTGGAAAAGTGTCAATGTATTCGAACAGGAAAATATATGAGTGGAACACTTGTACAAATGTTCCTCGGCGCGCTTCCCATCTCTCCGCGTTTTCTAATATTTGAGAAAAGGAAAACGAAGCCCACTAACTAACACAAGTCGTCAGTCGATATAGTATAGTATAGTCAACTATAACACTCACCTGACTTGTTCCAGTCAACTTAATTTAAGTGATAAACACTTGATATCAATTTATAAACACGTGCATAACAGATTTATTGATCATACATCCTACGTAAAACTAATTAACAACTGTATCATGTTACCTGGTTGATACCTGGTTGATGGGGTTCTGGGAGTTCTTCTACTCCCCAAGCCCGGCCCGAGGCCAGGCTTGACTTGTGAGAGTTTGGTCCACTAGGCTGTTGCTTGGAGCGGCCCGCAGGCCCACATACCCACCACAGCCCGGCTGGTCCGGAACTCCTTGGAGGAATAAATCTAGTTTCCTCTTGAAGATGTCCACGGTTGTTCCGGCAATATTTCTTATGCTTGCTGGGAGGACGTTGAACAACCGTGGACCTCTGATGTTTATACAGTGTTCTCTGATTGTGCCTATGGCACCCCTGCTCTTCACTGGTTCTATTCTGCATTTTCTTCCATATCGTTCACTCCAGTACGTTGTTATTTTACTGTGTAGATTTGGGACCTGGCCCTCCAGTATCTTCCAGGTGTATATTATTTGATATCTCTCTCGTCTTCTTTCTAGTGAGTACATTTGGAGAGCTTTGAGACGATCCCAATAATTTAGGTGCTTTATCGCGTCTATACGTGCTGTATATGTTCTCTGTATTCCCTCTATTTCAGCAATCTCTCCTGCTCTGAAGGGGGAAGTGAGTACTGAACAGTACTCAAGACGGGACAGCACAAGTGACTTGAAGAGTACAAGCATTGTGATGTGATCCCTGGATTTGAAAGTTCTCGTAATCTGTAAAATGTTCTGTAAAATTTCTCAATACATCTATTATTATTAATATTTAATATGATTTTTATAATTGTGATTATTCTCCTCCTGCTTACCCCGTACTCAAGTCCTCGACCTGGGACCCTCAACCATCAGGTGTCGTCTTATATTATCGTAATGTTAACCAATAACCAATCCTTACCCCCCACCCACACCCCAACCAGCCGGTTCGACTACCACGGACCTACCCAGCAACACTGGGGTGCCAGGGAGAGCCCCCAGCCTTGGACCTACCCAGCCACATCCACAAACACTGGGGTGTCAGGGAGGTGGCCCAATACAGCCGTGGACCTATATGGGAACACCCGGAGACACCGTGCTGCTGCTGCTGCTGCTGTTGCTGCTGTTGCTGCTGCTGCTGCCGCCGCCTTGTGACAAAAACTAAGCCGCTGGGCTGTGTTCAAATTTACGTCCGTCGTCAGCAGCTCTTCGGCCGAAGTTATTATTCCCCCTCGTCCTCCTTGTCTAACAATGTTACATCAAGGGCTACTGTTATATCAGTAGTTCCGTGACAGTCACCACTTACTATGGTGGCAGTGTTCTGAGGCGCGGTGTTCTGAGGGCACGGGGAGCAGATGGTCCGGGGCAAGAGGAAACAGTTTAGGCACGCAGGAGAGGGGGAAGTAAGCGCGAGGGAGGGCTGGTGAAATAGCCAGAAACTCTCTAAAAATGGTCCAAGAGGGAATGGTGAGTACTCCATTCACCTGGGCTCTAGCAGACTCGAACCACGGACCCCGCGCGTGTAGGGCCAAAGCACTGTCGACAGAACTACTGAACCCACACAGGTTCTCCCGCGGGAGGGTAGACGCAGGCAGTGTTCAAATGATTGATTGATGAAGATTAAGCCACCCAAGAGTTGGCACGGACATGAATAGCCCGTAAGTGGTGGCCCTTTTTAGCCATTACCAGTATCAAGAGCTGATACTGAAGATCTGTGGATGTGCGACTGCACCCTGCGTGACCGGAGATGTCTCCCGTCAGTGTTCAAGGCTCAACAGCTCTATATAACATGGCTGAAGGGGAAACCAAACAGTGAAACTCAAAGCGAAATAATCTGACAATACCACCGCGTCCAGAGTTAGCTAAATGGTGCGTTCACTGAAGTGATTTGACTGATTCTTTTGGCGTTCAATAGGGCAGGAATCTTCGCGTGAGCCTGTGTGCCTTATGCAGGATCCTGGGATCAATGTACTCGCGGCTCGGTCTCTGACCAGGCCTCCCGGTTGGTGGTGTGGTCAACCAGGTTGCGAGGCACAACTGCTCGCAGAGTTCTCTTTCGAAGACCGTGAGAGGTCGGCCAGTTATGCCTCTTATGTTGAGAGGGAGTGTTGCAAGGTCCCTTAATGCTGACAACACTCAACATTGACTCAAAAGACACAACGCGGAAAAAAGAGTAACTATTTCATTGACTCAGGTGTTCTGGATGACATCCTAACAATTTATCCAAAATTTGCTTGTCCATTTTAAAGAATGAAGAACAATTTTATTTATATTACTTCTAAGCTGCATCACTTATGAAGCCATCCCTGCCCTTGTGTGGCAGTACACAATAGAAAATTGTTTTCACATATTGATACATTAAAAGATTGATTGTAACCGTGATATATATGCGCTTCAGCCTACAGTTTAGACCTATTGTCTTGTGTATGACCCTCTGTCCTGCGTGACAGTGAATACCAGCACTATCCTCACTTTACTAAGACTTAATTGAAATCCTCAGATTAGACAAAATTGTAATTAATCTTGCCAATAAAGCTGTTAATAATAATAAGAGTATATATAAACTTCCCGAAAATTACTCTGAATATCAAATGGGAAACTTTTATCTTTCATTAGTATGTACTATACGCGTGCGCGTGCGCGCGGCTTACGTGTGTACGTGACTACGCGTACGTGTGTACGTGCCTACGTGTACACGTGTGCGTGTGAGAACTCGCCTAATGAAGCTTAAATAGTTGAGCGTTACCAGTTGCCTGTCTAGTACAATCAATAAAATCAAACAAGAAACTATTCATAAATGAGTGTATACATAATTATTCCCCATTACACAAACACTAAAGTACCTAATTTACTTTTCTAGGTCATTATAATATCACAAGATGTGATGACTCCCAACCCTCCCGCCTCTGATCATCTTAACACTGTAGCTAGTGGTAGAAAAGAGTTATTAACACTATCATCACTATATTTACTATATAGCTACATAGTATTAACACAAATTGGCATCTATTATTTAAACACCATTGTTTGCTGGTGGTGGTGTTGTGGTCGGTCATAAGCTCACCAGTCACGAGGAGACACCAACACAAGGATGAGTCCTCCTCCCCGCTATCCTGTAATGCTTTTTGCGCTACCGCTCACGGGACGAGTGGGACGAGTATGGGGTGTACAATAAACTAGCCCCCTCCGGCGGCATATATAAACATTGGAGCAGGACAGGGGGTAGGACGGGAGACATCTCCCGTCACGCAGGGTGAGTCGCCCTCCACAGATCTCAGTATCAGCTTTGATACT
>WNGS01164858.1:32661317-32693130 GCA_020271785.1 Procambarus virginalis
GACAAGGCCTAGATGTAGTACAGAATGATGCCATGCTCATCATCCTGGGTTGTCCTAGAACTGTCAGAATTGTTAACATGAGAAAGGAACTAAACTTCCTTCCATTTACGAAGAATAGTTCTACTTAGTACTATGTTTTGCGCCAAACTTTGAAGAATAATGGTCCCCCCAGCTCTATTCAAATTAATTGAGATCCATCTAAACAATTCTGACTGTTCCCTCCATCCACCGCAAAAAGCTCCCTACAGTGCGTGGCTCAGTTGTTGTGCCTATAATCTTCGGAAACTGAACGTTCTCTTAACCCTGATAAAACTGTTCACTATATTCCCCCTGGAAGATGTGGAGGTCTCTCTGCATTATACCCCCATCAGTGTTAAACAAATGTATAACACTGACATTTTGAGATGTATAACATTAGAAGCTATTGACAGTCATCTTCACATTCTCAAACCGACGGAATCCTATGCCTTTACTGATGGCTCTGTGCAGTTAGGCACTGGTAGAACAGGTTGTGCATGTGCAGTGTATAAAGGGAATGAAATGATCATGTCTACTACACAGAGATGAACAACTGGCTAGCACGACGCAGACCGAGCTAGTGGGCATTTATCTAGCCACTGAATACCTTAAGCTCAATGGTGGTGGAGTTATTTTCTGTGACTCTAAAAGTGCTCTGCAGTCCTTAAATAACCCATCACAATGTATATCGGACGTAGCTTGTAATATTAAATGGAATGTAATCTTTGCCAATGATAATAAACTTGTATAAATTTGTGTGGATCCCATCCCATGTTGGAGTTGGAAAACATGACTTCGTAGATCGATTGGCCAATGAGGCTTGCAGGAAAGAAAACATTGATTATGACTTTGGACTATCTAATGCAGTTATTAGAAACATACAAATTAAAGAAATTAATTCAGATTTAGAAGAACTAAGAAATGCCCAGAGACCTGAAAGCTGCAGTATTAAAAGTTATGACAAGTTTTGTAATAATAGGTATTTGTATGGTCGGCATAGTAGCGAACCAGGCAATGTGATGTAGTCATTGCGCGAATTCGCCTTGGCTATAGACACATCTGGCAGGTTAGTGAGGCTGAGCCACTACCAGAATACTCAGATTGTAAACTCTGTGATAAACCTTTAATGCACTCACTAGAACACTACATTGATGAATGTGAAACCGTAAAGGACTTTAGACCTCCTGGCCTCTTGTACCACCAACTGTGTAACTATTTATTGACTCAGGTGTTCTGGACGACATCCTAACAATTTACCCAAAATTTGCTTGTCCATTTTAAAGAATGAAGAAAATTTTTATGTATATTACTCTAAGCTGCATCACCTATGAACCCATCCCTGCCCTTGTGTGGCAGTGCACAGTAGAAACTTGTTTTCACATATCCATTATTAAAACATTGATTGTACCATGATATATATGTGCTTCAGCCTACAGTTTAGACCTATTGTCTTATGTATGACCCTCTGTCCTGCGTGACAGTGACTACTAGCATTATCCTCACTTTAATCAGACTATCAAAATCTCAGATTAGGCAAAATTGTAATTAATTTTGTCAATAAAGATGTATAATAATAAATAAACTGGGGTGCAGGGGAGAGCCCCCCAGCCTTGGACCTACCCAGCACATCCACAAACACTGGGGTGTCAGGGAGGTGGCCCAATACAGCCGTGGACCTATATGGGAACACCCGGAGACACCGTGCTGCTGCTGCTGCTGCTGCTGTTGCTGCTGTTGCTGCTGCTGCTGCCGCTGCTGCTGCCGCCGCCTTGTGACAAAAACTAAGCCGCTGGGCTGTGTTCAATTTTACGTCCGTCGTCAGCAGCTCTTCGGCCGAAGTTATATTCCCCCTCGTCCTCCTTGTCTAACAATGTTACATCAAGGGCTACTGTTATATCAGTAGTTCCGTGACAGTCACCACTTACTATGGTGGCAGTGTTCTGAGGCGCGGTGTTCTGAGGGCACGGGGAGCAGATGGTCCGGGGCAAGAGGAACAGTTTAGGCACGCAGGAGAAGGGGAAGTAAGCGCGAGGGAGGGCTGTGAAATAGCCAGAAACTCTAAAAATGGTCCAAGAGGGAATGGTGAGTACTCCATTCACCTGGGCTCTAGCAGACTCGAACCACGGACCCCGCGCGTGTAGGGCCAAAGCACTGTCGACAGAACTACTGAACCCACACAGGTTCTCCCGCGGGAGGGTAGACGCAGGCAGTGTTCAAATGATTGATGATGAAGATTAAGCCACCCAAGAGTTGGCACGGACATGAATAGCCCGTAAGTGGTGGCCCTTTTTAGCCATTACCAGTATCAAGAGCTGATACTGAAGATCTGTGGATGTGCGACTGCACCCTGCGTGACCGGAGATGTCTCCCCGTCAGTGTTCAAGGCTCAACAGCTCTATATAACATGGCTGAAGGGGAAACCAAGCAGTGAAACTCAAAGCGAAATAATCTGACAATACCACCGCGTCCAGAGTTAGCTAAATGGTGCGATCACTGAAGTGATTTGACTGATTCTTTTGGCGTCAATAGGGCAGGAATCTTCGCGTGAGCCTGTGTGCCTTATGCAGGATCCTGGGATCAATGGACCCGCGACCAGGCCTCCCGGTGGTGGTGTGGTCAACCAGGTTGCGAGGCACAACTGCTCGCAGAGTTCTCTTTCGAAGACCGTGAGAGGTCGGCCAGTATGCCTCTTATGTTGAGAGGGAGTGTTGCAAGGTCTCTTAATGCTGACAACACTCAACATTGACTCAAAAGACACAACGCGGAAAAAAGAGTAACTATTTCAGGACTCAGGTGTTCTGGATGACATCCTAACAATTTATCCAAAATTTGCTTGTCCATTTTAAAGAATGAAGAACAATTTATTTATATTACTTCCAAGCTGCATCACTTATGAATCCATCCTGCCTTGTGTGGCAGTACACAATAGAAAATTGTTTTCACATATTGATACATTAAAAGATTGATTGTAACCATGATATATATGCGCTTCAGCCTACAGTTTAGACCTATGTCTTGTGTATGACCCTCTGTCCTGCGTGACAGTGAATACCAGCACTATCCTCACTTTACTAAGACTTAATTGAAATCCTCAGATTAGACAAAATTGTAATTAATCTTGCCAATAAAGCTGTTAATAATAATAAGAGTATATAAACTTCCCCGTCAGGAGACGACTCGTGAACTGGAGGATCTACTCGACACTATGGCGGAGGAATGGTGTGTGATGGGTCGAGTGGAGAGGAGGTGAAGGGCCTCCTCCACACTTGAACTAACAAATTTAGACTCTGCTGCCTGTAACCCTTCCACCACAGCCAGCAGGATGGGTATGGCCTGCCTCCTCCACGTTAATTATGAAGGGAGGAGCCATGTACAGTTGAACAGTATTGATGAATGCACCAATGCAGCGTTTTCTTCGTGTTGAATAAAACACTGGAGGACAACTTGACTAAGACTGACCTTCGCTCAGGTACCTGTGTGTTCTGGCCAGCTTTCCGCGCAGTCACATTAACGCTGCCGCCGGTACCTGTACCTGGATTGTACCCAGATGGGTTCTGAGAGTCCTACTCCACAAGCCCGGCCTGGGGGCAGGCTTCACGGCACACTGGCCCGGGGCCGGTGACATGATTATTTCCTCGGATGACGTCAAGAAAAGGATCGACAGGTGGACAGTTAATTTTACAAGTACATCAAACATCCGGTAATTAGGGGCCAAATCTCCGCGATCAGTCCTCAGGGGCAGTGGATGACCTGGTCGACCCTCCTGTCAGTCTGTGTGCCTCCCCGTCCCCCCACCCCCCACCACACAACATTCCTTCCCCACACACTCACTACTGGACACTTCCCCACACACTCACTACTGGACACTTCCCCACACACTCACTACTGGACACTTCCCCACACACTCACTACTGGACACTTCCCCACACACTCACTACTGGACACTTCCCCACACACTCACTACTGGACACTTCCCCACACACTCACTACTGGACACTTCCCCACACACTCACTACTGGACACTTCCCCACACACTCACTACTGGACACTTCCCCACACACTCACTACTGGACACTTCCCCACACACTCACTACTGGACACTTCCCCACACACTCACTACTGGACACTTCCCCACACACTCACTGCTGGACACTTCCCCACACACTCACTACTGGACACTTCCCCACACACTCACTACTGGACACTTCCCCACACACTCACTACTGGACACTTCCCCACACACTCACTACTGGACACTTCCCCACACACTCACTACTGGACACTTCCCCACACACTCACTACTGGACACTTCCCCACACACAGTCCTCCGCCGCCGCTGCCTCATCTTCCCACTACTACTGCCTCTTCCTCGCCTGTATGAGGTCAGTGTCAGGGGTGCTGGTCTACTATTAACATGCTTCCATTGATTGATTGATGAAGATTAAGCCACCCAAAAGGTGGCACGGGCATGAATAGCCCGTAAGTGGTGGCCCTTTCGAGCCATTACCAGTATCAAGAGCTGATACTGGAGATGTGTGGGAGTGCACCCTGCTTGACGGGAGATGTCTCCCGTGTAACATACTTCACTAATGCTCACAATATTAACATCCCTCTCTTCCTCTCCTCTCCCCTAACCCCTCTCCCCTCCCCCAACCCCTCTCTTCCTATCCCAACCCCTCTCTTCCTATCCCAAACCATTTAACATTAACATCTTACACATATTCCCTTCAGTTATAAACTGTAATGATCACTTTACTCGTCATTAAATGTAAATCTTAATAATTTACTCATTCGCCTTTGATCAAATGTAGACCTAAACCATAAATATAATTTATGTCATCCTCTCCGACAAGTTTACAGTGTAGCCTTCTTCGCTAAACCCAAACTGTAATCACTATTTAATATCTTTTTAAACCACAAGTTGTAAACCTCCGCTGTCACAGACATCCACCTGGCGAGCTGTGTGCTGCCCCCCGCAGATGGTGCATCCACCTGGCGAGCTGTGTGCTGCCCCCCGCAGATGGTGGCATCCACCTGGCGAGCTGTGTGCTGCCCCCGCAGATGGTGGCATCCACCTGGCGAGCTGTGTGCTGCACCCGCAGATGGTGGCAGCCACCTGGCGAGCTGTGTGCTGCACCCGCAGATGGTGGCAGCCACCTGGCGAGCTGTGTGTTGCCCCCGCAGATGGTGGCAGCCACCTGGCGAGCTGTGTGCTGCCCCCGCAGATGGTGGCAGCCACCTGGCGAGCTGTGTGTTGCCCCCGCAGATGGTGGCAGCCACCTGGCGAGCTGTGTGCTGCACCCGCAGATGGTGGCAGCCACCTGGCGAGCCGTGTGCTGCACCCGCAGATGGTGGCAGCCACCTGGCGAGCCGTGTGCTGCACCCGCAGATGGTGGCAGCCACCTGGCGAGCTGTGTGCTGCACCCGCAGATGGTGGCAGCCACCTGGCGAGCTGTGTGCTGCACCCGCAGATGGTGGCAGCCACCTGGCGAGCTGTGTGCTGCACCCGCAGATGGTGGCAGCCACCTGGCGAGCTGTGTGCTGCACCCGCAGATGGTGGCAGCCACCTGGCGAGCTGTGTGCTGCACCCGCAGATGGTGGCAGCCACCTCATTAGCAAAACAAAATAGTGTGAAACAT
The DNA here is from genome assembly GCA_020271785.1 of Procambarus virginalis. Classification (NCBI taxonomy): domain Eukaryota; kingdom Metazoa; phylum Arthropoda; class Malacostraca; order Decapoda; family Cambaridae; genus Procambarus; species Procambarus virginalis. Next base: position 32,666,975 of record WNGS01164858.1, read on the forward strand.
TTATCCTAACGGCTGTGAGCAGTGTGTGTTGTTGCTGCTTATTTTTTTACGGGGGCCGTGTTCCCCCGGAGTACCTACCTGGATTGTACCTGGAGTGAGTTCTGGGAGTACTTCTGCTCTCCAGGCCAGGCTCCGGGGCCAGAGTAGAAGTACTCCCAGAACCAGGCTTCATCTATGCACTAAAACTATGTACACATCACTATATATTTCTGTGCGTTATTTTTCAGCGATATCTCTATGTTTTGTCTCCTTCCGTAGCAAACAATGTAAGTTTGAGGTTCTCCCTCCCTCACTATAATTTTTGTAAGCAGGGAGAGGGTAGGGGGAGAGATGCAGGAAGAAGACAACACACCTCCTTCCCCCTCACGCCTCCCCGTCAGAGGTGTCCTTGGGGTAGCTTGCTTCTCATGTTGTTGTTGTTATAGATTCAGCTACTCGGAACAAGTTCCAAGTAGCACGGGCTATGGTGAGCCCGTAACTTACCTGGCACAGGAGCTGGGCAAGAAGCACGGGCTATGGTGAGCCCGTAACTTACCTGGCACAGGAGCTGGGCAAGAAGCACGGGCTATGGTGAGCCCGTAACTTACCTGGCACAGGAGCTGGGCAAGAAGCACGGGCTATGGTGAGCCCGTAACTTACCTGGCACAGGAGCTGGGCAAGTAGCACGGGCTATGGTGAGCCCGTAACTTACCTGGCACAGGAGCTGGGCAAGAAGCACGGGCTATGGTGAGCCTCGTGGACAGGAGATGTCTCCCGTGTTGCTTCTCACTGGCTTATACTCTCATCTACTACTGTTGCTATTACTGTGGCGTCTGGTGAAGAAATAAAACAAGAACGGAAAGCAAAACTTTTAACAACACCGAACACGAAACAAAACGAATTAGAAGCTGGAAAAGAAAACACAAGGACAGAAAAGGAGATAAATTGAAGAGTGCGAGCAAACGAGAAGGAAGAAGATAAATATATAGTAGATAACATAGAGAAAATAGGTCAGGAGTTAGTTTATTATACAAACGACAATTAATAGAAAGGCGGGTTCCAAGAGTTAAGAGCTTGATCCTGTAGGCACAAAAAGTAAATAAGAATTCAACCCTTCCCACCCACCACCCCCCTATCCTGAGAACGTCATGATTAAAGTGCTTCACAATATATTTATGAGACTACATACTCACGTAACAAGCGTCCCGTATTGAAGCTTCCTGCACCAACACCGCGGTGTTCAACATACCTGCAAAGAATATTTGATATGTGAATGCACTAATTAAATGGTAGTTCATATACAGGTGAGAGCTAGCCTAGGTAGGTGAGGGGGGGAGGGTTGAATAGTAGCCTAGGTGGATGAGGGGGGGGGGAGGCTGAATGATAACCTAGATTGTGGTAATAGTGGTGAAAAGGAGGAAATGAAAGGGTGGGTTCTCCAACTCAAATCAGATATAAATCAGGTCTTTCTATGGGCTACAGAAAATAATATGGTGTTTAACGAAGATTCCAGATTCCAGCGACCTGATTCCAGCTCATGTGCTACACAAAAATGAAAATATTAAAACGGAAACCACGTACAAAACGCAGTCAAATCATAACACAGAACGAAAAAGTAATGTAAAGGATTTGGGTGTACTCATGTCGGAAGACCTTACCTTTAAAGAACACAATAAAGTAGCCGTCACAACTGCAAGAAAAATGACAGGTTGGATAACAAGAACCTTTCTAGAACTGCAGATGCTATAACGAAGATACTTTTCAAGACGCTAGTGCTCTCTAGAGTGGAGTACTGCTGCACAATGACAGCCCCTTTCAAAGCTGGAGAAATTGCTGACCTGGAGAGCGTGCAGAGATCCTTTACTGCTAGAATCCACTCAGTAAAACATCTAAACTATTGGGACCGACTAAAGAGCCTAAATCTGTATTCTCTTGAGCACAGGCGAGAGAGATACATAATAATTTACACGTGGAAAATATTAGAGGAGCTGGTCCCAAACCTGCACACAGAAATAACACCACATGAGACCAGAAGACATGGCAGGATGTGCAGAATACCCCCGTTGAAGAGCAGAGGTGCAACAGGTACTCTGAGAGAGAACTCTATCAAAATCAGAGGCCCGAGGCTGTTCAACACGCTTCCACTACACATAAGGGACATAACTGGCTGACCCCTCACAGTGTTCAAGAGAGAACTTGACAAACACCTCCAAAGGATACCTAATCAACCAGGCTGCGATTCATACGTCAGGCTGCGAGCCGCCGCGTCCAACAGCCTGGTTGACCAGGCTGCTGGTCAGGTTGCTGGTTGACCAGCAACGAGGAGGCCTGGTCGGGGACCGGGCCGTGGGGACGTTAACCCCTGAAATACAACCGGAAGATGTATTCCCTCTAATTCAGAGATCTCTCCTGCTCTGAAAGGGTAAGTGAGTACCGAACAATACTCAAGACGGGACAACACCTGTGATATAAATAGTATTAGCATGGCTGTGGGTTTCTGGATTTGAACGGCTCGGAGCCGGTCGGCCGAGCGAACAGCACACTGGACTTTTGATCCTGTGGTCCTGGGTTCGATCCCAGGCGCCGGCGAGAAACAATGGGCAGAGTTTCTTTCATCCTATGCCCCTGTTACCTAGCAGTAAAACAGGTACCTGGGTGTTAGTCAGCTGTCACGGGCTGCTTCCTGGGGGTGGAGGCGTGGTCGAGGACCGGGCCGCGGGGACACTAAAGCCCCGAAATCATCTCAAGATACCCTCAAGATATGGCCGCCGCTATATTTGCTCGGTTACGTTCACTAAATGTCAGGTCGTCAGACAAAGGGGAACTATAACCATATACATATCAGAGATGTTAAAACATAATCGTATTAAAATATAATCGTAATCGCCACTTCAATTTGTAATTCCCAGAGAGAGTTTAGCATGAACACACGCGCATGGAACAGACGCGCGTGCACGCACTCAGCCTTTACAATGGTTGCAACACTGCATCATGTAATCCCACCTGAGAAACTGCTCTCACAGGAAGGCCGACCAGAAAGCCCAAACCATATTGCTGGATTAACGCTGGGTAGCGTTGGACGTTGTGAGGGGGGGGGGGGTTGGACGTCGTTGGTGGGGAGTTGGACGTCGTTGGGGGAGGGGGAGGGATTGGTGGAGGGGGCCGTGCACGTCGTTGTTGGGGGGGGGGAGGCCGTGCACGTCGTGGGGGAGGGGGTCATTATAAATATAGAATATTCCTTGGAATATTCCCAGTCGGAATATTCCCAAGGAATATTCAGCATCAAGGAAGAATGAGTGCTTTGCAGTCTCAGTAGTTGAAGTATTTCCCTGTATGCGGGCAGTAAAGGTTCTCTGTATACCTCCGAGCTCTTGTTACGCCCGCCCTGAAGAGGAATACGAGAGCGGAATAATATTCCATACAAGATGACAGCAGTGCTTCTACGAGGACACAACCCGTCCTCAGACCAAGTTCATTCCATTCAGCTGCCGACCCAAGGACGCATTCATCAATTTTAACACGCTCTTCATTCAAAATAGGAATTTCCTCAAATATAAATGAATTATTGTTATATATATTTGCGTGCTGTGCATATTTCGGCATTGGTTAGGTTAGGTACTCACCTAATTGTGCTTGCTGGGGTGAGCTCTGGCTCTTTGGTCCCGCCTCTCAACCGTCAATCAACAGGTGTACAGATTCCTGAGCCTATTGGGCTCTATCATATCTACACTTGAAACTGTGTATGGAGTCAGTCTCCACCACATCACTTCCTAATGCATTCCATTTGTCAACTAATCCGACACTAAAAAAGTTCTTTTTAATATCTTTGTGGCTCATTTGGGCACTCAGTTTCCACCTGTGTCCACTAGTGCGCGTGTGTGTGTGTGCCGTTGTGTTAAATAGCCTGTCTTTATCTACCCTATCGATTCCCTTAAGAATCTTGAATGTGGTGATCATGTCCCCCCTAACTCTTCTGTCTTCCAACGAAGTGAGGTTTAATTCCCGTAGTCTTCCCTCGTAGCTCATACCTCTCAGCTCGGGTACTAGTCTGATGGCAAACCTTTGAACCTTTTCCAGTTTAGTCTTACGCTTGACTAGATATGGACTCCATGCTAGAGCCGCATACTCCAGGATTGGTCTGACATATGTGGTATATAATGTTCTGAAAGATTCCTTGCACAAGTTTCTAAAGGCCGTTCTTATGTTAGCCAACCTGGCATATGCCGCTGATGTTATCCTCTTGATATGAGCTTCAGGGGACAGGTCTTGCGTGATATCAACCCTCAGGTCTTTCTCTCTCTCTGACTCTTGAAGTATTTCGTCTCCCAAATGATACCTTGTATCTGGCCTCCTGCTCCCTACACCTATCTTCATTACATTACATTTGCTTGGGTTAAACTCTAACAACCATTTGTTGGGCCATTCCTGCAGCTTGTCCAGGTCTTCTTGAAGCCTCAAACTGTCCTCCTCTGTCTTAATCCTTCTCATAATTTTGGCGTCGTCAGCAAACATTGAGAGGAATGAGTCTATACCCTCTGAGAGATCATTTACGTATATCAGAAACAGGATAGGTCCGAGTACAGAGCCCTGTGGGACTCCACTGGTGACTTCACGCCAATCTGTAACACAAGGTGTTAAGATTCTGTTGCCGATTATTTGTATTTGTAGTACATAGGTAAAGCATTTACACAACGTTGTGGTTCAGAACAACAGCAAAGCACTTGTCCCGGAAGTGTTCGGACGTCATCGGTTGTGAGTCGTGTGTAAACCATTTTCCATTGATAAACAACTGGGGTTTGGCGGGTGGGTGGAATGGACTTTGGCCTTTGTTTATTAGGCCGGGCTGGAGGACGAGAAAAAGTACGGTCTTTATGGTACAAAACATTGCACAGTACTCGCGCTAAACGATGTGTGAGCTACTTCTACTCCTTACCTACCTTGAGGTGCTTCCGGGGCTTAGCGTCCCTGCGGCCCGGTCATCGACCAGGCCTCCTAACTCACATCAATCTGTTCGCTAGACACAAAAATAATTTTCCTACTTCACCCGTTAACCTTTTGTCTTTCATTTTATTGTCACATTAATCAAATGCTTTCGAAACGTCTGTATATACCCCCATCTGCATGATGGGTCGCTTCTACTTCCACCATTAGCAAACGAAGCCTAGATACAGGTGGTATTCCAGAAGTACTTAAAACAGTAGAGCGCACTGGTCGGCCGGAGCGGACAGCACGCTGGACTTGTGATCCTGTGGTCCTGGGTTCGATCCCAGGCGCCGGCGAGATGCACTGGGCAGAGTTTCTTTCACCCTATGCCCCTCTTGCCTAGCAGTAAAATAGGTACCTGGGTGTTAGTCAGCTGTCACGGGCTTCCTGGGGGGTGGAGGCCTGGTCGAGGACCGGGCCGCGGGGACACTAAAAAGCTCCGAAATCATCACAAGATAGCCACAAGATAGCCACAAGATAACCACAAGATAGCCACAAGATAGCCACAAGATAGCACCACTCCACAAAGGACGTTATAAAGTAGAGGCAAAACTTATAGACCAGTAACACGTCATACCTGCTGGATACCTGGTTGATGGGGTTCTGGGAGTTCTTCTACTCCCCAAGCCCGGCCCGAGGCCAGGCTTGACTTGTGAGAGTTTGGTCCACTAGGCTATAGTAACCTGGTCCACCAGGTATGGTAACCATGTTCAGACGATAAGTCACAATAACGTGACTGAGGTATGTTGACCAGACCACACACCAGAAAATGAAGGGACGACGACGTTTCGCTCCGTCCTGGACCATTCTCAAGTTGATTGTGAGAATGGTCCAGGACGGACCGAAACGTCGTCGTCCCTTCATTTTCTAGTATGTGGTTTGGTCAACGTATGGTAACCATGATGGAAGAATTGAGAGGTGGGAGAAAAAAAGCAGTTGGAAACAACCCCGTTTATCAGGAATGTTAATCAGGAACCTTCATAGATATCTTTTAAGGGGGGGGGAAAAGCGCCAAGCCATTACGACTATAAAGCACTTGGAAGGGGTCTGGTTAAAGATCTGGGATGGGACGGTGGGAAGGAATGGTGCCCAACCACTTGAACGGTCAGGGACTGAACGCCAACCTGCATGAAGCGAGACCGTCGCTCTACCGTCCACTACAAGTGGTTGGTGAGGAACCTTCATAGAGCTGCCAATCGCGGGTTGTGAAAGATGAAACCATAACAATGGGAGGGTTTAAGACAATAGACTGACAGATACAATAGGGAAGTTATTATTATTCTGGAAAGAGCTGCTTCAGTCACTGACAGGAAAAAGGTCTCCACTCAATCTTGGGCCCTTCAACCATGGGTAAGATTGTTCGTGAGAACTGGGAACTCCTCATGGGAATCCATACATGGTGCAACCCGTCCTCGTAAACAAAAACCCAAGCTCGTTAATCCAGCCGCCAAACCCCCTGTTGATGAATGAAAAGCGGTTTACACACGACTCACAACTAATGCAGTTCGAACATTTATCGAACAGTGCTTCGCTGACGTCCTCTTGTTCGAACCACAATGATATAAATGCTTCACCCACGTACTACAAATACAAATAATCCCCAACAGAACCTAAACACTTAACCTAACCTAACCTAACCTAACCTAACCTAACCTAACCTAACCTACGCGTAACTATACACAGAATTTTAATGTATAATAATATGATTTTATATATAAGAACAAAGCAATTTTAAATACGCAGTATGTTAAAATTAATGAATGCGTCTGAGGAGACTGGCCGCTGCTTTCACTAGCCTAGGGTGAGGACGGGTGGCATGGTAAGCTAAACTCATACCTTGAGGTTACCTTACCTTGAGGTGCTTCCGGGGCTTAGCGTCCCCGCGGCCCGGTCGTCGACCAGGCCTCCTGGTTGCTGGACTGGCCAACCAGGCTGTTTGACGCGGCTGCTCGCAGCCTGACGTATGAGTCACAGCCTGGTTGATCAGGTATCCTTTGGAGGTGCTTATCTAAAACTTTCTAATTTACTTATCTAAAACTGCTCATGCTAAAACTTTCTAGACACATGTTAATGAACCACCAAGACTGATGAGGAAGGGTAATGATGATCCAATTAGACCTTACATGATATTCAACTTCAACTTCCCTCCCCTCCCTACCTCCCTTGTCAATAAACGATTATTGAGTAATGCCAACCTAGTATTATAAAGTATTGACGAACTGTTAAAAGTCAATGTTTTTTATTATTATTATTATTTTCTACCACAGACGTGGCCACACATTTACAATGCTAAACAGCATATATACATTTTCTTCTGTCCTCCATGGACAGGGTTAGAGATCAGTTAAACATATAGTTCAGGGAGTCCATGGGTACAAGACTGGCATATGGAAGGGAAAATTTGAAGAAATAATAGAAACAATGATTTAACTAAGGATGCAACGAAGCAAAACACATAAGCCTGGAATACTATAAGAACAAAATAACAGCAGAAACGGCCACAAAATAGTAAAGAACGAACACAAAACTATGAGAAAAAGTAACTTGAAAACGCCATTTTAGCTAAAGCAATTTATAGATTTAGGAAAGACTTGGGTAAATACTGGTTCGGTAACAGGGTTGTTGATTCGTGGAACCAATTACCGCGTGACGTGGTGGAGGTGGGGGTCCCTCGATTGTTTCAAGCGCGGGTTGGACATGCATATGAGTGGAATTGGGTGGTTATAAATAGGAGCTGCCTCGTATGGGCCAACAGGCCTTCTGCAGTTACCTTGTTCTTATGTTCGTGTATAGGGCAGCAGCAGCAGCTCGCCCTCTCCCTCAACAGAGGCAGACAATAAAAGCAAGAGACACACTGCCCCGTGAGGCCGGATATTGTCTTCACGGGTAATTGACAAAACTGCCTACGGGTCAGTGATCGTCTCCACCCACCAACATTTTGAGGTTGGGTTCTGCTTATTCCACGCAAGCAAGCAAGCAAGCAAGCACACGCACGGCGCACGCACGCACAGTGTAACAGAACTCCATTGTCATAGAAAAAAACTTTAAATTAAATGTTACATTAATAAATAATTTGTTTTTGCAGATATGACAAATGAGCGAGTATACGCCCCCAGGAAAGGGCATCACTGATCACGATCCATATATCTCACCAAAGTCCGAAAACCAGAAGAGATATTAAACCATAAACACCCTGATAAAATAAAATATCATTCACTTTAAGAACGGACTTGAGTTACGCTTTGTGTAAGAATAATAATATGGTAATCATTCACCCGACTCCTCTTCCCACATGCCCATGATGGGGGGGATTCTTTGTTACACAATCTACTGACCTGGTCCAGGACTGGGCCGCGGGGACACTAAAAAGCCCCGAAATCATCTCAAGATAACCTCAAGATAACCTGTGATTGAAACAGTCGAGAATTAGGACGAGCTCCTAAGTCAACGCAAGATAACCTTAAGGTTGGTCCTTATCTTCCCTTGCCAGCGCCACAGCCCTGTGACACAGCCATTAACATAGCCAACATTTATAAGAAAACAAGATTGCAACACGTTAATCCCATCCAACCAGCGAGCGTGTCTGTACCTTCTAGTTAATCATCAAGCACACACTCACAAAGCACAGTTGGATCCCCGGGCCAATCACAAAGCCAAATAGGATAACAAGGCTTATATCGATACGTTAACCGTGGATCGATATCTCTCAAGCATTTAGGTCTCATCCTCGCTTATGATAGCAATAACAGGCACATGATAGATCCAGAACATTAATGTTAGAGAAATATCACAATCATTGGCGTCAATCATTGACCAAAGAGTACTAAACCAACCAGTTTTTTGGGTGACAATCAGCAACCGGTTTATAAGTCAATATATATGTAATCCCGACACCAATCACAGGGTTATATCATGAGTGCAGTGGTTGTAATTTAAGTACATGAGTGGGACTGATCAGATATGTACTTGAATGGGAGCATACCTGGAGAGGGTGTCGAGAGTTGTTCTACTCCCCGAGCCCGGCCTGAGGTCAGGCTCAACTTGTGATAACTTGGTCAAACAGGCTGTTGCTTGGGGCAGCCCGCAGGCCCACATACATATATATATCATGCTTGAGTGGGAGCGGTTGGATAAGTACTTGAGTGGCAGCGGTCCAACAGATCGCAGATCAAGGATTCTTTTATGACTAGTGCTCGCTACAGTAGAATATTATGGGGCAATAACATCTCTATTGAAAGCTGGAGAAACTGCTGCCCTGGTGAGCTCACAGAGGTCTTTTACTGCCCGAATCCGCTCAATAAAATATCAAAGTTATAAGGACAGCTTACAAATTTTAAATCTGTATTCTGTAGAACGCAGGCCAGAGAGAGACGTAATTTAAGCATGGAAAATATTTGAGGGATGGTTTCAAATCTGCAGTTAGGAGTAACTCCTTATGAAGCCAAGAGGCATGGCAAGATGTGAAAATACCCCCGTTGAAAAGCAGAGGTACAATAGGTACGATGAGGGAGAACTCTATCAACATGAAGGCCCGAGACTGTTCAACACGCTTCCACTACACATAAGGGACATAACTGGCCGGTCACTTACAGCGTTCAAGAGAGAACTCGAGAAACGCTTCCAAAGGATACCTGATAAACCAGGCTGTGATTCACAGTTCAATTCACAGAGAGCTGAGTGGACAGCGCTTCGGATTCGTAATCCTGAGGTTCTGGGTTCGATCTCTCGGTGGAGGCGGAGACAAATGGGCAAAATGTTTCTTTCACCCTGATGTCCCTGTCATCTAGCAGTAAATAGGTGCCTGGGAGTTAGACAGCTGCTACGGGTTGCTTCCTGGGGGGGAGGGGTTTAACAAAAAGGAGGCCTGGTCGAGGACCGGGCCGCGGGGACGCTAAGCCCCGATAAGATAACCTTCGCACGCCAGGCTGCGAGCAGCAACATCCACCAGGAAGCCTAGTCAGAGACCGGGCCGCAGGGCTACTGGTCCCCCAGAGGCAACAACAGGTAAGAGATGCTAGCATCCTTGGGTCACAGGATATACATCACAGACCATCCTACGTTACCCAGACCACGCACGTTACCTAGTGCGTGATGGGGTTCTGGAAGATCTTCTACTCCCCCGAGCCTGTTATGACAGCACCCCACTCAGCTCACCTACAGCATCACAGCGCCTCTACGGGAGGAGGGGAGGGAATCTCAACCCCCCATAAACCCCCAGCGCCAGCTAACATGTGCCGCAAATTTGTACTGGTAAAAGTCGTGGTTGGTTGATACCTGGTTGATGGGGTTCCGGGAGTTCTTCTACTCCCCAAACCCGGCCCGAGGCCAGGCTCGACTTGTGAGAGTTTGGTCCACCAGGCTGTTGCTTGGAGCGTGCTGGTGTTATGTGACACATTGACCCGCCTCTGGCCTATCTAATGATAGTTTTATTTTATCATTTTATTACTTTGAGTTTACTTCAAAAGTACAGCAGTGCAGACTGGAATGGATAATCTCGCACCTCTCCTCCCTACCTAAACCTGTCTCCCTCCCTGCCGTCAAGGTGCCCGTCTCCCATCCCTAAGCCATCTAGGCCTAGAAAGAATGATTGACAAGGGCTTCACGGGCTCTACTCCCGCGTGAAGCTCTTGTCAAATCACGCGAATAACGACGCCCAAAGCCCCACCAACCCCGTCTACCCCCCTCCCCCCACCCCACGAACCCCCCCCCCTTTCCCTGACCACAACAACACCCTCCCCCATCACCCCCCCCCCCTCCACCACCACAACGCGTGCTGGAGAACAGCATCGGAAAAGCGTTCGCATCCCCACTTGGCGCGGCTCGGAGACAAAACCTCAGCATATATGGCTCAATAACACGCCAAGACACCGGCCAACTCCCTCAATTTATCGCACAACTCGCAAAACATGGCCAGCAGGGCCATAACCCCGGCGGGAGATGGTGGCCGGTTATTACAAGGCACCAGCCCTCCTCACCCCCACAACTGTTATTACAAGGCACCAGCCCTCCTCACCCCCACAACTGTTACTACAAGGCACCGCCCTCCTCACCCCCACAACTGTTATTACAAGGCACCAGCCCTCCTCACCCCCACAACTGTTATTACAAGGCACCAGCCCTCCTCACCCCCACAACTGTTATTACAAGGCACCAGCCCTCCTCACCCCCACAACTGTTACTACAAGGCACCAGCCCTCCTGCGCCCCGAAATAATTTTTCTCGTATGCAAAAACAAGAACAAAAACTACACCCAGCATTGGGCCCTTGCATAAGGGTGATGGAACTTTCGCAGATGACAACAAAGAAATTAGAGAAATATTGACGCTTCAGTACGATTCTGTTTTCAGTGAACTTCTACCCACTACGAAGATCAATGACCCAAATGAAGTCTTCATGAAGGTGACACCAACCTCGAACCACATATATGTCACCCTAACCCCACTGGACTGTGAAGTAGCCATAGACAGCATGCCCATGCACTCTGCACCAGGCCCAGACTCCTGGAATTCTATATTTATCAAGAAGTGCGAAACACCACTATCATAGGCCCTAAACATCTTTTAGAGACGGAGCCTAGATACTGGCGTCATCCCTGACATACTTAAAACAACGGAGATCGCGCCACTTCACAAACGAGGTAGTAAAGCAGATTGAAAAATAAACGAATTACAACCTAATTTATAGTATATAACTATTGTTCTAACCTCACACATAAAATTCTTTCAAAGAGTGCTAAGAAGTAAGATTACAAATCACATGGAATCACAACATCTACATAACCCTGGACAACACGGGTTCAGAACCGGGCGCTCCTGCCTCTCACAGTTGCTAGATCACTATGACATGGCCTCAGGTGCCATGGAAGACAAGCAAAACGCAGATGTAATATACACAAACTTTGCAAAAGCCATCGACAAATGTGACCATGGTGTTATTGTGCACAAAATGTGTGCAAACGGAATTACTAACAAAGTAGGGAGATGGATCTTCGACTTCCGAGCGAACAGGACGAAGAGTGAAATAGTCAACACAGTAAAATGCAGATCATCTACTGTGAATAGCTCAGTCCCCCCCCCCCAGGTACCGTACTTACTCCGGTACTTTTCCTCATCCTAATATCAGACATAGACAAAAGGAATAACTGACCATGGTTCAGTTACTCGGGCCACAGCTGGCTGGATCGACATCCGCCTTATTTTGTTTTCACTTAGCATGAATTTATAGCGCACTTGTGCCATCACTGAGAGAGTCATAACTTGCTATGTTTAACTTGTCTAACAGAGACGTGAGAGAACCATTTGAGAGTTTCTATAGTGAGAAACACCAGATACCTGGTTGATGGGGTTCTGAGAGTTCTTCTACTCCCCAAGCCCAGCCCGAGTCCAGGCTTGACTTGTGAGAGTTTGGTCCACCAGGCTGTTGCTTGGAGCGGCCCGCAGACCCACATATCCACCACAGTCCGGTTGGTCCGGCACTCCTTGGAGAAAATTATCTAATTTTATCTTGTCCACGGTTGTTCCGGCAATATTTCTTATGCTCGCTGGGAGGATGTTGAACAACCGCGGACCTCTGATGTTCATGCAGTGTTCTCTGATTGTGCCTATGGCACCTCTGCTCTTCACGGGTTCTATTCTGCATTTTCTTCCATATCGTTCACTCCAGTACGTTGTTATTTTACTATGTAGATTTGGGACCTGTCCCTCCAGTATTTTCCACGTGTATATTATTTGATATCTCTCTCGTCTCCTTTCTAGTGAGTACATTTGGAGAGCTTTGAAACGATCCCAATAATTTAGGGGCTTTATCTTGTGTATGAGTGCCGTATATGTTCTCTGTATTCTCTCTATTTCAGCAATCTCTCCTGCTCTGAAGGCGGGACCTTGTTTGGAAGGTCCTTGTTATCCAACCTGCCCTTTTTCTTGCACTCGTGACAGCTACTTACGGTGTTCTGTAAAGATAAAGTCTTCAGACATGATTTCTCCTAGATCCTTTACATTGCTTTATCGTTCTTGAGGTTATCTTGAGATGTTATCTTGAGATGATTTCGGGGCTTTAGTGTCCCCGCGGCCCGGTCCTCGACCAGGCCTCCACCCCCAGGAAGCAGCCCGTGACAGCTGACTAACACCCAGGTATCTATTTTACTGCTAGGTAACAGGGGCAAAGGGTGAAAGAAACTCTGCCCTTTGTTTCTCTCCGGCGCCCGGGATCGAACCCGGGACCACAGGATCACAAGTCCAGTATGCTGTCCGCTCGGCCGACCGGCTCTATAGTGTGATTTGATTTTGAGAGAGGAAGGGGGAGAGAGAGAAGGAGGGGGAGGGGGATACGGGGGGCGCTGCAGTGTGTGAGAGCCTGGAACTTGGAACACATTCTCCCCCAAGAAGCAAACCGCACCATATTTAAGGCAGCATTACCACGCCTGGAAAACCCGCCACTTTTGTAGTACCCCCCCCCTCCCCCCCCCCCCCCGCTGGCTCTATACCACACAGGCCCCGCCCCCTTCATCTCCTACTGCTCAATGGACCTATTCCCATTAAGGACGACCCTTTGCAATAGTCAAGCCGGCATTGGAATGAGCTCCGGCAAGTGCCTCTTACGGCAGACACAAGTGCTCAAGAGGCACAACAATTCTGGTCAAGGTTTCTGGTAAGTGAAGAAAGAAAATAGTCAATAATTGCTTTCTTCGTCTGTCAAAATATTCAGCAAGTATTGTTAGTTTCTTTGTTTACCTGCGACCTGGTTGATACCTGCTTGATATCTGGTTGATACCTGGTTGATACCTAGTTGATACCTGGTTGATACCTGGTTGATACCTGGTTGATAGACCTGACCACCACTGTGAAAATGTTCCGGGAGTTTCCTTGGCGTCTGTCCCAGTGGGTATAGCTCATCACTCTGGTTAAGTACTAGTGGGTGTGGCTAGTAACTGTGTGGGTGAGGACGCGGTGGACACGCAAAACAATATATTACTAATAAAATTAAGTCTTAACAAGAGCATTAACAATTGTAGCAGTGGGTTAATAAGCATCAGTTAACAGAGTTGGGGGGAGGTGTGAGGCGGCCCTAGCAGTGAGCACGGGGGTGGTGGTGGCTTTACATTCAGCTACTGGCAACCAAAAGTTGCAAGTAGCACGGGCTATGGTGAGCCCACAGTGGACTTGCCTGGCACAAGAGCGGGGCTGTGACTGTGCACGGGGGGAGGGAGGGAGGGGAAGGGGGAGGCTCTTCATACCCCGCCTGCTGGCCTCCCTGAAGCTGTTGACTTCTAATTTAACTTTCCTGATGTTCCAAATCTTTCTCGAGTGTGGTGTTAAGTGGCGTGGCTGGAGGTGGCGGCGACCACTTCCCGCCCTCCACCTTCTGCCCCCGTACAGGAAACGGGTGTTTCCTGACGTTTCTCGATTCGCTCACGCTTCCTGCTTCCATTTCCGTTGTCTTCTTCTACTTTCTCTCCACTTAAAGAAGCTTTCCTTGTCAGATTGTCTATGACCCTCAGTATCTTGTGATCATATCTCAGCTGTCTCTCCTGTCCCCCGGGGGTGTGTAGCTCCCTCAACCTGTCCTCATAGCTTAACACCTTTAGCTCTGGCACTTGTTGCAAACCTCAAAAATTTTCCCATTTTGAGCCAATTGTAGGCAAGTTTGTAGGAGTGCTGAATATTCTATTATTGTTTTTACCAAATGTATAAATTTGTTTGAGAGTCCCAATGTAACTTTTTAATGACATTTTAATGTGTGGCAGCTTGCCATATGGAGCTGCTGATAACCTATTTGCGTGAGCCTCAATGTTAATCATTGATTAACTCTGTACTACACAGACATAGATGTAGACAGCTTGTATCCACTCTATAACCGACATATCTGCTATTCTCGTGTTTGCCTTCCCTTTATGCTGCAGATATATATCTCTATGCACTTACCCAGGAGGCCTGGTCGACGACCGGGCCGCGGAGACGCTAAGCCCCGGAAGCACCTCATGGTAACCTCAAGGTAAGGTAACCCACATTAAACTACAACAATCAGTTTGCCCACTTCTGGAGTTTGTCAAGGTCTCTTCTTAATTTTCTGCAGTCCGCCTCGGTTTTCACATTCCTTATCAGCTGTGAGTTATCTTCAAACTGTCACATGTACGAGCTAGCTCACTCGGGTAGGTCATTCGGAACACTAGGTACAGTATGGTCTCAGGACAGTCTTTGAGGACTGTCCTGGGACTGTCCCACGTGTCCCATCCCTCTAGCTACACACCTGAAACGGGGTGAGAATATCTTGAGTTACCTCATCCTTTTGTGTGTATTTATGCCTCAATAAACTTCAGTTTTAATTCCTTGCTGATTATGACCCTTTATGTCGTCCTTCAAGTACTTCATAACCAGGTTCAGTGTTCCCGGTTATCCCAGCTTGCTTCTCCTTCTTTCGAGAGCAATAGTATCAAATGCCTTGTGGCAGTCATGGAAGATACAGTCTTCTGTTTCTGCTACTCTTTAGGTAATTTGGCGTAGATGAGGCAGTGCTTTCTCCCTCCATGTTGTCCTTTCGTTAGAAGGTTTATCCTCTCCAGGTCCTCCACTATTCTCAACCTATTACTTTCTCCACCACTTTACACAAAATACTTCTCAGTGACATTATAAGTTTACATAGTGTTAAGTTTACAATATCTGCGCAACCTCACAACATCTAAAGTCAGAGGGAATAGGACTCTGTAGTTTACAATTACCGCAGGCCGTATCCCTAGAGTCTGAAGCAGTTTTAGTCTATCTCCTATCCTTTGTTATAAAGCAGCTTTCCTCCACATTCAACTGCCCTCCGAGTCATTGGGGCATGTAGTTGCCACCATGCTTCAACGGTGGTCCCTTGGTGGTCCAAGAAGGTGGACGGCAGGGTATAAGAGGTGGTGACGACAGTGGAGGAATGTGGGGGTAGGGGGAAAATAGGTGGGGTAGGGGGATGGAGGTGGGCTAGGAATAATAGAGGTTGGGGGGATAGGAGGAAAGTAATAGTAGTGTAGAAGTGGTAGAAGACAGCTACACAGTTTGCCTACTCTTTAATACAAGCAGCAGCCTCACAGACTGGAAGGACACCTGCTACCAGTAGCTACAGGTGTCAAGATGAAGGCAGCTAATACAAGCAGGACTCCCCCACAAGCAGAACTCCCCCCCCCCTCCACAAGCAGGACTCCCCCCCCCCCACAAGCAGGACTCCCCCCACAAGCACTCCGCCGTGGATAAGACATATGGGCGGCTGATGCAAGAACATTCTCAACATGCTACTGTTGAGTTCCAAACATCGTGATCAAAGATGGCGGGAAGAGCGCCGCACGGCTCCACGCGAGGCGCTGAGAGGCGGAAAATGTAAGTTTAACAGAGGAGTATTATAAGGCGCCCCGGGCCGGGGTACGTAATATCGCGGCCGCCGCCGACGCCACACGCTTCCATTCCTCAAATATTCCTGACAGTGGCACAGCGAGAGGCATTTTGCACAGCGGACTGAACACCCGCACCCTCCACACAATATGCAAAGCTCTTCCTCTTTCTCCGCCGCCCACAGCAACATTCACCATCTGCGTGAGGATATTGCACAGTCCCGGAATACATTATATATCTGTTTATGGTGCTGGTCTTATGCTCCACTACGGATAATTCTTTGGTTTACTACAGTCATTATTTTGTCATTTCATAGATTTCTCCAGATACAGCAGGAGAGGTGAAGGTGTCCCGGGTAGGTCGCCAGCTCAACCCATAAGTAGTTAAGAACATCTAGACGCTCTGACCAACTAAAAACTTTAAAGATTTTCACCCCTGGCTTCTACGTCTGTACAATTGTAACAAGTTGTGAACACAGTTGGAAGAGCTGAAGAAAATACTTAATTCTGTCCTCGCCATTCACAGGCTAACCAAAGTAAATACAATCTATGTATCATGCGAGCACCCAACACCGCGACCGTTCTAGAAGTTTCTACAAATACGCCATTTTCAGATTTGTTCATGTTAAAGTAACATTTGGTTAACTGGAAATGTTTATGTTGAATTTGTTTACAAGTTGGTTATGCAAGACGCGAGTGTTGAGTCACTGGGCCGCAGAGGCTAATGTTCCCGGGACCCGCCACCGACCGCCGACTGTTGCTTACTAACCCACCAAACACTACAACCACCTGCTATGCCACCTAGTATACATCTAATAAAGGTGCCGACTGCTATGTCCTACAGGAAGACACACGACCCACGATCACTGTCTGACTAACCATACCCAGAGGGACCCACGCCCAGAGGGCCCCACGCCCAGAGGGCCCCACGCCCAGAGGGCCCCACGCCCAGAGGGACCTACGCCCAGAGGGCCCCACGCCCAGAGGGACCTACGCCCAGAGGGCCCCACGCCCAGACGAAGAGCCCACACTGGCACAAACAAGGACACTAACACACCCACACCTTTTAACCCCCGTCAGGCGCGGCGAGTCGGGTCATAATAAACCAACAATAACCACGATAACACCCATCTCCCCCCAGCTGGCTCATGGTGTGTGTGTGTGTGTGCTCACAATACACTCACCACCAACACCCGCCACCCCCTCCCCCACTACCCCCCCCCCCCTCCTCACCGCATAAAAGCGTCATGTGGCGAGATAAAACATGGCAGCGGAAGAGGCCTCAGAGCTGGGAAGACTGTGAATTGTAATCCCAAAGCCGGCGCCACCCACACTACGCCCATCCTCCCCCAGCGCCACCCACACTACGCCCATCCTCCCCCAGCGCCACCCACACTACGCCCATCCTCCCCCAGCCCCACCCACACTACGCCCATCCTCCCCCAGCCCCACCCACACTACGCCCATCCTCCCCAGTCCCACCCACACTACGCCCATCCTCCCCCAGCCCCACCCACACTACGCCCATCCTCCCCAGCCCCACCCAGCCACACATAGGGTACACCCAGTGGCCACTGGAACCATGTTTTGTTGTTTATATTTCGTATATAATCCTAAAAAAACAACATTGAGAAGCTGCCTCTACAGTGGTGCCAACACAAGCAAGCAACCCGAGCCTCAAGACTCGTGTGTCCCGGGATAAGTACACAAGTAGGCGATATGGATGCTAACAGTGCCGCCAGCCTGAACCAGCCTCGCTCACTGCTAGATCCCCAAGCCAGCCTGAACCAGCCTCGCTCACTCCTAGACTCCCAAGCCAGCCTGAACCAGCCTCGCTCACTCCTAGACTCCCAAGCCAGCCTGAACCAGCCTCGCTCACTCCTAGACTCCCAAGCCAGCCTGAACCAGCCTCGCTCACTCCCCGACTCCCAAGCCAGCCTGAACCAGCCTCGCTCACTCCTAGACTCCCAAGCCAGCCTGAACCAGCCTCGCTCACTGCTAGACTCCCAAGCCAGCCTGAACCAGCCTCGCTCACTGCTAGATCCCCAAGCCAGCCTGAACCAGCCTCGCTCACTCCTAGACTCCCAAGCCAGCCTGAACCAGCCTCGCTCACTCCTAGACTCCCAAGCCAGCCTGAACCAGCCTCGCTCACTCCTAGACTCCCAAGCCAGCCTGAACCAGCCTCGCTCACTCCTAGACTCCCAAGCCAGCCTGAACCAGCCTCGCTCACTCCTAGACTCCCAAGCCAGCCTGAACCAGCCTCGCTCACTCCTAGACTCCCAAGCCAGCCTGAACCAGCCTCGCTCACTGCTAGACTCCCAAGCCAGCCTGAACCAGCCTCGCTCACTCCTAGACTCCCAAGCCAGCCACTGTCGGAAAACCGACACCATTTACTAATATCAATTCAACAGGCAGATAATATTGCTGCTGTTGTATACACAAGTTACCCATAGAAAATGTAGCTTGTAGTGGAATTTTTCGTCAATAGAAAACGGGATATCACTGCCACATAGTACTATAAATTCACCAGCTATTCTGTTGGGAATTATTCTTAAATACATTAGTCTTTGTACTTTTAATATCATAAAAACATCTCATTTGAGTTAACTTAATTATCAGTATCAAAATAGAGTAAATGTGACCCTTCTATCACTTATTGACATTGGACAAAGAGAGCCAAGGCGTCAGTGGTGAGGGAGCAATCAGCCATTGTTTGTTAGACCAGAGGCGCTGGAGCGAGTTCAGCTCCTATAATTATCTTGGTCGAAGTGTTATGGAGATCAAAGTGTTCTACCATCGCATGTTCTACATGCTGTCAACACCACAAGGGAAGTGCCTTTCCGAAATCTTATCTAAGTCATTACTGGCCAGTAATGTTAGGTAGATATGATTAATTCCGGTTAGAATACGAACGATCGACTCAACACAGGTAATTAAGCCTTGGTCCTTATCTTATATAATATACAGTGTTTTCTCTGATATAGCTGTCATATATATTAGGATTCTGGCTTTATTGCTAGTGCCCTTTGACAGGAACAAGAAGAGGAAGCAAGAATTAATCTTGGTACATCAGTTACTATGGGTGATGAAAGCTAGCCTCACACGAGAGGATAATTTGGTGTTTACATCCTACTTATACCTGGTGGACTAAGCCTGCTGTACGATAAGATAAGGCACCTCCAATTTTAATTTACGAATATATGTAGTTAATACTGTAGTTTGATTGGCTGCATATATATAAATTTACCCCCCCCCCCCAATGTGTAAGAATCGATTTGTGAGAAAAATTGCAGAAATAGTCCACTTAACATCATACCAATTGCTATCGAAATATATAAATTACCGTAAATATAAATTCATATAAATTAAATATAAATCTCACAGGTCGGTTCCCACAGCCACCAGCCTCCCTTGAACATGCACTCCACAAAACCATGACTCTTATAAACGGGGCGAGAAATAAGTGCCAACATTTTTGACGGAAAGGGAAAAATATTAGAAAATATCAGAGGGCAAAAGACCAACCAAACATTATACAGGACCATATCACTGCCGCACGAGCAAGCCCCAGATTGCTGAAATAGAGGGAGTAGAGAGAACATATACGGCACGCATACAAGCGATAAAGCACCTAAATTATTGGGATCGTCTCAAAGCTCTCCAAATGTACTCACTAGAAAGGAGACGAGAGAGAGATACCAAATAATATACACATGGAAAATACTGGAGGACCAGGTCCCTAATCTACATAGTAAAATAACAACGTACTGGAGTGAACGATATGGAAGAAAATGCAGAATAGAACCAGTGAAGAGCAGAGGTGCCATGGGCACAATCAGAGGACACTGTATAAACATCAGAGGTCCGCGGTTGTTCAACGTCCTCCCAGCGAGTATAAGAAATATTGCCGGAACAACCGTGGACATCTTCAAGAGGAAACTAGACTGTTTTCTAAAAGACGTTCCGGACCAACCGGGCTGTGGTGGGTATGGGGGCCGCTCCAAGCAACAGCCTGGTAGACCAAACTCTCACAAGTCAAGCCTGCCCTCGGGCCGGGCTTGGGGAGTAGAACTCCCAGAACCCCATCAACCAGGTATCAACCACCAGGCAAAGCCAGGAAGTCAGTGGACATTCAGAAAATGTCAAATGTTTGATGTACTCAAATATTTGTGGGCTTCAAAACTGAATCGGAGTCGCGACAAACATGCAGCTAGGCAAAAAGGATTAGCCAAAAAAGGATGTGACAGCTGAGGAAGTAAATTAAGAGCAACTGCTCGTCTCACAAGCACTTGAAGGTGATAACATTGTGTCGTGGAGTGGCAACCAGGCCAGCGACCACCTCAGGCAACCATTAACGACCACCGTCAACACCTTAACGGCGCCAAAGTGAAAATCGCCGAGGGAAGGAATAATCAGGGGTAAAGTGCCAAGCCGTTACGAATATACAGCACTGGGAAGGGGTCAGGATAAGGATTTGGGATGGGACGGTGAGGAAGGAATGGTGATACAGAAGACGACTATGATGGGATCGTCACACAGCATCGATCTTGTGCCAGGTTAAGTCCACTACGGGCTCACCATAGCCCGTGCTACTTGCCCCGCTCCTGTGCCAGGTAGGTTACGGGCTCACCATAGCCCGTGCTACTTGCCCCGCTCCTGTGCCACGTAGGTTACGGGCTCACCATAGCCCGTGCTACTTGCCCCGCTCCTGTGCCAGGTAAGTCCACTACGGGCTCACCATAGCCCGTGCTACTTGCCCCGCTCCTGTGCCAGGTAGGTTACGGGTTCACCATAGCCCGTGCTACATGGAACTTTTTGTTCCAAGTAGCGAATCTTAAACAACAACAGCAACATGATGGGATCACTAACCCTTCCACAGGGTATCCAAGCAGTTCACAACATATACAGAACCCGCAAGAAGAAGAATGACTCACTCAAGTGTGATCGAAAACTAAAAATTAAATTGAATCTACTGTGATTAGACGTGTTGTGGATGTCTGTGAAAAACACCTGGTTGATACCGGGTTGATGAGGTTCTGGGAGTTCTTCTATTCCCCCAAGCCCGGCCCGAGGCCAAGCTTGACTTGTGAAAGTTTGGTCCACTAGGCTGTTGCTTGGAGCGGCCCGCAGGCCCACATACCCACCACAGCCCGTCTGGTCCGGCACTCCTTGGAGGAATAAATCTAGTTTCCTCTTGAAGATGTCCACGGTTGTTCCGGCAATATTTCTTATGCTTGCTGGGAGGACGTTGAACAACCGCGGACCTCTGATGTTTATACAGTGTTCTCTGATTGTGCCTATGGCACCTCTGACACGTTTCTCGCTTTCTCCCAGGAAGATATACACACATTATTACACTTATCTATGTTGTACGTGTGGGTGGGTGTGTGCACGCGCGCGCAAACATGTTCCTGCTAAATAAAAACAAGAGGAAGAGACAGGAGTCTGTAGAACATCGGAGNTCACATCAATCTCTTCGCTAGACACAAAAAAAAGTTTCCTACTTCACCCGTTAACCTTTTATCTTTCATTTTATTGTCACATTAATCAAATGCTTTCGAAACGTCTGTATATACCCCCATCTGCATGATGGGTCGCTTCTACTTCCACCATTAGCAAACGAAGCCTAGATACAGGTGGTATTCCAGAAATACTTAAAACAGTAGAGCGCACCGGTCGGCTGGAGCCGACAGCACGCTGGACTTGTGATCCTGTGGTCCTGGGTTCGATCCCAGGCGCCGGCGAGAAACAATGGGCAGAGTTTCTTTCACCCTATGCCCCTGTTACCTAGCAGTAAAATAGGTACCTGGGTGTTAGTCAGCTGTCACGGGCTGCTTCCTAGGGGTGGAGGCCTGGTCGAGGACCGGGCCGCGGGGACACTAAAGCCCCGAAATCATCACAAGATAGCCACAAGATAGCCACAAGAAAGCACCACTCCACAAAGGACGTTATAAAGTAGAGGCAAAACTTATAGACCAGTAACACATTATACCTGGTTGATACCTGGTTGATACCTGGTTGATACCTGGTTGATACCTGGTTGATGGGGTTCTGGGAGTTCTTCTACTCCCCAAGCCCGGCCCGAGGCCAGGCTTGACTTGTGAGAGTTTGGTCCACCAGGCTATAGTAACCTGGTCCACCAGGCTATGGTAACCATGTTCAGACGATAAGTCACAATAACGTGACTGAGGTATGTTGACCAGACCACACACTAGAAAATGAAGGGACGACGACGTTTCGGTCCGTCCTGGACCATTCTCCAGTCGATTGTGAGAATGGTCCAGGACGGACCGAAACGTCGTCGTCCCTTCATTTTCTAGTGTGTGGTTTGGTCAACGTATGGTAACCATGTTGGAAGAATTGAGAGGTGGGAGAAGAAAAGCAGTTGGAAACAACCCTGTTTATCAGGAATATTAATCAGGAACCTTCATAGATATCTTTTAAGGGGGGGAAAAGCGCCAAGCCATTACGACTATAAAGCACTGGGAAGGGGTCTGGTTAAAGATCTGGGATGGGACGGTGGGAAGGAATGGTGCCCAACCACTTGAACGGTCAGGGATTGAACGCCAACCTGCATGAAGCGAGACCGTCGCTCTACCGTCCACTACACGTGGTTGGTGAGGAACCTTCATAGAGCTGCCAATCGCGGGTTGTGAAAGATGAAACCATAACAATGGGAGGGTTTAAGACAATAGACTGACAGATACAATAGGGAAGTTATTATTATTCTGGAAAGAGCTGCTTCAGTCACTGACAGGAAAAAGGTCTCCACTCAATCTTGGGCCCTTCAACCATGGGTAAGATTGTTCGTGAGAACTGGGAACTCCTCATGGGAATCCATACATGGTGCAACCCGTCCTCGTAAACAAAGGCCCAAGCTCGTTAATCCAGCCGCCAAACCCTCTGTTGATGAATGAAAAGCGGTTTACACACGACTCACAACTAATGCAGTTCGAACATTTATCGAACAGTGCTTCGCTGACGTCCTCTTGTTCGAACCACAATGATATAAATGCTTCACCCACGTACTACAAATACAAATAATCCCAACAGAACCTAAACACTTAACCTAACCTAACCTAACCTAACCTAACCTAACCTAACTATAACTATAACTGTAACTATAACTGTAACTATACACAGAATTTTAATGTATAATAATATGATTTTATATATAAGAACAAAGCAATTTTAAATACGCAGTATGTTAAAATTAATGAATGCGTCTGAGGAGACCGGCCGCTGCTTTCACTAGCCTAGGGTGAGGACGGGTGGCATGGTAAGCTACACTCATACCTTGAGGTTACTTTACCTTGAGGTGCTTCCGGGGCTTAGCGTCCCCGCGGCCCGGTCGTCGACCAGGCCTCCTGCTTGCTGGACTGATCAACCAGGCTGTTTGACGCGGCTGCTCGCAGCCTGACGTATGAGTCACAGCCTGGTTGATCAGGTATCCTTTGGAGGTGCTTATCTAAAACTTTCTAATTTACTTATCTAAAACTGCTCATGCTAAAACTTTCTAGACACATGTTAATGAACCAACAAAACTGATGAGGAAGGGTAATGATGATCCAATTAGACCTTACATGATATTCAACTTCAACCTCCCTCCCCTCCCTACCTCCCTTGTCAATAAACGATTATTGAGTAATGCCAACCTAGTATTATAAAGTATTGACGAACTGTTAAAAGTCAATGTTTTTTTATTATTATTATTATTTTCTACCACAGACGTGGCCACACATTTACAATGCTAACCAGCATATATACATTTTCTTCTGTCCTCCATGGACAGGGTTAGAAATCAGTTAAACATATAGTTCAGGGAGTCCATGGGTACAAGACTGGCATATGGAAGGGAAAATTTGAAGAAATAATAGAAACAATGATTTAACTAAGGATGCAATGAAGCAAAACACATAAGCCCGGAATACTATAAGAACAAAATAACAGCAGAAACGGCCACAAAATAGTAAAGAACGAACACAAAACTATGAGAAAAAGTAACTTGAAAACGCCATTTTAGCTAAAGCAATTTATAGATTTAGGAAAGACTTGGGTAAATACTGGTTCGGTAACAGGGTTGTTGATTCGTGGAACCAATTACCGCGTGACGTGGTGGACGTGGGGTCCCTCGATTGTTTCAAGCGTGGGTTGGACATGCATATGAGTGGAATTGGGTGGTTATAAATAGGAGCTGCCTCGTATGGGCCAATAGGCCTTCTGCAGTTACCTTGTTCTTATGTTCGTGTATAGGGCAGCAGCAGCAGCTCGCCCTCTCCCTCAACAGAGGCAGACAATAAAAGCAAGAGACACACTGCCCCGTGAGGCCGGATATTGTCTTCACGGGTAATTGACAAAACTGCCTACGGGTCAGTGATCGTCTCCACCCACCAACATTTTGAGGTTGGGTTCTGCTTATTCCACGCAAGCAAGCAAGCAAGCAAGCACACGCACGGCGCACGCACGCACAGTGTAACAGAACTCCATTGTCATAGAAAAAAAACTTTAAATTAAATGTTACATTAATAAATATTTTGTTTTTGCAGATATGACAAATGAGCGAGTATACGCCCCCAGGAGAGGGCATCACTGATCACGATCCATATATCTCACCAAAGTCCGAAAACCAGAAGAGATATTAAACCATAAACACCCTGATAAAATAAAATATCATTCACTTTAAGAACGGACTTGAGTTACGCTTTGTGTAAGAATAATAATATGGTAATCATTCACCCGACTCCTCTTCCCACATGCCCATGATGGGGGGGATTCTTTGTTACACAATCTACTGACCTGGTCCAGGACTGGGCCGCGGGGACACTAAAAAGCCCCGAAATCATCTCAAGATAACCTCAAGATAACCTGTGATTGAAACAGTCGAGAATTAGGACGAGCTCCTAAGTCAACGCAAGATAACCTTAAGGTTGGTCCTTATCTTCCCTTGCCAGCGCCACAGCCCTGTGACACAGCCATTAACATAGCCAACAATTATAAGAAAACAAGATTGCAACACGTTAATCCCATCCAACCAGCGAGCGTGTCTGTACCTTCTAGTTAATCATCAAGCACACATTCACAGAGCAGAGTTGGATCCCCGGGCCAATCACAAAGCCAAATAGGATAACAAGGCTTATATCGATACGTTAACCGTGGATCGATATCTCTCAAGCATTTAGGTCTCATCCTCGCTTATGATAGCAATAACAGGCACATGATAGATCCAGAACATTAATGTTAGAGAAATATCACAATCATGGGCGTCAACCATTGACCAAAGAGTACTAAACCAACCAGTTTTTTGGGTGACAATCAGCAACCGGTTTATAAGTCAATATATATGTAATCCCGACACCAATCACAGGGTTATATCATGAGTGTAGTGGTTGTAATTTAAGTACATGAGTGGGACTGATCAGATATGTACTTGAATGGGAGCATACCTGGAGAGGGTGTCGAGAGTTGTTCTACTCCCCGAGCCCGGCCTGAGGTCAGGCTCAACTTGTGATAACTTGGTCAAACAGGCTGTTGCTTGGGGCAGCCCGCAGGCCCACATACATATATATATCATGCTTGAGTGGGAGCGGTTGGATAAGTACTTGAGTGGCAGCGGTCCAACAGATCGCAGATCAAGGATTCTTTTATGACTAGTGCTCGCTACAGTAGAATATTATGGGGCAATAACATCTCTATTGAAAGCTGGAGAAACTGCTGCCCTGGTGAGCTCACAGAGGTCTTTTACTGCCCGAATCCGCTCAATAAAATATCAAAGTTATAAGGACGCCTTACAAATTTTAAATCTGTATTCTGTAGAACGCAGGCCAGAGAGAGACGT
>WNGS01164858.1:32694130-32710047 GCA_020271785.1 Procambarus virginalis
ACCACATTCAAGATTCTCAGGGGAATCGACAGGGTTGATAAAGACAGGCTGTTTAACACAAGGGGCACACGCACAGGGGACACAGGTGGAGGATAGACGTGAGAGAGAGGGGAAGGGATAGACGTGAGAGAGAGTGGAAGGGATAGACGTGAGAGAGAGGGGAAGGGATAGACGTGAGAGAGAGGGGAAGGGATAGACGTGAGAGAGAGGGGAAGGTGATAGACGTGAGAGGGGAAGGGATAGACGTGAGAGAGAGGGGAAGGGATAGACGTGAGAGAGAGGGGGAAGGGATAGACGTGAGAGAGAGGGGAAGGTGATAAACGTGAGAGAGAGGGGAAGGGATAGACGTGAGAGAGAAGGGAAGGTGATAAACGTGAGAGAGAGGGGAAGGGATAGACGTGAGAGAGAGGGAAGGGATAGACGTGAGAGAGAGGGGAAGGGATAGACGTGAGAGAGAGGGGAAGGGATAGACGTGAGAGAGAGGGGAAGGGATAGACGTGAGAGAGAGGGGAAAGGATAGACGTGAAAGAGAGGGGAAGGTGATAGACGTGAGGGGAAGGGATAGACGTGAGAGAGAGAGGGGAAGGGACAGACGTGAGAGAGAGGGGAAGGGATAGACGTGAGAGAGAGGGGAAGGGATAGACGTGAGAGAGAGGGAAGGGACAGACGTGAGAGAGAGGGGAAGGGATAGACGTGAGAGAGTGGGGAAGGGATAGACGTGAGAGAGAGGGGAAGGGATAGACGTGAGAGAGAGGGGAAGGGATAGACGTGAGAGAGAGGGGAAGGGATAGACGTGAGAGATAGGGGAAGGGATAGACGTGAGAGAGAGGGGAAGGTGATAGACGTGAGAGAGAGGGGAAGGGATAGACGTGAGAGAGAGGGAAGGGACAGACGTGAGAGAGAGGGGAAGGGATAGACGTGAGAGAGAGGGGAAGGGACAGACGTGAGAGAGAGGGGAAGGGATAGACGTGAGAGAGGGGAAGGGATAGACGTGAGAGAGAGGGGAAGGGATAGACGTGAGAGAGAGGGGAAGGGACAGACGTGAGAGAGAGGGGAAGGGATAGACGTGAGAGAGAGGGGAAGGGATAGACGTGAGGAGAGGGGAAGGGATAGACGTGAGAGAGAGGGGAAGGGACAGACGTGAGAGAGAGGGAAGGGACAGACGTGAGAGAGAGGGGAAGGGATAGACGTGAGAGAGAGGGGAAGGGACAGACGTGAGAGAGAGGGGAAGGGATAGACGTGAGAGAGAGGGGAAGGGATAGACGTGAGAGAGAGGGGGAAGGGACAGACGTGAGAGAGAGGGGAAGGGATAGACGTGAGAGAGAGGGGAAGGGATAGACGTGAGAGAGAGGGGAAGGGACAGACGTGAGAGAGAGGGGAAGGATAGACGTGAGAGAGAGGGGAAGGGACAGACGTGAGAGAGAGGGGAAGGGATAGACGTGAGAGAGAGGGGAAGGGACAGACGTGAGAGGGGGTTAGGAACATGCAGCACCAGGCGCTTCATGGTGGCAGCCCCCGCATGGTACACCACCAGATGAAGGCGCGCCCATGAAGCCGAGGCCCGTGTACCGTGATGGTCCACTGACGGCTGGGTGCAGGCAGTGCCGGGGTGCCAGGCCATCACCACGTACCTGCAACACACAAGAGCCCCGGTAAGGAACTGCACGAGGGGGGGGGGAGGTCGGGTTGCCTCAAGCCACAAAATGTGACCATCTTCAATAACAACATTATTGTTAAAACAGCACAAAAATATTTATACTAAACGAAGAAGAATAAAACCAACATTTTTAAATGAAAAAGAACATGGTGAGGATTACAATTTGTACTGGTATTACCATTGGTACAGTTACGCACGGCACCTTCAACTGTGTGAACGGTTAGGTTAGGTCGTCACCCCCATATCCTGAGGCTATCTTGAGATGATTTCGGGGCGTAGCGTCCCCGCGGCCCGGTCCTCGACCAGGCCTATTTGTTACACACACACACACCCAGAAAGCAGCCTGTAGCAGCTATCCAACTACCAGGTACCTATATACTGCTAGGTGAACAGGTGCATCAGGGTGTAAGAAACTGCCTAATTGTTTCCGCCTCCACCGGGATCGAACCCGGATCTCAGGACTACGAATCCGAGGCGCTGTCCACTCAGCTGTCAAGCCCCTCAATAAGTGGGTTGGAAGACACAGGTATCTCTCTCTCTCTCTCTCTCTCTCTCTCTCTCTCTCTCTCTCTCTCTCTCTCTCTCTCTCTCTTCATTCTCACGTACATATACAGTAGAGTGAAGGGGAGAGGGCTGGGAAGCGTGTCAAGGAAAACCAGCACAAGACGCCGCCAGAGCAGCAGGCACCGGCGGCCCTGTCAACAAGAGGAGCAGAGTCTTACCTGCTCTCTATGGTGTGGGTGCCGGAAGTCACTGAGCGACCACGGACAAGACGTTTTCGGAGGCTGCGCGAGCGACAAGGAGATTCGAATGCAGATGCGTCGACAAGACTGTGACCTGCGCCGAGCTGACTTACATAACCCTACTGATGTTGTTGCCGCTTTTATCGCTTTCCCCTTTCCACGGCAATTGGGTACAGCTCCCAAGGCTACCCATACATAGCGGGGCTCTCTGTCAAGGGCTTCCTGTGTGGTGCCAAGATCCTCACCTCACGGGGCGCTCTGTCAAGGGCTTCCTGTGTGGTGCCATGATCCCCACCTCACGGGGCGCTCTGTCAAGGGCTTCCTGTGTGGTGCCAAGATCCCCACCTCACGGGGCGCTCTGTCAAGGGCTTCCTGTGTGGTGCCAAGATGTGGTGCGTGGCGGGGCGCTCTGTGACCGTCTAGCCACCACTGCCACACGCGTCATGGGTTGTTATACCAGGGGATATAATAAGCACGAGACTGACTGAAGTCATCACAAAGCTCCAGGTGCCTCATATCGGAAGGTCAATAGGGTCTATTGATTGGCCTTCTGGATATCGGTTTGGTGAATGAGTCTAAAGCTTTCGCACACAGTCAGAGGTATGAGTCAGAGCCACAGGTACACCAGGTATCCTTTGGACGTGTTTATCATGTTACGTGTTGAACACAACGGCCAACTAAACGATCGGGCTAGTGATGGAGACCAATTAGACTGGGGTGGTACTAATTACGTGTATCACAATACCATGATTTAGAAGGCGTCAACTACAGGGTTACACTGTTGCCCGCCACGCTGTATTAGTGGCTTCAGGCACTGTATGTACTACCTCTATACATCCAACATTATGTTTGTAACTCATTTTCAATATATGCATCTTTACCTGAATGAACATTTTATCTTAGCTTAATGTGTAGTTGCCGGTGGCAAGGATGACACCGCCGGGCCGGAGGTGGCAACAGTGGCAATATTATCACTAATAACACACTATCAATACACTCCACAACACGTGTGTGTGTGGCAGTTGTCGTACAGGCCGGGCCACACCTACTGTAAACACCTGCATGGGTTAGTGCTGGGGACGGAGGCAATGGAATGGTGCCATAGGCACAATCAGAGAACACTGTATAAACATCAGAGGTCCGCGGTTGTTCAACGTCCTCCCAGCAAGCATAAGAAAGATTGCCGGAACAACCGTGGACATCTTCAAGAGGAAACTAGATTTATTCCTCCAAGGAGTTCGGACCAGCCGGGCTGTGGTGGGTATGTGGGCCTGCGGGCCGCTCCAAGCAACAGCCTAGTGGACCAAACCTCACAAGTCAAGCCTGGCCTCGGGCCGGGCTTGGGGAGTAGAAGAACTCCCAGAACCCCATCAACCAGGTATCAACCAGGAAGAGTATCGCAGGTTTCTGATGTAAGAATAGAAGGAAGAAGAGGAGGAGGGTAATTAAGGTGGAGAAGGGTAAGGGATAACGTGAACCGCCAACCTCACCAGATCTTGCCTCCCTCGCCGACAAGAACTTGCCATACCCTGTTCTCCCCTGGGCACCACAGCACCCAGGAGGGGGGAGGAGGGGGGGGGAGCTTGTCTGCTTACACCTTGCGGGCAGCAGGAAGTGCCCGGGTACTCTAGTACTCCTTCCCCCATGCCCCTCCAACACCTGTTACACACACACACACACACACACACACCACACACACACACGATCCTATCTGACACCATCACCTAACCCCCTCCCCCTATCCCCTCTCCCTCTCACCCTCTCTCCCTCTCTCTCTCTCTCTCTCCACAGTCAGTGGTACTGGGCACCTGCCAGGCACCGGTCTCATCATCACAACACACACAACAAGGGGCACAGATGTGCGTGTGAGCGGCTTGGTCGACCACAACGCTGTCTTTCTTCTTAACTCATTATCTCTTCTATGTGACCAACCATCCTGCGAGACGGGGACCCTCCACATAGTCTAGGGTAGCCGCATAAATACTATGTACCATGCTAAACACATCCACAGTTTTAACGAAAGTTTAAGACTTTCAACTCAGTATAGTTATATTATAAAGTTATTACTACACACCTGGCCCAGAACCCCGTGTCCAGAAGAACCAGCACCCACTCTTCCCTCAGCACTCCCCTTGATACACAGCCCCTTCCCCGTCCCTCCAGCCCGTCCCTCCAGCCAACACTTGCCCCTTGTGTGTGCAGGTCTCCTGGGTGCACCTGCTGCCCGTCACCCCCGCCTACACAAACACAGGAGCGCCACACTAACACACACACACACACCCAGCTGACCAGCCACACACTCCCATATCTACACTGCTGGTACATCCGATCAAAGGCCCCTCCCCCCCACTTCAAGAAAGTGAGAAGAGAGATAATTCTAATGACGTATACCTCCCAGGATGTAGTGGACGTCCACTACACGTATTCTCGTGACAACAGACAATACAACAACAGCAATACAGCAGACTGAGTGTTGGAAAGTTGTATAAATGTGACCAAATAGATGATAGAGGCGGTGGCTGAGTGCATATAAACACACTCTGTAGCTCCGATATACCCCCCCCCCGTGACCACACCCACCATAGGTAAACCCCTTAACCCTATACTGTGTTAACTACTCAAGGCTCTGGCACACAGTTGGCTCCAGCTTCATCCACCGATATGACTTAATTTTGCATTATATAAAGTTGATTTCAAATGTTCAGTAATGAGATCAAATGAGAGTCTAGGGGCGAGACTTTAGATGAGCTGATGTAGGATTAACGGCTCCTGGCTTGCAACTTGCATCAGCAACACCAGTCCCATTCCTAACGAGACCATTAACCGGCCAAACATGGGGTAAACACACAGGTCAACTTCAGGACACACACCTGGACACACCCGTCACATATTCTTTCCCTTTCCCCCCACCTGTCCAGCCACTTGGGCTGGACGGTAGAGCAACGGTCTCGCTTCATGCAGGTCGGTGTTCAATCCCCGACCGTCCAAGTGATTGGACACCATTCCTTCCCTCCCCGTCCCATCCCAAATCCTTATCCTGATCCCTTCCCAGTGCTACATAGTCGTCATGGCTTGGCGCTTTCCCGACAATTCCCTTCCCTTCTCCCCCCCCCCCACCCTTCCCAAAACCCTGTCCTGTACAACAAACTTACGGTGCGTAAGTTTGTTCTAGAGGACCTTGCCACCATCTACGAGGACCTCCGTCAGTGCAGGGCGCACTTGGCGCTCGTCGGGGACAAAGCAGTAATTACCCTGCCAATGTTTACCTGGCTCAGGGTCGCCACGAGGCAATGATGACTGATTTCCTACTTGGTCACCTTCATTGTTTTGAAAATTGCTAGAGGGTGGAGGGAGGGGTACCCACCTTGTGGAGGTTCCCAGTATCAACGTTCCCGCGGCCCGGTCTCTGACCAGGCCGCCTGGTTAGTCGTATGGTCAAAGAAACTGAATATCCACATATATTCAGCAACAGATTTCATCGCAGTAGCTTCTGGTGAAGACGAGCAAGGGCAAGAAAGAAATAGAGGGAGGAGAGAATGAATGAGTATTCATATACACACCCTTAGACGCGCGCGCGCGTATAAGGGGCGAACGCGCTTGCCTATTAATATCTCCAACGCTTTATGTTATCTACTCTAATTTTGTCCATAGAGGACAAAGGAAAATGTATATATGCTGGAGGATATTATATAACTACCCACATCTGTGGTAGAGAATAAAGTGAAAGGTTGATACCTGGTTGATACCTGGTTGATGGGGTTCTGGGAGTTCTTCTACTCCCCAAGCCCGGCCCGCGGCCAGGCTTGACTTGTGAGAGTTTGGTCCACTAGGCTGTTGCTTGGAGCGGCCCGCAGGCCCACATACCCACTGAAGATCTGTAGAGGCTGTAGATCTACGAGGATTGAGATCTACATGTTGGGGCCCAGCCTCCTGACTACTTGTACCAGATGCGTTTGAGCTCTTTGACGTTTGATTTCTGTTCCATATTTGCTGTTGCAGCCGAGGGTGGAGGTTGTCTGCCCGACCAGTAAACTCCATGTGTTGAACGCCACTACACATCGTCCCAGTACCTCCTTATATCAGACACCTGCCGTTCCAACCTCTACTCGTGTCCTCCTGTCTTATTTTACATTAATCTAAAGAGGTTTTCCTAGTTCATTTTCTCCGTTACCCTCAGCAATATTTACGATGTGCAAGTTTCAGCCCCGCTCCTGTGCCAGGTAAGTCCATCACGGGCTCACCATAGCCCGTGCTACTTGGAACTTTTAGTTCCCAGTAGCTGAATCTTAAACAACGACAATTACGATGTGATCATATCCCCTCTGACCATTCTATCCCCTGGAGTCTGGTGAGTCGTCTTATACTGTCCTGGCGTGCGTGTGTGTGCGTGTGTTGGGAGTGGCAGGGTGCGCGCACAAACACGCAAGATCAAAGTTGAATGAACTGAACGTCATTACAAAAGAAAATGTAAATGTCTGAATGGTGGCGAGTATTGTGGTTGTGAGGAGTGTGATGAGGAGGTAAACTGGTGAGGAGTGTGATGAGGGGGTAAACTGGTGATGAGGAGGTAAACTGGTGAGGAGTGTGATGAGGAGGTAAACTGGTGAGGAGTGTGATGAGGGGGTAAACTTGTGATGAGGAGGTAAACTGGTGAGGAGTGTGATGAGGAGGTAAACTGGTGAGGAGTGTGATGAGGGGGTAAACTGGTGATGAGGAGGTAAACTGGTGAGGAGTGTGATGAGGAGGTAAACTGGTGAGGAGTGTGATGAGGAGGTAAACTGGTGATGAGTGTGATGAGGTAAACTGGTGAGGAGTGTGATGAGGAGGTAAACTGGTGAGGAGTGTGATGATCACTACATAGTCTTGTATGTACTGATACATACTTGCTCTCTTGGGTTATGAGACTGAATTCCTTTCACCTGTCCTGGTACCTTAATCTTCTTTATTCAGGTGCTAATCTTTTTGCATATTTTCAAGTTTACTTTTGTGTTTCACAAGATGGAGCTGTCATACTGGTGATGCATATTCTAGGTGTGTGTGTATCTGCCTGTGTGTGTGTGTGTATCTGCCTGTGTGTGTGTGTGTGTGTATCTGCCTGTGTGTGTGTGTGTGTATCTGCCTGTGTGTGTGTGTGTACTGGCAGTACAGTCTTGGAAACATTCTTAAGACTTTTAAGATTCCTATATGTTGTTGATGTTATTGTGTGTGTTTCTGATATACAGTCCTGAATAACACACGCCAGTATTCTTGTATCTTTCCTATTCCTGCAGTTGCCTTTCCCATACGGTGTATATTCCTTCTTATTGCCTCTCTTCCTTTTCCATCTTTAACCTGAGCCTTGTTAACTGTCGAGGGTCAACGGTTGCGAGCACGCTGTCTGCCCACTACAGGTGTATATCAAGGTCTCCCTGTAGACCTCCACCACCTCGGCTACAGTATACTCCATCAGCATAGCATCATGTGTAAACATTGCCATGCACTCACTCCCCGGAGAAGGTCACACGCGCGCTGGGAGCAGCAGGGGTCACCGGACAGCTTTTTTTGGCAGGGATATTCCTGCGCGGGCCCTAAGCCTCTGGCTGGCCCACTAAGTGTTGCTTGTGTTCCTAAGTGTTCCTTTTACTTGGGCGGAGTATGAGTATTTATGACTCGTATGGTCGCTTCAGTAAGATTTTGTCCCATGTGTTTAATAACTTCTTCTGCTCTGTTGAATCTAAGTTGAAATCTTAATGGGTTTGTAACTGTGTACTGTGTTAAGTAATGTTCCAGTGGTCTGTCGGGCATTTCTCCACTTGTGAGAGTTTGGTCCACCAGGCTGTTGCTTGGATTGGCCTGCAGGATCACATATCCACCACAGCCCGGTTGGTCCGGCACTCCTTGAAGAAAACTATCTAGTTTCATGGCCGAGTGTAAGCCTAGCAGCGCCAACATCTACAAGTCTCCTAACCTCACTAGATGATCCAGAGACGTGCGGGTCTTCCCATGAGGTTTAATGGCCAGAATCCATAATAAAAAATGTTGGAAACTAAAAACTTTCACATTTTGAAAATTATTTTCATTTTCAAAAGTGTGGAAGAAAGAACCTCTAACTCTATAGTTACATCACTTACCTTGAGGTAAGTTAGAAGCATCACCAGCAAGTTATCAGAGAAGCTAATAAGGAGGCGGCTCGTATACCTGGAGCTCACCTGGAGAGGGTTTGTGGAGTAGTGTGTCACAGTGAGAGGAGAGAGTTCAGTGGTGAGAGGAGAGTGTTCAGTGGTGAGAGGAGAGTGTTCAGTGGTGAGAGGAGAGTGTTCAGTGGTGAGAGGAGAGTGTTCAGTGGTGAGAGGAGAGTGTTCAGTGGTGAGAGGAGAGTGTTCAGTGGTGAGAGGAGAGTGTTCAGTGGTGAGAGGAGAGTGTTCAGTGGTGAGAGGAGAGTGTTCAGTGGTGAGAGGAGAGTGTTCAGTGGTGAGAGGACTCGTAAGAGTACCGCAAGGCTAAGAGCCAAGACCAGCCACACGTCTAATATACGTTAACAGAAGAAAATTGTTCCTTTATGTCAATGTTTGCTAATAGCGTGAAATCTGCGAGAAGAATCTCAACAGAAGGGGACACATGTATACAGCAAAGGAAGCTTGGCTGTAAACCAGAAGTGGGAAGACACTCGCGAGAACACAGAATAAAAGAGAGCAATTCCTGCATCATAAAATGAGAGATGGGAAGAGGGAACTATCACACCCTAGTGAATAACCCAGTGGCACACCCGTGTGAAGAGTGCCGTCTGCAGCGTATGTCAGAGTGGACAAGGCAGCGTCTTGAGCACTCAATACCTCCAACGGAAGACCTTTCTGTTCAATGTGCACTCCGCGCATGGGGACAACCGTCTTTGAAAAGGTACAAATCAACACAAGAGAGGTCCTAAGATATTCATCATGACTTGTTCTGAGTTGAAGGGGGTGTAATTACCAGGAAAGGACGGAGGTAACCGGATCTCGCCACAATGGGCAGCGGCGGCAGAGAAGGGGAACGTGATAACGACATACAAGATTTTAAAAGTAATACATCTACATAACCCTGGGCAACACGGGTTCAGAACCAGGGCGCTCCTGCCTCTCACAGTTGCTAGATCACTATGACATGGCCTCAGGTGCCATGGAAGACAAGCAAAACGCAGATGTAATATACACAGACTTTGCAAAAGCTTTCGACAAATGTGACCATGGTGTTATTGTGCACAAAATGTGTGCAAAAGGAATTACTGGCAGAGATGGATCTTCAACTTCCGAGCGAACAGGACGAAGAGTGAAATAGTCAACACAGTAAAATCCAGATCATCTACTGTGAATAGCTCAGTCCCCCCAGGTACCGTACTTACTCCAGTACTTTCTCATCCAAATACCAGACATAGACAAGGATACAAATTACAGCACTGTATCATTCACCTACTGCTGTTCACCTAACAGTAAATAGTTACCTGGGAGTTTGACAGCTGCTACAGGCTGCTTCCTGGGGGGGGGGGGATGTAACAAAAAGGAGGCCTGGTCGAGAACCGGGCCGCGGGGACGCTAAGCCCCGAAATCATCTCAAGGTAACCTCTCAAGATGGATCATCATTTGCAGATGATACTAGGATTGTCATGCGAGTAGACATATAGAGGATACCGCAAACAATCGGATGTAAATCGGGTCTTTCAATGGGCCACAGATAATATGTTTAATGAAAATAAGTTCCAGCTCCAGCGCTATGGAACAAATGAAATTTAAAAGCGGAAACTATATATAAAACGAATAAAATATCACTATAGAACGAAAAAGCAATGTAAAGGATCTAGGAGTAATCATGTCAGAAGACCATACCTTTACAGAACACCATAAAGTAGGTGTCACGACTGCCAGAAAAATGACAGTGCCGGATAAATTGCTGACCTGGAGAGCGTGCAAAGATCCTTTACTGCTAGAATCCACTCTATAAGTCATCTTATTATTGGGACCGATTAAAAGTTCTAAATCTGTATTCTTTATGGAGATATTAGAAGCATTGGTTCCAAACCTGCACACAGAAATAACAGCACATGAGACCAGGAGGCATGGCAGGATGTGCAGAATACCCCCGTTGAAGAGCAGAGGTGCAACAGGTACTCTGAGAGAAAACTGTCAACATCAGAGCCCCGAGACTGTTCAACACGCTTCCACTACACATAAGGGACATAACTGGCCGACCCCTCACCATGTTCAAGAGAGAACTTGACAAACACCTCCGAAGAATACCTGATCAACCAGGCTTAGATTCGAACCATATATCAGATTCGAACCATATATTAGATTCGAACCTGCGTCCGGGAGCATCCCAGACACTGCCTTAATCGACTGAGCTACGACAGGATTAAAAGAGTTGAAACCGAAGTTTAACTAAACTTACGTTCAGTAGAACGTAGTACCTAAGCTGAACTTACGTTCAGTAGAACTTCGGTTTCAACTCTTTTTAACCCTGTCGTAGCTCAGTCGATTAAGGCATTGTCTGGGATGCTCCTGGACGCAGGTTCGAATCCTCGTCACGGCCCTTGTGGATTTGTTTATACCTTGCTATGATTTCGTGGCTCAACGTCCCCGCGGCCCGGTCCTCGACCAGGCCTCCTGGTTGCTGGACTGGTCAACCCACGCTAACATAACCACAGCACTTAAATAAAGACAACCAATAAAACCAAAGGTTTTACACGTCCTCTTAGGCTACATATCCTTGGTACCTGCCTACCACCCAACCATCCACTCCCTCCCTCTCTCCATCACCCCCCCCAACAAACCACCTGCTACCACAAACATCCCTACCACAAATACCGGATGACACCAGTATCATCATTGTTCACCAACCACCGCCCGCTCCCCTAAATTTCCCCTGCTAGTATGATGGCGGCGGTAATGCCTTTCATAAACAGTTTGTGTACCACTTTTCATGCAGCGGGCGCCGCGGTAACCAGCCCGCACGCCCGCACGCCCACCCTGTCATGCAGAAATATTATCACATTTACCTCCATCACCCCGCCCTCCACATCACGCCTCCCCGCCCCCTACCATCACCGGCCACCCCCCACCCTGGCGCTGCGTATTTCTGTGCACTAGTCCATCTGTGCTTCCGGGCCTTGAGCTCTCTGGTCCCGCCTCTCGACCTTCAATCGACTGGTGTACAGGTGCCCGAACCCTTTGAGCTCTGCTGTATGTGAATATAAAACTCTGCCTCCGTCACTTAGTTCATTCACTAATACTGATCATTCTTGTATCCCCATGGTTCATGTTGGCACTGTTCCCACCGTGACCCCCTGTACAACCCTCCACAAGTTGTTACTACCGGCTGCCCCCTTTCCATCCTTCTTACTACAGCCGTACTTACTACAACCTTACTTACTACCTTAAGGGAGCCGATCGGCCGAGCGGACAGCACACTGGACTTGTGATCCTGTGGTCCTGGGTTCGATCCCAGCAATGGGCAGAGTTTCTTTCACCCTATGCCCCTGTTACCTAGTAGTAAAATAGGTACCTGGGTGTTAGTCAGCTGTCACGGGCTGCTTCCTGGGGGTGGAGGCCTGGTCGAGAACCGGGCCGCGGGGACACTAAAAGCCTCGAAATCATCTCAAGATAACCTCAAGAAGATAACCCCTTCCACCCAATACCTTCCAGCTTCCTAGTGTCCATCACTAACCTTCATTACTGTAATGAACAAATCCACAAGGCCGTGACGACGGTTCGAACCAACGTCCGAGAAGATCCCAGACGCTGCCTTACTCTATGCACTTGCTACAGGTGAGCGGGGGCTCAGTTGGTGGACCACTCCTCCAGTCTGTCCGGGTCATCCTGTAGTTACTTACAAGTCTTCCTCCATATTTATCCTGGAGGTGTGCGTGGGGAATATTCCTCCCCGGAACCACCTCAAGATACCATCAGTCAACATTTAGTAAGATACACTCGGACGAGGACCAGGAACAGGAGAGGCCTAGTATTGATCCCCGAGACCAGGCTAGTAATGTTGTCATTGTGATGAGTCTGTCACTGACCGTCTTGTGTTTATATACTCCTTAATCGACTGTAGCAGGTTCCTGGTAGCGCCGCCTCCGCCCGCTGTCTCGTCTGTAATTTACAATCTTCTCCGTCATGCCGATAGTCATGCCTGGCTCCTAATGATTTTTCATTGATACGTCACGTTAATGGGCTTCCATTGGGCATGGAACACAAGCGTATTTTAACCCTCCTCTCTCCGTTTTTTTTTTAAGCTTTCTGGTAGTTCTTGTTCTCTCCCGTTCTCTCTCTCTCTCTCGTTCTTTCTTGTTTACTATTTGTGCCTGCAAGGTCAAGTGTTAACCCTTGAGTCTCACCTTTCTAACCATGTCTAATATACTGCGCGTGTACCCTTAGTGAAGCTTCGACCATTAATCGCCATTAGAACTCTCGGTCGTGTAATTCAATAATTCGCGACCCTCTGCCATCAGCTTATAAATTCCCCCAAACTCCTAAAACAGCAGCGAGTCGTATAATTGCTGTGTTTTGACCAGACCACACACTAGAAGGTGAAGGGACGACGAGGACGTTTCGGTCCGTCCTGGACCGAAACCATTCTCAAGTCGATTGTAATCGACCATCGACTTGAGAATGGTCCAGGACGGACCGAAACGTCGTCGTCCCTTCACCTTCTAGTGTGTGGTCTGGTCAACATACGTCAGCCACGTTATTGTGACTCATCGCCAGCTTGCTGTATTTTAACCCACTTCGAAACCTTCAACTCCAAAGTGGCGTCATGATATTAATCCTCCTGACAAGGTGTGGAAGGGAAGGGGAATAGTCGGGAAAGCGCCAAGCCATGACGACTATGTAGCACTGGGAAGGGATTAGGATTTGGGATGGGACGGGGAGGGAAGGAATGGTGTCCAACCACTTGTGGACGGTCGGGGATTGAACACCGACCTGCATGAAGCGAAACCGTTGCTCTACCGTCCAGCCCAAGTGGTTGGGACGAGGTGTAGAGCCTACGATCATCACATCGTGAGCCACGCCTCTGTCAGCAGGAGGCTGCAGCAGCTGGTGCAGCAGCCACAGCAGGAAGCGCCCCGGTGCTGACACTAACGCCCACCTCAGCAGGGGCTGGGTAAACCCTCAGCAGGGGCTGGGTAAACCCTCAGCAGCAACACATGTAGCACCACCTACACGAATACTTGAACGAGGTAGCAAGAGCAGTGGCGGGATAGCAATATTTGAGATATTACCAAGTCGTTACTAGCGGCAGGAGAGGGAGGCAGCAGCAGCGGGTGGTGGGGCTCTAAGGAGTACCCACAAGGCTGACAGTGGCGTCTCACACACAAGGGCGGCCCAAGGCTGCCAGGTGAGGCGGCGGGGTGGCTGGCTACCCACCCATCCTTACCTACCCCAGAGTACCATCCATCCTCCACTCATCCAAACTCATTCTTAGCCCCTCTGAAGGACTCACATTCCTCCCTCTAGCCAGCCAATCACGAAACATTTCCAACTGCCTCAAGCGACCCATTAACCTCGTGCGCGCGCACACAGTGCTTCACCAGATAGCCTGAAGTATCACATATAACGTGGCAACAAGATGACCCACGACCCACGCTGGGAGATACGCAGTAACAATCACAAGGGGACAAAATAAAGGCATGTATGGTAGAGAATACAATTACAGTACCTTAAGTGCTTCACAGCTTCATCTGCCAGTGATTATGTCAACTTGTAGGTGGTGTTGGTTGGCAGAGGCTAACACCACCACACAGCCACACAGCTGTGCTGGTGCAGCTGTGCTGATGCAGCTGTGCACTGGTCAGCCAGATACAGTCCAGGAGCCGGACTCGTCAAGCTGTTGTCGTTGTTAAAGATTCGCTACCCGAAACAAAGTTTCAGGTAACACGGGCTATGGTGAGCCCGTATGGGGGATTTTTACTCGTCAAGCAGTTACGCAAGTACTTAAGAACCTGTACATCTTTTCTCAATCTACGTCCACTCACGGAATCATCATCTTGAGGTTATCTAGAATTATTTCGGGGCTTAGCGTCTCCGCGGCTCGGTCCTCGATCAGGCCTCCTTTTTGTTACACATCCCCAGGAAGCAGCCTGTAGCAGCTGTCCCAGGTATCTATTTACTGATAGGTGAACAGGCGCATCAGGGTGAAAGAAACTCTGCCCATTTGTTTCCGCCTCCACCGGGGATCGAACCCGGAACCTCAGGACTACGAATCCCGAGTGCTGTCCTCTCAGCCGTCAGACCCCGATGAGTGGCGCTGCCCAATAAACTCGCCCCTCGGGGCAAAAATAAATAACTTTGGTGGCTTCCTTTACATTTATTAAACAGTTACGAACATCGAAACTTCCCAAATGTTGTTATTGTTATAAACAGCTTCGCAGCTCATGGACTATTTAATAAACGTAAACAAAGCTGCTGAAGATAAAGATGATTGATTGATGAATATTAAGCCGCCTAAGAGGTGGCACGGACATGAATAGCCCGTAAGAAGAAAGAGAAAAGATGTTCGTAAGTATACTTTACATAACGGGGTGATGAGTCCTGCGCCCGGCCACGATATTTGGCTTTTTGTTCTTCCGTGGTGTTGTTGAAGAGGGTGGAGGGAGGGGGATTAATGAGGCGGTGATTGGTGGAGAGAGGAGTGTGTGGTGACAGCGTGATGAGTGATGAGTGGGTGGATGAGCGTGTGGAGAGAGGTGATGGGTGAGCGTGTGGAGAGAGGCTGATGGGTGAGCGTGTGGAGAGAGGCTGATGGGTGAGCGTGTGGAGAG
Organism: Procambarus virginalis; assembly: GCA_020271785.1. Lineage (NCBI taxonomy): Eukaryota > Metazoa > Arthropoda > Malacostraca > Decapoda > Cambaridae > Procambarus > Procambarus virginalis. The sequence continues at coordinate 32,709,300 of WNGS01164858.1, forward strand.
AGGCTGATGGGTGTGAGCGTGTGGAGAGAGGCTGGGTGAGCGTGTGGAGAGAGGCTGAGGGTGAGCGTGTGGAGAGAGGCTGATGGTGTGAGCGTGTGGAGAGAGGCTGATGGGTGAGCGTGTGGAGAGAGGCTGTGGGTGAGCGTGTTGGAGAGAGGCTGATGGGTGAGCGTGTGGAGAGGAAAGGGTGGAGGGAGTGCATGGCAGAGAGGGACGAAGCCGTCCTCGTCAGAGCCTGGAGGGCCCAGGGAGCAGAGGAACCCCCCACCTCCTCCTCCCCCCCCCCCAACCAGGTTCGAATTACGGAGTGGAACTAAACACATCGTGAAGAGGCAACGGAGAGAGGAACTGATGGGAGACTTCTCGACAAGTAGAGAACAGTGCAAGATGACTCGTCCCGCGTCGAGATCAGAGATGCTGGAGGACTAATGTTATTACACACAGAAATCACAATTGCGTGATGCATCAAATGAACAAATCCTCAGGGCCGTGACGAGGATTCGAACCTGCGTCCCAGTGTCCCAGACGCTGCTTAATCGACTGAGCTACGACATGGTAAAAGGAGTTGAAAACGAAGTTCTAACTGACTTACTGGATCCTGCAGCCTCTCCGAGGCTGCAGGATAAATCAGGGTTTTACACACCCCCCCTGCACTCAAGCTATGTCAATAGGCCGTTCTCCCTCTTCGCCCTAACCCTGTCGTAGCTCAGTCGATTAAGGCAGTGTCTGGGATGCTCTCGGACGCAAG
>WNGS01164858.1:32721695-32732799 GCA_020271785.1 Procambarus virginalis
TTGTTCCACCCGTGCTAACTAGTTTCTTTGTCCACCCCTGTCAATTCCCCTGAGAATTTTGTAGGTGGTTATCATGTCTCCCCTTACTCCTCGGTTTTCTAGGGACGTAAGGTTTAGCTCCCTTAGCCTTTCCTCGTAGTTCATACTACTCAGGTCTGGGACTAGCCTGGTGGGATACTTCTGAATCTTCTGTTTTGTGTGTAACTAAGTATACCTGGTACCGTGCGTGCGCGCATGCTTGCGTGCGTACGTGCATCTTGCGTGCGTACGTGCATACTTGGCTTTGCGTGCGTACGTGCGCATGCTTGCGTGCATTGTGCGACAACACCTCTACCATCTCAAACCCGGCCTCCAAAAATGAGACGGGTTAGTACTACTACATCAATTACTGCTGAAACCTGCAAAATGGACTTGTTTCCTCCAAAAAGTTCATTTGTACTCTTGTAATAATATTATACAACTGAAACTGTATAATACTATTATACTGTATATTATGCTGTATAATAACTATACACGTTACCTGTCCTAGACTTAAATAAACCTAATATATGCCAACTTAGGCCTAGGTTAGTACACATGTGCTATACCGGGGTGCAGCCATAGGTGTTATAGATAGTATCTGGGGGTTGTGTAAGGTCAGTGTGTGTCCTCTAGTGTAGCTGGTGTTAGGTAGGTTAGGTTAGGTTACTACCTTAGCTTCATGCCTGTAATACTGGAACACTGTAATTACCTTGAGGTGCTTCCGGGGCTTAGCGTCCCCGCGGCCCGGTCGTCGACCAGGCCTCCTGGTTGCTGCTGACATTATAATTATAAGGTGTGAAGGATAAATGAAACTGTTAATGTAATAATCTCCGACGAGGTCTGATAAAGACCTTTTGTGCCCTCTGTAAACCTTTTTTGCGCTACCGCTCACAGGATGAGTATGGGGTCCAGGGATTAAGATCTAGTGGTAAGGTAAGATCTCAAGGTAACGCGTGGGCGTCTGGACGACATTGTGACCACGGATTGTGACTTGTGTAGGGAGCTGGTCGGCCGAGCGGAAAGCACGCTTGGCTTGTGGATCTGGGTTCGATCCCAGGCGTTGGCGAGAAACAATGGGCACAGTTTTCTTCACCCTGTTCCCCTGTTACCTAGCAGTAAAAGATAGTACCTGGGTGTTAGTCAGCTGTCACGGGCTGCTTCCTGGGGTGGAGGCCTTGGTCGAGGACCGGGCCCGCGGGGACACTAAAAAGCCCCTGAAATCATCTCAAGATAACGGAGTTTGTGACGCTTCGTGAGAGTAAATATCTCGGGTATTCTGACAAGTAATTTTTAAGGAAACTTAAGAGTGATAGTTGTTGGTGTGTTGAGGTGGAAGCTGGGAGTCGAGGAGTGTGTCGCCACCCACCCACGGTGCTTGGTGGGTGGCGACGGACCTCTTATCGTCGAGGCTGGTTACGATGTGAAGAGCAATTTCCTGGTGGAGGATGAGGTGTTTATCAGTGGCGCTGGGCGCACGTGCCTTGGCGGTGGAGAGGTAATTGGGGTGGGTGAGGTCGGTGGGAGGGCGGGCGGGGGTGGTCGAGGTCTAGGGGAGGGGGAGTTAGTTTACAGTGTGGTAAGAGCATGGAGGTGAGTGGGGGGGGGGGGTTTGATTGTATGACAGCACATTCTCACATGTTGGTTAAATTGTGGGTGACGCATTGAGTGATCGCAGTGTGATCGGTGACGCAATTTGACGAACTGCGTCCTACGCGTTTCGTTTCTCTTCTGCGTTTTGGCAGGAACAAAAGGTTCCTTTCGCACCTTGACTGACCCCCCCCACCCTGGGGTAGGGTCCACATGACTACCCCCCCCCCCCCGCCCTGCCTCAACTCCTCCAACTTAAATTACCCATTAAGATAGGTTGATAACTTAAGTGAAGTGCGTGTGTTTAATACCAGACTGTAAATGTAGTGGCCACTCCTTGTACTTTCCAACTGTTTATAAAAGTATAATTCTACGTGGTGGAAATAAATCTCGCTAAGCAAGCAAGGATTCTTGAAGATTAGAAGACAAAGAAATGTGAAGGGTGGAGAGCGTTCCATGGCGGCGAGAGCTTCATTCAGGTCGCGTTTCACGGCCGGAGATTGTTTCACAGAAGCCCTACAAACCTTATCCTCCTCTCTTTCCTGACTCCCCAGAAGGTCGAGACCTTGTACACTGCCTGTGGGACTTTAGACGCTAGCGCTGCCCCAGTCCTCGCTGATGGAGTATTGTTTACACTCTCATTTATAGGTGCTCGTCGTCGTCGCCCGGTTGTTTCCAGCAGTCTTTGTCCTCGCCTCAAGACCCAGCAGTACCCGCCTTGCAAGGCCGCCGTGCACCAGCTCTGGCTGCAACCCTCATCAAGCCAGAATTAGGTTTAATGCTTGTTACCCTTGATTCCTAGTCCATCTGAAAAGTTTGTTACTCTGAGATCCATATTTCACCATTAATTCATCCCGCGACTCGTGGATTGGGACATTTTCCACTGTATGGATGAAGCTTTTTAGTGGATTGATTTTCATTTTATAGGATAAAATGGGGGGTGATGCCCCACTAGGCATCACACGGTGTGGGGGGGGGGGGGGCCTGGCTTGTACAGTAAAACAACATGCTGGAGAGAACGATATGGAAGGAATTGCAGAATAAAGTCGGTGAAGAGTAGAGGTGTGCCAGAGGTATAATCAGTGAACGTAGTTGGGACATCAGAGGTCCATGGGTGTAAACATCCTCCTATCAAGTAGAAGAATCTTGCCGGAACAAAAGTGGAAGTCTTAAAAAAAATCATAAGTTGTGGGAGGGGGGGGGGGTGAAGTGCTGGACCAACCGGGCTGTAGTGAATATATCTATGAGCCTGCGGGCCGCTCCAAGCAACAGCCTGTTGGACCAAGCTCTCACAAGTCAAGTCTGGCCTCGGGCCGGGCTTGGGGAGTAGTAGAACAACTCCCAGAACCCCATCAACCAGGTATCAAGGTTAAGCTGCCAACACCCACACATATCGTGTCAGCAGAGCGGACAGCCGCCTGCTTTCATAACTCACTGTATTTCCTATTTATAAACATCCTTTCACCTGTGCCTGTTTACTAAGAAAAAATATATATATCTCACACGACGTCTTCTCAGTAGGCCCTTGAGCCCTTGGACCTCCCTCAGGGTGAACGCCCAGGGCTCGGAGGTGGTGGTGATGCTCACCTCTAACATTTAAGATTATGGAAAGACTGAAGAAGGCTCGGGGCAACTTTCCTTTTGCATGCACACCACTTGTGCGACCGTCGTGGGTGACTGAGCAGTGGGAGGGGCAGCAGGGAAGGGGGAGAACGAGTGGGTGCAGATGGAAGAGGGTGGTGGGGTGGGGTGTGGGCAGGGGTGGGGGGGGGGAATGAGGACTGGCAGGGATGGGGAAGCCAGGGTGATGGGGGGAGGTGATGGGAACAGGTCTGCCTAAGCACGCTACCTGCCCACCGCTTCCCCCCCCCCCTTACCCTCAATACACCGTAGGCTCACACGTAATTCTTATTATATTGACTATATAAGAGGCACAGTTTGGCGCCCTGAGTAACTTAATAGTTGGTGTGTCTTGCCCTAACGAGGAGAGTTGAATCGTGTTGTGTAAAGGGAAATATTCTCACCAAATAAACTAACGCTGTGCAAGGCATCTTAACTATTTGTTTGATGATGATTTTTATCATCATCAAAACACATACTTATGATATACAGTGCCTCACGTAACTGGAAGATAGAAGAAACAGGGAAACATGATTACACATGGAAAATACTCATTGGAATGGACAGGACAGACGAGGATACTGTAGGAACAGGGAACACAGAAAAGAAGTACCATGGAGCCACATAGACATTGGAAGGATGCTGAAACACACTCCTCCAGGTAATTCCAGGTAACCTCCAGGTAACCTCCAGGTAACCTCCAGGTAAGGGGTGACATGACTGAAGCATATAACTGGATAGAAGGGCATAACAAGGTGATATAAGTATTCAGGCGATGAGTCACAATAACGTGACTAAAGTATGTTGACCAGACCACACACTAGAAGGTGAAGGGACGACGACGTTTGTCCGTCCTGGACCATTCTCAAGTCGATTGTCTTGATATAAGTATGGTTTTAAATATATCAACACAAAATAGAACTCGAAACAAAGGGTATAAATGTTAGAAATTAGATTTGAATGACCTGGGTAAATAATAGTTTTGAAACAAGGTTGTTAGTTTGTGAAACAAATGAGCGGGCAGCATGAATACCAGGGACCGCTGGATTGTTTCAACTCGGGTTACCTTGGTAGGCTTGAAGCCATCCATTGCTTCCCTGTACGTGTTAGACTTGTGTAGAAATAAGTTGTGGATAGCCATATGCAGGCGAAGAGTCACAATAACGTGGCTGAAGTATGTTGACCAGACCACACACTAGAAGTTGAAGGGACGACGACGTTTCGGTCCGTCCTGGACCATTCTCAAGTCGCTTGTGACTATTATGGACCATTCTCAAGTCGCATTCTCAAGTCGACAAGCGACTTGAGAATGGTCCAGGACGGACCGAAACGTCGTCGTCCCTTCAACTTCTAGTGTGTGGTCTGGTCAACAAGTTGTAGATATAAACAGGAGCTGCCATTCCCTTAATGTCTTGTGTAAGTGAAGTGGTGGAGCCAGACACAACTTCACATGTAGCTCTCCTCCGCAAGCACATCAGCTGACATAATACTAGCAACTGCAGCCCCAGGTGAAGTAAAGATGTAGAAGAACAGATGAAGATGTTCAGTAATGGGAAATATAGCGAGTCAGGATATCAGGCTCTGCTGACACGGTGTGTGTTGGTAGCTAAGCTTGCTCCTCTCTCTTTCCAGAACGTGTACTCACCTAGTTGTACTCCACCTAGTTGTGTTTGCGGGGGTTGAGCTCTGGCTCTTTGGTCCCGCCTCTCAATCGTCAATCAACAGGTGTACAGATTCCTGAGCCTATTGGGCTCTATCATATCTACACTTGAAACTGTGTATGAAGTCAGCCTCCACCACATCACTTCCTAATGCATTCCATTTGTCAACCACTCTGACACTAAAAAAGTTCTTTCTAATATCTCTGTGGCTCATTGGGCACTCAGTTTCCACCTGTGTTCCCTTGTGCGCGCGGCGTGTGTGTGTTGTGTGTGTGTGTGTGTGTGTACTCACCTAATTGTGCTTGAGGGGTTGAGCTTTGGCTCTTTGGTCCCGCCTCTCAACTGTCAATCAACTGGTGTGTACAGGTCCTGATCCTATCTGGCTCTGTCATATCTACATTGAAACTGTGTATGGAGTCAGCCTCCACCACATCACTGCCTAATGCATGTTATCTGTTAACTACTCTGACACTGAAAAACTTCCTTGCAACGTCTCTGTGGCTCATGTGGGTACTCAGTTTCCACCTGTTTCCCTTTTTCGCGTACCACCAGTGTTGAATAGTTTATCTTTGTCTACCCGTCTACCTACCTGTCTTTGAGGCCTGGTCGATGACCGGGCCGCGGGGACGCTAAGCCCCGAAGCACCTCAAGGTATACCCGGTCGATTCCCCTGAGGATTTTGTAGGTAGTGATCATGTCTCCCCTTACTCTTCTGTCTGTGTGTGTGTGTGTGTGTGTGGGGCTCTTCACATTTCAGCATATATGGATATGGATGAAATAGTGTAGCATTCACATATACCACACTCCAATGTTTTTGTAAATATTCTGACGTTCTATTTAGGTTAGGTTATTTATGATTTTTATGATTTTTTTCATTATTATTAAGGGAGGTGTTCGGATCAGGATTTCAGCTGGGAAATATGTATTGTGGGCTTGGTTCCGTCCATCTAGAGTCAGGCACAGGCAAAACGTGAGAGAGGAAAAAATGAGGGAGAGAGGATGGAGTGAGATACCTGCTTGATGAGGTTCTGGGAGTTCTACTACCTAAGCCCGGCCCCGAGGCCAGGCTTGACTTGTGAGAGCTTGGTCCAACAGGCTGTTGCTTGCAGAGCGGAGAGAAAGGGAGAGAGTGAGGGAGAATTGTGGGTGGGGTTTGATTTTTGGTAGGGTACTCACCTAGTTGTGTTTGCGGGGGTTGAGCTCTGGTTCTTTGGTCGCCTTTCAACCGCCGGTGGTTGGTGTCACCTGTTGTCATGTTGCCGCTGTTATTGTACGTAATCTGCCTCATTTGTGTGTATTGGGTGGAATTGGGGTTGGGTGAGGAAGAGCTGTGGGTTAGGCCGGGGGTTGGTGGGGGTGTCGGGAAGGTCACTGACGTTGTTCGTTGTTGTTGTTTTAGATTTAGCTACTCAGGACGAAATGTCCATGTAGCACGGGCTATGGTGAGCCCGTAGTAGACTTGCCATAACTGTAGAGTAAGTATTCGGTGGTGAGGTGGAAGTGGTGTGGAGTTGATGTATGGTGAGGTGGGAGTGGTGGACACTCCAGTACATCCTCCTGGAAAGTCAACAAGGTTCCAGACACACAGTAAACTACTGTCACCTCGCTGGCCGTGTGGGGGGGGGGGGGTCCTCGTGCCCAACAAGATAAAAACCTTTACATATACTATCTTTGTCTTAACGAAGCACAGGCTCTGTGTATATTGTTAGCCAGAGGTTACATTTTGGAGTAGTCTTGAGCTCGTACAAGCAAACGTCAGGTATACTCTTAAGGGTTATCTTCTTGAGATGGTCTCGGGGCTTGACGTTCCCGAGGCCCGGTCCTCGACCAGGTATACTCTTAAGGGTTATCTTCTTGAGATGGTTTCGGGGCTTGACGTTCCCGAGGCCCGGTCCTCGACCAGGTATACTCTTAAGGGTTATCTTCTTGAGATGGTCTCGGGGCTTGACGTTCCCGAGGCCCGGTCCTCGACCAGGTATACTCTTAAGGGTTATCTTCTTGAGATGGTCTCGGGGCTTGACGTTCCCGAGGCCCGGTCTTTCGAGGCATAGCGTCCCCGGTCCTCGACCAGGCCTCCTTTTTGTCATCTCCCCCCCCTTCCCCTCAGGAAGCAGCCCGTAGCAGTTGTCTAACTCCTGGGTACCTATTTATTGCTAGGTGAACAGGAGCATCAGGGTGTAAAAGTCTGTCAATTTGTTTCCGCCTCCGCCGGGGGTCGAACCCGGAACCTTAGGACTACGAACCCCGAGCCCCGAGCACTGACCACTCAGCCGTCAGGCCCCCTTAACGTCAGGGTGTTGGGGGGGGGGAAGAAAGCTACAAGCTCCAGGGGGGGGTCTTTTGCCTTTGGTCAGAACCGTTCCATAATAAATATATTGTTGAAGTGTGCATCATAAATCTTTTTTATTCTCATTTTACACAGTTTGTAATTAGTTTGGAGTGCAGTGAGCACCTACCATAACAATATCCTTGCCTTATTCTGACAATTACTATAATAGATTCAAGAGAAAACTAGATAATTTTCTCCAAGGGGTGCCGGACCAACCGGGCTATGGTGGATATGTGGGCCTGTTGGCCGCTCCAAGCAACAAACAGCCTGGTGGACCAAACTCTCACAAGTCAAACCTGGCCTCGGGCCGGGCTTGGGGAGTAAAAGAACTCCCAGAAAGAACCTCATCAAGCAGGTATCAAGCAGATAATACTTAAATGAGACGTCAGTAGAGCCATTCCCCGTGTTATCTGGTGTAGGAGGGGCCGGCTACCCCGCGGGGCTGAAGGACCAATGGCCTCCGCGGCTACCGCAAGGGAAAGTGTGGATGGGATCCAACCCAACCCAGCTACCGCCAGATATCAGACAACCATCAAACGTGAGCTTATGTTAAGTTGCGAGGCGTGATTGATTCTTGTTAAATGTTGTTTGCAGATGTGGATTAAATATCTCGAGTGGTGTGGTGTTGATGCATTGAGTGAGAGACTGAAACCCAACCCCGGGTCCGTCACACAACTGGTCCCACACCTGCATTCCGCGCCCTCCCTCACTAACTCTCACGGGCCTCGCGCTCCTCACGTGCTCCTTCCAATCCTCTGTACTTCAACTTAGGGTTTTCTTATATTTAATCTTTTATCTTTAGCCAAATTAATAAAAGAAAGACGAATTTGATAGAAAGTAAGGTCGGTGTACATTGCAGTTTGCTGCCGTTGTTGTTTTTGATTTAGCTACTCAGAACGAAATGTCCGTGTGTGAGCCCGTAATTGAGTTCGGTTATTCGCGATAACCTTGTTACTGCGACATTTGGGTCAAAGTTGATTTGCAGCCGACAACCTCGTTCATTATGGACGAAAAGGTAGTGACCAAAGAGTGAATCCGTAGTTGCAAAAATCGTCTTGGATACAAGTACACATACAGGTTCTGGATGGTAACTTCAGCGAAGTTGCAGCATCAGTGAAAAACATGGTCTGGATCACTAACGTGAGAGATTGTGCCACCGTAAGAGACATTACAAATGTTTAGTATTACAAATTCCACATTGAGTTAGGATAGTCATTAAACGCCCCCAATTTTCACTCACAATGTAACATAAACGGAGGGTTGTAAGATGATAAGCCCCAGAGTGACAGTCTGTTCACTTGAGACAGGAAAATCCCGAGTGTGTGTGAGAGTACAAGTTGCGGGATGAACAACCTAGCGGGGTTTTGTTCCTATTGGGAGTGTTGTACTTGCTGCATTGGCGGTGTGTTCACTCACAGGATGAGTGACGCTCACCAGTACTCCTCCGGGGCAAAATTGGAATTAATAAAGCCTATGTGCTGCCAAGGAGACGGTGTCCTGCGTGAAGGTGGTGTGAAGGTATCAAGGCTCTTGTGAGGGAACCTTTGTTTACAAGCACACCTTGGCCGACCCCCGCGCCACTTCCTCTTGTGTCTCTGGTATTCCGTTACGTCACGCGCCTCATTCGTGGGGGGAGATGAATCGTATAGTTGTTTGCTTATTGCATTGATAGGCAGCTGCACAATTAGGAGTAGGCTGCTCTTTTCTGTGGGTGATGTGGCAAATCGGTAGTGGAGGAGTGGAGATGGTATTAGTCAGAGTCCGTGAGTGTTAGTGAGTGAGGCTCGGGTAACCAAGATGTCAACTCTGGACATCTTCCTGCTCGCTTCACCCACACAGTTATTCTCCTGTTTTTCCATCACTTAATGAAATGCATGCCCGTTGTTTAGTGTTTTCATGTCTTGTCTGGGGCCCGTACGTAAAGTCTGTCCAGACCCGGTAAAAATGTGGTGGTGTTACGCATATTGGCAACACTTGAGTAACTGGCCCGCGGCCACGCCGGGCTATTGGTCTTAGCCCGGAGGAGCGACGCCGGTACTCCAGGCTCATTTATCCACATTTACCCTGAGTGTGCGTCGACCCTAGCGGCGTCTCCCTTCACCGGCGGTGCGTAGCTCGGACGTTTTTCACCTTTCCGCCCGCAAGTCCCTCGGGGCTCTTGGAACGGTGTGATGATGGGGGCCCCTCGAGGTGATGGTGTGGGCTCACTGGTCAGCTTGGTGCACACCTGTCCTGCTTCCTCCCTCCCACTCTTCCCTACCTGCTCACCACCCACTCCCTTCCCCCAACTCTCCCTTCTTATGCTTCCCTCTCCACTCCACCGTTACCTCCCACGGATACTCCCCCTCCCCGTCACCACCACCCCCTCCCACTCACGACCCTCCCCACTCTCACACTCGCTCTCAAGTTAAGATTCAATAGGATTAGCATCATCGTCACGTTACACCTGCCCATTTTGGAGCCTGGCTAATGTTTATATGTAATGTTAGTCTAATCAAATAATGTCTTCAATGTTATGATAATCATAATATGTGCTTAATAGTAAGATAGTCATATTGGGCAACAGTTAATATTAGAACCAACTGTGTGCCAGAGCCTCATATACTCACCTGACTTGATTTCAAGTGTATCTACTTGATATGAAAATATTCTAAATATGAGTCCCACCGAGATGATGGCTGATAGTGGTGTTCATGAGCATGAAGCTTGAAGCTGCTGATGGCTGAGTGCCTTGTGTTATAATTGCCTGTCTTTAGCTGTACACACAGTTGGGGGACCCTCGGGATCATTGGCCATATACACAACAGTTTAGTGAACAAATCCACAAGGGCCGTGACGAAGATTCGAACTTGCGTCCGGGGCATCCCAGACATGCCTTAATCGAACTGAGTGTACGACATGGTTAGGGCGAAGAGGGAGAAGGCCTATTGACATAGCTTGAGTGCAGGGGGGAGTTGTGTAAAACCCTGATTTATGCTCGGAGAGCTGCAGGATCCAGTAAGTCAGTAGAATTTGGTTTCAACTCCTTTTACCATGAGTCGTAGCTCAGTCGATTAAGGCTAGTGCGGTCTGGGATGCTCTCTGGACGCAATTGAATCCTGTCACGGCCCTGTGGATTGTCATTTGATGCATCACGCAATTGTGATTTTCTGTGTGTAATAACAGTTAGTCCTCCGCATCTCTGATCTCGACTGCGGGACGAGTCATCTTGCACTGTTCTCTACTTTGTCAGAGAAGTCTGCCTCAGTTGCCTCTCTCCGTGCCTCTTCACGATGTGTTTAGTCACTCCGTAATTCGAACCTGGTGGGGGTGAGGAGGAGGTGGGGGGGGGGTTCCTCTGCTCCCTGGGCCCTCCGGCTCTGTACGAGGACGCTTCGGCCCTCTCTCGCCATGCTCTCTCCCTCCACCCCTTTTCCTCATCCACACGCTCACCCACTCAGCCTCTCTCCACACGCTCACCCTCAGCCTCTCCACACGCTCATCCACCCACTCATCACTCATCACGCTGTCACCAACACACTCGGCGCTCCCACCAATCACACCCCGCCTCATTGTCATCCCTCCTCCCTCCCACCCTCTTCAACCAACACCAAGGGAAGAACAAGAAGAAAGCCAAATATCGTGGCCGGGCGCAGGACTCATCAACCAGTTATGTAAAGTATACTTACGAACATCTTTTCTCTTTCTTCTTACGGGCTATTTCATGTCCGTGCTACCTCTTGGGTGGTTTAATATTCATCAATCAATCATCTTCTTATCTTCAGCAGCTTTGTTTACGTTTATTAATAGTCCATGAGCTGCGAAGCGGTTTAGAACAATAACAACATTTGGGAAGTTTCGATGTTCGTAAACTGTTTAATATAAATGTAAATGAAGCACCAAAGTG
>WNGS01164858.1:32767328-32786835 GCA_020271785.1 Procambarus virginalis
CTGTTCGGAAATAAATCGCTGATATTTTCAATCGGAAATTTTAAAAGCTACAAGAGGAAAAAATTTCGGACTAAATAAAGTGGAAGCAGCACAATGAAGAGAATATATTTGGCTTGTGTCCGCCTGGTCATGTAAACCCGCCTGGTCCGCTGGTACACACCTGCTGGTCCACTGGTACACACCCGCCTGTCCACTGGTACACACCCGCCTGGTCCACTGGTACACACCCGCCTGGTCCACTGGTACACACCCGCCTGGTCCACTGGTACACACCCGCCTGGTCCACTGGTACACACCCGCCTGGTCCACTGGTACACACCCGCCTGGTCCACGGTACACACCTGCCTGGTTCACTGGCACACACCTGCCTGATCCACTGGTACACAACCTGCCTGATCCACGGCTACAACACCTGCCTGATCCACTGCTACACACCCGCCTGATCCACTGGGACACACCCGCCTGATCCACTGCTACACACCCGCCTGTCCACTGGTACACACCCGCCTGTCCACTGGTACACACCCGCCTGATCCACTGGTACACACCCACCTGATCCACTGGTACACACCCGCCTGATCCACTGATCCACACCTGCCTGATCCACACCCGTCTTCTCTCATGAGAGAAGACCTGGGGTAAGCCCTCTATGCACTGCCAGGACACATATAAATAAACCACAAAGTTGTTTTGTGTAAACAAAAAATGATTAGCGATTCAGAACGCTGCTGTCCTAATCACTATGGATTGCATCTCTTAACTATTGAACGATGGCAGTAATATCTGGCGAGGACTGGGTATTTCCTCGACACAATGTGATATAATGTCTAAATTATTCTAGGGCGGCTCGTTCACACCAGTGTAATTTGGAGAATTTTGTAATCATTATAAATGGGAGGCGAGGGAGCATATCACGGTAGTGGGCAGGTGCGTGCGTGTGGGTGCGTTCGTACTGGTGTGTTCGTTCGTATGGGTGCGTACATTCGTGAGAGTGCGTTCGTGTGGGTGTATTTTATTTGTTAAAAAAAAAGGGAAGGGGAGACGGACATATGTCGTTCCAGCGACTTAAGAATATCGCCGGAACAACCGTGGCATTTCAAGAGAAAACTGGACTTTTTCTAAGAGAGTTCCGGACCAGCCGGGCTGTGGTGGGTATGTGGGCCTGCGGGCCGCTCCAAGCAACAGCCTGTGGACCAAACTCTCACAAGTCAAGCCTGGCCTCGGGCCGGGCTTGGGGAGTAGAAGAACTCCCAGAACCCCATCAACCAGGTATCAACCAGGTATCGTGTGTGGAGACTGGTAGGGGGGGAGGGGGGGGGGGTACCAAGACCCCGGGTTCCGGACGGTGAGGGGGAGGGGGGGGGTGTTGCGGAGGACGGGTTGTTTTATTAGTAGTACAGGACGTACAGGCACAGGGCCAGATGCGGTTGCAGGCTAGTGATCTGTGTCAAGCACCACCCACCCCATGGTGAGATATATATATATATATATAATTATATATATATATATATATATAATATATATATAATATATATATATATAATTATATAATCACAAGAGTGTGTGGCTGCATTCATAGGATGTAGCCACACAGCTAACAAGTGGGAAGGAGAGAGAGAGAGAGAGAGAGAGAGAGAGAGAGAGAGAGAGAGAGAGGAGAGAGAGAGAGAGAGAGAGGGGGATGGAGGGGGGTGAGAGGGAAGGAAGGAGAGGAGGGAGGGGGGGGGAGAGGGAGAGAAGTAGGTAGAGACAGGACATTAAATACCGACGGGGGTCCAAGAGCTAACAGCAGTTTGGTGGTGCATGCACTCAGTAAGAGGTACACACAACACCAACACACACAAGTGCGTGCATCTTGCCCACACAAAACACCCGCTCTGTGCTGCCCACTCTACACTATTATATACTAATGGAAACACTCTGGTTTATATGTTTGAGAGAGGACGCCACAAGAAAGGGGCTACGACAACATCTGCCTGGAGAGGCGTTGTGGCGGCGGCGGGGGCGGCTGCGGCGGCGGCGGCTGCGGCGGCGGCGGCGGCGGCTGCGGGTCAGTGGCGGCGGCGGCGGCGGCGGCTGCGCTGCGGGGTCAGTGGCGGCGGCGGCGGGGTGGTGGGGGGGTGGGGCGGGGAATGTTGTAACAAACAGCTGCACGTGCCATGTTATGCAACACCACCCGTTATATCTGGCGTTGTTCTGAAAATAACTCAGCTGTCGTAACCACTCAATAGTTTCCCAAACACAATGTAACCCAATTGTTTGTCCCTGGGTAGTGTTATTGTCTTCACCTTCAAGACGCTAGTGCTCGCTAGAGTGGAGTACTGCTGCACAATGACAGCCCCTTCCAAACTCGAGAAATTGCTGACCTGGAGAGCGTGCAGAGATCCTTTACTGCTAGAATCCACTCAGTAAAACATCTAAACTATTGGGACCGACTAAAGAGCCTAAATCTGTATTCTCTTGAACGCAGGCGGGAGAGATACATAATAATTTACACGTGGAAAAACAACATGGCCTTTGTTAACCCCAATGTTAATACGCTTACAGCAAGACGTGTACATCTATGCCGTCCAATTTCGAGATTAGTTCACAATTGCAACATGTGAATTATATTCACATGAATATAAAATATATTGCCGCGGATTTTCAACATGTTGCAGAGCGATCGCAGGGAATTGCAGTGGATTTTTAATGTAGCAATGATTTGAGATGAAAACTTAATCCTAACCGCGTGAAATAGAATAATAACAATAAATAAAATAGTCAGCATTTGTTCTAGAGCAGCCCGTCTCCTTTGCGTGATATCTGCTGGATATGGTTCTGGGAGTACTTTTAAATTATTAATCCCCTAGCCCGGCCTAACTTGGGTTTGGTCCACCAGGCTGTTCTTTGGAGCGGCATGCAGGTCCACATATCCACCACAGTGCAAGTACTCTGCACTTCTTGAAGGAAACTATCTAGTTTCCTCTTGAAGATGTCCACGGTTGTTTTCGGCAACCGGTTGATAGTTATTATAGCAACCAATTAGTCAAATATACAATAATGGATCGTTGGTAGAGAGTGTGGTGTGTAAGAGATGAGCCAAGTGCCACAAGATGCCACTCTCTCCCTGGCTCTCTGTTGCTCTCGCCCCTTACCCCCACCAGTGGGCCTGGTGGCCATAACCATATTGCTTACATAGTGTATTAATCCTCCCCCCCCCTCTCCTGCATCAATAGGCTTAATTATAAGTGAACCATAAACGACCTTCTCAACCTCTCCGTTCCTCTCCTTCCTTCCTCATTATCCCCACTTCCATTCCCCTACCTCACTACCTTCCCGCTGTCTCGTACCCATTTCTACCCATCTCCCCTTACTTTACCCCATGTTATCTCTCTCCCTTACCCCTGTGTTCCCCTCGCACCTTTTATCCTTTATCCTCCTTGTTCCCCTCGCACCTTCTCTCCCGGCTTCCATAATATTCCCGAGAACACTGGCAGTGTTTGCAGGTGTGGTGTGCAATATGTCACGGCAGAGTTGCTCCTTCACTGGTTTTAATACCTTGTAGCGGCCGAGACGCGGAGGACGAGTGAGTCAATGTCCTCGCCTGGCTGTGCTGGCGGGGGTTGAGCTTCAGCTCTTTGGTCCCGCCTCTCGACTGTCAATCAACAGGTGTACAGGTTCATTTAAAAGTGGATTCGGGCGTGTGTCTTTTGTCGCGTTCCATTTATCCTCCTCGGACAGATGGGAAGGGAGTGTAGGAACTGTCAGGAGAAAGCGCCAAGGCAGTACTACTATATGGCACTTGGAAGGTATGAGGATATCATCTGGACATCTTCAAGAGGAAACTAGATTTATTCCTCCAAGGAGTTCCGGACCAGCCGGGCTGTGGTGGGTATGTGGGCCTGCGGGCCGCTCCAAGCAACAGCCTAGTGGACCAAACTCACACAAGTCAAGCCTGGCCTCGGGCCGGGCTTGGGGAGTAGAAGAACTCCCAGAACCCCATCAACCAGGTATCAACCAGGATAAAGAGTTGTTTAGATGAATACAAAATAACGGTGCTGGCATATTTACAGTCCATGCAAGTGTGCCGAGAGGTGATGCTAAACTGCCACTATGACAGGTTATTCTGTCATATTGAATCCTGCAATCTTATTGGGCGAAAGGGTTGGGTATAAACGGGCAGTTCTCTCTGTCATGCTCGTTAATGTGGCTACTGGCCCAACCGACCAATGAGGACGTTGGACCAGATTACCCTGGCCTCTGGACATTTTTAACCTCACATGTGTGATGTAGCCTTCAGTTACAGCGCCCTCCTGTGCCAGGTAAGTCCACTACGGGCTCACCATACCCCGTGCTACTTGGAACATTTTGTTCCCAGTAGCTGAATCTATAACAATGATGTAGCCTCAGCAGTGTGTCATGTAGCTCAGATGTGACACATAGCCTCACGTGTGTGTGAGTGACACATATGGCCTCACGTGTGTGTGTGTGTGTGTGTGAGTGACACATATGGCCTCACGTGTGTGTGTGTGTGAGTGAGTGACACATATGGCCTCACAAGTAGGGTGTTCACACAGGCCCTCCAACATGTTGTCACTCCACACGAAGTCTATCAATATTGCAGGCAGGTTGGGTTGGCTTAGGTTGCAACCTCTGCTCCCCCCCCCCCCCCCACACACACACACACACACACCTCTCTTCCAGCTGAGTGCAAGCAGCTGGATGGAGCAACTGTGCTTATTGCATATGCCATTTGAAACATTCCGGACAATATTTTGGCAAACAATACGGGAAAACGTGCTATATGTAGTCAAACAGATCTCTAACCTTGTCCATGGAGGACGCAAGAAAATATGAATATTCTGGTTAGCATTGTAAATGTTGTCAATATGTGTCGATGCAGGTTGAAACAAACATTTTTTGTTGTTGGAGAATTAGAGAAGAGTTTGTAAACTTGTGAGGAAGGGTATCTTATATCTACAAAATAAGATGTCTGTCTCATCCTAAGATAGGATGTCTGTCTGTACTAAGTTGGAGGGCTAGCCATATTAAACTTTGCAGGGTGACTTGTAGGTGTTAAAGGCAGTCTGGGGTCGGCCCCGTTGACCTTGACAATGCCAGGTGTGTGTATGTATGTGTGTGTGTATATATATATATGGTTAAGGCGTTACCTGTCATGCCAGTGGTTGGAAGGCTTCTGTGCTGGCTAGGGTTCGAGTCTCCTGGTGGGAAAGTGTTCTATAGTTTAATATATATATATATATATATATATATATATATATATATATATATATATATATACATATATATATATATATTATAAATATATATTATATATATATATATTCATACAGTATATGAAAGATAGAATGAGGCTGCAACTGACTACAGTGTGTCAAATAGGAGGACGAGGAACTGTATTCGGGATACCAATGTTTACACCCCATCCTCCTAAGACTTACACTAACTATTTGGTGGAAAGTCCCAGTAATGTGTAGTGAAGGACCGCCAGTATACCACTTTTTTGTTCTATTAATTTTATAGTCCAGAAAATAAACCTAAAGAACAAATTTAAATATTCCTAGGCCTTGTATAGCACACATATGTACTATACTAGGCGATTTAGGCCTAAGATCGCGTGAGTTAGGCCTGGCATGGCTAGGAGAGGTTAGGTAAGGTCTGATATTTATTTTGCTGACAAAGTTTCTGATAATACTACTGATTCTGATGATCAGTAGTATGTTTAAGATTATTGTTATGGATTTGGTGTTTTCCAGTTGATCAAGGTCCGGTATCTTTAGCTTAGAACAATGATAAACATTCTGTCAAGGATTAGTGTACGTTGAGCGTGTAAATTATTATGCTGTAATGCTGAGTAATGCTGTAATGCTGAGTAATGCTGTAATGCTGAGTGAAAGATATTCCCAAGCATATTTGGGAGCTTCTGCAGGCAGGCCATCATACTGTAACACTAGAGTATTCTAACCTTTGATAGTATTTATTTATTTATATACAAGAAGGTACATTGGGTTTGTGAGAATACATAGCATAGTATTTACAATCGGGGGAGCCGGTCGGCCGAGCGGACAGCACGCTGGACTTGTGATCCTGTGGTCCTGGGTTCGATCCCAGGCGCCGGCGAGAAATAATGGGCACAGTTTCTTTCACCCTATGCCCCTGTTACCTAGCAGTAAAATAGGTACCTGGGTGTTAGTCAGCTGTCACGGGCTGCTTCCTGGGGGTGGAGGCCTGGTCAAAGACCGGGCCGCGGGGACACTAAAAAGCCCCGAAATCATCTCAAGAAAATCTTGTATAGCCACTAGTACGCACAGCGTTTCGGGCAGGAACTGAACTATCCGGGTAACTCTTCCCCTTTGGTTATGGTTCATAACTAATGTACAATTGCTCCTAAGGATGCCTGATCAACCAGGCTGGGACTCATACGTCAGGCTGCGAGCACCCGCGTCCAACAGCCTGGTTGACCAGTCCAGCAACGAGGAGGCCTGGTTGACGACCGGGCCGCGGGGTCGCTAAGCCCCGAAATCATCTCAATGTAACCTCAAGGTAAGGAGTGGAGATTGATTGATGAAGGTTAAGCCTTCCAAGAGGTACCACGGGCATGATTAGCCCGTAAAAGTGTAAGCAGTGAGTGGAGTGTAACTGGTCTTTTACATAGGTGCTGGGACAGTGACGTGGCCCTCACATACGCCAGGAAGCCCTGGTATATCATGGGTATAGCGAGCCTCAGTGTACCTCACCACCTGAAGAAATGTGTGTGTGTGACACCCTCCCTCTCTTCTTTCCTCTTCTCTCCATCTCTTCCTCCCTTCTCTCTCCATCTCTTCCTCCCTCTCACCCTCACTCCCTTTCCTTTACTCCTACTCTTGGTGAGTACAAACTTAACGTAGAAAGATGTGGTCAAATCATTGCAGGAGTAAGCTTCTCCAGCAACAGGTGGGAGGTGGCAGGTGAGGTGAAGGAGGGGAATCTGGGCCATAACCGGAGGCCAAAAGCCTTAACGTGTCCACGTGAGCCCATTGCTGGCAACACAGTGCCGGCCAACTCTTACGCTCAAACATTTTTTTATTTTTTATTTTTTTATTTTAAGGTTTTGTTCTAATTAGTTTAATTGTCTTGTGTGTTCTGGGCGTGTGTGGGTGGTAATTGCACGTTTGGGTTTTGTTTGTGGTGTAGTTCTCTTAATATTTGCATCTTGGTTGTAGTTTCTCTGTAGCAGGGCAAGAGTTGCCCAGGGAGGAGTTTATAGCCTCGTCATTTTCAACGGGAGGTATACAACGTTACCATTGGTTGGTATGTGTTCCAGCCACCCAGCCTGCCTGCCATCCAGCCACCCAGCCAGACGGGTAAGATACCAAATAATATACACATGGAAAATACTGGAGGGCCAGGTTCCAAATCTACACAGTAAAATAACAACGTACTGGAGTGAACGACATGGAAGAAAATGCAGAATAGAACCAGTGAAGAGCAGGGGTGCCATAGGCACAATCAGAGAACACTGTATAAACATCAGAGGTCCGCGGCTGTTCAACACCCTCCCAGCGAGCATAGGAAATATTGCCGGAACAACCGTGGACATCTTCAAGAGGAAACTAGATAGTTTTCTTCAAGGAGTTTTTTTTTTTATTATTATTATTTTCTACCACAAACTTGGCCACGCATTTACAATGCTAACCAGCATATATACATTTTCTTCTGTCCTCCACGGACAGGGTTAGAGATCAGTTAAACATATAGTTCAGTCTTCAAGGAGTGCCGGACCAACCGGGCTGTGGTGGGTATGTGGGCCTGCGGCCGCTCCATGCAACAGCCTGGTGGACCAAACTCTCACAAGTCAAATCTGGCCTCGGGCCGGGCTTGGGGAGTAGAAGAACTCCCAGAACCCCATCAACCAGGTATGGTGTGGGTGAGGAGTGAATGTAGCAGCCTCGGTGTAGACGGTTGGATGGTCGCTCACTTTTTGCTGGTTTTGCTCATAATGTGTGAGGTGCTTGTGTCTGAAGCTAGACACAGATACAATGATATACCGATGGAGTCAGCTTCCCGTCTGGGCGACCGACAGGCTCGTTAGAGTTGTGGGGAATTAGGTAACGAGGTTCTCTCTGCTAGACAATCGGCTGTGGTAAAGCACCTCTTAATAATGTCATTTACCTCGCAGTGTTTTGCATGCCATCCTTCTGTGCTTTGGCAGAGCAGGCTATGCCAGGTGTACCTGTCGGCCACTGCCTCGCTGCAAATGTACCTGTATCCAGTGTGGACTGGAGTAGCGAAGTGGAGAGCCACAGCAATTCGGAGGGCCTGTGGTGTGAGATGCGTGCAGGTTGCTGACATTGGAGTTGCTAATAGGAAGTCCCCTGCATGGGGAGCTGCTACAGCGCTTTAAGTCAGGCAGTGTCATGTGGTGTTGTTGCAACTTCTAGACAAGTTGCAGCTGCTTGGTCTACATTGAGGTCATTCCAGCTGGATTGCTTTTGAGCTTCAAAAGGTGGTATTGGGGTGCTGGTCCTGCAAGAGAGACCCGTTTGGTGGTGTAGTCTGTAAAGCTGGGATCTTGTGCTCCTGCCCGTTGACCTAGGTAATCGGGGTAAGATTTCCTTCACCAGGTTGTCAAATGCCACTGAAGAGGACAGGAACATTGGTACAGCAATTTGTGTTGCTGTTCGAACGCCGAGGCCTCAAGTCTGACAGGAAGGGAGGATTGTTGTTTTCACGGCGAGGAAGGTTGAGGGTTTTTCTAACATTGATTTCAGCAAGCTGTCGTACTCTTCTAATTTAATATTATTTAAAGATGGCGAACATCTAAGAAAGAAGCTTGGGGAGGGACGAGCATCTGGTGATGAGGGCCATGAGCATCAGTGTCTTGAATCCTCTCGATCTTCTTACCAAGGACCTCTTCGATGGCCCTTCCTCCAAGAGGAGCACCTAGGAGTGTGCTGTCCTCAGGGTAGGTTATATGGATATCAGGCAAAACACCCTTTATTTGCTCTATTATGTGCTGGTTGGTGGAGGTTATTTCGCACTTGGAAGAGTTCAGGATGAAGCCTAGACTTGCTCCTTGCTCCTGAATTATTCTTATGTCATCCAGGAGGGAGTCTGGGGAGCCGGCTAGAGTACCATCATCCAAAAACCAAATGTTGAGCTCACTGGACAGGTTATCGGTGACTTCCTTGATGACTTGGCAGAAAAGAAAAGGAGCAAGGGGGTCACCCTGTTGGACACCTTCTTGTGATTCGATTTAATGTTCCCCGAATAACAGAGTTACATCTTTGCTGTAACATATTATATATATGTACATGTATATATGAATATATTCAATATGTATATTCGTTTAATAAAACTGTGTAAGTAGTTTCACAAGATGGTTACTTGCTTAGCTAAATTAACTGTGCACATAATGGGTTCATAAACCCATTATGTGCCTCTGGAACCTCTTTCCACCACCGCTCGCAGGATGGGTACCTTGGGTATGGGGTGCATAATAACTAACTAAACATATAACGTTGATAATACCCCGTTGTCAGCGGTGTTGTGCGTTGCCAGCACTCTGATCTATTCCCACACTCCCCCGCGTAAAGCATAATATATATGAAGAGAAACATGGGCTCGGGTGGCTGGCGTCCAGACAGCTCATGACGCTCACGCTCCCCGCGATAAGGCGAGATGTTTCCACAAATTGGACTGACTAATAATAATAAGGCCATGCGTCATGCGTCATAAACGCCGCTCAGAGGCGGCAGATAAGGCTCCAGACGCCAGGCCCGGGAGGACCAGCTCGCTGAAGGAGGGGGGGAGGGGGTCCTGGTGACAGGCAGTCACTACAACTTACAAGAACAGGAGGGGGGGGGGTTCTGGTACCCCCCATTCCATCTCATGTGATGTTATTTCTGTGTGCAGGTTTGGGACCAGCCCCTCTACTATTTTCCACGTGTAAATTATTATGTATCTCTCCCGCCTGCGCTAGAGGGAGTACAGATTTAGGCTTTTTAGTCGGTCCCAATAGTTTAGATGTTTTACTGAGTGGATTCTAGCAGTAAAGGATCTCTGCACGCTCTCCAGGTCAGCAATTTCTCCAGCTTTGAAAGGGGCAACCAGGTATCAACCAGGCTATCATTGTGCAGCAGTACTCCACTCTAGAGAGCACTAGCGTCTTGAAGAGTATCATGATCGGTATAGCATCTCTAGTGTGCAAGGTTCTTGTTATCCAACCTGTCATTTTTCTTGCAGTTGTGACGGCTACTTTATTGTGTTCTTTAAAGGTAAGGTCTTCCGATATGAGTACACCCAGATCCTTTACATTACTTTTTCGTTCTCTGTTATGATTTGACTGCGTTTTATACGCGATTTCCGTTTGTTTCATATACCCTTTTGTTTGTTTCATATTTCCGTTTGTTGTATGCACCGTATGTGTGATACACATAAGGTACATAACTGGCGGACCTCACAGTGTTCAAGAGATAAACTTGATAAACCCTTCCAAAAAATACCTGATGAATCAGGCTGTGATTACCTGATACGCCAGGCTGCGAGCAGCCGCGTCCAACAACCTGGTTGACCAGTCCAGCAACGAGGAGGCCTGGTCGACGACCTGGCCGCTGGGGCGCTAAGCTTCGAAATCATTTCAAGGTAACAAGATAAGGTTGCTCGAGTGCTAGTAGGTTGACCTTGCTCGAGTGCTAGTAGGTTGACCTTGCTCGAGTGCTAGTAGGAAGACCTTGCTAGAGTGCTAGTAGGTTGACCTTGCTCGAGTGCTAGTAGGAAGACCTTGCTAGAGTGCTAGTAGGTTGACCTTGCTGGAGGAAGGGTGGAGGAGGGAGGAGCTGGGTGGGACGCGGGGCCGCACCTCAGGATCCACCACACTCCCCCACTTCACCGAGGCATCCGATGTCTACGATAAGCAAGACCGCAGCTTCGTATGACCGTGCGCAGATGATACCTCAATTGTGACTGACAAGATCAGCTGTTGTTTGTTGTTGTTGTTTTTAGATTCAGTTACTCGGAACATAAGTTGCAAGTAGCACGGGTTATGGTGAGCCTCGTCTCTGAACATCAGCCCACAACGATACATTTCTACGACTCTGTTGGTGTTATGTGGGTCAGCCAAGACCCGCTACCTTGCGGTGATTCCGCGGGTCAGTGTCCCCGCGGCCCAGTTTGTGACCAGGCCTCCTCGTTGATGGTCTGGTCAACCAGGCTGTTGGACGCGGCTGCTCGCAGCCTGGCGTATGAATCACAGCCTGGTTGATCAGGTATCCTTTGGAGGTGTTCATCAAGCTCTCTCTTGAACACTGTGAGGGGTCTGCCAGTTATGCCCCTTATGTGTAGTGGAAGCGTGTTGAACAGTCTCGGGCCTCTGATGTTGATAGAGTTCTCTCTCAGAGTACCTGTTGCACCTCTGCTCTTCAACGGGGGTATTCTGCACATCCTGCCATGTCTTCTGGTTTCATGTGATGTTATTTCTGTGTGCAGGTTTGGGACCAGCCCCTCTAATATTTTCCATGTGTAAATTATATTGCATCTCTCCCGCCTGCGCTCTAGGGAATACAGATTTAGATTGTACATCGAAGCAATACAGCACCTAAATTATTGGGATCCTCTCAAAGCTTTCAAGATGTTCTCTCTAGAAAGGAGACGAGAGAGATATCAAATAATATATACATAGAAAACACTGGAGGGACAAGTTCCAAATCTACACAGTAAAATAACAACATACTGGAGTGAACGATATGGAAAAAAATGCGGAATAGAACCAGTGAAGAGTAGAGGTGCCATAGGCACAATCAGAGAACACTGTATAAACATCAGAGGTCCGCGGTTGTTCAACGTCCTCCCAGCGAGCATCAGAAATATTGCCGGAACAACCGTGGACATCATCAAGAGAATGGGTACCTGTTAAACGATTTGGTGGATCGTATTACAGGAAAAGTTAGCATTAAGGACCTGCCCGAAACGCTATGTGTGGCTTTACAAGAATATAAGAACTCTTGTGTATATAAATAAAAAAAGGAACTGTAAATGCTTTACCCGGGTACTACAAATAATCATCAACAGAACCTAAACTCCTAACCTAACCAATGCCTAAATATGCACAGTATGCAAATGCATAATAATAATATTATTCATTTATATTAGAGAAAATTCCAATTTTAAATGAACCGCGTGTTAAAATTGATGAATGCGTCTCTGGGGTCGACCGCTGGATGGAATGGACTTGGCCTGAAGACGGGTTGCGTGGTAAAGACCCCTCCTGCCCAAGACCATTGGTAAAGACCTGCGAAGCACCTGTCTGCACTCCCTCAAAAGATGGAAATGGAAGTCAAAAGGATTCCGTAGCTGTGTAGGATGATTACTCTTGGTGTTGGTGGGGGGAGGGGGGGGGGGTTGGAAGGGGTTGCTGCTACACACCTTGAGCCAAGGTCCCTCACGAGGATGAGGTGAGGGAGCCGTCGCCACTCCCTCATGAAGCCAGTAGGAGTGGACAGCCAGAGTCCCGGGAACAAGGGGTGGCTCAGTAGGTGAGTGTGCGCACTCTCAACACTCTACACACACCAGCCGGAACCTCTGTCAGTGCTCGCAGAGGACCCTGTCAACACGCCTTTCAAGGAACCTCACTTGATCCATCTCGGAGTCCTGTGGTTATTTTGTTTCAATATCCCAGGCATGGACACCCTGTGGAACTATCTGTATTGTTTAGTTTCCTTCGGAAGGTTTCCGCTCACTATCTCAAGGCTGTCTCGTTGTATTGACTTTGAAGATCAAATATGCTTAAGGTTAGGGCAGACAAAAACGCGTGGCTGCTCTTGGAAGGCCGTCGTGTAGGGAAAGGCTGGCCTCTCCCTACTATGATTGTCTTATGTTTCTTAGATGCTGCATAATTCACTGGAGCACCTTCCTTATTATTGTCACACAATTATAGTGTGCCTACCCTTCGCTATCGTACCTGATTTGACTAATACATCGATTATTAGATATTACGGGAATATTACAGGATCATATAAGAACTGCTGTGTTATTATTATTAGTCTTCACACAGCTTACGTCATTAGACCCTCGTGTGTCATTTATCCACTAGATGTGAAATGTGGATACAATGCAAGGATTTATATTTTATAATTTTTAAGATATTTTGCAATTTCATGCAACGTGAGTTTATATATATATCTCTAAATGGCTAAATTGTTTCGTAGGCTAAGATGTAATGCTGCAGTAGTGTCTGTCCACACACTTTACACTTCACCTAGATCCCTATACAAGCTGAACTGTTTATCTTGAGGTTATCTTGAGATGATTTCGGGGCTTTTTAGTGTCCCCGCGGCCCGGTCCTCGACCAGGCCTCCACCCCTAGGAAGCAGCCCGTGACAGCTGACTAACACCCAGGTACCTATTTTACTGCTAGGTAGCAGGGGCATAGAGTAAAAGAAACTCTGCCCATTGTTTCTCTCCGGCGCCTGGGATCGAACCCAGGACCACAGGATCACAAGTCCAGCGTGCTGTCCGCTCGGCCGACCGGCTCCCTACTTGTAGGAGGTACTTGTAGCCAAGTCGTACTCAGCCGTGACAACATTTGCCAGTCTACCTAGGTACTACAGAGTTTGTTACTTGCCCCGTACACACCTTTTGCCTGACACATTTTGATAAACAATGGATCTGCTAATTCCTGTTTGCACTCTTCTACTTTTCATGTAAGAGATTTCTCGTCTAGTGACTCTTTTTACGTGTTCTATTTGATAACCCAAGATTATGTTCATTATTTTCTTTACTGGGGGAGTAGAAGAACTCCGAGCACGCCATCCAGGTACACTCTAGGTGCTGGACGCTTAGGGGTAGGACGGGTAGGAATAGTGGCTTTAGGAGGAGTAGGAGGTCCTTGACAAGGCCCCGGAGACTCGCAGCAAGAGGACCAGCGGTCATCCACTCTGCCAGAGTTGTTGTGTACTGCTGGCACGTGACGTGGAGTGCCTCATCCTCTCCACACTACTCTCACTGCTGCTGCTAGTGCTACTGCTGCTGCTGCTCATAGTGCTGCTGCTGTTGCAAGTGCTGTTGTTGCTAGTGCTGCTGTTGCTAGTGCCGCTGCTGCTAGTGCTGCTGCTGATACTGCTGATGTGATGCTGCTGCTGCTGCTGCAGCTGTTGCTAGTGCTGCTGCTGTTGCTAGTGCTTCTGCTGTTGCTAGTGCTGCTGATGCTGATAGTGCTTCTGCTGTTACTTGTACTGCTGCTGCTGCTGCTAGTGCTGTTGCTACTGCTGCTAGTGCTGTTGCTGCTGCTGCTAGTGCTGCTGCTGCTGCCTCTCGACGAGTGGCGTAGTGTGCCTCGCGGAACACCAGAATTGTTATCTTGGAGGGTCACGCGTACACATGTCCACCTCCGTCCAACATTGTGTGCATGACTCTCATTCCCGTCTCGACCGTGTGTGTGTTTGTGTGCGTACAATTTATTTATACATTCGTGGATTCCTTATGTCCAAAATGATCCCCTAAATAGCAACATAAATTGCAGTTGCATCTAGAGAACCAGCATCTTGAGGTGTCATTCCCAGTGTGTTTGTTGTTCATGGTGTCCGATGTCCAAAGGGTTAGGAAAGGTTGGGGGGAGGGGGGGTAGAGGAGGGGGAGATGAAATTCTTGAAGATGATTTGGGTAGTGAAGAGGCTTGAGAGTTGGGTGACCTGTCCTCCATGGGTTGGCATCAAGTATGGTTCTCGGAGTGGAGCTTGTCGTTACTGAGTTCTTCTGTGGCAGGGGACTTGTGATGTGGCGGTTGGTCTTGGTGCTGGTGCTGAGTCTGGCTTGGAAGAAGTCAGCCCCGAACTCATCTGAAGATAACCTCAAGATAACCCTCAAGATGACCGCAACACGTTCTCTTGATTTGCCACTCCATAGGTCGAGGACCGGGCCGCGGGGACACTAAAAAAAAAAGCCCCGAAATCATCTCAAGATAACCTCAAGTTAGGAAAAGAAACTACACAAGACAAGACCTAACCTAACCTTAAACGTACGAACTCAAGCAACCCACCTAACTTGTAGTCCGTTACTTTTCCGTTACTAGGTTGCATTTTTAACGTTGGTCACCATAACGTAAAGAGACAACCTATTAGTTGAGAGGACGGGGTTGTCCACTCCGCCCTTAGCCCATCAATAATCAAAGTCTGACCACTCTCTTCAAACCCAAATGGAAGCCCTCTACCCGCTGCTCCATCGCCACCTGACCAACCCGTACCCAACGTATCACCAAGACAGTGTCACACACCCTGTAAGTACTTACCTAAAGTACTTACAGGGTGTGGCAGTGTCTGGGTGATACGTCGGGTGCCTCTGCAACACTCACACCCTGTAAGTGTTGCAGAGGTGCTGTTCATTATTTATATCTGTTTTATTTTGTCAGTTTTTCTCTCTGCAGGATTTTACGCGGGTGTAATCTGCCAGCTCGCTGCGCACTCTCGCACTCGGTCCTGCAGTTACTTGTGTTGGGGGGTGGAGGGGAGAGTGGAAGGGAGATGGAGTGGGGAGTTTGGGAGAGGTGTAATGTTTATAGCGATGGCCCAGTGTACTCGTAATGGGTCATGAGGGAGTTAATGGTTATTGGTGACGTATTGATGTCCAGGTTAATGTCTGGTTTAGTGTTTATGTGGAAGTTAATGTTTAACGCGGGTCTGTCTTTTGTGAATATTAATGATTTGTTTTCTATTTTCCAGGTGGGTGAGTGTTGGGGTTGGAAGGTTGGGCACACGGGTAGCGAGAAGGCGGGTGTGAAGCGATTGTTCAAGGTGAGTACCTTCAGGAGAGTCAAGGAAAGTGCTTATCCATTTAGGTCGTTGGGCGATTGATGGAGCGTGTAGGATAACCTTCCGTTGCCTCCAGGACTCGCCAATCTACATATTATTATTTGACTTTTGATCTGTAGTTTCACTGTGTTGGTTGGTGCGTGTCTGTTGACTCCAGACAGACGCTGTTCCGCGCGCTCCGGTGACGGAAGTCACATCTACACTACTTAAATAAATAAATAAATAAATAAATAAATGTTTATTTAGGTAAGGTACATACATACAAGAGATTTTACAAAGATTTATGGATTTATAGATAGAGCTAGTACATACAATGCCTAAAGCCACTATTACGCAAAGCGTTTCGAACAAAATCGCATCTATCACATCTATCACTTATATCACATCCATCAAAGACGAGAGAGACCAAATAATATACACATGGAAAATACTGGAGGGCCAGGTACCAAATCTACACAGTAAAATAACAACGTACTGGAGTGAACGACATGGAAGAAAATGCAAAATAGAACCAGTGAAGAGCAGAGGTGCCATAGGCACAATCAGAGAACACTGTATAAACATCAGAGGTCCATGGTTGTTCAACGTCCTCCCAGCAAGCATAAGAAATATTGCCGGAACAACCGTGGACATCTTCAAGAGAAAGCTAGGTAATTTTCTTCAAGGAGTGCCGGACCAACCGGGCTTTGGTGAGTATGTGGGCCTGCGGGCCGCTCCAAGCAACAGCCTAGTGGACCAAACTCTCACAAGTCAAGCTTGGCCTCGGGCTGGGCTTGTGGAGTAGAACAACTCCCAGAACCCCATCAACCAGGTATAAAGCAGGTTCCAACAAAATTCTCAGAGGAATTGACAGGGCGGACAAAGATAAATTCTTTAACACGGGTGGAACACGAACAAGGGGACACAGGTGGAAACATAGTACCCAAATGAGCCACAGGAACATTAGAAAGATTTTTTCAGTGTCAGAGTAGTTAACAAATGTAATGCATTAGGCAGTGATGTGGTGGAGGCTAACTCCATACACAGTTTCAAGTGTATATATGATAGAGCCCAGTAGGCTCAGGAACCTGTACACCAGTTGATTGACGGTTGAGAGCCGGGACCAAAGAGCCAAAGCTCAACCCCCGCAAGCACAACGAGGTGAGTACATATCCACAACTAGTAACAATCAATTAATAAAAGCACAAGTGAAGCATCTAGCTGTCACTTGGCCACAATCACCTGACACCAGTGGTACACAAGGCAGCTTAAGACTGGCTATAATGTCACACAGGCACAAGTCAAGCATCGAGACGCTACTAGGTACAGATAACCTGATGACACTGGCTACACTATGCAGGCGATGAGTCACAATAACGTGGCTAAAGTAAGTTGACCAGACCACACTAGAAGGTGAAGGGACGACGACGTTTCGGTCCGTCCTGGACCATTCTCAAGTCGATTGTCACAATCGACTTGAGAATGATCCAGGACGGACCGAAACGTCGTCGTCCCTTCACCTTCTAGGGTGTGGTCTGGTCAACTGGGTACACTAGGAAGCTTAAGACTGGCTGTAAATTGTGAACATTGTGGGTAGTGGCATTACATAACCAGAGTGGGGTATAAATCCCACTCGAAGTGTTGCTCACCCTCCGCCAGGCCACTATTTCCCCCAACCTGGCCACCACCACCACTATCATTCCCCCAGCCTGGTCGCCGCTGCTACCACCACCACCAATCCCCCAGCCTGGCCAGCGGTGGCGTGTCGGACACACGACACATTAAGGCTGTGTCCTGCAGGAGCGGACACCTCTCACCTTACTAAGCCAATATACATTTTTATCATCGCGCGCGCACTTACCACTCACATATTTATTAGATTTACTGGTCCAATATTGTCTTTGGTATATACATTGTATTTATTTTTGTATTTGATTTCTGCCCTTGTATGTTGTATTCCAAGTTTGCGTTTAAACACAACAAGATGTGAATGATTGATGTCTGCGGGTAGAGGTAAAGCAGTTGGCAAGGTGAGCGGTGATACGCTTACGGCTCCAGTCTTCTCAGTGATGCCGGGGCACCATGTTATAGTGTGTGTGTGTGTGTACTCACCTATATGTACTCACCTATATGTGTCGGCAGGATCGAGCATTGACTCTTGGATCCCGCCTTTCGAGCATCAGTTGTTTACAGCAATGACTCCTATCCCATTTCCCTATCATACCTGGTTTTAAAATTATGAATAGTATTGGCTTCCACAACCTGTTCCTTAAGTGCATTCCATTTTCCCACTACTCTCACGCTAAAAGAAAACTTCCTAACATCTCTGTGACTCATCTGAGTTTCTAACTTCCATCCATGTCCCCTCGTTCTGTTACTATTCCGTGTGAACATTTCGTCTATGTCAACTCTGTCAATCCCTCTGAGTATTTTATACGTTCCTATCATGTCCCCCCTCTCCCTTCTTTCTAGTGTCGTAAGGCATAGTTCCCCCAGGCGCTCCTCATACCCCATCCCTCGTAGCTCTGGGACGAGTCTCGTTGCAAACCTCTGAACCTTTTCCAGTTTCATTATGTGCTTCTTTAGATGGGGACTCCATGATGAGGCGGCATACTCTAAGACTGGCCTCACGTAGGCAGTGTAAAGAGCCCTAAATGCCTCCTTACTTAGGTTTCTGAATGATGTTCTAACTTTTGCCAGTGTAGAGTACGCTGCTGTCGTTATCCTATTTATATGTGCCTCAGGAGATAGATTAGGTGTTACGTCCACACCCAGGTCTCTTTCGCGCGTCGTCACAGGTAGGCTGTTCCCCTTCATTGTGTACTGTCCCTTTGGTCTCCTATCTCCTAGTCCCATTTCCATAACTTTACATTTGCTCGTGTTGAATTCCAGTAGCCATTTCTCTGACCATCTCTGCAACCTGTTCAGGTCCTCTTGGAGGATCCTGCAATCCTCATCTGTCACAACTCTTCTCGTCAACTTTGCGTCATCCGCAAACATCGACATGTAGGACTCTACACCCGTAAACATGTCGTTAACATATACAAGAAATAGAATTGGTCCCAGCACCGATCCTTGTGGTACTCCACTTGTTACTGTTCGCCAGTCCGACTTCTCGCCCCTTACCGTAACTCTTTGGCTCCTTCCTGTTAGGTAGTTCCTTATCCATGCTTGGACTTTTCCCCCTACCCCCGCCTGCCTCTCGAGTTTGAATAGCAGTCTCATGTGCGGTACTGTATCAAAGGCTTTTTGGCAGTCCAGAAATATGCAGTCTGCCCAACCATCTCTGTCCTGTCTTATCCTCGTTATTTTATCATAGAATTCCAGAAGGTTTGTTAGGCACGATTTCCCTGTCCAGAACCCATGTTGATGCTTGTTCACAAACCTAATGTTCTCCAGGTGTGCAACCAGTCGTAGCCTAATTATTCTTTCCAGTATTTTACAGGGGATGCTTGTCAGTGATACAGGTCTATAGTTAAGTGCCTCCTCCCTATCGCCTTTCTTGAAGATCGGCACGACATTTGCCTTCTTCCAGCAACTGGGCAATTCTCCCGACATAAGTGACTCATTAAAGATCATTGCCAGGGCACGCTGAGGGCCTGCGCTGCTTCTTTTAGTATCCACGGTGATACTTTGTCTGGTCCTACTGCTTTAGATGCATCTAGAGTTGTCAACTGTTTCATTACCTCCTCTACTGTCACCTCTATATCTGATAGTCTTTCATCTAGGGTAACCCCTTCCAA
>WNGS01164858.1:32795247-32806379 GCA_020271785.1 Procambarus virginalis
GAAGTTGACATGCATCGAGGCGATCAGGGGACAGCAAGTTGCAAAAGCAACCAACTTTGTTTGGGGGAGGGTGTTGTTCTTGCTCCATACGCCCGGAAATATGGCCAAGGAAGACCATACATTTTGTTAGGATTCAAAATGTTGATTACTATCCGTTAGGCCTAGCTGCGGCTCAAACGTAATGTTTCAATATTATCATTAATGAATAAGGACAGGAGCCGTAGTGATATGACGGGAACTCTGGCGTGTTCCATTCTTGCTAGGAAGTCCAGTGTGTGGTCCGGCACCCCTCAGCCCTGTAATGTTTGTTACACGGACGTTACATGAAGACGAATACGCGGCTTTCACAGTATTTACCCCGAGTATGTTGTGTAACGGATTAAATAGATAGTGTAGCCAGTAATCTTCCGTGAAACTCCATCTTTTCCGCCCTAGAGATGTAATTGGTTACATGTAAGAAATAAATCTTATCCTTAAAGAAATTTAATATTAATATATTTATGGTGAAGAGTGTTCGTGTATGATTATGACAGGTATGACTAGAGGGCCATCAGGCAGTGAATAAAGTTGAAAGATAGTGTGTATAGTTGTTGGGAATAGTCTTCAAAATATTATTTTCCTCGGGGACGGTAAGAGGGTTTTGGGAGCGGTGCGGTAAGCCAGAAGTGATAAAGAGCTGGACTTCGTGACGGGCATGACAGGAGGGAGGACGGCTTGGCTGCTGTGACACTGTGGTCTGTACATCACACTACAGTCCACGTCACCCTGCTCGTGACGTCTGCCATGTCCACCACCTTCCTAACTTATTGCTGCTCCTGGAACCTAACCCTACCCTCCTCCAGCCTCTCCTCGAGGTCATTGCCGTGTTTGAGGCGGAGGTTGTCACTGACCTCGACAAGAGGTCAGCGTGACCTTGACCCCGGCCTTGACCTCCCGGTAAGAGCAGCCTGGGTGTCGCGAAGAGGGTGGTGCCTCTGATGGGTGCCTCTGATGGTGGGCAATGGTATCGTCAAGGGGGGACCTGAACCACCCTATTATCATCACGCGTTTGGTTTGTTCATTTATTGTGCACCCCTACCCATTCCTTGGGCGATACTGGCAAAGGGTAGACACCAACAGTGGACTCTGAAACAGAACCCCAAATATTAATTTAGCCAAGCAAGTAAAAAGTTCGATAAGGTAGTTTACACACAGTTAATGTGATATATATATAATTATATATATATATATATATATATATATATATAGTATATATATTATATATATATATATATATATATATATATATATATACGCTGTCGCTTAGAAAGGTAATTTCCTGTTATACAAGATTACTCAGCTTTCTCCTGTATTTCAATACGACGATCAGAGCTTTTTTGTTATCTTTCCTGTATACCGGTAGTGTTTACCTGTAGTTTACATATAGTAGGTTTCGAGAGTTTCTAGTGTCCGTGTCCGTCGGAGGGCAGGTTTACCTGGTCAAAACTTGATGGTTGAGGGTGCTGCTGGCCGCAGCCGACATATTCATTGTAAACCTGTTGATCCGGCGCTTCCTGCGCCTGCTCGAGCTTGTACAATTTTCCTTCAGATAAATTTCCGCTCCTTCGAGCTTGTGATGTAAAAAATTATGATATGTATATGTATTTGTGTCTTGGTGGCTTGACGATTGTATATATATATATATATATATATATATATATAATATATATATATATATATATAAATATATATATATGTACATGTGTATGTAACATGAACAATTTTGTAACTAGCGTCAAAAGATTGTCACTTGCTTAGGTAAATGAACCATGAAGTCAGTTCCTGAAACCTATTATGTGCCTCTGTAACCCTTTCTACTGCCGCCCACGGGATGGGTATGGGGTGCATAGGAAAGAAGTTGAATTCTCCAGCAATAATTTTTATATTTGACGTAAAGAAGTTGAAGAGTCGTGGGTCTGTGAGGTTCGTATTGTGTTGTATTGGGCTCTCGAATTGTGCCTGTGGCATCTCTGCACGCCACTGGGTATTCTACATTTCATAACACATTTTTACTCCCTTGAGATTACCTTGAGGTTACCTTGAGGTGCTTCCGGGGCTTAGCGTCCCCGCGGCCCGGTCGTCGACCAGGCCTCCTGGTCCCTACAGCAAGTTGCTATATTGTGCATATTTAGGTCCTGACCTTCAATTATCTTCATATTTTCTGGGAATAAACATGTTGAAAGACCTTACTTTTAATACACACACAATACAGTAGCTGTCACGACTGCAAGAAAAATGATTGGTTGGATAACTGGATTCGAACCTTTCAAACAGGAGATGCCATACCAATGATGAAACTACTCAAGAACACTAGTGCTCTCTAGGGTGGAATATTGTTGCGCAAAAATAAGACCCATTCAAAGCTGGACAAATTGCTGACCTTGGGAACATGCAAAGATCTTTTACAACTGGAATCCACTCAATAAAAATATAAATTATTGGGATCGCTTAATATTTAAAAAAAAAATTGTGTTCCCTACAAGTGCAGGCGGGGTAGACTATTGGCTATAAACAATTAACACGAATGTACAAGTTGAGTCTGTGAAAGATCTGGGTAAATACTGGCTTGACACAGGGTTGTTGGTTTAGGAGATTTATGTTGACCAGACAACACACTAGAAGGTGAAGGGACGATGACGTTTCGGTCCGTCCTGGACCATTCAAGTCGATTGTCACAATCGACTTGAGAATGGTCCAGGACGGACCAAAACGTCGTCGTCCCTTCACCTTCTAGTGTGTGGTCTGGTCAACATAATTTACCCACGTTATTGTGACTCATCGCCTGCAAGCGAGGGTTAAACATGTACAGCTTACGTATAAGTTTTGTTGGATTTAAATAGTAGCTGCCTCGCTTGGGCCCGTAGGTCTCTTGCAGCTGATAGTCATGTCCCCTAATCTCCAATCTTTCTCTTGACTTTAATTGTATTTTTTTAAGCTGGCCTGAATGATTAGGGCTCTTGCTAAGAAAGGGTTGAAGCTCTTCACTCGGGTTACCATCTACGAGACCTTTGTTGTACCAACCACCTGTCTAAACAACGGACTCGCATCTTTCAGGCATGGCGTTCGATCCTCCAATAGTCCAAGGACTTCCTTGTGTAGCTTCTGGGGATCAATGGCCCCGGTCTCCGACTAGGCTTCTTGGTTGGTCGTCTGGTCAACCAGGCTGTTGCACGCGGCTGCTCGCAGCCTGACGTATGAATCACAGCCTGGTTGATCAGGTATTCTATGGAGATGCTTGTCAAGTTTTCTCTTGAACACTGTGAGGGGTCGGCCAGTTATGCCCTTATGTGTAGTGGATGTGTGTTGAAAAGTCTTGAACCTCTGATGTTGATAGTTCTTCAGAGTACCTATTGCAGCTCTGATTTTCAACGGGGGTATTTTGCATATCCTGCCATGCCTTCTGGTCTCATGTCATGTTACTTCTGTGTTCAGGTTTGGGACATTCATAGGGAACTTGGGTAGAAGTCCTTCACAAGGCTCTTGTATGTACCTGGATGGGGTTCTAAGAGTTCTTCTACTCCCCAAAAAAGGGCTGGTGCCAGGTTCGACTTGAGAGCTTGGTCCACCAGGCTGTTGCTTGGAGCGGCCCGCAGGCCCACATATCTACCCGGTTGGTCCGGCACTTCTTGAAGAAAACTTTCTAGTTTTCTCCTGAAGATGTGCAATTTTTTTCCGGGAATATTTCGTATGCTCAAGGTAAGGTCAATTATGCTTGCTAGGAGTATGTTGAAGAACCGCGGACCTCTGGTGTTTATAGTGTTCTCTGATTGTGCCAATGGCACCTCCAAAGGATACCTGATACCAAAGGATAAGCACCTCCAAAGGATACCTGATCAACCAGGCTGTGACTCATACGTCAGGCTGCGAGCAGCTGCGTCAAACAGCCTGGTTGATCAGTCCAGCAACCAGGAGGCCTGGTCGACGACCGGGCCGCGGGGACGCTAAGCTCCGGAAGCACCTCAAGGTAACCAAGGTATGGCACCCCTGCTCTTTACTGGCGCTATTCTGCATTTTCTTCCATATCGTTCACTCCAGTATGTTGTTATTTTACTGTGTAGATTAGGGACCTGGCCCTCCAGTATTTTCCATGTGGTCCATCTTGTTGTACACCCGAGTCATACTGTCTTGGCATTTGATAAATACTCACTCTTCCCCATCTACTCCTGTAAGAGCTGTGACGCCTGTGTTTGGTGGTTGTATCTCTTGTAGGTGGGTCGTTCAGGTGCGGGGCGGCCTTGGTGGTGGTGGGAACTCTTCCTTAATGGTAGGCTAGTGCTAATGGGGTGTTGGTGCTACTCCCAGTGGTAATGGTGAGTTTTGTGCTACTGCTCACCTTGCTAATGGAAGAGAGGGCTGTTGCCGATCACGATCCTCATCCTTCCTTCCCCTTCCACAAACCACGGAAGGGAAGATGTGAACAATATTACGTAGCAAATCTGATGGGCATGTTAATAGCAATATTTTAAGTCGTTGCATTTCATGCAGTCTAATTATTTGAGGGGAGAGAAAGAGAGAGTTTTCTTGCCGTGTTGTGGCGCCTGACAGCTGAGTGGACAGCGCTTCGGATATAGAGTCCTAAGGTTCCAGGTTCGATTCCCGGTGAAGGCGGAGACAAATGGGCAAAAAAATCTTTCACCCTGATGCCCCTGTTACCTTGCAGTAAATAGGTACCTGGGAGTTAGACAGCTGCTACGGGCTGCTTCCTGGGGATGTGTAACAAAAAGGAGGCCTGGTCGAGGATCGGGCCGCGGGGACGCTAAGCCCCGAAATCATCTCAAGATAGTAATGTTGAGTTCAATAATGAATTATGTAAAGAATTTGGACAACTATTTGCTTCGTTATGACTCCTATATGAGTAATTATTTATGTCAATCATTTGAACAATTAATTGTATCAACGATATGTCTTATAGTAATGTTAAAAATAATAATTAATAATTATATTTAAATCTCATTCCGGATTTTTGATCATACCTCCGAAAAAAATGGTTTGCCATTTTCACTCCGCGTGAGTTTAGATTTATCTCTAAATGGCTAAATTTTTATTACTGTCTGAGATATAATGCTCAAGTGTGTCCTTGTCTCTGTCCACACAGTACTTTACCTCATCTAGATCCCTACACAAGTCCGTTACTTTCGGGTTCCTTGTGGCTACCTTGTGGAGGTTTCGGGAATCAATGAGCCCGCGGCCCGGCCTCCAACCAGGCCTCCAAGTTAGTCGTCTGGTCAACCGGGCTGTTGGACACGGCTGCTGTGTCTATGGCTGCTGACGTGTGAATCACAGCCTGGTTGATCAGGTGTCCTTTGGATACCTTGAGGTTACATTGAGATGATTTCGGGGCTTAGCGTCCCCGTGGCCTCCTATCCTGGGCTGGATAGGATAGGGGCAGAACGGAACCTAAAGACATGGACAGTTGGCCTGCAGTATTGTTCAATCGACTTGAGAATGGTCCAGGACGGACCGAAACGTCGTCGTCCCTTCACCTTCTAGTGTGTGGTCTGGTCAACATACTTTAGCCACGTTATTGTGACTCATCGCCTGCAAAAAGTTCCAAGTAACACGGGCTGTGGTGAGCCCGTAAGTGAGGTGGTGGTTGAAATAGTGGTAGTTGCGTTAATAGGAATAGTGGTGGTAACATAGAGGGGCAAGATGTAGTAGTGTCGGCGTCATGATGGTATAATTTTCGTCGCCATCATTGCTAGCTGGCTGGCCGGGCGTGGTGGCTGGCTGGCTAGTTGGACTGAATGGTTGGACTGGCTGGGGTGGCTGGCTGGCTGGACGGAGGGACTGACTGACTGGCCGGACGTGGTAGCTGGCTGGCTGGCTTGCTGGTTGGGCTGGCTGGCCGGCTGGCCGTTGGGCTGGCTGGCTGGCTGGCTGGCTGCTGGCCGGCTGGTTGGTTGGGCGTGGTGGCTGGCCGGCTGGGCTGGCTGTATTGGCCGGCTGGACGTGGTGGCTCAGCCAGCCGGGCGTGGTAGCTCAGCCAGCTGGGTGTGGTGGCTGGCATTGCCTTTATGGCGCCACAAATAGGCATGATAAAAACTATTCACAGGGCGAGTTTTAACGAGTTCACTTTACTGGGAGCGTCTTTCATTTAACTTGACGTAATACCTGGTTTTTTGGCTTGGTGGCTGGCGTCATGTCTCTTGGTGGAAGCTGGGGCCGCTTGCTGGCTTAACACTACTTACTTGGCCTTTGATATCTTCAGGCAACAGTCATGTATGGTAATTACAAAATTGAACTCAGACGTAGTCCAAAATGAGTTGTCTTAATCGATGATTAACCCGATTACTACTTAGTCGACGCAATTGTCAGATGGAAATGTAAGCAATTGTACAAAGTACAAGAAATATGTAAAGTAATTGAAGATTAAATTGTGTCGAAAAGAGGACTTTATAAACGCCTCCAAAAAGAGGATATCTGATCAACCGAACAATTCATACGTTAGCATTCAACAGCCTGGTTGATCAGACCACCATCCAGGAGACCTGAGCAGAGATCGGGCCACAGTGACATTGATCCTAGGAACCACCAGCACCCTTTAGGTAAGTTTAATGATAATTCAAAACGTTGACTTGTATGACTGGAAGTAACTGAAGAAGCTGGCATAGGAGAGTAATGGTATAATCAGTATGGTGCCTAAGAGTAATGGTTCTAATTAAAAATACAGTGTCTCAAAAAAATGTACTCACAAATGTACTCAAAAATGGGGTCGTGTGTGCATGCATGCCATTCAAAGAGTGAGTACATTTTTTTGAGACACCCGAAATGCAAAACTAATGTAGAACGGCATTGGTAAGTTGTAAATAAATATGAAAATAATAAGTGTAGGAACCGCAACAGAGGCACTGGTTATCTTGAGGTTATCTTGAGATGATTTCGGGGCTTTTTAGTGTCCCCGCGGCCCGGTCCTCAACCAGGCCTCCACCCCTAGGAAGCAGCCCGTGACAGCTGACTAACACCCAGGTACCTATTTTTAACTGCTAGGTAACAGGGGCATAGGGTGAAAAAAACTCAGCCCATTGTTTCTCGCCGGCGCCTGGAATCGAACCCAGGACCACAGGATCACAAGTCCAGTGTGCTCCCCCTCAACAACTCAACAGGGTAGATGAGAAATATTTACTTAGATGAACATGCACAATGAGATCATGTTAACGTGATGTATCTGAGAAACTCAGTAGGAGCCATGGGAGGAAGGGGGATTCGAACCTGCTCACTTGATATTCCCCAAGCAAACGAGCACTTTTAAAACGAATTTTCTTACCGAGATGTAAGAAAGGCGCCTGACAGCTGGGTGGACAGCGCTTCGGATTCGTAGTCCTGAGGTTCCGAGTTCGATCCCCGATGGAGGCGGAGACAAATAGGCAAAATATTTATGTCACCTGATGCCCCTGTTACCTAGCAGTAAATAGCTACCTGGGGAGTTAGACAGCTGCTATGGCTGCTTCCTGGGGGGGGGGGTAAAAAAAAAAAAGAGGCCTGGTCGAGAATCGGGCCGCGGGGACGCTAAGCCCCGAAATCATCTCAAGATAACCGCAAGATGTAATTATAATATTGTCATGCGTTGTGCGACCTCCATTGCGTCACGTCTACTTGCAACGATGCACCAGACATTATTACAGACATCAGCCCACATAGTCATGTCTTGACGATGATCCTCGCACATATCTGGGTAGCCGGAGCTCCCTGTGATGACCCTCTTAACTCGATCAAGACGTTAGCGTATGATGCTTTTATGAGGAGTTTGACAACAAACTGGAGTGTGTTGTTGGGTCGTGTTGTGTAAGTGGTGGTTATGGCGGTGGTGTGTGTGTGTTATCGGAGTGGGCGCGTATCGTCTGCCCGTGGTGGTGAATGGGGTCGTTCAACGCTCGTCAGCAGTGGGTGGGGTCGTTGTGAGCGCTCGTATCCAGTGGGTGGGGTCGTTGTGAACGCTCGTCAGCAGTGGGTGGGGTCGTGTGTGCGCGCGTAGTCCAGTGGGTGGGGTCGTTGTGAACGCTCGTCAGCAGTGGGTGGTGGTCGTTGTGAGCGCTCGTACCCAGTGGGTGGGGGTCGTTGTGAGCGCTCGTATCCAGTGGGTGGGGTCGTTGTGAGCGCTCGTATCCAGTGGGTGGGTCGTTTGTGACGCTCGTCAGCAGTGGGTGGGGTCGTTATGAGCGCTCGTATCCAGTGGGTGGGTTCGTTGTGAACGCTCGTCAGCAGTGGGTGGGGTCGTTGTGAGCGCTCGTACCCAGTGGGGGGGTCGTTGTGAGCGCTCGTATCCAGTGGGTGGGGTCGTTGTGAGCGCTCGTACCCAGTGGGTGGGGTCGGTTGTGAGCGCTCGTACCCAGTGGGTGGGGTCGTTGTGAGCGCTCGTACCCAGTGGGTGGGGTCGTTGTGAGCGCTCGTACCCAGTGGGTGGGGTCGTTAGTGAGCGCCTCGTACCCAGTGGGTGGGGTCGTTGTGAGCGCTCGTACCCAGTGTGTGGGTTGTTCAACGCTCGTCAGCAGTGGGTGGGGTCGTTCAACGCTCGTCAGCAAGGGGTGGGGTCGTTCAACGCTAGTCAGCAGTGGGTGGGGTCGTTCAACGCTCGTCAGCAGTGGGTGGGGTCGTTCAACGCTCGTCAGCAGTGGGTGGGGTCGTTCAACGCTCGTCAGCAGTGGGTGGGGTCGTTCAACGCTCGTCAGCAGTGGGTGGGGTCGTTCAACGCTCGTCAGCAGTGGGTGGGGTCGTTCAATCTTGTGTAAGTAGGGGGGGGACGAGTGGGAGTGATTGTGATATCATGACTGTACACGGAATCCAGTCTGCCTTCTATGTATGCGTCTAATTGATTTCTATGTTTTTAATGTTTTAGTAATTCTAGTTTCGCTTATAGATGTCATTGCTGTTCTTAAACTGCAAGTTGAAACCTGTTTTCCTACATCAGCTTATCTGAAGCCTGACCCTAGATAATCAGTTGCTTGATAAGTTTAGTATTTGTATCCATTAGTAATATATTTCTTTATTGTGAAGGTCGTCATGTTAGTAAGAGGATGAAGTATGCCCGAGTCTTTTGTGGTGTGTGTTGGCTTTATTCACGCGCATCAGCGTGTTAAGAACATAAGAACATAAAGAACAAAGGTAACTGCAGAAGGCCTATTGGCCCATACGAGGCAGCTCCTATCTTTAACCACCCAATCCCACTCAAATACATGTCCAACCCACTCATATACATGTCCGTGTTGAGCAAACGAGTTCCAGATGCGAGTCAGTGTAGTAATGTGATCGCTGATGGGTTGATTTTCTTGAGAAAGGTGTTGAGGTGGTTGATGCCTTAGCGTCTTGTGTTACGGGTACCAATTTCCGACTTACACATAACTGATGTGAAACCTTGAGAATGTTGGGCTATACATAACAGATAGTCCGCCAACATCTCGCCTGTGTTGAAAGGCTCTGATATTCAGACCAATCCGGCCAGAATTGGTCCAGACTACAGACGAGTCTTCTCACACGGTTTTCAACCTTGTCCAATATTTTCCCTCCCTGTACTGTTCCAAGGGCATAGGAGTGTGACGAGAGATTTTAAAGTTGGCACTCCACAGGGAGGTGTTCTCAGCCCTACTCTGTTTACCTGCTTGATAACTGCTTGATGGGGTTCTGGGAGTTTTCTACTCCCGGCCCGAGGCCAGGCTTGACTTGTGAGAGTTTGGTCCACCAGGCTGTTGCTTGGAGCGGCCCACAGGCCAACATATCCACCACAGCCCGGTTGGTCCGGCACTCCTGGAGAAAATGATCTAATTTTCTCTTGAAGATGTCCACGGTTGTTCTGGCAATATTTCTTATGCTCGCTGGGAGGACGTTGAACAACCGCGGACCTCTGATGTTTATACAGTGTTCTCTGATTGTGCCTATGGCACCCCTGCTCTACATTGTTCAATGTGTTAATCAAAGCACGTCTGAACTCAGCAACTAGGAGGCCCAGCGAACACATCAGTAGCTATGCGGATGATATACTTATCCACACCAATGGGTATTCCAAGACCCAAAATGTTCTGAACTCTGTATTGCACACATGGCGGGAACTAGGCTTGGTCATCTCAGCAGAGAAAAACAAAGATCCTGAACCGACGTCCACCCAGACGGGGTGGAGCTGTTCGCAAAATGCAGTTGCATGATGGCTCTCTGCTCGATTATATAACCAGATACAAATACCTTTGTCTTCAGGTGCCACTGTACCGCAATGTTGTAGCCAGAGTGGTTCGTCAATGTAGAGATGACCGTGCTCTCAAGGCTGTGGCAGGCTACCATCCAAGCTATGATGCAAGTCTGTAACCTACCTCTGGACTTTGGTTAGTTTTGCTGTGTTTTTTTGGTGGGGCTTCCACGTCGCTTGCTTCCTTAGCAGAGCCACCGTGGTAATGCGGTACAAGTTGAGCTCATGAATGCGCTTTGAAGCAACGTTACGTTTTGGCTGACAGCTCTAGCAACTTAAGTTGACCGCTTTGTGTTCTTGTATGCATGTTTCCAGCTTCCTGTTATCTCGTTCCGCGCGTCGTTGTTGCAGCGTCCCGTCGTGTAGAGACTTCCATCCTCTCGTCGTCGAGGACTCGAGGGATCTCCGCTAACAACAAAATTCGTGCATGAAGTTTGCGTCGTGCCGAGGGCTTCCGTCCTCCGGCTGGCGCGGGGCTCGGGCGACGGACGCGAGGGTTGAAGAGCACGCAACACAACTTTTGCTAGCTTCCTCCCGCTCCCTTTTTGGACGTCTTAATCCTCCGGCCGCTGTCAAGCCATCATGCGTCACCTCCCCCGTTCCCACTTCTCACCCACGTCCACTTACCCACACGCCCGCCGCCATACATGACACTGAGAGGAATACACATGTGGACTACGACAGTCTGTTTAAACACACAATAGAACATGAGGACATAGGTGGGATACCCTGTACGGGTGGACAAGGGGAAAGTAATGAAGAAGCAGTTGTAGAAGCCACCTCCATCCACAACTTAAGGCAGGATTCGCAAAGAATCGGACGTCAAAGGCGTTAAAATATTCGGCAACATGTGGAAAAGGGAGTTAGTAGACGGTGCAAAGAGCTAGAGCTCACTTTCCTATAGTCACTGTTAAGTAAAGCA
>WNGS01164858.1:32807379-32834042 GCA_020271785.1 Procambarus virginalis
CCCCACCCTACCCCCACCCCAACAAATAGGAGGAGAGCGCACCTTTTTTACATTTGTGGCTCATTTGGGTACTAAGTTTCCACCTGTACTCACCCATTTCACCTATTTGTGCTTGCGGGGTTGGTCTCTGGCT
The DNA here is from genome assembly GCA_020271785.1 of Procambarus virginalis. Classification (NCBI taxonomy): domain Eukaryota; kingdom Metazoa; phylum Arthropoda; class Malacostraca; order Decapoda; family Cambaridae; genus Procambarus; species Procambarus virginalis. The sequence continues at coordinate 32,807,513 of WNGS01164858.1, forward strand.
CTTTGGTCCCGCCTCTCAACTGTCAGTCAACTGGTGTACAGATTCCTGAGCCTATTGGGCTCTATCATATCTACACTTGAAACTGTGTATGGAGTCAACCTCCACCACATCACTGCCTAATGCATTCCATTTGTCAACCACTCTGACACTAAAAAAAATTCTTTCTAATATCTCTGTGGCTCATTTGGGCACTCAATTTCCACCTGTGTCCCCTAGTGCGTGTGTCCCTTGTGCGTGTTTCCACCTGTGTCCCCCTAATGCGTGTGTCCCTTGTGCGTGTTTCCACCTGTGTCCCCTTGTTCATGTTCTTCCACGCGTGCTAAATAGTTTATATCAATGTTGACCAGACCACCCATTAGAAGGTGAAGGGACGACGACGTTTCGGTCCGTCCTGGACCATTCTGAAGTCGATTGTGATGAGGGAAGTAGAGAAGGCAATAAATTCTGGTCAACTTACTTTAGCCACGTTATTGTGACTCATCGCGTGCATGTAGTCTATATCAATTCCTCTGACTGTTTTGTAGTGGTAATCATATCTTCCCTTACTCTTCTGTCTTCGAATGATATGAGGTTTAATTCAGTAGTCTTTCCTGGTAGCCATGCCTCTCAGCTCGGGGATTAGTTTGGTGGCATTCTTCTGAACTTTCTCCAACGTCGTCTTGTGTTTAACTATATATGGACGCTGGAGCTGCATATTCCAGGATTGGTCTAACATATCTGGTATACAAGGTTCTCAATGATTTTTCTTTAATTTCTGAAGGCAGTTCTTATTTGGCCCACCTAGTACGAAGTTTGTACACGTGTGTGTGCGCGTGCGAGATTATATATTTATGTACATAATTATTGTATTAAATTTAGCACTATCCACCCTCCCACACATAATATACATGCCCACAAACTGATACACGTTCACCAGAATTATTATTTTGTAAAAGTATAATATAGAAAACCAATGAGAGGTCTTTATTTATGTATATAATTGCAAGAATAATAATAATATACAAACATGTGATTCGGTTATGCGTAAGTAAGAAAATGACTTAAGAAAATGAAAGGAAAATTCTCCGTGTTTCAGCACATTCAGGGGAGCCGGTCGGCCGAGCGGACAGCACGCTGGTCTTGTGATCCTGTGGTCCTGGGTTCGATCCCAGGCGCCGGCGAGAAACATTGGGCAACGTTTCTTTCAGAAACCCTATGCCCTGTTACCTAGCAGTAAATAGGTACCTGGGTGTTAGTCAGCTGTCACGGGCTGCTTCCTGGGGGTGGAGACCTGGTCGAGGACCGGGCCGCGGGGACACTAAAGCCCCGAAATCATCTCAAGATAACCAAGATAACATTATCAAGGAATACATGAAATACTGTACTTGTATTCCTTGATGTTGAAACACGAAAACGCTCAGAATTTTCCTTTCATTTTCCTACCTTGAGGTGTTTTCGGGGCTTAGTATTCCGCGGCCCGGTCGTCGACCAGGCCTTCTGGTTGCTGGACTGGTCAACCAGGCTGTTGGGCGCGGCTGCTCGCAGTCTGACATGTGAATCACAACCTGGTTGATCAGGTATCCTTTGGAGTGCTATCCAGTTCTCTTTTGAACACTGTGAGGGGTCGGCAGGTATGCCCCTTATGTGTAGTGGAAGCGTGTTGAACAGTCTCGGGCCTCTGATGTTGATAGAGTTCTCTCTCGTCAGTATACTACGATCTAAAAGCTAAGTACGTAGCTAAAAAGGTAAGAGAGCTCTGCTCTTCAATAGGTACTCTGAGAGAGAACTCTATCTTAAGTGGATACTTACGCATGTATGTAATTGGTGACTTATTGGATAGGAATTAGTGGTACTGGGTCATAAGGTGAGAAGGATTGACTTAATTGTTAATGTAATAATCTCTGATGAAGACGCTTCGTGCCCTCTGTAATCCTTTTTGCGCTACCGCTCACAGGATGAGTATGGGGTGTATAATAATCTACAATAATTAAAAAAAAATGGGGCCAGTATTGAAGACCGACGTGGAACTTTGGCTGTATTTGACAGTGATAGTTTCCATATTTCTTCTGTGATGTTGACCCCAATTTCTCAAACATGGCAGCCTAGCCTAATGTTCCCGTTCTTCACTCGCCTCTGGTGTTGCCCGGGAGGCGGGGAGTCCATACCCGAGGCAAGATAGAGCTGGTTTTGTTGCTTTATACTAAAATTCTTAATATTTTGCCGGAACAACCGTGGACATCTTCAAGAGGAAACTAGATTTATTCCTCCAAGGAGTGCCGGACCAACCGGGCTGTGGTGGGTATGTGGGCCTGCGGGCCGCTCCAAGCAACAGCCTAGTGGACCAAACTCTCACAAGTCAAGCCTGGCCTCGGGCCGGGCTTGGGGAGTAGAAGAACTCCCAGAACCCCATCAACCAGGTATCAACCAGGTATTTCTGCGTCCTCGTCCGACCCTCGACTAGAATCATTGCATGATGGCAGTTACAGGCAACTTTGAAGCAGGAGTGGAATACAAATTCTGGTGTTTGAGAGTGTGTGTGTGTTAGGTGTGTGTGTTTGTCTCCTGTGCTCGTCTCGTGTCTCTCGTGTGTCCTCCAGTAACTGGAGCACGACAACCAAGCCGGCTGAGGGTTGGAATTCAATTTAGTGAACCTGCACCCATGTGTGTGGTTGTGTGAGGAGAGGAGCGTTTAGTGCCGGGATGCCGGCGTTTACATGTTGGATGGTATTTGTGTTGGATCGTTGGGTCGGTGTGCGTGTACACACACACACTTACCTCTGTACACACGGAGCAAGCTCTAGCTCCTGGGCTTCTCCTCTTACCTATTCCTAGCGGGGATAATTTTCCATCTCGACTTGGTGTTTAATCGTTCGTGATCTTAAAGCTGTAACTATATGCATGTGTCCTTCATTACCAACGTTGCTAGGTCTGTCCCCAACCACTTGGGCTGGACGCTAGAGCGACGTTCTCGCGTCATGCAGGTCTGCGTTCAATCCCCGACCGTCCACAAGTGGTTGGGCACCATTTCCTCCCTCCCATCCCATCCCAAATCTTATCCTAACCCCTTCCCAGTGCGATATAGTCATAATGGCTTGGCACTTTCTCCTGATAGTTCGCTAGTTCTGTCCACTAGTTTACCTGTGTGTGACTCATTTGTTTCCAGCATACACCTGTGGCTCCTATTTCTGTGTTAATTTTTCCTGACCACGTCGTCTATCTCCTTCAGTACTACCTACTTTATCATGACTCTACTGCTCTCCCTCAGTGCTGCCAGGTTCGGTTCCCTTAGTCTGTTCCTCATAGTCGAATGTCCTGATTTATAGTTCGCGTGTGCTGCTCTCCCAGATGTGTTGGTGTAGGGTCAAGGCCTCGGCTCGAAGCCAGGATTTTAAATCATTGTGATTTTTATCTAATAGTTTTTACTCGTTTTCATATCATATTTACATTTAAAATTGTAAATTGAGTTGGCATTTTTGTAATTTGTTTGTATTTTTTTAATTTTTGTCTACTGTAATTTTGTAATTAGTTTCATTTATTCACGACTCTTAAATTTAAGTTCTTTCTGACATTTGTGACTCATTTGTGTCTGTTCAGCGGTTCTTCGCATTGAACATGGTGTCATTAGCATTGAACATGGTGTCCTTATCTACTCATGTCTACGTCTACCAGTGTGTGACGAGCTTTATTTTCTGTCTTCATAGCTCGGTCTCCTTTGTTCAGTAACCAGCCTTGTTGCATGTCATTGGACCTGTTCCAGGTTTGTGTTTGTTTGTGCAGCCGTTCCATGCCAGGAGCGTGTACTGGAGAGTGGGCCACACCTGTCGTACACCTGTACGACCTAGGGGTGTGTATACTGTGAGCAAGGCTGACTCCCGTGCTAAACTTTCTCGGCACTGTCTGCATGATGGCACTCTCAGGAGGCCTGGTCGACGACCGGGCCGCGGGGACACTAAGCCCCGGAAGCACCTCAAGGTATGATGACCATTTCGGGACTGTTGTTGTTGTTAAAGATTCGCTACCTGGAACACGAAGTTCCAAGTAGCACGGGCTATGGTGAGCCCGTAGTGGATCATTTCGGGACGCTCTTCTGCCGGTGTTGTCAGATGTGTGTGTCTGCTGTTAGTTGAGATATCGGCTGCTCGTGGCTGCTGCTGTTGCTCCTCAGGTTCCAAGAACGGCCCGGAAAGACTCGGTGAGGCAGAACCCGGAGCTGGGAAATGCCTTGGGTGTTACTGCTGGTGTTGACGCCACAAACACCTGCCCGACACGTGACCACACTCCTGAAGCTGGTTGGGCCAGATTCACGAAGCAGTTACGTAAGCACTTACGAACTTGTACATCTTTTCTCAATCTTTGGCGACTTTTTTTTTTACAATTATTAAACAGTTAATGAGCTCTAAAGCACCAGGAGACTGTTTATAACAATAACAACAGTTGATTGGGAAGTTTTTATGCTTTTAAACTGTTAAATAAATGTAACCAAAACCGTTAAAAATTGAAGAAAGATGTACACGTTCGTAAGTACTTGCGTAACCGCTTTGTGAATCCGAGCCCTGGTTCCGTAGCCACTACACTGAACGCTGTCAAATAGTCTGCTATCATACACCATGTGAGGAACAGAGATGACACACTGTTATGTGAATATTCCTGCATCCTTAACCAACAGCAATTACAAATGTAAGCAGAAATTGCTTCTCTTTCAATACCGTCTCGCTTAACGTGTCATTGTCACGAACCTTTATCAGTTAGCGCCCAAAAATGAACCACTACCACCTGGGAGGAAGGTTCATCAACTATTATTGAGCTCTTCATGTTTATAAAATGTCTAGTCAAATAGAACGTGTGGATTTTACTTCATATAATATTGGATAACTTCTCAGTTTTCAAACTTTGTTGAAATGAATGTAAATATTAGCGAGGAGAGTAAAGCAAGACGCAACAATCATGATGAGAGTGGACAGGAAGGTGGACAGAATGTTATACGGCATAACAAGGCTGTGTTATGTTGTATAACATTGTACTCACCTAGTTGTGCTTGCGGGGGTTGAGCTCTGGCTCTTTGGTCCCGCCTCTCAACCGTCAATCAACAGGTGTACAGGTTCCTCAGCCTATTGGGCTCTATCATATCTACACTTGAAACTGTGTATGGAGTCAGCCTCCACCACATAGAGGCTCCATCACATTGTGTGATTCAATGTGAACAAATCCAGTAATTTAGAGACAACTTTATCATTAACAATCCAGGTAACAACGCAGGAGGAGCGCTTCAGTAAACACATACATGGGCTGACTAAAACATGCCCCAAGCAAGTTCAGTACAGCTTCGGTTTCAACTCTTTTGATCATGTCGTAGCTCAGTTGATTAAGGCAGCGTCTGGGATGATCTCGGACTTGAGTTAAGGACTGGTTGTGTGTTAACTGTATGTCATTCATAAACGGGAGGTTTGGCGGGCGCATGGAATGGACTTGGGCCCTTGTTTATGAGGACGAGCTGCCCTGGAACATATAAATTCATTCCCTCGGATCATGGGCGTTGCGAACTCGGTTCACAGAATACGAGACCGTCGTCTCCAAGCTCCGATGATCTTATTTCATGATATGTTGTTAACTACGCTATTGTGGCTTGCACACTGAGAGGACAATTGTCGGTTACATGTGGTCCTACAATATGTATGGACGTAAGATACGGCTTGATATGCTTCAAGACAGCGACGATGCTTAAGAGTTTTAAGATGAATGCAACTCGTAATTAGCTAAAATAACATAGAACTAACTAAATACTGTAAAAGTTCGACAATGTATAATTAGACTTGGTATCTTTTTTTTCTATTTTTTTTACTGATAGAACATTGAAGTAACAGGACTTAGAGTAGTGCTTGCTTACCATTGACGCTATACATTGTATTGTGAATTATAGAATTAATGGAAGAGAAATTTAATATTTAAATATGACCTACATTTTTTACTATATTATATCTATGGCTGATGCCTCTTCCCCCATGACAGCAGGGATCGAGGTGATCATAACTCGTATATAAATGTAATGTATGGTCAGGGAATTTACAAAATATTTATTTCTGGGTGGAATAGTGTATTAGCCAAGAACCTTATGCCCAGTTTGGGTACTGTAGATAGTTGGCGTACTGCGTCAAGGCCCGTGCTGGCTCTTACCCGCACAGCTTGCTTAGTTAATGGACTCGTGGGTCGTATTGGGCACACACAACATACACTACCTGCTAACGTGCCTAAACAAACTTTGTATCAAAACAAGTTTGTTTTGGTAATCGAACGCTGGCTCAGGCCGAGAGTATGTGAGGCATGGGGTGCCTACTGGGTGGGACACACACACACACACACACACACACACACACACACACACACACACACACACACACACACACACACACACACACACACACACACACTCACTCACTCACTCATACTCGACAGACATACTGTTACCTAGCAGTAAATAGGTACCTGGGTGTTAGTCAGCTGTCACGGGCTGCTTTCTGTGGGTGGAGGCCTGGTCGAGGACCGGGCCGTGGGGACACTAAGCCCCGAAATCATCTCAAGATGACCTCAAGATACACACACGGGCGAACCCAATCTAAAGTTCTTTTATGAGATCTACTCACAGAAGGAAAGCAACGTGTAAAATATCTGGAATTTATGATGTCTGATGAAATGGCCTACGGCTCCCTAATGGCATTTAGGGAAGATAACCAAGCAAATATAGCATTATCCGGGAAAATGCTTGGATGGATTATTAAAACGTTCAAATCCAGGGACCCCACGTGGTCCTACCACACAGCAATGTTTACACTATTTAAATAACTTGTACTGTCCAGCCTCCAGTACTGCTGGATACTAACTTCACCTTTCAAAGGAGAGATTGCTGAAGTAGAGGGAAGGAAGGAAGGAAGGAAGGAAGGAAGGAAGGAAGGAAGGAAGGAATTATCAGGAGAAGCCATTAAGACTATATAGCACTGGGAAGGGGTCAGGGTAAGGATTTGGGATGGGACGGGGGGATGAATGGTGCCCAACCACTTTGGACGGTCGGGGATTGAACGCCGACCTACATGAACGAGAAGTAGAGGGAATACTGAGAACGGCACACATTACCTGCTTGATGAGGTTCTGGAAGTTCTACCCCCCAAGACCCAAGCCAGGCCCGAGGCCAGGCTTGACTTGTGGCGGCTTGGTTCAACAAACTGTTGCTTGGAACGGCCCGCAGGCCCACATATCCACCACAGCCCGGTTGGTCCGGCACTTCTTGAAGATTATCTAGTTTTCTCTTGAAGATGTCCACGGTTGCTCAGGCAATATTTCTTTAACACAATAAAATGTCAAAGAAAGTAAATCGGGATTGACACAATAAAGCACCTGAATTATTGGGATCGTTTCATAGCTCTCAAAATGTACTCTAGAAAGGAGACGAGAGAGGTATCAAATAATATATACAGAGAAGGTACTAGTGGCCCTGGTCCCAAATTTGCACCGTAAAATAGCACCATACTGGAGCGAACGATATGGAAGGAAATGCAGAATATAATGAGTAGTAGAGGTGCCACAGGCACAATAAAACAACACGGTATTTGCATCAGCCTTACGGGCTCACCATAGCCCGTGCTACATTGACATTTCGTTCTGAGTAGCTAAATCTAAAACAATAACAACATACATCAGCCGTTCACGGCTATTCATTACCTTCCCAGCAAGCATAAGAAATATTGCCAGAAATATAGTCCAGGTGCACTTCAGGAAGCAATTAAATAAGTTTCTGAAAGCCGTGCCGGAGCAAGCGGGTTGTAGTGGATACACGGGCCTGCTGGCCGCTCCAAGCAACAGTGTTTTGGACCAAGTTATCCCCAGTGAAGCCTGGACCCGGCCCGGGCTCGGGGAGTAGAACTCCCGCAACAAATTTGAATATGAACCCTGAACCCTCTCCAGATAAACTCTAGTTTCATATTTTTAATGACTGAGCCCAAAGAATTTGTAGTTTAGTTTCTGAACTTAGTAATAACTTATATATTCCTCGGGATGGATGTGAGACTGATAAGAATTAACATAGACTTAATTTACACTATAAATATAATCATTTGACTTAATTTACACTATAAATATAATAATTTGACTTAATTTACACTAAATATAATAATTTGACTTAATTTACACAGTAAATATAATAATTTGACTTAATTTACACTATAAATATAATAATTTGACTTAATTTACACAGTAAATATAATAATTTGACTTAATTTACACTATAAATATAATAATTTGACTTAATTTAAACAGTAAATATTAGGAAAGTATGTAACTAAACCCCGAGTGTGTGGGAACTGGTAATGTGCCTCTAACCTTTCCTCCGTCTCCCACACAATCACCTACGCCAGCATAATTAATGAATTCAATTGAACTATTGAAAAACTGTTCCAGGAGCTGGGGGGAACTCTGAACTACAGTACAGGTACATTGTTAGTCGTCGGTGCTCATACATCATACCTATGATGATGATGATGACAATGAGTTTTTTTTTTAACCACAATCGATCGAGAAAATTCTCCATAACCCCTGTGCCATGTATTTTCCAATATTGAATACAATGATTGTGTGGGTATGGAGTGTGGGGGGGGGCCGGTTCTCTTGAGTTGCCACAACGTACAAAAAACAGTGTTCAGCTAGACTTAATTTACCTTTATACACGTGTGTATAAAGGTAAACGAGACACGCACTAACCCAAACAGTCCCCCCCTAACATAACCTACCCATGCACAGAAAACGTGGATGCTGCTGCCTGCCGTAGTGATTTGTAATTCGTCCGTTAGGGACCATAACGTACACAATGAGACGTGCTGAGCGAGAGGACGAGTTACCTTAACTTGTGGCTACTTTGTGACGGTTCCGAGGATCACTGCTGTGCCGGCAGAGAGGTTGATGTATGTGGTTGCCAGGGTGGATACGCAAGTATAGTCCCATGCCAACTGTCTGCCACCCTTCCACGGACGCAGTGTGATTCCGTCTGGTCAGCCGGCAAAGCTAACAGTCACGGTTCAGTAGGTTGCCGGGCTCTCTCGCCGCTGGACACTTGAGCAGAGGCAAGGCTTCTTTTAATGATGTCATTGACGTTGTCGTGTCTAGTGTGCCAACCACCAGATTTTTCACAGTGCAGGCCATGCAATCCATATTCGTCAACATCTGCCTCGCCGCAAAGACACCTACAAACAGTGTGGATAGGGACAGCAAGGCCGAGAGCGACTGCAATACGGAGCTCCTGCGGATCAAGACGTGTGCCTGTCGCAGACATAGGGACTGCCAAAAGGAAGTCCCCTGCATGGGGAGCCTGACCAGCTGTGAGGCGTGCACGATCACTGGGGGTTGTTGCTGCTTCCAGCAAAGCTGTGGCTTCTTTGTCTGCAATGGGGCTGTCCCAACTGGACTGTTTCTTGGCTTTCGGCATGGCTGGTCTGAGTGCTGGGTCTGCCATGGCACCCCATTTCGTGTCACATTCCGTGTAGTGGGAGTCCTGTATCCCCGCTACATCACTCAGGGTGTCAGGTAAAATTTCCTTAACCAGGTCATCTGATGCTGAGGAGGAAGACAGGAAGGCTGGGACAGCAATTTGGGTGGCGGTGCGGACACCCAAGCCACCGAGCCTAACAGGAAGAGTGGCTTGTTTCCACTGGCATTCGTTGAGGGAGAGATTAACAACTTTCTCCAGCATGGTCTTCAGTAAGAGGCATACTCTTCAAGCTTTCGGTTGTCGTAAGATGGGGCGCACCTCATAAAGTAGGTTAGCCTCGGAAGGGATAGGCATTTGGTGAGGAGATAAAATCATATATATATATATATATATATATATATATATATATATATATATATATATATATATATATATATATATATATATATATATATATAATAGTGTTTGTGCCATGTTATGTATAATTATGTATAATCACCTGGTTATATAACTTATATAACCACCCGGAAAAGATAAAATATTTAAAATTATACGAAAGGTGGAGAAAATATTTCAGTTTGGTTAGTTGTTGTTTTACATTCAGCTACTGGGAACCAAAAGTTGCAAGTAGGACGGGCTATGGTGAGCCCGTAGTGGACTTACCTGGCACAGGAGCGGGGCAAGTAGCACGGGCTATGGTGAGCCCGTAGTGGACTTACCTGGCGCAGGAGCAGGGCATGGCATGGCATTAATCACATGTGTGGTTAATTCTGCATAATCGCCCTTTTGTTACTTGCGCACTTGCCTAAATGTTTTTGTCGGGTCGAGCTTCAGCTCATAAGCCCACCATTTTGTGTACAACTGCTGGTCTAATATGGGTTGACATACAAAATTCCACCTTGGTTTTTTGTTAATTTATATTGTAAATGCATTATTATTCCTGTAGTAATAATGTGTCTGTATTTTAATTTTGTGTTAAATTTCTGAAATTGACAAATTTATGCTCATAATTGGAGGTGGCAAATTATCTATTAATTTACATAATTTGCCGCCTACAATTCGAATTCCGTTCAAGTACCTTCATGATTGTGTGCCATTGCCGGCTGGTGCGTAAGGACTGTACGTGATCAACTATAATTGTGCTTGTTAGTTCATTCTGTTCGTGATCTTGTGACTGACGTTGTATGATTTTACTCTTCAGGTAAGGACGGGACGCCGGGCCTGCAGCACCGGATGGTTGTGAGTTTGGTTGTTTGGTTGTTATGTTTGGTTCTTGCGTCTTCTGACCGGGCTGTGGTGGGTATGTGGGCCCCCGGGCCACTCCAAGCAACAGCCTGGTGGACCAACTCTCACAAATCAAGCCTGGCCTCGGGCCNTCGTGCCGAGGGCTTCCGTCCTCGGCTGGCGCGGGGCTCGGCGACGGACGCGAGGGTTGAAGAGCACGCAACACAACTTTTGCTAGCTTCCTCCCGCTCTTCCTCCCGCTTCCTCTCGGACGTCTTAATCCTCCGGCCGCTGTCAAGCCATCATGCGTCACCTCCCCCGTTCCCACTTCTCACCCACGTCCAATTACCACACTCCCGCCGCCATACATGACACTTGAGAGGAATACACAATGTGGACTACGACAGTCTGTTTAAACACAATAGAACATGAGGACATAGGTGGGATACCCTGTACGGGTGGACAAGGGGGAATGTAATGAAAGAAGCAGTTGTAGAAGCCACCTCTATCCACAACTTTAAGGCAGATTCAGCAAAGAAATCGGACGTCAAAGCGTTAAAATATTCGGCAACATGTGCGAAAAGGTTAGTAGACGGTGCATAAGAGCTAGAGCTCACTTTCCTATAGTCACTGTTAAGTAAGCACTTAATTAAGTTTCTACTGTCTACCTCCCACTACCACCAACCCTGTCACTCACTGCCTCCACCACCCGCCCACTACCACCAACCCTGTCACTCACTGCCCTCCACCACCCGCCCACTACCACCAACCCTGTCACTCACTGCCCTCCACCACCCGCCCACTACCACCAACCCTGTCACTCACTGCCCTCCACCACCCGCCCACTACCACCAACCCTGTCACTCACTGCCCTCCACCACCCGCCCACTACCACCAACCCTGTCACTCACTGCCCTCCACCACCCGCCCACTATCACAACCCTCCGCCACCCGCCCACTACCACCAACCCTCCGCCACCCACTGCCTGCCCTCCACCACCCGCCCACTACCACCAACCCTCCGCCACCCACTGCCTGCCCTCCACCACCCGCCTACTACCACCAACCCTCCACCCCCCGCCCACTACCACCAACCCTCCACCACCCGCCCACTACCACCAACCCTCCATCACCCGCCCACTACCACCAACCCTCCACCACCCGCCCACTACCACCAACCTCCATCACCCGCCCACTACCACCAACCCTCCACCACCCGCCCTCTACCACCAACCCTCCACCACCCGCCCACTACCACCAACCCTCCACCACCCGCCCACTACCACCAACCCTCCACCACCGCCACTACCACCACCCGCCCACTACCACCAACCCTCCACCACCCGCCACTACCACCAACCCAAACACTCGCCCCACACTATGCACACCGCCCACTGTGCCCGCCACCCACAAGGTAGGTAAGGTAAGGTAGGCCCGCCTGAATCACCCGGGCTATAACAGACTCCCTGCTGGGCTTGACCGTCCGCCGGGCTGCTGCTGCTGAGGTGTATACAAGCCTGGCTACCCACGCTGGTACCTACCATCTGAGGAGGACGCAGTAAAAGGCCACCATAAAGCCGGTTGGGTTGTGGAGCAGCAGCCTCGGAGGCATGCTAGCCATGGCGGATTGGGAGGAGGGGAGAAGGGGGAAGGGTATTTTGGAAAGCGAAGATTGTGGGTAGGTCGCACAGCACCGCTCCTGTGCCAGGTAAGTCTACTACGGGCTTACCATAGCCCGTGCTACTTGGAACTTGTTCTGAGTAGCTATAACAACATGGGTGTAGGTAGGTGGGTTAGTGAGGGAACTAGAGGGGGGGGGGGGATAGCAGAGGATTAGGTGTGGGTAGGAAGAGAGGAAAGGAACTATCGGGTGAGAGTGCTAAGCCATTGAGACTAAATAGCACTTGGAAGGGATAAGGATTTGGGATGGGATGGGATGGGACGGCGGGAAAGAATGGTGTGTAGGGTCGTGTAAATTACAAGTGACCTACTAGTCGAGGTGTCAATAAACGGCAGATTAATCAACAGATTATTTCCCTCTCCACATTGTTACGGTATTTATGGCTACACAATAAATACACGGCTCCAGGACGGACCGAAACGTCGCCATTTTCACTTCATGCTTTTGGGTTGAGTTATTTAGACTCAATAATCATAATATTGGTAGCCTAGCATCAGTAATACGTGTACTCAAATTTAATGACATGCTGCATTCATGAAATCACAATAGCGTGATGCATCAAATGAACAAATCCACAAGGAACCGTGACGAGGTTCGAACCCTCGTCACGAACCCATGTGACCGGGCTGTGGTGGGTATGTGGGCCTGCGGGCCGCTCCAAGCAACAGCCTGGTGGACCAAACTCTCACAAGTCAAGCCTGGCCGCGGCCGGGCTTGGGAGTAGAAGAACTCCAAACCCCATCAACCAGGTATCAACCAGATTGTTCAAATTTAATGAATTACAGTATTTTTAATATATCGTTACAGTCGATATTGGTCATTTAGCAATGATGGTAACTTGAAATAGACCGCGCGCCTGCTCACCTCCATTACTTTAGCAAGGAGAGAGCGAGACGGACGCTAACGTCCTCTTATTTACGACAAATGGCTGTGGTATGTTAGCTGCCCCCAGCCTGTGTTTGACAGTGGCGTGAGGGGCAGCAGGACGCGCGCCTCACCTTAATTAGACTCTGCTGATCTATGTTCACTTGTAAATTGGGTCCTCTTCATGTTGTGAAGTCTTGGCGGTGACGGCGCAATGTATTGTGTGCTATTTTAGCACTGCAGTAATATCGCGCCTGGTGTAATTTGTCGTTGTTTATTGTTAAGTGTGCGGGTTTGTTTTTTNCGGTCAGAACAAACTCAATATGTCCACGATAATAATGGCTTGCCGAAAAGTCTCCCAGTCAAACTATCACTAATAGAGTAACCTCATTCATCTCTTGCCACATACAAGGACTGAAAACAAGAACAAACATAAAGTACAGTTCATAAATGGCCTCCTCACGGAGTCAAATGCAGTATTTGGAGCTTTCACAGAAACCCATGCAGGGGAATTCTTGGACAGTGAGATCTGGATTCCAGGATATAACCTATACAGGTGTGATAGGAAAATAGGTCACATGGAGGAGTGGGTCTGTATATTAGGGAAGACCTTGTGTGCTCGGAGCTCCTAAACGTTACAAATGAGGTGATAGAGGTACTGGGATTAAAAATAGAGAAAATAAATTTAGTGATTATTCTAATATACAAACCGCCAGATGCAACGGCTGAGGAATTCACAGAACAGATAAACAAAATAGAGAAAGCCTTGATAATTTGGAGAACCCAATACCTGATATTATCTTCTTAGGTGACTTCAACTTGCCTAGTCTCAGGTGGAGAATAGCAAACAATAATATTATACCAGGGAATCTATCAGGACCTAACCAACCACAGATTAGAAACTACTTAGATTCTGTGACAAATTTTCACTCACTCAGCAGATATCGGAGCCAACGAGAAATGAAAATATTCTAGATCTGGTCTTTACGAACAATGAAGACATTATCAGAGACATTACGATATCAGATACCACATATTCAGATCACAAGCTCATTGAAGTGCAAACTACCATCAATACTCAGAATAGACCTAAACGTTGATAAAGCGAGAGGGCTATTCAGTAAATTCAATTTTAATAATAAAAGGATAGACTGGGAGATAATAAACAGGGAACTTAAAAACATTCCATGGGAAACTGTTTTAAGTAATAAAGTCCTACAGAAGGAATAGAAAACTGACTTCGGAAGCGTATCAAGTCTGTCTGAAACATGTTTCCTTTGAGGAAAGCCAGAAAGAGATCCAACGTAGAAAGAGAACGCAGAAGACACTATAAACGCAGGAAAAGAATAACGGAACTGCTTATGCAGACACGAATTTCCCGTCAAAGAAGGAATAATTTAAATAGGGAGATTGAAGAAATCGAGCGGAAATTGAAACACTCATATGAAACTGAAGAAAGGCAGTTAGAACAGAAAGCAATTCAGGAAATAAAGAAAATCCAAATACTTCTTCACATATGCGAATCAAAGCAAAACCAAAAACTACTGCCAGTATTGGACCTATTCGTACAAGTGAAGGTTCATACACGGAGGATGACAAAGAAATTAGTGAAATCCTAAAAAGCAGTATGAGGACATGTTTAGCACTCCAATAAACACATGAAAGTAGAAGATCCAGACAATTTCTTTATGCGGGATATCCAAACCCCTGTAAATATAACTGATATCAACACGAGCGCACTAAATTTTGAAAGAGAAATTGAAAACATGCCCATGCACTCGGCCCCAGGTCCAGACTCATGGAATTCAATATTTATAAAGAAATGCAAAGTGCCGGTAGCACAGGCACTCAGTAGTGTGGAGGAAGAGCTTGGACACGGGGGAGATACCAGATGCACTTAAAGTAGCAGACATAGCCCCTCTACACAAGGGAGGGAGCAAAGCATTGGCAAAGAATTATAGACCAGTTGCACTAACATCGCACATAATAAAAGTATTTGAGAGAGTGATTAGGAGTCAGGTCACCAATTTCATGGAGACCAATGACCTTCACAACCCAGGCCAACATGGATTTCGAGCGGGAAGATCGTGCCTCTCACAGCTACTTGAGCACTACGATAAAGTCACTGAGGCATTAGAAGAAAAACAGAATGCTGATGTGATATACACGGACTTCGCAAAGGCTTTCGATAAATGTGACCATGGCGTGATAGCACACAAAATGAAGTCAATGGGAATAACCGGTAAAGTAGGACGCTGGATACTCAGTTTTCTGTCAAACAGGACTCAGCGAGTAACGGTCAACCATATAAAATCTAGTCCAAGTGCAGTTAAAAGCTCTGTACCTCAGGGTACAGTCCTTGCACCGCTGCTTTTCCTTATTCTCATATCAGATATAGACAAAAATACAAGTCACAGCTTCGTATCATCCTTTGCAGACGACACAAAAATCAGTATGAAAATTACCTCGGCTGAAGACATTGAAAAACTTCAAGCTGATATTAATAAAGTTTTCGACTGGGCATCAGAAAATAATATGATGTTTAACAGTGACAAATTTCAGGTACTCAGGTACGGTAAAATGAGGACCTTAAACATAATACAGGGTACAAAACACAATCAAATGTGCCCATAGTAGGAAAACAACATGTAAAGGATTTGGGAATAATGATGTCTGACGACCTAACGTTTAGGGAGCATAACCAAGCAAATATTGCGACAGCCAGAAAAATGATAGGATGGATTACGAGAACTTTCAAATCCAGGGATCCCATCACAATGCTTGTACTCTTCAAGTCACTTGTGCTGTCCCGTCTTGAGTACTGTTCAGTACTCACTTCCCCCTTCAGAGCAGGAGAGATTGCTGAAATAGAGGGAATACAGAGAACATATACAGCACGTATAGACGCGATAAAGCACCTAAATTATTGGGATCGTCTCAAAGCTCTCCAAATGTACTCACTAGAAAGAAGACGAGAGAGATATCAAATAATATACACCTGGAAGATACTGGAGGGCCAGGTCCCAAATCTACACAGTAAAATAACAACGTACTGGAGTGAACGATATGGAAGAAAATGCAGAATAGAACCAGTGAAGAGCAGGGGTGCCATAGGCACAATCAGAGAACACTGTATAAACATCAGAGGTCCGCGGTTGTTCAACACCCTCCCAGCAAGCATAAGAAATATTGCCGGAACAACCGTGGACATCTTCAAGAGGAAACTAGATTTATTCCTCCAAGGAGTTCCGGACCAGCCGGGCTGTGGTGGGTATGTGGGCCTGCGGGCCGCTCCAAGCAACAGCCTAGTGGACCAAACTCTCACAAGTCAAGCCTGGCCTCGGGCCGGGCTTGGGGAGTAGAAGAACTCCCAGAACCCCATCAACCAGGTATCAACCAGTATTATATATATTATATCTCTATATATATATATATAGATTTATATATATATCTATATCTATCTATAGCTATCTGTGTGTGTGTGGTGTGGTGTGTGTGTTGTGTGTGTGTGTGTGTGTGTGTGTGTGTGTTTGTGTGTGTTGTATATATAACCGGGACGTTTGACATGCATCGAGGCGATCAGGGGACAGCAAGTTGCAAAAGCAACCAACTTTGTTTGGGGGAGGGTGTTGTTCTTGCTCCATACGCCCCGGAAATATGGCCAAGGAAGACCATACATTTTGTTAGGATTCAAAATGTTGATTACTATCCGGTAGGCCTAGCTGCGGCTCAAACGTAATGTTTCAATATTATCATTAATGAATAAGGACAGGAGCCGTAGTGATATGACGGGAACTCTGGCGTGTTCCATTCTTGCCTAGGAAGTCCAGTGTATGGTCCGGCACCCCTCAGCCCTGTAATGTCTTGTTACACGGACGTTACATGAAGACGAATACAGCGGCTTTCACAGTATTGACCCCGAGTATGTTGTGTAACGTGATTAAATAGATAAGTGTAGCCAGTAATCTTCCGTGAAACTCCATCTTTTCCGCCCTAGAGATGTAATTGTTTACATGTAAGAAATAAATCTTATTCCTTAAAGAAATTTAATATTAAATATATTTATGGTGAAGAGTGTTCGTGTATGATTATGACAGGTATTGACTAGAGGGCCATCAGGCAGTGAATAAAGTTGAAAGATAGTGTGTATAGTTGTTGGGAATAGTCTTCAAAATATTATTTTCCCTCGGGGACGGTAAGAGGGTTTTGGGAGCGGTGCGGTAAGCCAGAAGTGATAAGAGAGCTGGACTTCGTGACGGGCATGACAGGAGGGAGGACGGGCTGGCTGCTGTGACACTGTGGTCTGTACACCACACTACAGGTCCACGTCACCCTGCTCGTGACGTTCTGCCATGTCCACCACCTTCCTAACTTACTGCTGCTCCTGGAACCTAACCCTACCCTCCTCCAGCCTCTCCTCGAGGTCATTGCCGTGTTTGTGGCGGAGGTTGTCACTGACCTCGACAAGAGGTCAGCGTGACCTTGACCCCGGCCTTGACCTCCCGGTAAGAGCAGCCTGGGTGTCGCGAAGAGGGTGGGTGCCTCTGATGGGTGCCTCTGATGGGTGGGCAATGGTATCGTCAAGGGGGACCTGAACCACCCTATTATCATCACGCGTTTGGTTTTGTTCATTTATTGTGCACCCCATACCCATTCCTTGGGCGATACTGGCAAAGGGTAGACACCAACAGTGGACTCTGAAACAGACCCCAAATATTAATTTAGCCAAGCAAGTAAAAAGTTCGATAAGGTAGTTACACAGTTAAATGTGATATATATATATATATATATATATATATATATATATATATATATATATATATATATATATATATATATATATATATATATATATATATACGCTGTCGCTAGAAAAGGTAATTTTTCCTGTTATACAAGATTACTCACGCTTTCTCCTGTATTTCAATACGACGATCAGAGCTTTTTTTGTTATCTTTCCTGGTATACCGGTAGTGTTTACCTGTAGTTTACATATAGTAGGTTTCGAGAGTTTCTAGTGTCCGTGTCCGGTCGGAGGGCAGGTTTACCTGGTCAAAACTTGATGGTTGAGGGTTGCTGGCCGCAGGCCGACATATTCATTGTAAACCTGTTGATCCGGCGCTTCCTGCGCCTGCTCGAGCTTGTACAATTTCCTTCAGATAAATTTCCGCTCATTCGAGCTTGTGATGTAAAAAGATTATTGATATGTATATGTATTTGTGTCTTGGTGGCTTGACGATTGTATATATATATATATATATATATATATATATATATATATATATATATATATATATATATATATATGTACATGTGTATGTAACATGAACAATTTTGTAACTAGCGTCAAAAGATTGTCACTTGCTTAGGTAAATGAACCATGAAGTTCAGTTCCTGAACCTATTATGTGCCTCTGTAACCCTTTCTACCGCCGCCCACGGGATGGGTATGGGGTGCATAGGAAAGAAGTTGAATTCTCCAGCAATAATTTTTATATTTGACGTAAACGTAAAGAAGTTGAAGAGTCGTGGGTCTGTGAGGTTCGTATTGTGTTGTATTGGGCTCTCGGATTGTGCCTGTGGCATCTCTGCACGCCACTGGGTATTCTACATTTCATAACACATTTTTACTCCCTTGAGATTACCTTGAGGTTACCTTGAGGTGCTTCCGGGGCTTAGCGTCCCCGCGGCCCGGTCGTCGACCAGGCCTCCTGGTCCCTACAGCAAGTTGCTATATTGTGCATATTTAGGTCCTGACCTTCAATTATCTTCATATTTTCTGGGAATAAACATGTTGAAAGACCTTACTTTTAATACACACACAATACAGTAGCTGTCACGACTGCAAGAAAAATGATTGGTTGGATAACTGGATTCGAACCTTTCAAACAGGAGATGCCATACCAATGATGAAACTACTCAAGAACACTAGTGCTCTCTAGGGTGGAATATTGTTGCGCAAAAATAAGACCCATTCAAAGCTGGACAAATTGCTGACCTTGGGAACATGCAAAGATCTTTTACAACTGGAATCCACTCAATAAAAATATAAATTATTGGGATCGCTTAATATTTAAAAAAAAAAAAATTGTGTTCCCTACAAGTGCAGACGGGGTAGACTATTGGCTATAAACAATTAACACGAATGTACAAGTTGAGTCTGTGAAAGATCTGGGTAAATACTGGCTTGACACAGGGTTGTTGGTTTAGGAGATTTATGTTGACCAGACAACACACTAGAAGGTGAAGGGACGATGACGTTTCGGTCCGTCCTGGACCATTCAAGTCGATTGTCACAATCGACTTGAGAATGGTCCAGGACGGACCAAAACGTCGTCGTCCCTTCACCTTCTAGTGTGTGGTCTGGTCAACATAATTTACCCACGTTATTGTGACTCATCGCCTGCAAGCGAGGGTTAAACATGTACAGCTTACGTATAAGTTTTGTTGGATTTAAATAGTAGCTGCCTCGCTTGGGCCCGTAGGTCTCTTGCAGCTGATAGTCATGTCCCCTAATCTCCAATCTTTCTCTTGACTTTAATTGTATTTTTTTAAGCTGGCCTGAATGATTAGGGCTCTTGCTAAGAAAGGGTTGAAGCTCTTCACTCGGGTTACCATCTACGAGACCTTTGTTGTACCAACCAGTCTAAACTGGTCGGTACAACAACGGACTCGCATCTTTCAGGCATGGCGTTCGATCCTCCAATAGTCCAAGGACTTCCTTGTGTAGCTTCTGGGGATCAATGGCCCCGGTCTCCGACTAGGCTTCTTGGTTGGTCGTCTGGTCAACCAGGCTGTTGCACGCGGCTGCTCGCAGCCTGACGTATGAATCACAGCCTGGTTGATCAGGTATTCTATGGAGATGCTTGTCAAGTTTTCTCTTGAACACTGTGAGGGGTCGGCCAGTTATGCCCCTTATGTGTAGTGGATGTGTGTTGAAAAGTCTTGAACCTCTGATGTTGATAGTTCTTCAGAGTACCTATTGCAGCTCTGATTTTCAACGGGGGTATTTTGCATATCCTGCCATGCCTCCTGGTCTCATGTCATGTTACTTCTGTGCTCAGGTTTGGGACATTCATAGGGAACTTGGGTAGAAGTCCTTCACAAGGCTCTTGTATGTACCTGGATGGGGTTCTGAGAGTTCTTCTACTCCCCAAACCCGGCCTGGTGCCAGGTTCGACTTGAGAGCTTGGTCCACCAGGCTGTTGCTTGGAGCGGCCCGCAGGTCCACATAACTACCCGGTTGGTCCGGCACTTCTTGAAGAAAACTTTCTAGTTTTCTCCTGAAGATGTGCAATTTTTTTCCGGGAATATTTCGTATGCTCAAGGTAAGGTCAATTATGCTTGCTAGGAGTATGTTGAAGAACCGCGGACCTCTGATGTTTATAGTGTTCTCTGATTGTGCCAATGGCACCTCCAAAGGATACCTGATACCAAAGGATAAGCACCTCCAAAGGATACCTGATCAACCAGGCTGTGACTCATACGTCAGGCTGCGAGCAGCTGCGTCAAACAGCCTGGTTGATCAGTCCAGCAACCAGGAGGCCTGGTCGACGACCGGGCCGCGGGGACGCTAAGCCCCGGAAGCACCTCAAGGTAACCAAGGTATGGCACCCCTGCTCTTTACTGGCGCTATTCTGCATTTTCTTCCATATCGTTCACTCCAGTATGTTGTTATTTTACTGTGTAAATTAGGGACCTGGCCCTCCAGTATTTTCCATGTGGTCCATCTTGTTGTACACCCGAGTCATACTGTCTTGGCATTTGATAAATACTCACTCTTCCCCATCTGCTCCTGTAAGAGCTGTGACGCCTGTGTTTGGTGGTTGTATCTCTTGTAGGTGGGTCGTTCAGGTGGGTGTGCGGGGCGGCCTTGGTGGTGGTGGGAACTCTTCCTTAATGGTAGGCTAGTGCTAATGGGGTGTTGCTGCTACTCCCAGTGGTAATGGTGAGTTTTGTGCTACTGCTCACCTTGCTAATGGAAGAGAGGGCTGTTGCCGATCACGATCCTCATCCTTCCTTCCCCTTCCACAAACCACGGAAGGGAAGATGTGAACAATATTACGTAGCAAATCTGATGGGCATGTTAATAGCAATATTTTAAGTCGTTGCATTTCATGCAGTCTAATTATTTGAGGGGAGAGAAAGAGAGAGTTTTCTTGCCGTGTTGTGGCGCCTGACAGCTGAGTGGACAGCGCTTCGGATATAGAGTCCTAAGGTTCCAGGTTCGATTCCCGGTGAAGGCGGAGACAAATGGGCAAAAAAATCTTTCACCCTGATGCCCCTGTTACCTTGCAGTAAATAGGTACCTGGGAGTTAGACAGCTGCTACGGGCTGCTTCCTGGGGGTGTGTAACAAAAAGGAGGCCTGGTCGAGGATCGGGCCGCGGGGACGCTAAGCCCCGAAATCATCTCAAGATAGTAATGTTGAGTTCAATAATGAATTATGTAAAGAATTTGGACAACTATTTGCTTCGTTATGACTCCTATATGATTAATTATTTATGTCAATCATTTGGACAATTAATTGTATCAACGATATGTCTTATAGTAATGTTAAAAATAATAATTAATAATTATATTTAAATCTCATTCCGGATTTTTGCTCATACCTCTGAAAAAAATGGTTTGCCATTTTCACTCCGCGTGAGTTTAGATTTATCTCTAAATGGCTAAATTTTTATTACTGTCTGAGATATAATGCTCAAGTGTGTCCTTGTCTCTGTCCACACACTTTACTTCATCTAGATCCCTACACAAGTCCGTTACTTTCGGGTTCCTTGTGGCTACCTTGTGGAGGTTTCGGGAATCAATGAGCCCGCGGCCCGGCCTCCAACCAGGCCTCCAAGTTAGTCGTCTGGTCAACCGGGCTGTTGGACACGGCTGCTGTGTCTATGGCTGCTGACGTGTGAATCACAGCCTGGTTGATCAGGTGTCCTTTGGATACCTTGAGGTTACATTGAGATGATTTCGGGGCTTAGCGTCCCCGTGGCCTCCTATCCTGGGCTGGATAGGATAGGGGCAGAACGGAACCTAAAGACATGGACAGTTGGCCTGCAGTAAGCGAGGCCCTCGCTGTAACGACCAGTCCAAGTGGTTGGGTGCTGAAATAAGCATTTATATATGTGTAATGGCAGCGTCAACTATGTGGGCCTGCGGGCTGCTCCAAGCAACAGCCTAGTGGACCAAACTCTCACAAGTCAAGCCTGGCCTCGGGCCGGGCTTGGGGAGTAGAAGAACTCCCAAAACCCCATCAACCAGGTATCAACCAGGTA
This sequence comes from Procambarus virginalis, assembly GCA_020271785.1. Taxonomy (NCBI): domain Eukaryota; kingdom Metazoa; phylum Arthropoda; class Malacostraca; order Decapoda; family Cambaridae; genus Procambarus; species Procambarus virginalis. The sequence goes on from WNGS01164858.1 coordinate 32,830,003, forward strand.
TTAATTAAAGTAGCAGTAACAACAGATTATTGATAACAAGTGAGGTGGTTTGTTGTTGTTAAAGATTCGCTACCTGGAACAAAAAGTTCCAAGACCATTCTCAAGTCGATTGTTCAATCGACTTGAGAATGGTCCAGGACGGACCGAAACGTCGTCGTCCCTTCACCTTCTAGTGTGTGGTCTGGTCAACATACTTTAGCCACGTTATTGTGACTCATCGCCTGCAAAAAGTTCCAAGTAACACGGGCTGTGGTGAGCCCGTAAGTGAGGTGGTGGTTGAAATAGTGGTAGTTGCGGTAATAGGAATAGTGGTGGTAACATAGAGGGGCAAGATGTAGTAGTGTCGGCGTCATGATGGTATAATTTTCGTCGCCATCATTGCTAGCTGGCTGGCCGGGCGTGGTGGCTGGCTGGCTAGTTGGACTGAATGGTTGGACTGGCTGGGGTGGCTGGCTGGCTGGACGGAGGGACTGACTGACTGGCCGGACGTGGTAGCTTGCTGGCTGGCTGGCTGGTTGGGCTGGCTGGCCGGCTGGCCGGTTGGGCTGGCTGGCCGGCTGGCCGGTTGGGCTGGCCGGCTGGGCTGGCTGGCTGGGCTGGCTGGCCGTTTGGGCTGGCCGGCTGGTTGGTTGGGCGTGGTGGCTGGCCGGCTGGGCTGGCTGTATTGGCCGGCTGGACGTGGTGGCTCAGCCAGCCGGGCGTGGTAGCTCAGCCAGCTGGGCGTGGTGGCTGGCATTGCCTTTATGGCGCCACAAATAGGCATGATAAAAACTATTCACAGGGCGAGTTTTAACGAGTTCACTTTACTGGGAGCGTCTTTCATTTAACTTGACGTAATACCTGGTTTTTTGGCTTGGTGGCTGGCGTCATGTCTCTTGGTGGAAGCTGGGGCCGCTTGCTGGCTTAACACTACTTACTTGGCCTTTGATATCTTCAGGCAACAGTCATGTATGGTAATTACAAAATTGAACTCAGACGTAGTCCAAAATGAGTTGTCTTACTCGATGATTAACCCGATTACTACTTAGTCGACGCAATTGTCAGATGGAAATGTAAGCAATTGTACAAAGTACAAGAAATATGTAAAGTAATTGAAGATTAAATTGTGTCGAAAAGAGGACTTTATAAACGCCTCCAAAAAGAGGATATCTGATCAACCGAACAATTCATACGTTAGCATTCAACAGCCTGGTTGATCAGACCACCATCCAGGAGACCTGAGCAGAGATCGGGCCACAGTGACATTGATCCTAGGAACCACCAGCACCCTTTAGGTAAGTTTAATGATAATTCAAAACGTTGACTTGTATGACTGGAAGTAACTGAAGAAGCTGAAGAAGCATCAGAGGTCCGCGGTTGTTCAACGTCCTCCCAGCGACTATAAGAAATATTGCCGGAACAACCGTGGACATCTTCAAGAGAAAACTGGACTGTTTCCTAAGAGAAGTCCCGGATCAGCCGGGCTGTGGTGGGTATGTGGCTCTGCGGGCCGCTCCAAGCAACAGCCTGGTGGATCAAACTCTCACAAGTCGAGCCTGGCCTCGGGCCGGGCTTGGGGAGTAGAAGAACTCCCAGAACCCCATCAACCAGGTATCAACCAGGTATCAACCAGCTGGCATAGGAGAGTAATGGTATAATCAGTATGGTGCCTAAGAGTAATGGTTAGGTTAGGTTAGGTTAGGTTAGGTTAGGTTAGTTAGTAATGGTATAATCAGTATGGTGCCTAAGAGTAATGGTTAGGTTAGGTTAGGTTAGGTTAGGTTAGTTAGTAATGGTATAATCAGTATGGTGCCTAAGAGTAATGGTTCTAATTAAAAATATATTCTAAAAGAGTGAATGCAAAACTAATGTAGAACGGCATTGGTAAGTTGTAAACAAATATGAAAATAATAAGTGTAGGAACCGCAACAGAGGCACTGGTTTTCTTGAGATGATTTCGGGGCTTTTTAGTGTCCCCGCGGCCCGGTCCTCAACCAGGCCTCCACCCCCAGGAAGCAGCCCGTGACAGCAGACTAACACCCAGGTACCTATTTTTAACTGCTAGGTAACAGGGGCATAGGGTGAAAAAAACTCAGCCCATTGTTTCTCGCCGGCGCCTGGGATCGAACCCAGGACCACAGGATTACAAGTCCAGTGTGCTCCCCCTCAACAACTCAACAGGGTAGATGAGAAATATTTACTTAGATGAACATGCACAATGAGATCATGTTAACGTGATGTATCTGAGAAACTCAGTAGGAGCCATGGGAGGAAGGGGGATTCGAACCTGCTCACTCGATATTCCCAAGCAAACGAGCACTTTTAAAACGAAGTTTCTTACCGAGATGTAAGAAAGGCGCCTGACAGCTGGGTGGACAGCGCTTCGGATTCGTAGTCCTGAGGTTCCGAGTTCGATCCCCGGTGGAGGCGGAGACAAATAGGCAAAATATTTATGTCACCCTGATGGCTCCTGTTACCTAGCAGTAAATAGCTACCTGGGGAGTTAGACAGCTGCTATGGGCTGCTTCCTGGGGGGGGGGTAACAAAAAAAAGAGGCCTGGTCGAGAACCGGGCCGCGGGGACGCTAAGCCCCGAAATCATCTCAAGATAACCGCAAGATGTAATTATAATATTGTCATGCGTTGTGCGACCTCCATTGCGTCACGTCTACTTGCAACGATGCACCAGACATTATTACAGACATCAGCCACCATAGTCATGTCTTGACGATGATCCTCGCACATATCTGGGTAGCCGGAGCTCCCTGTGATGACCCTCTTAAGACTCGATCAAGACGTTAGCGTATCTGATGCTTTTATGATGGAGTTTGACAACACTGGAGTGTGTTGTTGGGTCGTGTTGTGTAAGTGGTGGTTATGGCGGTGTGTGTGTGTGTTATCGGAGTGGGCGCGTATCGTCTTGCCCGTGGTGGTGAATGGGGTCGTTCAACGCTCGTCAGCAGTGGGTAGGGTCGTTGTGAGCGCTCGTACCCAGTGGGTGGGGTCGTTCAACGCTCGTCAGCAGTGGGTGGGGTCGTTGTGAGCGCTCGTACCCAGTGGGTGGGGTCGTTGTGAGCGCTCGTATCCAGTGGGTGGGGTCGTTGTGAGCGCTCGTACCCAGTGGGTGGGGTCGTTGTCAGCGCTCGTACCCAGTGGGTGGGGTCGTTGTCAGCGCTCGTACCCAGTGATACCTGGTTACCTGGTTGATGGGGTTCTGGGAGTTCTTCTACTCCCCAAGCCCGGCCCGAGGCCAGGCTCGACTTGTGAGAGTTTGATCCACCAGGCTGTTGCTTGGAGCGGCCCGCAGAGCCACATACCCACCACAGCCCGGCTGATCCGGGACTTCTCTTAGGAAACAGTCCAGTTTTCTCTTGAAGATGTCCACGGTTGTTCCGGCAATATTTCTTATAGTCGCTGGGAGGACGTTGAACAACCGCGGACCTCTGATGTTTATACAGTGTTCTCTGATTGTGCCTATGGCACCTCTGCTCTTCACTGGTTCAATCTTGCATTTTCTTCCATATCGTTCACTCCAGTACGTTGTTATTTACTGTGTAGATTTGGGACATGGCCCTCCAGTATTTTCCACGTGTATATTATTGGTATCTCTCTCGTCTCCTTTCTAGAGAGTACATTGGAGAGCTTTGAGACGATCCCAATAATTTAGGTGTGTTTATCTCGTCTATGCGTGCCGTATATGTTCTCTGTATTCCTCTATTTCAGCAATCTCTCCTGCTCTGAAGGGGGAGTGAGTACTGAGCAGTATTCGAGACGGGACAACACAAGTGACTTGAAGAGTACAACCATTGTGATGGGATCCTGGATTTGAAAGTTCTCGTAATCCATCCGATCATTTTCTGGCTGATGCGATATTTGCTTGGTTATGCTCCCTAAACGTTAGATCGTCGGACATCATTATTCCCAAATCCTTGACATGCTGTTTTTCTACTATGGGAAGATTTGATTGTGTTTTGTACCCTGTATTATGTTTCAGATCCTCATTTTTGCCGTACCTGAGTACCTGAAATTTATCACTGGTAAACATCATATTTATTTTCTGCT
>WNGS01164858.1:32844722-32891552 GCA_020271785.1 Procambarus virginalis
ATGACTAACATCCTGTGTGATAGTGATTTTTAGCATCGCTCGGCAAGTTTTTTGACACACTGTACTTCCCTTCCTATAGTCTAGGGCAGGCTTCACAAATGCAGATGTATCTATATGTTTTAATAACAAAACAAAGCAAAAAATGCCTAGAGGGCTTATAAACCACTCGTATCATATATATATGGCTTATTTGGGTAACAGTAAAATGTTAAATTTTGCAATAATATAAATGGTTTCAGTGATCTATTGTAAATTCATATTAGACCCTCAAGGAACTGGTAAGTAATTATTTACTTGGCACCTCATAAGGTTACCGGTTAGTCTATATTCAATCATGTTTTATATTTGTAACAATTTATAAGGTGGGCCTATAAGATTTCAGTTTACACTTAATTAAATAAATTAAATAAATTATTGTATCTCTTGGAGGAATAATTATTCAACTTGAACATTTAATGTAGCAGCCAGTGAGGGGGGAGTTGTTTGGGGCGGCGGAAGTCTCCCAGTGATGAAACACAGGCCACGCTCAGGTTCCAAGCGTTTTCACCTTGTTACCTTTTGGGCATGTACCCCCCCTTTTCCTACCCTCCCCCCCATTTCCCCCTCGACCGATTCCCTGCCGACGATGGCACTTCCTCCCCGCCTGGCTACTCTCCTAACACTTCGACCCCCCACCACAAAAGTGCCACTCTTTTACCATTGACAACGCGCCCTTCCCCCTTCCTTCCATCAACAATTGTAGGCGCCTTTCCCTTGCATAGCGGTCACCTAACATAAAGCATTTTTACCCTCCATCCCATATCATTCCCCTTCTGCTATCCACCTCCCCAGTATGTATGACCGCCATGTGGCCCCACTTCCCGGCTTGTGCCCGGAGTGGGGTCGCCTCTCACACACTTTTGTCAAACCTTTCCTTGCTGGTGGTGAGTGGGCTAACCCACTTCCTGATTGGTGCTTGGTGGGATGGCGTGGCGTTTGGTGGGAGGTTGGGTGGGGTGAGGTGGCGTTTGGTGGGAATTTGGGTGGGGTAGGGTGACGTTCGGTGGGGAGGTTGGGTGGGGTGGGGGTGACGTTCGGTGGGAGGTTGGTGGGGTGAGGTGACGTTCGGTGGGAGGTTGGGTGGGGTGGGGGGTGACGTTCGGTGGGAGGTTGGGCGGGGTGGGGGTGACGTTCGGTGGGAGGTTGGCTGGGGTAGGGTGACGTGCGGGGGAGGTTGGGTGAGGTAGGGTGTAGGGGGTGCCGGTGGAGAGAGGCTGACTGAGATCAGTAGTAATACCAGCTGGGCGTGACTGGGGGTATAAGTAGCAGTAGCGACATGGAAGGTAGTAACGGACTTTGTGGAGGATGGGCCGGGGAGATCGTTAGCAGAAGCAATGTCCAACCAATGATAGTTATTACTAATTATTATTGTTATTAGCCATCGTTGATGGCTAATAACTGCCTAATGATCCGTCATGTTTGTATATTTGTCCATCTGTTTTATTTATTGACACTTATGTTCAGTATCTCTGGAATGCAATGTGACGAGCATCTTGGTCGAGGACCGGGACGTGGAGACAGTGTGCCCCGATATCATCGCAAGATAAGGTAGCCTCATAATGCTATACTTTTGATGGTTCATGCACCATATTACTGGAAAGCCTGGTCGTATTGAGACCCATATACATGTTTATTATAACCATGAAGCTTGGATTGATATCGGTATTGAGTAGAGCAGTAGGGGAAATGTGTTTTGTGTACCAAGAGAGGAAAAAGGTAATTTCGAGGTTTCATGAGGGTGATGCCACCCCCAACACTTCGCCACCCCAGCCACCCACTATAATCAGTCCAGACAGAGGGTAATTATTATAATTATAATACACACAGAAATCACAGTAGCGTGGTATATTGAATTAACAAATCCACAAGGCCCTCATCATGGTCCCTGTGGATTTGTTTATAATTATAATATTTAGTATTGTCATGATCTTGTGAGACGGTCATAATTTATATTCGAAAAGCTGTCATCCTTTAATGAAATAGTATACAGCTAGAGAAACTAGATAAAGAAACCTAGCCCAACTCAGCCTTCCCCAACTCGGCCCGGGCACCTGCCTGGCCCAACTCGGCCCGGACACCTGCCTGGCCCAACTCGGCCCGGACACCTGCCTGGCCCAACTCAGCCCGGCATCTGCCTGGCCCAACTCGGCCCGGACACCTGCCTGGCCCACTCAGCCCGGGCATCTGCCTGGCCCAACTCGGCCCGGACACCTGCCTGGCCCAACTCAGCTCGTCTTCCATATAAGACACGATTAGAATACGTTCAGTTTTCCCGCCTTTTTCCTTGCGACACTAGAGGCCGCCTGTTGGACGATCTGGTCAACCGGTTTGTGAGGGGCGTCTACAGAACGTATGAATCAAGGTGCTGTAAACAGTTGTTTACAGTACCTTGATAAAGGATTAGGTTTCATCTGAAAATTTGGTTTAATAATACACTTACACAATGTATTTGGGCTTTTCTTCACCTTCATTAGTTACGTATATTGTCATAACCACAATCAACAAGATCCATTTGATGAGGTATTTGTTAAGTGCGGGTTTAACACTCGGGTACTTTTTGCACGAAACCCGTGCTGGCCCCTCTCATTCCTCTCCCCCCGTCTACCCTCCATCCCTGTTCCCCAGTCTTCCCCCATCCCCAAGCGTTATCGCGTCTACCCCTTCCCTACAGCTAACCCTCCAAAACATTACCCCTCCCCCCTCTCCATCCCCCGGCCTTCCAAACATTCTCTCCACTCTTCAAGTACGTTTATTGAGGCAATAAAATACATCTCAAAGGGATAGGGTAGCTTAGGCTATTTCTACCCCTCTTCTCCACTCTTCCTGGGCCTCTCGCTTGCCCCGCACCGCCTCCGTCTTGACTATCTCCGTCCTGTATCAAAATTTGTCTCCTGTTGGAGTTACGGCACGGGAGACATCTCCCGTCACGCAGGGTGCAGTTGCACCTCCACAGATCTCCAGTATCAGCTGTTGATACTCGTAATGGCTCCAAAGGGCCACCACTTACGGGCTATAAATGCCCGTGCCACCTTTTGGGGTGGCTTAATCTTCATCAATCAATCAGGAGTTACGGGTTATTACACAGCCGGACGGGGAGCTGGCAGGTATTTACATCTGGGGTTTGAGCTGCTGTTGGTGTGTTATGCTCATGCTGTTGCTTGGTGTGGTTCTCAGAGACCCACTCCGCTCCGGCTCGTTAGGTTAGTTAAATGTCTAGTTTATACTCTTCAGGAGTGCTTTCACACGCTCACACAAACACACGGCTCCTGGAGTATGCGACTCCAGCGTGGAGTCCATATCTAGTCAAGCATAAGACTAAACTGGAAAAGGTTCAAAGGTTTGCCACCAGACTAGTGCCCGAGCTGAGAGGTATGAGCTACGAGGAGAGACTACGGGAATTAAACCTCACTTCGTTGGAAGACAGAAGAGTTAGGGGGGACATAATCACCACATTCAAGATTCTCAAGGGAATCGACAGGGTTGATAAAGACAGGCTATTTAACACAAGGGGCACACGCACTAGGGGACACAGGTGGAAACTGAGTGCCCAAATGAGCCACAGAGATATTAGAAAGAACTTTTTTAGTGTCAGAGTGGTTGAAAAATGGAATGCATTAGGAAGTGATGTGGTGGAGGCTGACTCCATACACAGTTTCAAGTGTAGATATGATAGAGCCCAATAGGCTCAGGAAACTGTACACCTGTTGATTGACGGTTGAGAGGCGGGACCAAAGAGCCAGAGCTCAACCCCCGCAAGCACAACTAGGTGAGTACACGCATATACGCACAGTGATTGCAGACGATGCAAAACTAATAATAGTTGTGACTTATGAGGAGTGTAAGATTCTCCGGGAAGACTTAAACAAGCTGCAGAGTTAGTCTGAGGGATGGCTACTGGAGTCAAGACACCAGCAAATGTAAGGTGATGGAGATGGGATCATTGCGTCAGGAGACCAAGAGGATAGTACACGATGAAGGGGGAACTATCTCCCTGTAACGACTAGAGAAACAAAACCAGGGAGTGGGCATAACCCCAATTATGGGAGCCGGTCGGCCGAGTGGACAGCACGCTGGACTTGTGATTCTGTGGTTCTGGGTTCGATCCCAGGCGCCGGCGAGAAACAATGGGCAGAGTTTCTTTCACTCTATGCCCCTATTACCTAGCAGTAAAATAGGTACCTGGGTGTTAGTCAGCTGTCACGGGCTGCTTCCTGGGACACTAAAAGCCCCGAAATCATCTCAAGATAACCAACTCCAGAGGCTCGTGTAAACACAGTGACGACACCAGCATACAGTACTCTGTACCAGCGAAACTCAGACCATCATTCAGGAATCTAAATAAGGAGGCATTCAGATCGCTGTACACCGCCTTCGTGTAGACTCCCCATCTAAAGAAACATAAGGAAACTCAAGGTTCAACCCTGGAAACACAAACCGAAACTGTCTCTATTTTCCGCTTGTTAAAACTTTTAATAAAGTTGTTACATCTTGGCTTAATGTGTGGCCTTCACACCTCAAGAAGGCTCAATAGGGGAACTCAACAAGGTTCAATGGGAAAACTCAAGAAGGTTAAGAAGTGTGTGCAACAAAGCCCGTCCCAGAAGTGTGAGGGTCAAGATATGAAAGAACTATACCTGACGAAACTAGAAAAGAGGAGACGAGAAACAGGATGGAAGATAGAGACGTAAGGAGATTGAGAGTGGAAAACAGGAAATGTTTACAATGTACACCAGTAGGACAAAGAGGACACGGATGGAAGCTTGAGACTTCGATGAGTCAGAGATGTTAGAAAATTTCCTTTTAGCGTTAAGAGTAGTGATAACATGGAATAAACTTAAGGAGCAGGTTGTAGTGGCAAACTCTATTCATAAGTTTAAAAGTAGATATGACACATATCTACTGATACGGACCTGACCTGTGCGAAAATAGGTCAAGAGTCATTGCATTAGACAACCGGTGGGTGGAAAAGTGGGGTCCAAGAGCTAACACTTGATTCTGCAGGCACAAACAGCTGAGCGCGCGCGCACACGCATGGTGGCCTGATAGCTGAGTGGACAGCGCTCGGGGACCGTAGTCCCGTGGTCCGGGAGATCGATCCCCGGCGATGGCGGAAACAAATGGGCATTTTTCACCCTGATGCCCCTGTTCACCTAGCAGTGAATAGGTACCTTGGAGTTGGACAGCTGCTATAGGCTGCTTCCTTGGGGGGGGGGATTGATTGACAATTGAGGAGAAGGCCGAAAGAGCCAGAGCTCAACCCCCGCAAGCACAACTAGGTGAGTACACACACATGTCTCCACCCTCCCTCCCCCAGTTAAAGCTGCCAATGGCCGCTTAATGCTCTTTTTTTATTCCGGTCTACGTAAATAAAGCCGCACATCATCGTCCTGGAGTTCCGGTCCCCCCGGCACCAGTTTCCTTTTCCCACGAGAAGCGTCTTGCAAGTCTTACAGGGAGAGTTAAGTCGCCTTGACGCGAGGTGCTGGAGGAGAGTGGGCCGGCCCTTGTTGAGAGTCGGAAGTGTGGTGTTGGCAAGATCAACTGCACAATACAAAATGCAGCTTAATAAGCGTGAGGAGATTGTTGAGGCGTGCTGTGTGTAGGTCTCCGTCCGTCTCTGGTGTTGGAATTTCGGTCTCTTGGTACTGGAACCGGATTAGGTTATTCAGCGCAATGTTGTTCCCCGCTGAATACGACCTGTCAGTCGGTTCAAATGAACTTCATGTAGACTGGAAATGGACCGTTTATTATTTTAATACTAGTGGACGTAATAGTTGTGGTAAGGAAGTACGTTAGTATATGGGAGGAGTAGTTTAGGAAGTGCGTTAGTACACGGGAGGAGTAGTTTAGGAAGTGTGTTAGTACACGGGAGGAGTAGTTTAGGAAGTGTGTTAGTACATGGGAGGAGTAGTTTAGGAAGTGTGTTAGTACATGGAGGAGTAGTTTAGGAAGTGTGTTAGTACAAGGGAGGAGTAGTTTAGGAAGTGTGTTAGTACACGGGAGGAGTAGTTTAGGAAGTGTGTTAGTACACGGGAGGAGTAGTTTAGGAAGTGTGTTAGTACATGGGAGGAGTAGTTTAGGAAGTGTGTTAGTACACGGGAGGAGTAGTTTAGGAAGTGTGTTAGTACATGGGAGGAGTAGTTTAGGAAGTGTGTTAGTACACGGGAGGAGTAGTTTAGGAAGTGTGTTAGTACATGGGAGGAGTAGTTTAGGAAGTGTTGTTAGTACACGGGAGGAGTAGTTTAGGAAGTGTGTTAGTACATGGGAGGAGTAGTTTAGGAAGTGTGTTAGTACACGGGAGGAGTAGTTTAGGAAGTGTGTTAGTACACGGGAGGAGTAGTTTAGGAAGTGTGTTAGTACATGGGAGGAGTAGTTTAGGAAGTGTGTTAGTACACGGGAGGAGTAGTTTAGGAAGTGTTAGTACACGGGAGGAGTAGTTTAGGAAGTACGTTAGTACACGGGAGTAGGTATAACTGGAACAATGAACAGAGTGCGTGATGTGTGTGAAGGTTATCCAGGTCTTCTGATAGGAAACAAAAACCAGAAAAGTGACAGGTTGGATAACAATAGACGCCTGTATGAACGACGATATTCGTCAATAGTCTCTTAAGAGTGGAATATTGTTGCACACTAACATTCTTATTTACAGCTGAGAAGTTGCTGGCCGGAGAGCGTGCAAAGATCTTTTATTGATAGACTCCACTCAACATCTAAATTATTGGGACCGGGTAAAGTCTTGAAATCTATATACTCTAGAGCGCATGTTGGAAAGATACATAATGATTTATACTTGAAAAATATGAGATGGACTGGTTCCAAATCTGCACACGGAAATAACATGACACGAGACCATTAGGCATGGCAGGATATTCATAATAGCCCCCGTTGAAAAGCAGAGGTGCAATAGGCACGGTGAGATAACTCTTTCATCATCACGGAGCCAAGACTTCAACACAAATACCTCTACACATAAACAGCATACTTGGCCATCCTCTCACGGTGTTCAGAAGAGAACTCGATAAACACCTCCAATGGATCAACCAGGCTGTGTGATTCAGACGTTAGGTGGCGAACAGCAGTGTCCAACAGTCTGGTTGAGTTGACAAAAGTACCAAGCAAGGAGACCTGGTCAGAGACCGGACCGCGGTGAGGTTGATCCTCGGAACTATTACAAGGTAATTGCATTGTAGATTATCATCACTTATTCTGCTCCTGTTATAACGATTTCTGACCAAATGCTATGAGGTACTTTGAGTTCCGTAACTCACTAATATTGGAAGAAATTCTTAGCTTACCCAGAGTTTGCTAGTGCAGATCAGCTTGCATTTCATGTTCGCTCCTGATTCCATGTATGACTAACCATCCTGTGAGTTATTAGATGAACTCATAAACTAATTTACACTGGTTGATACCTGCTTGATGGAGTTCTGGTAGTTGTTCTACTCCCTAAGCCCGGTCTGAGGCCAGGCTTGACTTGTGAGTCACTAATCCACTGTGAAGAAGTCTGTTTGTTTTACTTTCAACCCTTCAGAGTTCCACGAATGTTCTTGTTTTCGAGTTTGCCTCTGCCTCTCAGATAGCCCATGTTAGAGTGTAATGTTGAGCATTGTAGATGTTTGTATTTGGTTTGTTTTGTTAGTCTCGTGGACGGTTTATTTCATAATGAATGTATTTGTCGAGTCGCTTTTTCGGAACCTGACATCTTATAATGATTTTTGTAATGATAGACTGATAGATGATAATGATATCATTGTAATGATAATGATATCATTTGTAATAATAATGATATCATTTGTAATGATAATGATAGATGCCATGTTCGGCATGTCCTCGGTACGCTTTAAATTAACACGTTGTAGATTTACTTTTCTGGTGCTTTAATACTGACATTTTTATCTTGCATTGCTATAGTTTTGTTACTTGCGGCATGACAGTGTTGTCTGTACTCGAGGTCGTTACTTTGACCTCTCCACAACTTTTAAATTAGAGAGAGAGAGAGAGAGAGAGAGAGAGAGAGAGAGAGAGACAGAGAGAGACAGAGAGAGACAGACAGACAGACAGACAGACAGACAGACAGACAGACAGACAGACAGACAGACATAAGAATGCCGTCCATAATTAGGTCTATAAAGACTAAACAGTTTTAACCTTAGACAAATGAATTATAAGGCTAAATTATCCTGTACCAAATGAATTGCTTGCTGAAGAAATGTTCATTAATATTACTATTAATAGAGTAATTAAAAGTCGAAACCTGATTTTTTCACAGTTGGTATGGTTTTGGAGTTGTAGTGCTGAAAGTGTTGGTTGTAAACAGGCGAGTAGAGTTAATTACAAGGTGGGGGTGTGAGGGGCGCTGGTGTGCGGTGAGTGAGAAAGTTAATTGAACTCCCGCGGCCCTTGCCACCTCTCCGCTGAGGTTGGCGCCATAATGGCCTGCCAGCCCGCGCGTGTGCTCCTCAGAGACAAGAGATCACTACGGGCTCACCATAGCCCGTGCTACTTGGAACTTTTGGTTCCAGGTAGCGAATCTTAAACAACATCCTCAGAGACTCCGGACTGCCATCCTCCCCTGCACACACCCTGGCCTTGGTCGGGATGACCCTCTCTGCACACCTGCCTCACCCTGGTAAACCCTGGTACACCCTGGCTCACTTTAGCACACTCTGGCTCACCCTGGCTCACCCTGGTATACCCTGGCTCACTCTGGCACACTCTGGCTCTCTCTGGTACACCCTGGCACACTCTGGCATACTCTGGCACACCCTGGCTCAGTCTGGCTCACCCTGGCTCACTCTGGCACACCCTGGCTCACTCTGGCACACCCTGGCTCTCTGGCACACCCTGGCTCACTGGCACACCCTGGCTCACTCTGGCACACCCTGGCTCACTGGCACACCCTGGCTCACTCTGGCACACCCTGGCTCACTCTGGCACACCCTGGCTCACTGGCACACCCTGGCCCCTAACTGCTCTTGTCGTCGTAGACTTCGTCCATTCATTCTCTCGAGAAGATAAGTTTAGGTTACGCTAGATGGCGAGTGTGCGATCATCCCTTAACCTTAAGATGTTTATATTGTATGTTTTTGATAAAGAAAAACCAATATTGTGTTGCGTGTGTTGCAGGTATCCTGCATATTGTTTTCGTGTCCGTGTGCAGGTTTGTCCTCGCTTTGTTATCGTGTGTGTGTAGGGGAGCAAACAACATTTAGCCACAACAGTGACGCAATTAACCCTACACCAACGGCAGCATTAACCGACATTATTTATATATATATATATATATATATATATATATATATATATATATATATATATATATATATATATATATATATATATATATATTTTAAATAACTAATAAGAGTACCACCTCTGGCTGGAAGAAGGGGGACCCATAGCCTCGGAGGAAATCACACATAACGCATTGGAGGGAATGTAGGTCCCCTCCAATACAGTTTCTGTGTGCTTTTCTCCTACCACCCCCTTCCTTTTTTTTTTTTTTTTTTTTTTTTTTTTTTTTTTTTTTTTTTTTTTTTTTTTTTTTTTTTTTTGCTTTATTGTGTATTTAAAGGTTACAAAACATACAAGACAAATGCCTAAAGGTTATGGATCTCCTGAAGCTCCTCCGCTTCCGGACAGGAACCGAGGACGCAGCAAGCATTTCCCCTCTGGATCGCCACACTGAGGCGCTGAAACAAAAAACTGCAAGCCCTTGAGTACTGTTCAGTACTCACTTCCCCCTTTAGAGCAGGAGAGATTGCTGAAATAGAGGGAATACAGAGAACATATACGGCACGCATAGACGCGATAAAGCACCTAAATTATTGGGATCGTCTCAAAGCTCTCCAAATGTACTCACTAGAAAGAAGACGAGAGAGATATCAAATAATATACACCTGGAAGATACTGGAGGGCCAGGTCCCAAATCTACACAGTAAAATAACAACGTACTGGAGTGAACGATATGGAAGAAAATGCAGAATAGAACCAGTGAAGAGCAGAGGTGCCATAGGCACAATCAGAGAACACTGTATAAACATCAGAGGTCCGCGGTTGTTCAACGTCCTCCCAGCAAGCATAAGAAATATTGCCGGAACAACCGTGGACATCTTCAAGAGGAAACTAGATTTATTCCTCCAAGGAGTTCCGGACCAGCCGGGCTGTGGTGGGTATGGGGGCCTGCGGGCCGCTCCAAGCAACAGCCTAGTGGACCAAACTCTCACAAGTCAAGCCTGGCCTCGGGCCGGGCTTGGGGAGTAGAAGAACTCCCAGAACCCCATCAACCAGGTTAAGCCCTTGGGTCTCTGGTGACGTCAATGAGCTTGGAACCCAATTCCTTGAGAAATCCCAAGGCACTCTTGCCCCAGGGGCCATGCGTCTCAGACGCTATGGGAACAAAGAGGTATTGACCTGCCAGTCGCCTGTATTGAGAGATTTTGCTGTTTCCCTGTGGTTGGCCGCCCCACCTGCTTGATCAGCTCCGAAGTGATCAGTTTTCAGTGGATCAGTGAGAGGAATGAAAGCGACTATATGCGACTTCTGGGGTGTGAGTTTTCATTCATATATATATATATATATATATATATATATATATATATATATATATATATATATATATACATATATATATATATATATATATATACATATATATATATATATATATATATATATATTATATATATATATATATATATATATATATATATATATATATATATATATATATATATATTAATGACGTTATCAGCGAAGCTTGAGCAGTAAGAGAGTAATGTCCACCAAGATATTCGTTAGCAAGACCTGTATCAATAGGACTTGCGTCACCACCTGCTGCAGTAACATCAGAGAGCACCACCAACACTTGTCCCACTACTCTCATCACCAACACCAACACTACCCAGTCGCCACCACCGCCAACAACAAAACTGCGCCTAATAACCACAATAATAACCCGCCACCACCAACAATAACCCAATAACCCGGAAGCTATACAAGGTAGGTACTTGCATAACAGCAATTAGGTAAACATTCCCTCGCCGGAATTGATCTAGTATATCTAGTAGACTTGAGGGAATTTCACTTTGTGGCTCGTGTTTCTCCATCAGTCATTATTCTGCAGGATCATCTACGGATCGGTCAGTAAGGCACTACACCAAAACTGCCGCCATCAATGCCAGGCGGTATAAAGTAAGAAAAGTGAGGGCGGAGGAGCCCCGCTGACATGTGCCCAGGAGCGCGACAAGAGACCGGGCCGGAACAAAAACATTTCCCAGGACATTGTACACAGGAAACTATTCCATTTTCTCTCCACTCCCTCCCTCTGTGTCTGTCTGACTCCACTATGGCCAGAGATGTCACAGTTTTATGACTGGGGAATATGTTCTGTTGCCGCTGTTGTTGGTGGTGGGTTGTTGTTGTTGTTGTTGGTGGATTGTGGTTGTTGTTGGTTATGTTTGTTCTAGATTCAGATACTGGGAACAAAAAGTGCCAAGTAGCTCGGGCTATGGTGAGCCCGTAGTGGACTTACCTGGCACAGAAGCGGGCTGTGATTGTTGTTGTTTTAGATTCAGCTACTCGGAACAAAAGTTCCAAGTAGCACGGGCTATGGAGAGGCCGTAGTGGACTTACCTGACACAGGAGCGGGGCACAGGAGCGAGGCGATGTTCTTTGTAGGACAGGTGGGTATTGAACGCTGGCTTGCAAGTTGGTGCCAGACTGGATACTTGTCACACAGCAGGCTGGCTACATGGAACGACGATCAATAGGCGCTTAGGTTGGTTGGATGTTGACAGCTGAACTGTGCGGATTTTATGCTCCTCCGAATAATAAATATTTAGTGTATTTAGTTATACTCAAATTTCATCACATCACAAGACGGACCGAAACGTTGTGGTTCTTCATTTTCAGACGTGTTGATTGGCAGAAGATAAGAAGGAAGGTAACTGCAGAAGGCCTATTGGCCCATACGAGGCAGCTCCTATTTATATCCACCCAATATCATTCATATACAGGTATATATATATATATATATATATATATATATATATATATATATATATATATATATATATATATATATATATATATATATCCAACCAATGACAACTGAATAAATGTATGTTAATCATTCAGAATGTTCGGTAATGTGTTTTTTGTTTGTGATGTGTCTATTTTATGTATGAACATGTTGTGGTGATCGGGGTGAGGATAGCCTGAGCTACCTCATTCCTTCGTGTGTATTTTACCTCAATAAACTTATTTCAATTGATGACAACTGGGTGGCAACTCTTCAACCACAGCTGACTCAACGTCTGCATATTTTATTTAGTTTTAAACGTGCAGGTTTCGTTGAGTCGGGCAGCTGTACGGCAAAACTTATAGAGTTAAACATATTGTAGATAGGGAGCCGAGCGGACAGCACGCTGATCTTGTGATCCTGTGGTCCCGGGTTCGATCCCGGGCGCCGGAGAGAAACAATGGGCAGAGTTTCTTTCACCCTATGCCCCTGTTACCTAGCAGTAAAATAGGTACCTGGGTGTTAGTCAGCTGTCACGGGCTGCTTCCTGTGGGTGGAGGCCTGGTGGAGGACCGGGCCGCGGGAACACTAAAGCCCCGAAAATCCTCTCAAGGTAACCACAAGATAGGTAGAAAGTATACTATCCAAGCGCACCATTTTCACCCTGATGGAGTTCCATTTGTATTGTGAAGTGAAGCTGACCTCCAGACGGGGATAATCAAGGCCCCCTCCCCCCCCCCACCCTAGGTAGGTGAGGTCAGAAGGGTCAGCGTGTGATGTAGGTCACCTCTCTCTCCCCCCAGTATTGTCCCCAGCGGTGATAATTTGGGTGGTGGCGCCCTCTATCATAAATGAGGCATGTTTCCTCTGTTTAGCCTTCCCCTAGATAAAGTATTCGATTTCAAGAGTGAAAAACAATATTTAATACTTTCAAATTACATAGTTTCGCGTGCTTTTATATGTAGATTCGTGGAGAGGATTACCTGCCCGAAACGCTTTGCGTAATAGTGGCTTTAGGCATTGTATGTACTAGCTCTATCTATAAATCTATCAAATTTTGTAAAATCTCTTGTATGTATGTACCTTACCTGAATAAACATTTATTTATTTATTTATAGATAAATTTTACCTAACGGAATGCAGGCGAAGAGTCACAATAACGTGGCTGAAGTATGTTGACCAGACCACACACTAGAAGTTGAAGGGACGACGACGTTTCGGTCCGTCCTGGACCATTCTCAAGTCGCTTGTCGCAAGTCTCACAAGCGACTTGAGAATGGTCCAGGACGGACCGAAACGTCGTCGTCCCTTCAACTTCTAGTGTGTGGTCTGGTCAACACCTAACGGAATGCTTACCAGTATCGCAACCTGTCGTCCAAGAAAATATATCTATAATTACTATGGATAAAACTTCAAAATAAAGTACCGTTGCGCCAAAGTAAATCAATTATCAAAAAGAGCAAAGCCATTACGATTAGTATTGGTGTGAGGATAAGTCTTTGGGATAGGACGGACGGATGGACTGTCCATCCACTTGGACAGCAGGGTAGCTAGGTCCGAATTACTGAAAGTAGCAAGTTGACGGTCTAAAAAGTCGCAGATGTTTAATTCAAGTAGTCCAATATTTTGTTAAGCGGCTGATACGGTTTTCAGATACCAGACCCACCAAACACACACACCGAAACTACGACGTTGGTACAACGTTCGAACAAGTTTTAACACCTCCTAACTAGTTATAGCAAGTTGTAACAACGTTCTAATACGTCATAAACACGTTAAGCCAAGATGTAACAACTTTATTGCAAGTTGTAACAAGCGGAAAATAGAGACAGTTTCGGTTTGTGTTTCCAGGGTATGTACTTTAATACACAGATTAACACTACATGATTTAATGATTGTATTATTTATCATGCTTCAGAGGTAGTGCTTATGGCTGAAACTTGTCCCATACCTTGAGGTGCTTCCGGGGCTTACCGTCCCCGCGGCCCGGTCGTCGACCAGGCCTCCTGGTTGCTAGACTGATCAACCAGGCTGTTTGACGCGGCTGCTCGCAGCCTGAGGTATGAGTCACAGCCTGGTTGATCAGGTGAACATGAACCCATGAACTGAGGTAAAATCCTACTGTATTTACCTTTATAATATCGACCACAGACACACAAGTTTGTGTCTATAAGGGGTTTACTGGAGATTAAACCACCCAAGAGGTAGCACGGGCATGAATAGCCCGTAATATTGGTACTTTCTACCAAACAGTGAAGTACTATCATGAGGATGGATTGCTTGTATAGACATTGTCCGGGATGAAGTATTAATGGCAACTAAGGTTGGGAAGTCTATCGCCTGTGGAGAGGATTACCTTACTCTGCGGTTACTTTTTCTTTCCAAGATACGAGGATCAACGTCCCCAGGGGCCCGGTCTCTGACCGGACCTCCTTTCGTGGTCTGGTCACCCAGGCAGTTGGATGCAGCTGGGATTGATTTTTAAAATAGCCCAAAATGTCGCAAGTAGCGATATTAAAAATTTAAAAGCACATAGTTTCTATAGCAAGTTGATATAAAACTCAATTTCCTGTCGAACAGAACACAAAGAGTAACAGTCAATCAAGTAAAATCGAGTCCGAGTGCAGTTAAAAGCTCTGTACCTCAAGGTACAGTCCTTGCACCACTACTGTTCCTTATTCTCATATCAGATATAGACAAAAACACAAGTCACAGCTTTGTATCATCCTTTGCAGATGATACAAAAATCAGCATGAAAATTACATCTACTGAAGACATTGATAAACTACAAACAGATATTAACAAAGTTTTCGATTGGGCAGCAGAAAATAACATGATGTTTAACGATGATAAATTCCAGGTACTCAGATACGGCAAAAATGAGGATCTTAAACATAATACAGGGTACAAAACACAATCGAATCTGCCCATAGTAGGAAAACAGCATGTCAAGGATTTGGGAATAATGATGTCCGACGACCTAACGTTTAGGGAGCATAACCAAGCAAATATTGCGTCAGCCAGAAAGATGATAGGATGGATTACGAGAACCTTCAAGTCCAGAGATCCCATCACAGTGGTTGTACTCTTCAAATCACTTGTGTTGTCCCGTCTTGAGTACTGCTCAGTACTCACTTCCCCCTTCAGAGCAGGAGAGATTGCTGAAATTGAGGGAATACAGAGAACATATACGGCACGCATAGACGAGATAAAGCACCTAAATTATTGGGATCGTCTCAAAGCTCTCCAAATGTACTCACTAGAAAGGAGACGAGAGAGATACCAAATAATATACACATGGAAAATACTGGAGGGACAGGTCCCAAATCTGCACAGTAAAATGACAACATACTGGAGTGAACGATATGAAAGAAAATGCAGAATAGAACCAGTTAAGAGCAGAGGTGCCATGGGCACAATCAGAGAACACTGTATGAACATCAGAGGTCCACGGTTGTTCAACGTCCTACCAGCGAGCATCAGAAATATTACAGGAACAACCGTGGACATCTTCAAGAGGAAACTAGATTGTTTCCTTCAAGGAGTGCCGGACCAACCGGGTTGCGGTGGGTATGTGGGCCTGCGGGCCGCTCCAAGCAACAGCCTGGTGGACCAAACTCTCACAAGTCAAGTCTGGCCTCGGGTCGGGCTTGGGGAGTAGAAGAACTCCCAGAACCCCATCAACCAGGTATCAGCCAGGTACAACACTGTTAGACGGTCGGGGATTGAACACCGATCTGTATGAAGCAAGATAATCTCTGTACCGTTCAGTCGAAATGGTATGACAACTTTGGCCCCCCCCCCAAAAAAAAAAAAGAAAGTTGTATACAATTAATTTTGGGGAGGGTCCGAGAAATAATGAAAAATAATTGCAATGAATTAGGCCTCTAAAAGGATATCTGATCAACTGGGCTATGACTCAAGTACCAGACTGCAAGCTGCTGTGTCTGGTTAGAGACCAGGCCGCGGGGACATTGATCCCCGGATGAGATATCGTGTGAAGTTCCGCTTGAAGTTAGTGTGGCTAATTTTAGTCAAGTATTTTGCATAGGACTTGTCTGAGTTAATCTTTAAACTTTGTTCATTGTCATTACCCTAAACAAGAACTAACATTTGCAGACGACGAGTCACAATAACGTGGCTGAAGTATGTTGACCGGACCACACACTAGAAGGTGAAGGGACGACGACGTTTCGGTCCGTCCTGGACCATTCTCAAGTCGATTGTCAATCGAGAATCGACTTGAGAATGGTCTAAGATTGTCAATCGAGAATCGACTTGAGAATGGTCCAGGACGGACCGAAACGTCGTCGTCCCTTCACCTTTTAGTGTGTGGTCTGGTCAAGAACTAACATTCAATTTTTGTGTAATTTGCGTATTCATCAACTTTGGATCCGTTATCATTCGTATGCATGTTGAATTATTAGTGTGTTAGGGCGTGTGTATGTGCAGGTGGACTGGGCGTCGGCGTTGCATTGCGTGTATAGCAACAATTCCCGCCATGCTCGAGTGACACCCCTCCCCCCCTCCTCCCCGCCACCCCATCTCCCCTCCCCCCTCTCCCACTGGCTTTCAGCAACACACCGGCCACAATATTAGTCACCTTGCCAGGCTGTTGTGGGTGGACTATGATGGTGGGTGCTGGTGTGGCTAGTGCCAATATATCGAAATTCTTCAGTTCCGCAGAATACATTACCCGCGGCGTTATTTACTGCTTCTTTACCCCAGCAATAAAGGTCTTTGTGGGTGCGCGGGGGGGGGACTCGGCACCGCCTGAGTGAACACCCTGGCTGAAATGACTAAGAAATCTATAACTCTCTTTGCCACCAACCTTAGACCAGGCTGCGTAAATCTTGCCTCTAGTGCATCTGGAACGAGGTCATTGGCGTCATCCACGATATGTTGATCAATGAGGACTTGTGCAACGGTTGAAAGGAATTTTTGTTGTCTTAATTTGGTTAAAATATAGCTTTTTGTTCGCCTTATTGTTTGGTATTTGCTTTTAGGTAAGTGTTTGTATGCTAGACCTATATGCCTGCAGGTGTCGATCTTTTTTGTACCTAAAATATATAATAGTTATTGTGTTTAGTGAGATAGGACCTAATTTAACACGAAAGGGTGTGATGTGTGCGTGTTGGAGCTGGCTTAAAGGCCTCAATTTCATCGTTTTGGGGCTGGCTTAATGGCGCTGATGTCATCGTGTTGGGGCTGGCTTACTGGCACCATAATAGAGATGCTGACGGCACCAGAAGACAGGTGGCAGGCACTTCTCTCAACCCCTTCGATTAGTTAAGTTCTCACGCTATAGTTCCACTTATCCAGGGAGGTTCAGAGCGTCGTCGAACGTCGAAGAGGGAGTAATGAAGAGTGGAGACACAAGCAGACAAACCTGTCTTCCTCCCCCCCCCCCCCCTCGCACACGCATACAATGCTGAACTATTTACAACATTTAAAAGCTTTGTATCACGCACCCTTGTCCACACCATATGAACGTTCTTCACGCGCACTGTATCCGGGTGTTGGGGCCGTGGCACGTATGGCAGCCACGAGTGGTGTTCAGCATGGCAAATGTGGCGGGTGTTCAGGTTTGTCCTGCCGTTATTTGTGTGTGTGTGTACTCACCTATTTGTACTCACCTATTTGTGCTTGCGGGGGTTGAGCTTGGCTCTTTGGTCCCGCCTCTCAACTGTCAATCAACTGGTGTACAGATTCCTGAGCCTACTGGACTCTATCATATCTACATTTAAAACTGTGTATGGAGTCAACCTCCACCACATCACTGCCTAATGCATTCCATCCGTTAACTACTCTGACACTGAAAAAGTTCCTTCTAACGTCTCTGTGGCTCATGTGGGTACTCAGTTTTCACCTGTGTCCCCTTGTTCGCGTCCCACCAGTGTTGAATAGTTTATCCTTGTTTACCCGGTCGATTCCTCTGAGGATTTTGTAGGTTGTGATCATGTCTCCCCTTACTCTTCTGTCTTCCAGTGTCGTAAGGTGCATTTCCCGCAGCCTTTCCTCGTAACTCATGCCTCTTAGTTCTGGGACTAGTCTAATGGCATACCTTTGGACTTTTTCCAGCTTCGTCTTGTGCTTGACAAGGTACGGGCTCCTGCTGGGCCGCGTACTCCAGGATGGGTCTTACATATGTGGTGTACAAGATTCTGAATGTTTACACAGGTTCCTGAACGCTGTTCAGGAACTTAGCTGTGTGTGTGTGTGTGTGTGTGTGTGTGTGTGTGTGTGTGTGTGTGTGTGTGTGTGTGTGTGTGTGTGTGTGTGTACTCACCTAGTTGTACTCACCTAGTTGTGCTTGCGGGGGTTGAGCTCTGGCTCTTTGGTCCCGCCTCTCAACCGTCAATCAACAGGTGTACAGTTCCCTGAGCCTAATGGGCTCTATCATATCTACACTTGAAACTGTGTATGGAGTCAGCCTCCACCACATCGCTTCCTAATGCATTCCATTTGTCAACCACTCTGACACTAAAAAAGTTCTTTCTAATATCTCTGTGGCTCATTTGGGCACTCAGCTTCCACCTGTGTCCCCTAGTGCGTGTGCCCCTTGTGTTAAACAGCCTGTCTTTATCAACCCTGTCGATTCCCCTGAGAATCTTGAATGTGGTGATCATGTCCCCCTAACTCTTCTGTCTTCCAACGAAGTGAGGTTTAATTCCTGCAGTCGCTCCTCGTAGCTCATACCTCTCAGCTCGGGTACTAGTCTGGTGGCAAACCTTTGAACCTTTTCCAGTTTAGTCTTATGCTTGACTAGATAGGGACTCCATGCTGGAGCCGCATACTCCAGGATTGGTCTGACATATGTGGTATATAATGTTCTGAAAGATTCCTTACACAAGTTTCTAAAGGCCGTTCTTATGTTAGCCAACCTGGCATATGCTGCTGATGTTATCCTCTTGATATGAGCTTCAGGGGACAGGTCTGGCGTGATATCAACCCCCAGGTCTTTCTCTCTCTCTGACTCTTGAAGTATTTCTTCTCCAAATGATACCTTGTATCTGGTCTCCTGCTTCCTACCCCTATCTTCATACATTACATTTGCTTGGGTTAAACTCTAACAGCCATTTGTTCGACCATTCCTGCAGCTTGTCCAGGTCTTCTTGAAGTCTCAAGCTGTCCTCCTCTGTCTTAATCTTCTCATAATTTGGCGTCGTCAGCAAAACATTGAGAGGAATGAGTCTATACCCTGGGGAGATCATTTACGTATATCAGAAACAGGATAGGTCCAAGTACAGAGCCCTGTGGGACTCCACTGGTGACTTCACGCCAGTCTGAGGTCTCACCCTCACTGTAACTCTTGTTCCTATTGCTTAGGTACTTCCTTATCCACTGGAGCGCCCTACCTGTTACTCCTGCCGTGTTTCTCCAGCTTATGCATCAACCTTTATGGGGTACTGTGTCAAAGGCTTTCGACAGTCCAAAAAAATGCAGTCCGCCCATCTTCTCTTTCTGCTTAATTCTTGTCACCTGATCGTAGAATTCTATCAAGCCTGTAAGGCAAGATTTACCCTCCCTGAACCCATGTTGATGGGTTGTCACGAGTCTCTTCTCTCCAGATGTGTTACTGGTTTTCTCACAATCTTCTCCATCACCTGCATGGTATACAAGTTAAGGACACTGGCCTGAGTTCAGTGTGTGTGGTGTTGTGTGTGTNGCCTTCCAAACATTCTCTCCACTCTTCAAGTACGTTTATTGAGGCAATAAAATACATCTCAAAGGGATAGGGTAGCTTAGGCTATTTCTACCCCTCTTCTCCACTCTTCCGGGCCTCTCGCTTGCCCCGCACCGCCTCGTCTTGACTATCTCGTACTGTATCAAAATTTGTCTCCTGTTGGAGTTACGGCACGGGAACATCCCGTCACGCAGGGTGCAGTTGCACCTCCACAGATCTCCAGTATCAGCCTGTTGATACTCGTAATGGCTCCAAAGGGCCACCACTTACGGCTATTAATGCCCGTGCCACCTTTTGGGGTGGCTTAATCTTCATCAATCAATCAGGAGTTACGGGTTATTACACAGCCAGACGGGGAGCTGGCAGGTATTTACAATCTGGGTTGAGCTGCTGTTGGTGTGTTATGCTCATGCTGTTGCTTGGTGTGGTTCTCAGAGACCCACTCCGCTCCGGCTCGTTAGGTTAGTTAAATGTCTAGTTTATACTCTTCAGGAGTGCTACACACGCTCACACATCACACGGGCTCCTGGAGTATGCGGCTCCAGCGTGGAGTCCATATCTAGTCAAGCATAAACTAAACTGGAAAAGGTTCAAAGGTTGCCACCAGACTAGTGCCCGAGCTGAGAGGTATGAGCTACGAGGAGAGACTACGGGAATTAAACCTCATTCGTTGGAAGACAGAAGATTAGGGGGGACATGATCACCACATTCAAGATTCTCAAGGGAATCGACAGGGTTGATAAAGACAGGCTATTTAACACAAGGGGCACACGCACTAGGGGACACAGGTGGAAACTGAGTGCCCAAATGAGCCACAGAGATATTAGAAAGAACTTTTTTAGTGTCAGAGTGGTTGAAAAATGGAATGCATTAGGAAGTGATGTGGCGGAGGCTGACTCCATACACAGTTTCAAGTGTAGATATGATAGAGCCCAATAGGCTCAGGAACCTGTACACCTGTTGATTGACGGTTGAGAGGCGGGACCAAAGAGCCAGAGCTCAACCCCCGCAAGCACAACTAGGTGAGTACACGCATATACGCACAGTGATTGCAGACGATGCAAAACTAATAATAGTTGTGACTTATGAGGAGTGTAAGATTCTCCGGGAAGACTTAAACAAGCTGCAGAGTTAGTCTGAGGGATGGCTACTGGAGTCAAGACACCAGCAAATGTAAGGTGATGGAAATGGGATCATTGCGTCAGGAGACCAAGAGGATAGTACACGATGAAGGGGGAACTATCTCCCTGTAACGACGTGAGAAACAAAAGTAGGGAGTGGACATAACCCCAATTATGGGAGCCGGTCGGCCGAGTGGACAGCACGCTGGACTTGTGATTCTGTGGTTCTGGGTTCGATCCCAGGCGCCGGCGAAAAACAATGGGCAGAGTTTCTTTCACTCTATGCCCTGTTACCTAGCAGTAAAATAGGTACCTGGGTGTTAGTCAGCTGTCACGGGCTGCTTCCTGGGACACTAAAAGCCCCGAAATCATCTCAAGATAACCAACTCCAGAGGCTCGTATAAACAGTGACGACACCAGCATACTCTGTACCAGCGAAACTCAGACCATCATTCAGGAAGCTAAATAAGGAGGCATTCAGATCGCTGTACATCGCCTTCGTGTAGACTCCCCATCTAAAGAAACATATGGAAACTCAAGGTTCAACCTGGAAACACAAACCGAAACTGTCTCTATTTTCCGCTTGTTAAAACTTTTAATAAAGTTGTTACATCTTGGCTTAATGTGTGGCCTTCACACCTCAAGAAGGCTCAATAGGGGAACTCAACAAGGGTCAATGGGAAAACTCAAGAAGGTTAAGAAGTGTGTGCAACAAAGCCCGTCCCAGAAGTGTGAGGGTCAAGATATGAAAGAACTATACCTGACGAAACTAGAAAAGAGGAGACGAGAAACAGGATGGAAGATAGAGACGTAAGGAGATTGAGAGTGGAAAACAGGAAATGTTTACAATGTACACCAGTAGGACAAAGAGGACACGGATGGAAGCTTGAGACTTCGATGAGTCAGAGATGTTAGAAAATTTCCTTTTAGCGTTAAAAGTAGTGATAACATGGAATAAACTTAAGGAGCAGGTTGTAGTGGCAAACTCTATTCATAAGTTTAAAAGTAGATATGACATAGACCTATACGGACCTGACCTGTGCGAAAATAGGTCAAGAGTCATTGCATTAGACAACCGGTGGGTGGAAAAGTGGGGTCCAAGAGCTAGCACTTGATTCTGCAGGCACAAATAGCTGAGCGCACGCGCACACGCATGGTGGCCTGATAGCTGAGTGGACAGCGCTCGGGGACCGTAGTCCCGTGGTCCGGGAGATCGATCCCCGGCGATGGCGGAAACAAATGGGCATTTTTCACCCTGATGCCCCTGTTCACCTAGCAGTGAATAGGTACCTTGGAGTTGGACAGCTGCTATAGGCTGCTTCCTTGGGGGGGGGGAATTGATTGACAATTGAGGAGAAGGCCGAAAGAGCCAGAGCTCAACCCCCGCAAGCACAACTAGGTGAGTACACACACAATGTCTCCACCCTCCCTCCCTCCCAGTTAAAGCTGCCAATGGCCGCTTAATGCTCTTTTTTTATTCCGGTCTACGTAAATAAAGCCGCACATCATCGTCCTGGAGTTCCGGTCCCCCCGGCACCAGTTTCCTTTTCCCACGAGAAGCGTCTTGCAAGTCTTACAGGGAGAGTTAAGTCGCCTTGACGCGAGGTGTTGGAGGAGAGTGGCCCGGCCCTTTGTTGAGAGTCGGAAGTGTGGTGTTGGCAAGATCAACTGCACAATACAAAATGCAGCTTAATAAGCGTGAGGAGATTGTTGAGGCGTGCTGTGTAGTGCCTCCGTCCGTCTCTGGTGTTGGAATTTCGGTCTCTTGGTACTGGAACCGGATTAGGTTATTCAGCGCAATGTTGTTCCCCGCAGAATATGACCTGCCAGTCGGTTCAAATGGAACTTCATGTAGACTGGAAATGGACCGTTTATTATTTTAATACTAGTGGACGTAATAGTTGTGGTAAGGAAGTACGTTAGTACGCGGGAGGAGTAGTTTAGGAAGTGTGTTAGTACACGGGAGTAGTAGTTTAGGAAGTGTGTTAGTACACGGGAGGAGTAGTTTAGGAAGTGCGTTAGTACACGGGAGGAGTAGTTTAGGAAGTGTGTTAGTACACGGGAGTAGTAGTTTAGGTAGTGTGTTAGTACATGGGAGGAGTAGTTTAGGAAGTGCGTTAGTACACGGGAGGAGTAGTTTAGGAAGTGTGTTAGTACACGGGAGGAGTAGTTTAGGTAGTGCGTTAGTACATGGGAGGAGTAGTTTAGGAAGTGTGTTAGTACACGGGAGGAGTAGTTTAGGAAGTGTGTTAGTACATGGGAGGAGTAGTTTAGGAAGTGTGTTAGTACACGGGAGTAGTAGTTTAGGAAGTGTGTTAGTACATGGGAGGAGTAGTTTAGGAAGTGTGTTAGTACACGGGAGGAGTAGTTTAGGAAGTGTGTTAGTACACGGGAGGAGTAGTTTAGGAAGTGCGTTAGTACACGGGAGGAGTAGTTTAGGAAGTGTGTTAGTACACGGGAGTAGTAGTTTAGGTAGTGTGTTAGTACATGGGAGGAGTAGTTTAGGAAGTGCGTTAGTACACGGGAGGAGTAGTTTAGGTAGTGTGTTAGTACACGGGAGGAGTAGTTTAGGTAGTGTGTTAGTACACGGGAGGAGTAGTTTAGGAAGTGTGTTAGTACACGGGAGGAGTAGTTTAGGTAGTGTGTTAGTACACGGGAGGAGTAGTTTAGGAAGTGCGTTAGTACATGGGAGGAGTAGTTTAGGAAGTGTGTTAGTACACGGGAGGAGTAGTTTAGGTAGTGTGTTAGTACACGGGAGGAGTAGTTTAGGAAGTACATTAGTACACGGGAGGAGTAGTTTAGGAAGTGCGTTAGTACACGGGAGGAGTAGTTTAGGAAGTGTGTTAGTACACGGGAGGAGTAGTTTAGGAAGTGTGTTAGTACACGGGGAGGAGTAGTTTAGGTAGTGTGTTAGTACATGGGAGGAGTAGTTTAGGAAGTGTGTTAGTACACGGGAGGAGTAGTTTAGGAAGTGTGTTAGTACATGGGAGGAGTAGTTTAGGAAGTGTGTTAGTACACGGGAGGAGTAGTTTAGGAAGTGTGTTAGTACACGGGAGGAGTAGTTTAGGTAGTGTGTTAGTACACGGGAGGAGTAGTTTAGGAAGTACATTAGTACACGGGAGTAGGTATAACTGGAACAATGAACAGAGTGCGTGATGTGTGTGAAGGTTATCCAGGTCTTCTGATAGGAAACAAAAACCAGAAAAGTGACAGGTTGGATAACAATAGACGCCTGTATGAACGACGATATTCGTCAATACTCTCTTAAGAGTGTAATATTGTTGCACACTAACATTCTTATTTACAGCTGGAGAAGTTGCTGGCCTGGAGAGCGTGCAAAGATCTTTTATTGATAGACTCCACTCAACATCTAAATTATTGGGACCGGGTAAAGTCTTGAAATCTATATACTCTAGAGCGCATGTTGGAAAGATACATAATGATTTATACTTGAATAATATGAGATGGACTGGTTCCAAATCTGCACACGGAAATAACATGACACGAGACCATTAGACATGGCAGGATATTCATAATAGCCCCCGTTGAAAAGCAGAGGTGCAATAGGCACGGTGAGATAACTCTTTCATCATCACGGAGCCAAGACTTCAACACAATACCTCTACACATAAGGAGCATACTTGGCCATCCTCTCACGGTGTTCAGAAGAGAACTCGATAAACACCTCCAATGGATCAACAGGCTGTGTGATTCAGACGTTAGGTGGCGAACAGCCGTGTCCAACAGTCTCGTTGACAAAAGTACCAAGCAAGGAGACCTGGTCAGAGACCGGACCGCGGTGAGGTTGATCCTCGGAACTATCGCAAGGTAATTGCATTGTAGGTTATCATCACTTATTCTGCTCCTGTTATCACGATTTCTGACCAAATGCTATGAGGTACTTTGAGTTCCGTAACTCACTAATATTGGAAGAAATTCTTAGCTTAACACAGTTTGCTAGTGCAGGCTAATAGATCAGCCTTCCATTTCATGTTCCCTCCTGATTCCATGTATGACTAACCATCCTGTGAGATGGTTTGTTCATCTAACTGTTGATGAACATTTCTAAATCTATTAGATGAACTCATAACTAATTTACACTGGTTGATACCTGCTTGATGGGGTTCTGGGAGTTGTTCTACTGCCTAAGCCCGGTCTGAGGCCAGGCTTGACTTGTGAGTCACTAGTCCACTGTGAAGAAGTCTGTTTGTTTTGCTTTCAACCCTTCAGAGTTCCACGAATGTTCTTGTTTCCGAATTTGCCTCTGCCTCTCAGATAGTCCATGTTAGAGTGTAATGTTGAGCATTGTAGATGTTTGTATTTGGTTTGTTTTTGTTAGTCTCGTGGACGGTTTATTTCATAATGAATGCATTTGTCGAGTCGCTTTTTTCGGAACCTGCCATCTTATAATGTTTTTGTAATGATAGACTGATAGATGATAATGATATCATTTGTAATGATAGATGCCATGTTCGGCATGTCCTCGGTACGCTTTAAATTAACACGTTGTAGATTTACTTTTCTGGAGCTTTAATACTGACATTTTAACTCGCATTGCTATAGTTTTGTTACTTGCGGCATGACAGTGTTGTCTGTACCCGAGGTCGTTACTTTGACCTCTCCACAACTTTTAAATTTAAAAACTTTTTATAAATGGCTGCTGTGAGGAGAGAGAGAGAGAGAGAGAGAGAGAGAGAGAGAGAGAGAGAGAGAGAGAGAGGAGAGAGAGAGAGACAGAGAGACAGACACAGACACAGACAGACATAAGAATACCGTCCATAATTAGGGCCATGAAGACTAAACAGTTTTAACCTTAGACAAATGAATATAAGGCTAAATTATCCTGTACCAAATGAATTGCTTGCTGAAGAAATGTTCATAATAATAATATTAATAGAGTAATTAAAAGTGGAGATACTGATTTTTTACAGTTGGTATGGTTTTTGGAGTTGTAGTGCTGAAAGTGCTGGTTGTAAACAGGCGAGTAGAGTTAATTACAAGGTGTGGGAGTGAGGGGCGCTGGTGTGCGGTGAGTTCGAGTTAATTGAAGTCCCGCGGTCCTTGCCACCTCTCCGCTGAGGTGGCGCCATAATGGTCTGCCAGTCCGCGCGTGTGCTCCTCAGAGACTCCGGACTGCCATCCCCCCTGCTCACACTCTGGCCTTGGTCAGGATGACCCTCTCTGCACACCTGCCTCACCCTGGCACACCCTGGTACACCATGGCTCACTCTGGCACACCCTGGCCCCTAACTGCTCTTGTCGTCGTAGATTTCGTCCATTCATTCTCTCGAGAAGATAAGATTTCCCCATTTTGCACCCGCTAGATAACGTAAGCATTTAAGGGTTGGTAGATGTTAATCTTCTTGTTTGAAGAGCTGTTCACTTGAGACAGTTAAGCAAGTCCCAGCTGTGTCTGGGTACAAGTGACAGGATGAACAACCCAGCGGTTTTCTTCCTATTGGGGAGTGTTGTACATGCTGCTATGGCGGTGTGTCCACTCACAAGATGAGTGGCGCTGCCCAATAAACTCGCCCCTCGGGGCAAATTAAAAAAAAAATTTAAATAAGTTTAGGTTACGCTAGATGGCGAGTGTGCGATCATCCCTTAACCTTAAGATGTTTATATTGTATGTTTTTTTAATAAAGAAAAACCAATATTGTGTTGCGTGTGTTGCAGGTATCCTGCATATTGCTTTCGTGTCCGTGTGCAGGTTTGTCCTCGCTTTGTTATTGTGTGTGTAGGGGGGGGGGCAAACAACATTTAGCCACAACAGTGACGCCATTAACCCTACACCAACGGCAGCATTAACCGACATTATATATATATATATATATATATATATATATATATATATATATATATATATATATATAATATATATGCGAACAAGCTTGAATGGTATATATATATATATATATAAATATATATTATATATATATATATATATATATATATGCGAACAAGCTTGAATGGTCCCCAGGACTATATGCGAATGAAAGCGACTATATGCGACTTGAAAGCGACTATATGCGAATGAAAGCGACTATATGCGAATGAAAGCGACTATATGCGACTTCTGGGGTGTGAGTTTTCATTCATATATATATATATAAGTGAAGGTTCATACACGGAGGATGACAAAGAAATTAGTGAAATCCTAAAAAAGCAGTATGAGGACATGTTTAGCACTCCAATAAACAACATGAAAGTAGAAGATCCAGACAATTTCTTTATGCGTGATATCCAAACCCCTGTAAATATAACTGATATCAACACGAGCGCACTAAATTTTGAAAGAGAAATTGAAAACATGCCCATGCACTCGGCCCCAGGTCCAGACTCATGGAATTCAATATTTATAAAGAAATGCAAAGTGCCGGTAGCACAGGCACTCAGTATAGTGTGGAGGAAGAGCTTGGACACGGGAGAGATACCAGATGCACTTAAAGTAGCAGACATAGCCCCTCTACACAAGGGAGGGAGCAAAGCATTGGCAAAGAATTATAGACCAGTTGCACTGACATCGCACATAATAAAAGTATTTGAGAGAGTGATTAGGAGTCAGGTCACCAATTTCATGGAGACCAATGACCTTCACAACCCAGGCCAACATGGATTTCGAGCGGGAAGATCGTGCCTCTCACAGCTACTTGAGCACTACGATAAAGTCACTGAGGCATTAGAAGAAAAACAGAATGCTGATGTGATATACACGGACTTCGCAAAGGCTTTCGATAAATGTGACCATGGCGTGATAGCACACAAAATGAAGTCAATGGGAATAACCGGTAAAGTAGGACGCTGGATACTCAGTTTTCTGTCAAACAGGACTCAGCGAGTAACGGTCAACCATATAAAATCTAGTCCAAGTGCAGTTAAAAGCTCTGTACCTCAGGGTACAGTCCTTGCACCGCTGCTTTTCCTTATTCTCATATCAGATATAGACAAAAATACAAGTCACAGCTTCGTATCATCCTTTGCAGATGACACAAAAATCAGTATGAAAATTACCTCGGCTGAAGACATTGAAAAACTTCAAGCTGATATTAATAAAGTTTTCGACTGGGCATCAGAAAATAACATGATGTTTAACAGTGATAAATTCCAGGTACTCAGGTACGGTAAAAATGAGGACCTTAAACATAATACAGAGTACAAAACACAATCAAATGTGCCCATAGTAGGAAAACAGCATGTAAAGGATTTGGGAATAATGATGTCTGACGACCTAACGTTTAGGGAGCATAACCAAGCAAATATTGCGACAGCCAGAAAAATGATAGGATGGATTACGAGAACTTTCAAATCCAGGGATCACATCACAATGCTTGTACTCTTCAAGTCACTTGTGCTGTCCCGTCTTGAGTACTGTTCAGTACTCACTTCCCCCTTCAGAGCAGGAGAGATTGCTGAAATAGAGGGAATACAGAGAACATATACAGCACGTATAGACGCGATAAAGCACCTAAATTATTGGGATCGTCTCAAAGCTCTCCAAATGTACTCACTAGAAAGAAGACGAGAGAGATATCAAATAATATACACCTGGAAGATACTGGAGGGCCAGGTCCCAAATCTACACAGTAAAATAACAACGTACTGGAGTGAACGATATGGAAGAAAATGCAGAATAGAACCAGTGAAGAGCAGGGGTGCCATAGGCACAATCAGAGAACACTGTATAAACATCAGAGGTCCACGGTTGTTCAACGTCCTCCCAGCAAGCATAAGAAATATTGCCGGAACAACCGTGGACATCTTCAAGAGGAAACTAGATTTATTCCTCCAAGGAGTTCCGGACCAGCCGGGCTGTGGTGGGTATGTGGGCCTGCGGGCCGCTCCAAGCAACAGCCTAGTGGACCAAACTCTCACAAGTCAAGCCTGGCCTCGGGCCGGGCTTGGGGAGTAGAAGAACTCCCAGAACCCCATCAACCAGGTATCATATATATATATATATATATATAATATATATATATATATATATATATATATATATATATATATATATATATATATATATATATATATATATGCAAACAAGCCTGAATGGTCCCCAGGACTATATATATATATATATATATATATATATATATATATATATATATATATATATATATATATATATATATATATATCGCGTTATCAGCGAAGCTTGAGCAATGAGAGAGTAATGTCCACCAAGAGATTCGTTAGCAAGACCTGTATCAATAGGACTTGCGTCACCACCTGCTGCAGTAACATCAGAGAGCACCACCACCACTTGCCCCACTACTCTCATCACCAACACTACGCAGTCGCCACCACCGCCAACAACAAAAATGCGCCTAATAACCACAATAATAACCCACCAACAACAACAATAACCCGGAAGCTATACAAGGTAGGTACTTGCATAACAGCAATTAGGTAAACATTCCCTCGCCGGAATTGATCTAGTATATCTAGTAGACTTGAGGGAATTTCACTTTGTGGCTCGTGTTTCTCCATCAGTCATTATTCTGCAGGATCATCTACGGATCAGTCAGTAAGGCACTACACCAAAACTGCCGCCATCAATGCCAGGCGGTATAAAGTAAGAAAAGTGAGGGCGGAGGAGCCCAGCTGACATGTGCCCAGGAGCGCGACAAGAGACCGGGCCGGAACAAAAACATTTCCCAGGACATTGTACACAGGAAACTATTCCATTTTCTCTCTACTCCCTCCCTCTGTGTCTGTCTGACTCCACTATGGCCAGAGATGTCACAGTTTTATGACTGGGGAATATGTTCTGTTGCCGCTGTTGTTGGTGGTGGGTTGTTGTTGTTGTTGGTGGTGGATTGTGGTTGTTGTTGGTTATGTTTGTTCTAGATTCAGATACTGGGAACAAAAAGTGCCAAGTAGCTCGGGCTATGGTGAGCCCGTAGTGGACTTAACTGGCACAGAAGCGGGGCTGTGATTGTTGTTGTTTTAGATTCAGCTACTCGGAACAAAAGTTCCAAGTAGCACGGGCTATGGAGAGGCCGTAGTGGACTTACCTGGCACAGGAGCGAGGCGACGTTCTTTGTAGGACAGGTGGGTATTGAACGCTGGCTTGCAAGTTGGTGCCAGACTGGATACTTGTCACACAGCAGGCTGGCTACATGGAACGACGATCAATAGGCGCTTAGGTTGGTTGGATGTTGACAGCTGAACTGTGCGGATTTTATGCTCCTCCGAATAATAAATATTTAGTGTATTTAGTTATACTCAAATTTCATCACATCACAAGACGGTCCGAAATGTTGTGGTTCTTCATTTTCAGACGCGATGATTGGGTGAAGATAAGAAGGAAGGTAACTGCAGAAGGCCTATTGGCCATACGAGGCAGCTCCTATTTATAACACCCAATATCATTACAGGTATATATATATATATATATATCCATATATATATATATATACTATATATATATATATATATATATCATATCTATAATATATAATATATTATATATATATATATATATAAATATATATATTTATGTATCCACATATGACAACTGAATAATGGTGCTAATCATTCAGATGTTTGGTAATGTGTTTTGTTGGTGATGTGTATTTTATGTATGAAAATGTTGTGGTGATCGGGGTGAGGATAGCCTCAGCTACTCATTCCTTCGTGTGTATTTACCTCAATAAACTTATTTCAATTGATGACAACTGGGTGGTGACAACTTCAACACAGTCTGACTCAACGTCTGCATATTTTATTTAGTTTTAAACGTGCAGGTTTCGTTGAGTCGGGCAGCTGTACGGCAAACTATAGTTAAACATATTGTAGATAGGGAGCCGGTCGGCCGAGCGGACAGCACGCTGATCTTGTGATCCTGTGTCCCGGGTTCGATCCCGGGCGCCGGAGAGAAACAATGGGCAGAGTTTCTTTCACCCTATGCCCCTGTTACCTAGCAGTAAAATAGGTACCTGGTGTTAGTCAGCTGTCACGGGCTGCTTCCTGAGGGTGGAGGCCTGGTGGAGGACCGGGTCGCGGGGACACTAAAGCCCCGAAAATCCTCTCAAGGTAACCACAAGATAGGTAGAAAGTATACTATCCAAGCGCACCATTTTCACCCTGATGGAGTTCCATTTGTATTGTGAAGTGAAGCTGACCTCCAGACGGGGATAATCAAGGCCCCTCTCCCCCCCCACCCTAGGTAGGTGAGGTCAGAAGGGTCAGCGTGTGATGTAGGTCACCTCTCTCTCCCACCCCCAGTATTGTCCCAGCGGTGATAATTTGGGTGGTGGCGCCCTCTATCATAAATGAGGCATGTTTCTCTGTTTAGCCTTCCCCTAGATAAAGTATTCGATTTCAAGAGTGAAAAACAATATTTAATACTTTCAAATTACATAGTTTCGCGTGCTTTTATATGTAGATTCGTGGAGAGGATTACCTGCCCGAAACGCTTTGCGTAATAGTGGCTTTAGGCATTGTATGTACTAGCTCTATCTATAAATCTATCAAATTTTGTAAAATCTCTTGTATGTATGTACCTTACCTGAATAAACATTTATTTATTTATTTATAGATAAATTTTACCTAACGGAATGCAGGCGAAGAGTCACAATAACGTGGCTGAAGTATGTTGACCAGACCACACACTAGAAGTTGAAGGGACGACGACGTTTCGGTCCGTCCTGGACTATTCTCAAGTCGCTTGTCGCAAGTCTCACAGCGACTGAGAATGTCCAGGACGGACCGAAACGTCGTCGTCCCTTCAACTTCTAGTGTGTGGTCTGGTCAACACCTAACGGAATGCTTACCAGTATCGCAACCTGTCGTCCAAGAAAATATATCTATAATTACTATGGATAAAACTTCAAAATAAAGTACCGTTGCGCCAAGTAAATCAATTATCAAAAAGAGCAAAGCCATTACGATTAGTATTGGTGTGAGGATAAGTCTTTGGGATAGGACGGACGGATGGACTGTCCATCCACTTGGACAGCAGGGTAGCTAGGTCCTAAATTACTGAAAGTAGCAAGTTGACGGTCTAAAAAGTCGCAGATGTTTAATTCAAGTAGTCCAATATTTTGTTAAGCGGCTGATACGGTTTTCAGATACCAGACCCACCAAACACACACACCGAAACTACGACGTTGTAAAACGTTCGAACAAGTTTAACACCTCCTAACTAGTTATAGCAAGTTGTAACAACGTTCTAATACGTCATAAACACGATAAGCCAAGATGTAACAACTTTATTGCAAGTTGTAACAAGNCCCCTGTTACCTAGCAGTAAATAGGTACCTGGGTGTTAGTCAGCTGTCACGGGCTGCTTCCTGGGGGTGGAGGCCTGGTCGAGGACCGGGCCGCGGGGACACTAAAAAGCCCCGAAATCATCTCAAGATAACCTCAAGATAACCTGGAACAAGAAGTTCCAAGTAGCACGGGCTATGGTGAGCCCGTAGTGGATGTTAGAATGTACCGAGCTGCCAGTTCGCTTATGCTGTCGTCCCTTGCGTTGATTTCAGGGATGAACGCGGCCCGGTCTCTGACCAGGTCTCCTACAGAGGCTGTTGTAGAACTGGGGGGCCTATTACGGGCCGTGATTGATTAATCTTTATCAATCAATCAATGGGGGGGGGCCATCTGTTGATTTCATAATTGCACACGAGGAAGACGTGATCATTATTTAACACATTCAATGACATTTTTCCTTGAGTGTCTCAAGTAGCGGGAAAGTGTTTGTTTTGGTCCTTCTCTGAGAACCGCAACGTCCGGTCCGCTCTTACAAGTCTCCTTGTCTGTACATCTTCAGTAATGTCTTGGCCGGATGATTTGTAGCTTAGTTCGCCACCGACGTGAAACATTGCGGAAGTGGGAGGCGCACATTTGCATATTGGCGTACCATGTTGCCGTCCATTTAAACCCCTCACGCCAACTCCGTCCGTAAAGGCGATAACAAAGGGAATTTCGTATGCCAGTGAGTGGTTGTGTTGTATTGGCAAGTCCGTGGCTTGGTTAGGATCTCCGAGGCACGGCAGCTCGTGCACAGTAGCTCCGTTGAAAGGCAGAGGAGCACTGGGTACGCTGAGACAATTCAGTCAACATGAAGGCACAAAGACTTTTCAACACTACACACACAGAGATCACACTAACGTGATGCATCAAAAGAACAAATCCACAAGGGCAAATCCACAGTGTCTGGGATGCTCCTGGACGCAGGTTCGAATCCTCGTCACGGCCATTGTGGATTTGTTCTTTTCAACACTTTCCGTCTATACGTAAGGAGCATAACTAGCCGACCTCTCGCCGCGTTCAAAGAAAACTTCATAAACAACAACAAAGGTTACTTGATCAACCGGGTTGAGGTAGCCTGGTTGACCAGATCTGGATAGAGACCGGGTCGCTGGGGGGATGATCTGAATTAGCTCATAACCACAAGGTTGCGAAAGATGGAAGCAGAAAAGAGGATGTAGAGGCAGTTGCAATGGATAGCGTGGATAAGGAGGCGTCGTGCTGGCAACTGGCCTGGCTGTGAGAAGCTTTACTGCCGCCAGAAATGGCCAGCCTTGTATTCCCATGTCCTACACCCACCCTGTCTGACCTGTTGTTGTTGTTGTTGTTATAGATTCAGCTACTCGGAACAAGTTCCAAGTAGCACGGGCTATGGTGAGCCCGTAACTTACCTGGCACAGCAGCTGGGCAAGAAGAACAGGCTATGGTTAGCCTCGTGGACAGGAGATGTCTTCCGTCTCTGACCTGCTGCTCGCGTCCGCTTGTCTTTCATTGTGACGTATTCTAGCCTGGTTATGGCTGCAGATTATATTAAATGGATCAATGTTGGGGTTTACATATAACTATTGTATTTGCAGTTCTGGGTTCTGTTTTTTTTTTTTTTGCAATTTGGGTTCTGGTCCAAACCTGCACACAGAAATAACATCACATGAGACCAGAAGGCATGGCAGGATGTGCAGAATACCCCCGTTGAAAAGCAAAGGTGCAATAGGTACTCTGAGAGCGAACTCTATCAACATCAGAGGCCCGAGACTGTTCAACACGCTTCCACTTCACATAAGGGACATAACTGGCAAACCCTCAGTGTTCAAGAGAGAACTGGATAAGCACCTCCAAATGATACCTGATCAACCAGGCTGTGACTCATACGTCAGGCTGCGAGCAGCCGCGTCAAACAGCCTGGTTGATCAGTCCAGCAACTAGGAGGCCTGGTCGACGACCGGGCTGCGGGGACGCTAAGCCCTGGAAGCATCTCAAGGTATCCTCAAGGTAGGCAGTTCCAGTTAAACAACATAGTCCTATCCTTACTAATTATATTCTGAATGCGTGATGCTTGTCTGGATAATTCATTATTTATACCTTAGCCTATTATAGTTTAGTAAGCTATTGAACTTACATTAAATAATTTGTTCCTGCACACGAAACCAGTAGGCATGGCAGGATGTGCAAAACAGACCCATTGAAAAGCAAAGGTGCAATAGGTACACTGAGGGAGAACTCTTTCAACATGAAGAGCCCAAGACTTTTCAACACTCTTGCACAAGGGGCATAACTGGTCGCCCTCTCAGTGTTCAAGAGAGAACTCTGCAAACACCTCCAAACAATATATGACCAACCAGGCTGCAAGCAACCGCGTCCAACAGCCTGGATGACCAGACAACCAACCGGGAAACCTGGTCGGAGACCGGGCCGTGGGACCCGTTGATCCTTGGAACCTCCAAAAGACATCACTCGAAAGAAACATCATTATTGTACACAATTGTAAGAGGAAGATTGCATGAACTTTTTCTGGCGTATAGACTCGCAAATGCTAACTCATTCTAGTTATCTTAAAGTGTACAAGGTAGTTGTGTGCCAAGTCGAATGTTTTATCTCAGTAGAGAGCGTTGATTAACTCATTCATATTATCTAAAAATTACCGGCGTGAGGCAGCTACGCCTGGAGTGTGTTTGCTCTGCTGTGAGCAGCTGGTGGAGAGGGTGTGGTGGTGGTGGTGGTGGTGCACATAAAGTCGAAAACTAAGACTTCTTTTCTGAGGTTCTCCGCCTCAGAAAATGTCCAGTCTTGCCACGCCTAGTGTATTCCCCCGCATTCCCCCTTCCCCCTTCTTGGCCATGGGGGGGAGTAAATACTCTCTCGACCCCTTACTCTGGGGGATTATGCACTTCACAATGTGTCGTCCTCGGGTCGAGTGACAGCTGTTGTGCTTTCTCTCAACATAAGCAGTTAATTAACAGCTTCATTTAACTCTACACGTGGAATGTTTACGGTATAATTAATGTTCGCATGTGCCCGTTTGATATAGATACAAATAGAAGCTGCCTCTTATGTATGTCACGTTATTGTGACTCATCGCCTGCATATGCTTTCTGTAGTTTCCGCTTGTGTTCTTGTGTAGTGTGTGTTAGGTGTTGTATAGGCGAGTATTGTCAGCAGTTTTGGTCCACACGGTGTGTTCGAAGTCTCTTGACTGTTGCTTGCAGCCCGTCCTCCAAACAAAGATCCAAAAGTGATTCCATGCACCCGCCAAACCCCCTGTTTATGAATGAAAAGCGGTTTACACACGACTCACAACTGCTGACGTTCGAACATATCCGAAACAAGTGCTTCACTGACGAATTGTGTTCGAACCACAACGCTATAAATGCTTCACCCACGTACTACAAATACAAATAATCGCCAACAGAACCTAAAAACCTAACCTAACCTATCCTATGCCTATATATAAACAATATGCTAATATATTATAATATTAATTTATACTTGAGAAAATTCCCGTTTTGAATGAACAGCATGTTAAAATTTATGAATGCGTCTGTGGGGTTGACCGCTGGATGTAATGGACTTGAGTCGAGGACGGGTTGGTTGCTTGATAACTCAGAATGGGACAGCGTTGTGCGAGGATTTGAGTATATTGAGTATATTTGATTTTGTATATTGTAATTCATATGGTAATGTAACAATTAGGCCTAGGTGACTAGACTTTTTAATTAGACTTAAATAAAGTCTAACAATTACATTATTATATAACAATTATTATATAACAAGTTAGAATAAAGACTAACAATTATTTAGTGTGAAGGTTGATGAGATAGAGCACTCGAATGGTAGAGTAAATGATAGTGTGTTGGTTGTATTCATCGTTAATGCTGCTAGCGTTTTGTAGTTTACAAAGGTGCCAGTGTCTTGGCAGTTAGTCTGCCAGTTGAGGCACCCACGCCTCCAAGAAACGCAAAAGGTGCTCAGTGACGTCTCGCTGCGTTTATTCATGTTTGATGAGTTTATTTATGTTGTTTGCGTATCAGCTGCATCCGATGTGAAGTTACCAATGTGAAGCTTTACAGGTGTGATCAGAATAATTACTCTGATTGATAAAGATTAAGCCACCCAAGAGGTGGCATGGGCATGAATAGCCCGTAATAATTACCCTTTGCTTATAGTCAATTAAATAATAGGTTGAAAGTGCTAAGCCAGCGTGACTAGCATTTGGAAGAGATATGAATACTGGGTACATGTTGGGATAGAACCCACCATCGGGAATCGAACGCTACACTGCAAGAAGGGAGGCTGTTGTTGTGCCAACTAATCCAAGTGGTTAGACTAAGTGCTTGTAAATTGAACGGTAATTAAAGAGGATTTGTATTTGTTGTAGTTTTCTTTTTTGTTTAGTTTTTGTTACAGCAGCCTGTTGACCAAGTTATCACAGGCCAGGCTCGGGGAGTAGAGGAACTCCCAGAACCCTCTCCAGGTTATAGGTGCATGTGTGTAGAATGGACATATAAAGATTGTGCTTAAATGGATGTTTGGGGTGTGGTTTTTGAGGCGTGTCTTGATCCATGTAATGTTGCACAGTGAAATCACAATACCACGTGTCTGGGAGTCCAGGGATGCGAGTTGTATCCCACCACACAGCCTATAGAATTGCTTGCAGGTATTGTGCGTGTATTATTAGATTTGTCAAATTCTACGCCCAGTATTGTTGTTGATGGTGAGACTGGTATGTATTTGGGAGGTCGTCAGTATAATTAGTTTCCATTGTATTTGCTTCTTTATTGTAACATAAGTATGTGATTTTAGGTTTCGTAGAGTTAGGTTGAAGTTGTGTTGCATTCCCAATATGTTGTTGCCTGTTTGTCTTGTGCTCTACGTGATACAAGTTGTCAATTGCTGCACTTGCAATGGAGAGAGGACGTGTGCGTTGCATAAGGCGAGTTGGATGTTCTGGGCCACGAATGTCATTTATATACAGAGTATAATGTTGGAGATAGTAGTCTGTGTTTTTGAAGACATTTTAGTTGCATTTGTGTTTTGTCTTGGCAATTACATAAAGTTGTTTTTAGAGATGGAACCGCAAAGGTGTTACATAATTTGAAATTAAGACATGCGTGCCATTCTATATCAAAAGCTTTTTAACACCATTGTATGATGGCGGTGCATAGAGGGGGAAAATAATGAGAATGAGGAATTAAATTGAGAGGAAAGGAAGATGAAAGTGAATAGTCATAGAGGGGGAGGGGGGAGGAGAAGGAAAAGGGATGAGAAGATGTTTGTTGACTTTAGAGAGAGACGAGGCGACTTGTGATGGAGTTTTTAATCTTGAGTTTGAGACAAGGTGGAGACTGCCGTAACCTTGGTGTTACACACCTCTGGTGACGGGGGATACACGCATGGAAGACCATACGGCGTAACAAAGCCCCTTCCCTCTATTAGATGAATAGCAGTAATGATAATTAGTTGTAATAATTAAATAGTTGCAACATATTGCTGAATATCTTTCTTACTTCGGACTCGAGATTAAAGGTTATTGAAGGTTTCTTTTAGGGATTATGTCGGACGGTGGCAGTAGACTGATTTTTTTTTTTAGCTGGTAATGACTGCACTTACCAATGTGTTAAATACATTTGGATGAAAACGCAGTGATTCATATTTTTATGATTTCTTAGGATCAGTTAGTTTTGGAACTAGTTATACTAGCGGCAAGAGTTAAGTTACTGATGCAGCTGTCAAGTCCTCATGAGTTTTGACATGTCTTGATACCCAGCGAACTATTTATTTCTTTTTCGGTAGCCATTCTTCACCAAGTACTTGAGCTGTTGGTCTATCCAACAAGTTGTATACTGACTTGGCGTTGTGACTTGCTGTGTGTGTTACTTTTTGTCGTGAGACGACATCCCAAACAAAACAAGACACGGCTCTGGGTGCAAACCCTTTGTTAGAACTGGAAAGGAATTCAGGACTGTTTATTTATCGTGGGGGGGGATGCGGGAGTGGGGGGGGAGGGCTTCAGGGCGCAGGTCTCGACAGAATGGCCACTAGCCTCACCCACACTTACTCCACATCAGTCTTTGTAGTCGTTAGTTGTACACCCGACTACCAAGAATGTAAAAATGCAGGGTAACATTTTTTCATTATTTTAAGTTACTCTAAATTAAACTGGTGTTTCTATCAGGGTTGGCGAGCTCAACCTGTCCTCTTACCCACCCGGGTCGGTTTAAAAAATCTAATTTTGCTTTAATATGGGACAACTAAGTTATTTTTTTTTAAATTAAACTTGCATTTTATCCATTGATTACAGAAATAAAAACCCAACCTAGGTGGGTTGGGTTTTAATTTTTTTTTTAACCAACTCGGGTATTTAGGGTTAGGAGGAGATTGAAAGGTTAGGAGCGAGTTTAAGCTCAAACCTGGATCTCGATTTTCGCTCCAACTGGAGATATTACGCCATATCTAAGGCGCCTTTTCCCACAATATTTTTATCCCGCATTTAGGCCAGCACTGGAGCGGAACTCACTGCCTATTTGATTTTAGAAAATATTGAATAAAATTTGATTGAAATGACCCTAATTTGAGTTTAATATTTCTTTTAGTGCCGTATAAAGATGATCGTGGCAGCTGTGTAAGAAGAGGCTTGCGCTTGGAATATATTTTATTTGTATGAAGTGCAAGGGTTATTTTGCGTCGCCTTTGTCAAGCAGGATATACGGTTTGTGGTTTATCTTCAAAGCGCGGTTTCCATTTTTTAGGGTGGCCTAGCAAGTATAACGACAGGGATTTTTTTTTGGGCTAATTGTGAATCCCTTTGTAGTTAAATAAGGCATTTTGTTGAGTTGTCATTGTATTGTGAGTTGGGACTGTCATAATTGCTCTTCCAGCTGCTTTTGTCAAGACGTTTACACAATACATGCAGAGGCGGCCTTTGTTGTTTTAGTTCATCAGCAAGATCACCGCCCCGGCGTCACCATCATCGCCGTCACTGTTGCCGGCGCCACCATTACCACTGTTGCCGGCGCCACCATTACCACTGTTGCCGGCGCCACCATTATCACTGTTGGCACCACCACCATCATCACTGTTGGCACCACCACCATCATCACTGTTGGCACCACCACCATCATCACTGTTGGCGGCGCCACCATTACCACTGTTGGCACCACCACCATCATCACTGTTGGCACCACCACCATCATCACTGTTGGCACCACCACCATCATCACTGTTGGCGGCGCCACCATCATCGTCACTGTTGCCGGCGCCACCATTACCACTGTTGCCGGCGCCACCATTACCACTGTTGCCGGCGCCACCATCATCATCGTCACTGTTGCCGGCGCCACCATCATCGTCAC
Source organism: Procambarus virginalis (assembly GCA_020271785.1). NCBI lineage: Eukaryota > Metazoa > Arthropoda > Malacostraca > Decapoda > Cambaridae > Procambarus > Procambarus virginalis. The sequence goes on from WNGS01164858.1 coordinate 32,884,191, forward strand.
TGTTGCCGGCGCCACCATCATCGTCACTGTTGCCGGCGCCACCATCATCGTCACTGTTGCCGGCGCCACCGTCATCATCGTCACTGTTGCCGGCGTCACTATCATCGTCACTGTTGCCGGCGTCACCATCATCGTCACTGTTGCCGGCGCCACCATCATCATCGTCACTGTTGCCGGCGTCACTATCATCGTCACTGTTGCCGGCGTCACAATCATCGTCACTGTTGCCGGCGTCACAATCATCGTCACTGTTGCCGGCGGCGCCATCATCGTCACTGTTGCCGGCGTCACCACCATCATCACTGTTGCCGGCGTCACCACCATCATCACTGTTGCCGGCGTCACCACCATCATCACTGTTGCCGGCGTCACCACCATCGTCACTTGCAGGCCCTTTGCAGTTACTTCCATTCTTCCCTTTAATTTACCCAATATATATATATATATATATATATATATATATATATATATATATATATACACACACATTAATACAGCAGGGGACAACTTCTGACTCCTGTTAGCATTACAGGCTATTCATGCCCATGCCACCTCGAGTGGCTTAATCTTCCTCAATCAATCAATCCAGTTAGCAGGCGACAGGTAAGGCTCTATGGTAGTCTTACCCTACTAGTTTTCCTGGAGCACGACCCGTCAATTGAGTAACAACCATGTGGGAGACACACCAGCAAAGGTGAAGCCAAACATCACCTTTTCCCGTGCGTGGAGGTGCATTTGTATTTGTGATTCCTGATTCTAGCTGTCTTATCTCTTGGATCCCGCTTTCCTAACCGTCGGTTATCTGATATAATGACTCTAGATGTATTATATTTTTCATTTATTACATATATTTGTGTGTGCTTGCTGCAGGAAGGGGATAGGGGGGTGGTGGTGTGTACGTACTCAAATAGATTTGCTTGCAGGGACGAGTTAGGCTCCTAGCCCTTGTAGGGACGAGCTAGGCTCCTAGCCCCGCCTTTAAACGTTCGTATAATACTCTAATGACTGTGTGTGTGTGCGTGTGTACTCAACTAATTGTACTCGCCTAATTGTGCTTGCGGGGCTTGAGCTCTGGCTCCTTGGTCCCGCCTCTCAACCGTCAATCAACGGGTGTACAGGTTCCTGAGCCTATTGGGCTCTATCATATCTACACTTGAAACTGTGTATGGAGTCAGCCTCCACCACATCTCTTGCTAATGCATTACATTTGTCAACCACTCTTACACTAAAAAAGTTCTTTCTAATGTCTCTGTGGCTCATTTGGGCACTCAGTTTCCACCTGTGTCCCCTAGTGCGTGTACCCCTTGTGTTAAATAGCCTGTCTTTATCAACCCTGTCGATTCCCTTGAGAATCTTGAATGTGGTGATCATGTCCCCCCTAGTGTGTGTGTGTGTGTGTGTGTGTGTTTTAGTGGTGGGGAGGTGATGGTTGTAGTGTAGCGTTGCGTGTTGTAACGAGCCACGAGGAACATGTATGGTGTAGGAAGCCACTTTTCTGACCAAAGGATAGAAAACAGAATTTGTGTATTTCATCTTCTAGAGGTAATCTCTGGTCCTGTTAGGTAGCAGAAAGTATAACAAAAAGTTGCGTGTTTTTTTTTTTTACCTTTTTCCGTGTTTTAAAAAGCATCCTGAAATAAAAGGAATATAGAGAACATATAAAACACGGTAAAATACCTTCAATTACTGCGGGTGGCCATCTTAAAATAGTCAGAATATTCTTTCTGGAAAGAAGAAATATTCATATTAGATCGGAAATATATGCAATACAACACATGGTAGACTCGGGGAACAGTAGAGAACAATGTATGCACAATCGGAGAACAATGCATGAACATAAGATACTGACAACTCTACTTTTTTTTAAGACGGTGGAACAAGTTCCTGCAGGTAATTCTGTATGCAGTGTTACTACTGGGCAAGTCTATCTCCAGACAGTCTTGGAATAGAATTGGAGACAAACTGCAGATAACTAACAGGCAACTCTGGTTAGACTTTGGAAAATCAAGGCGGGATTGTCAACCAAACTCAATTGTTAGATGAATATTATTTTCTACGTCGCTAGTGAATACTTGATTCATAGAGCCTAATACTGAGATTAGGCTCTATGCATCAATACAACATCATTCTGGCGAGACGGTGATGTCACAGCTAGCTTGTTCTTATTGTTCGCCATGGACAAACTTGTACTTTTTATATTTGTTTATTTATATATTCAAGAGTTTTTACACTCTTGTACAGCCACTAGCTCGCATAGCGTTTCGAGCAAGTCCTTAATCCTAAGTTTCACACACACACCCTTCAGAAGGCAGCCCGTTGCAGCTCTCTAACTCCCAGGTACCTATTTACTGCTAGGTGAACAGGGACATCAGGGGTGAAAGTGCCCATTTGTTTCCGCCTCCGTCGGGGATCGAACCCGACTCTTAGGACTACGAACCCCGAACACTGTCCACTCAGCCGTCAGCCCCCCCCCCAGAGGCCTCAGGTCAGGTACTGTAGTATCAAGCAATGTAGTATCATTGAGAGATACTGTAGTATCTATCAGAAAGTGAAGAGACGACGACGTTTCGGTCCGTCCTGAACGTTATCAAGTCATATCTGTAGTATATGTACCTATATGTGCTCATATCACATATGATAACTTGTGAATAATTGTAACAAAAACCTTCCGACTATTCTAGATTACTTTGAAATTGGGTTCTAACTTCCGCTGGCCACCACGAGGGTACAAGCTCGTTATTGGCTGGAACTGATTATCAAATTAATTTTTTTTTTAATTTTGCCCCGAGGGCGAGTTTATTGGGCAGCGCCACTCATCTTGGGAGTGGACACACCGCCATAGTGACAGTATTGGGCAGCGCCACTCATCCTGTGAGTGGACACACCGCCATAGTGACAGTATTGGGCAGCGCCACTCATCTTGGGAGTGGACACACCGCCATAGTGACAGTATTGGGCAGCGCCACGCATCTTGGGAGTGGACACACCGCCATAGTGACAGTATTGGGCAGCGCCTCTCATCCTGTGAGTGGACACACTGCCATAGTGACAGTATTGGGCAGCGCCACTCATCTTGGGAGTGGACACACCGCCATAGTGACAGTATTGGGCAGCGCCACTCATCTTGGGAGTGGACACACCGCCATAGTGACAGTATTGGGCAGCGCCACTCATCTTGTGAGTGGACACACACCGCCATAGTGACAGTATTGGGCAGCGCCACTCATCTTGGGAGTGGACACACCGCCATAGTGACAGTATTGAGCAGCGCCACTCATCTTGGGAGTGGACACACCGCCATAGTGACAGTATTGGGCAGCGCCACTCATCTTGGAGTGGACACACCGCCATAGTGACAGTATTGGGCAGCGCCACTCATCTTGGGAGTGGACACACCGCCATAGTGACAGTATTGGGCAGCGCCACTCAACTTGGGAGTGAACACACCGCCATTGCAGCATGTACACCACTCCCCAATAGGAAGGAAACCCGCTGGTGATGATCAAATGACCACATTCCTCTCTCTCGTCATCCACCAGTGGAAACATCTCCAGCTAAAGTGAGAAAATGCAAACTCGCAGAAGCACTTAAGAGCTACTCTCGTATATTAACTTACAGGAATTTAGGTCATAGTGGTTAGAGACTTGCAGACAAAAAGAACAAGTTGTGTGAGCGAGGGTGAGGCTCCGGCCGGCGACCACATCCCTACCCGCAGGCCGCGATAATGACCCGCTTATACTGTGCTACCTTGACCCTTATACTGCATGGTACGAGTGGCTAGTTTTGTATATTTGACCTGGAGTTGTTCGCTTGCCTGCGAGTCTCATGTCTTCTCATTGGTTGGTACTGTGTAGACTAACCCCATCTTGAAGCTCTCATTGGTTGGTACTGTCAAGACTAACCCCATCTTGAAGCTCTCATTGGTTGGTACTGTCAAGACTAACCCCATCTTGAAGCTCTCATTGGTTGGTACTGTCAAGACTAACCCCATCTTGAAGCTCTCATTGGTTGGTACTGTCAAGACTAACCCCATCTTGAAGCTCTCATTGGTTGGTACTGTCAAGACTAACCCCATCTTGAAGCTCTCATTGGTTGGTACTGTCAAGACTAACCCCATCTTGAAGCTCTCATTGGTTGGTACTGTCAAGACTAACCCCATCTTGAAGCTCTCATTGGTTGGTACTGTCAAGACTAGAAAACAACGGGACTGGTCGTTGCCCACTGTCAATAGAACTAACGTCAATTTTCATCGTTAATGTGACGAGCCAGTGGTGCGACGTTTGACTGAAACTTGAAACTGTTTTGAATCTGTCGCGTTAAACTTTTATTAAGTGGTAGCAGAGACAATGATAGTATTTAGGCTGTTGTTGATATTAATTTTAGGCTCTATTACGGACATCTATTATTTTAATTTCACCATTGTTACTGTTTATAACATTGTTAGCTGTATTGTGTCATGCGTATAGGCTGTTGTCCGCGCAGTTAATTTTGCCGTCAAAGTTCCGTTACCTTATCTCGTTATCGTTGTTATCAATACTGGTATCTTGAATCAGTGTGGCCGCGGCCTCGTCTCCCATTCGGTATATATCGGCGAAAGCCTTAGTAACGAAGCTCATAATCACTGGGGATGTTGTAGTTTGTCCTCTCATTACACTCTGGGGGGCGGGCTGGGTATTCTCAGATCTCCTAATTAGAGGAACGTAATGAAGGAGACCTGGTTGGCGCATTTTTCAATTATAGGACAACACAGAACTTGATTAATTATGGGGGAGGGGTAATTAAGGGGGGGGGAGGAGAGTAAGAGAATGGAATGCGTTATTAACAGAATAAACTGTGGTAAAACAAATAACAGGAGACATTGTGGTTAATACCGGGGTTATCTCTGTGAAAAGACTGTAGCAACAAGCCTCGTCTCGACAGATTAGGAGAGAAAAGAATTTCTTCACTTATCTGTGTTAAGGAAAAAAGTCCACCACGGGCTCACCATAGCCCGTGCTACTTCACGGGAGACATCTGTCCACGAGGCTAACCATAGCCCGTGCTTCTTGCCCAGCTCCTGTGCCAGGTAAGTTACGGGCTCACCATAGCCCGTGCTACTTGGAACTTGTTCCGAGTAGCTGAGTCTATAACAACAACAAACAACCGTGCTACTTGGAACTTTTTGTTCCAAGGAGCAAATCTTAAATAACAAAACAAATTCTCTGTGTATAGATTAGGAAAGGTTTGAAAAAGCATAAGGCGCTCTTCCCAATTTCTACCGCCAGGCAAGAAAGAAATGTGGATTGGGACACGTGCAGTATTTATGAGGCATTTCGGGTCAAGAGGTAACAGACCATGACCAAAATCAACACAAGATATCCTTTAATTTTGTTGAGAATTGGTGCAAGTGTTGATGATGATATCTTGACCAATCTACACACTAGAAAATGAAGGGACGACGACGTTTCCGTCCGTCCTGGACCATTCTCAAGTCGATTGTCTTGATATTTTCAAGTCGATTATGATGATATCCTCATAATGTACCTAGAGTTTGTCAGTGCAGACTACTTATCACCTTAACTACCACTTATCAGTAAATCCCACATTGTTTGAGTTAGGAAAATACTGTCTGTCAAATATAAATGCTGTTCTCAAAAGATTCCCCCATTTTGCACCTGCAAGATAACGTAAGTTTTTGCTTGACAAATGTTAATCTTGTTTGTTAAGCAGTTCACTTGAGACAGTTAAGCAAGTCTCAGCTGTGTCTGGGTACAAGTGACAGGATGAACAACCTAGCGGGTTTTCTTCCTATTGGGGAGTGTTGTACATGCTGCTATGGCGGTGTGTCCACTCACAAGATGAGTGGCGCTGCCCAGTACTGTCACCATGGTGGTGTGTCCACTCACAGGAGGAGTGGCGCTGCCCAATACTGTCACTATGGCGGTATGTCCACTCACAGGATGAGTGGCGCTGGCCAATACTGTCCACTCACAGGATGAGTGGCGCTGGCCAATACTGTTACTATGGCGGTGTGTCCACTCACAGGATGAGTGGCGCTGGCCAATACTGTCACTATGGCGGTGTGTCCACTCACAGGATGAGTGACGCTGGCCAATACTGTTACTATGGCGGTGTGTCCACTCACAGGATGAGTGGCGCTGGCCAATACTGTCACTATGGCGGTGTGTCCACTCCCAAGATGAGTGGCGCTGCCCAATACTGTCACTATGGCGGTGTGTCCACTCACAGGATGAGTGGCGCTGCCCAATACTGTCACTATGGCGGTGTGTCCACTCACAGGATGAGTGACGCTGCCCAATACTGTCACTATGGCGGTGTGTCCACTCACAGGATGAGTGGCGCTGCCTAATACTGTCACTATGGCGGTGTGTCCACTCACAGGATGAGTGGCGCTGCCCAGTACTGTCACTATGGCTGTATGTCCACTCACAGGATGAGTGGCGCTGCCTAATACTGTCACTATGGCGGTGTGTCCACTCACAGGATGAGTGGCGCTGCCCAATACTGTCACTATGGCGGTGTGTCCACTCACAGGATGAGTGGCGCTGCCTAATACTGTCACTATGGCGGTATGTCCACTCACAGGATGAGTGGCGCTGCCTAATACTGTCACTATGGCGGTGTGTCCACTCACAGGATGAGTGGCGCTGCCCAGTACTGTCACTGGCGGTGTGTCCACTCACAGGATGAGTGACGCTGCCCAATACTGTCACTATGGCGGTGTGTCCACTCACAGGATGAGTGGCGCTGCCCAGTACTGTCACTATGGCGGTGTGTCCACTCACAGGATGAGTGGCGCTGCCCAATACTGTCACTATGGCGGTGTGTCCACTCACAGGATGAGTGGCGCTGCCCAGTACTGTCACTATGGCGGTGTGTCCACTCACAGGATGAGAGGCGCTGCCCAATACTGTCACTATGGCGGTGTGTCCACTCACAGGATGAGTGGCGCTGCCCAGTACTGTCACTATGGCGGTGTGTCCACTCACAGGATGAGTGGCGCTGCCCAGTACTGTCACTATGGCGGTGTGTCCACTCACAGGATGAGTGGCGCTGCCCAGTACTGTCACTATGGCGGTGTGTCCACTCACAGGATGAGTGGCGCTGCCCAATACTGTCACTATGGCGGTGTGTCCACTCACAGGATGAGTGGCGCTACCCAATAAACTCGTCCCCTGGGACAAAACGTATAACTTAAACTACTTATCACGTGCCTCTGTATGACTAACCATCCTGTGTGATAGTGATTTTTAGCATCACTCTGCAAGTTTATTTGACACACTGTACTTCCCTTCATATAGTCTAGGGCAGCTGCACAAATGCAGATGTATCTATATGTTTTAATAACAAACAAAGCAAAAA
>WNGS01164858.1:32925763-32939861 GCA_020271785.1 Procambarus virginalis
ACACACACTAGGGGGGACATGATCACCACATTCAAGATTCTCAAGGGAATCGACAGGGTTGATAAAGACAGCTATTTAACCACAAGGGGCACACGCACTAGGGGACACAGGTGGAAACTGAGTGCCCAAATGAGCCACAGAGATATTAGAAAGAACTTTTTTAGTGTCAGAGTGGTTGACAGATGGAATGTATTAGGAAGTGATGTGGTGGAGGTTGACTCCATACACAGTTTCAAGTGTAGATCTGATAGAGCCCAATAGGCTCAGGAACCTGTACACCCGTTGATTGACGGTTGAGAGGCTGGGACCAAGGAGCCGAGCTCAAGCCCCGCAAGCACAATTAGGCGAGTACAATTAGTTGAGTACATACACACACCACACACAACAGTCATTAGAGTATTCTACGAACGTTTAAAGGCGGGGCTAGGAGCCTAGCTCGTCCCTACAAGGGCTAGGAGCCTAGCTCGTTCCTGCAAGCAAATCAATTTGAGTACGTACACACCACCACCCCCTACCCCTTCCCGCAGCAAGCACACACAAAATATGTAATAAATTAAAAATATAATACATCTAGAGTCATTCTATCAGATAACCGACGGTTAGAAAAGCGGGATCCAAGAGATAAGACAGCTAGAATCAGGAAGCACAAATACAAATGCACCTCCACCCACGGGAAAAGGTGATGTTTGGCTTCACCTTTGCTGGTGTGTCTCCCACATATCCCTGCACCGAAACTCCAGCTACCCTCAACACTTGCAAGACCCCAGCAAAGGTGAAGATCCAGAATTTCCTTCACCTAATTACCTGGGTGAAGCACCCAGGAATATGCAATCAAAGATAAAGCACGCGATTTGATCTGGGTTCAGGTCCTATCTAGGAAGGATTGCCCCGAGCACCTGGTTGTTACTCAATTGACGGGTCGTGCTCCAGGGAAAAACTAGTAGGGTAAGACTTACCATAGAGCCTTACCTGTCGCCTGCTAACTGGATTGATTGATTGAGGAAGATTAAGCCACTCGAGGTGGCATGGGCATGAATAGCCTGTAATGCTAACAGGAGTCAGAAGTTGTCCCCTGCTGTATTAATGTGTGTGTGTATATATATATATATATATATATATATATATATATATATATATATATATATATATATATATATATATATATATATATATTGGGTAAATTAAAGGGAAGAATGGAAGTAACTGCAAAGGGCCTGCAAGTGACGATGGTGGTGACGCCGGCAACAGTGACGATGGTGGTGACGCCGGCAACAGTGATGATGGTGGTGACGCCGGCAACAGTGACGATGGTGGTGACGCCGGCAACAGTGACGATGGTGGTGACGCCGGCAACAGTGATGATGGTGGTGACGCCGGCAACAGTGACGATGGTGGTGACGCCGGCAACAGTGATGATGGTGGTGACGCCGGCAACAGTGACGATGATAGTGACGCCGGCAACAGTGACGATGATGATGGTGGCGCCGGCAACAGTGATGATGATGGTGGCGCCGCCGGCAACAGTGACAATGGTGGCGCCGCCGGCAACAGTGACGATGGTGGCGCCGCCGGCAACAGTGACAATGATGGTGACGCCGGCAACAGTGATGATGATGGTGACGCCGGCAACAGTGACGATGATGGTGACGCCGGCAACAGTGATGATGGTGGTAGCGCCGGCAACAGTGATGATGGTGGTAGCGCCGGCAACAGTGATGATGATGGTGACGCCGGCAACAGTGACGATGTGATGGTGACGCCGGCAACAGTGACGACGATGATGGTGACGCCGGCAAGTGACGACGATGATGGTGACGCCGGCAACAGTGACGACGATGATGGTGACGCCGGCAACAGTGACGACGATGATGGTGACGGCGGCAACAGTGATGATGATGGTGGCGCCGGCAACAGTGACGATGATGATGGTGACGCCGGCAACAGTGACGACGATGATGGTGACGCCGGCAACAGTGACGATGATGATGGTGACGCCGGCAACAGTGACGATGATGATGGTGACGCCGGCAACAGTGACGATGATGATGGTGACGCCGGCAACAGTGACGACGATGATGGTGACGCCGGCAACAGTGACGATGGTGGCGCCGCCGGCAACAGTGACGACGATGATGGTGACGCCGGCAACAGTGACGATGGTGGCGCCGCCGGCAACAGTGACGATGATGATGGTGACGCCGGCAATAGTGATGATGATGGTGGCGCCGGCAACAGTGATGATGATGGTGGCGCCGGCAACAGTGACGATGGTGGCGCCGCCGGCAACAGTGACGACGATGATGGTGACGCCGGGGCGGTGATCTTGCTGATGAACTAAAACAACAAAGGCCGCCTCTGCATGTATTGTGTAAACGTCTTGACAAAAGCAGCTGGAAGAGCAATTATGACAGTCCCAACTCACAATACAATGACAACTCAACAAAATGCCTTATTTAACTACAAAGGGATTCACAATTAGCCCAAAAAAATCCCTGTCGTTATACTTGCTAGGCCACCCTAAAAATGGAAACCGCGCTTTGAAGATAAACCACAAACCGTATATCCTGCTTGACAAAGGCGACGCAAAATAACCCTTGCACTGCATACAAATAAAATATATTCCAAGCGCAAGCCTCTTCTTACACAGCTGCCACGATCATCTTTATACGGCACTAAAAGAAATATTAAACTCAAATTAGGGTCATTTCAATCAAATTTTATTCAATATTTTCTAAAATCAAATAGGCAGTGAGTTCCGCTCCAGTGCTGGCCTAAATGCGGGATAAAAATATTGTGGGAAAAGGCGCCTTGGAAATGGCGTAATATCTCCAGTTGGAACGAAAATCCAGATCCAGGTTTGAGCTTAAACTCGCTCCTAACCTTTCAATCTCCTCCTAACCCTAAATACCCGAGTTGGTTAAAAAAAAAAATTAAAACCCAACCCACCTAGGTTGGGTTTTTATTTCTGTAATCAATGGATAAAATGCAAGTTAAATTTAAAAAAAAATAACTTAGTTGTCCCATATTAAAGCAAAATTAGATTTTTTAAACCGACCCGGGTGGGTAAGAGGACAGGTTGAGCTCGCCAACCCTGATAGAAACACCAGTTTAATTTAGAGTAACTTAAAATAATGAAAAAATGTTACCCTGCATTTTTACATTCTTGGTAGTCGGGTGTACAACTAACGACTACAAAGACTGATGTGGAGTAAGTGTGGGTGAGGCTAGTGGCCATTCTGTCGAGACCTGCGCCCTGAAGCCCTCCCCCATCCCCCCCCACGATAAATAAACAGTCCTGAATTCCTTTCCAGTTCTAACAAAGGGTTTGCACCCAGAGCCGTGTCTTGTTTTGTTTGGGATGTCGTCTCACGACAAAAAGTAACACACACAGCAAGTCACAACGCCAAGTCAGTATACAACTTGTTGGATAGACCAACAGCTCAAGTACTTGGTGAAGAATGGCTACCGAAAAAGAAATAAATAGTTCGCTGGGTATGAAGACATGTCAAAACTCATGAGGACTTGACAGCTGCATCAGTAACTTAACTCTTGCCGCTAGTATAACTAGTTCCAAAACTAACTGATCCTAAGAAATCATAAAAATATGAATCACTGCGTTTTCATCATCCAAATGTATTAACACATTGGTAAGTGCAGTCATTACCAGCTAAAAAAAAAATCAGTCTACTGCCACCGTCCGACATAATCCCTAAAAGAAACCTTCAATAACCTTTAATCTCGAGTCCGAATAAGAAAGATATTCAGCAATATGTTGCAACTATTTAATTATTACAACTAATTATCATTACTGCTATTCATCTAATAGAGGGAAGGGGCTTTGTTACGCCGTATGGTCTTTCATGCGTGTATCCCCCGTCACCAGAGGTGTGTAACACCAAGGTTACGGCAGTCTCCACCTTGTCTCAAACTCAAGATTAAAAACTCCATCACAAGTCGCCTCGTCTCTCTCTAAAGTCAACAAACATCTTCTCATCCCTTTTCCTTCTCCCCCCCCTCCCCTCTATGACTATTCACTTTCATCTTCCTTTCCTCTCAATTTAATTCCTCATTCTCATTATTTTCCCCCTCTATGCACCGCCATCATACAATGTGTTAAAAAGCTTTTGATATAGAATGGCACGCATGTCTTAATTTCAAATTATGTAACACCTTTGCGGTTCCATCTCTAAAACAACTTTATGTAATTGCCAAGACAAAACACAAATGCAACTAAAATGTCTTCAAAAACACAGACTACTATCTCCAACATTATACTCTGTATATAAATGACATTCGTGGCCCAGAACATCCAACTCGCCTTATGCAACGCACACGTCCTCTCTCCATTGCAAGTGCAGCAATTGACAACTTGTATCACGTAGAGCACAAGACAAACAGGCAACAACATATTGGGAATGCAACACAACTTCAACCTAACTCTACGAAACCTAAAATCACATACTTATGTTACAATAAAGAAGCAAATACAATGGAAACTAATTATACTGACGACCTCCCAAATACATACCAGTCTCACCATCAACAACAATACTGGGCGTAGAATTTGACAAATCTAATAATACACGCACAATACCTGCAAGCAATTCTATAGGCTGTGTGGTGGGATACAACTCGCATCCCTGGACTCCCAGACACGTGGTATTGTGATTTCACTGTGCAACATTACATGGATCAAGACACGCCTCAAAAACCACACCCCAAACATCCATTTAAGCACAATCTTTATATGTCCATTCTACACACATGCACCTATAACCTGGAGAGGGTTCTGGGAGTTCCTCTACTCCCCGAGCCTGGCCTGTGATAACTTGGTCAACAGGCTGCTGTAACAAAAACTAAACAAAAAAGAAAACTACAACAAATACAAATCCTCTTTAATTACCGTTCAATTTACAAGCACTTAGTCTAACCACTTGGATTAGTTGGCACAACAACAGTCTCCCTTCTTGCAGTGTAGCGTTCGATTCCCGATGGTGGGTTCTATCCCAACATGTACCCAGTATTCATATCTCTTCCAAATGCTAGTCACGCTGGCTTAGCACTTTCAACCTATTATTTAATTGACTATAAGCAAAGGGTAATTATTACGGGCTATTCATGCCCATGCCACCTCTTGGGTGGCTTAATCTTTATCAATCAGAGTAATTATTCTGATTACACCTGTAAAGCTTCACATTGGTAACTTCACATCGGATGCAGCTGATACGCAAACAACATAAATAAACTCATCAAACATGAATAAACGCAGCGAGACGTCACTGAGCACCTTTTGCGTTTTTTGGAGGCGTGGGTGCCTCAACTGGCAGACTAACTGCCAAGACACTGGCACCTTTGTAAACTACAAAACGCTAGCAGCATTAACGATGAATACAACCAACACACTATCATTTACTCTACCATTCGAGTGCTCTATCTCATCATCCTTCACACTAAATAATTGTTAGTCTTTATTCTAACTTGTTATATAATAATTGTTATATAATAATGTAATTGTTAGACTTTATTTAAGTCTAATTAAAAAGTCTAGTCACCTAGGCCTAATTGTTACATTACCATATGAATTACAATATACAAAATCAAATATACTCAATATACTCAAATCCTCGCACAACGCTGTCCCATTCTGAGTTATCAAGCAACCAACCCGTCCTCGACTCAAGTCCATTACATCCAGCGGTCAACCCCACAGACGCATTCATAAATTTTAACATGCTGTTCATTCAAAACGGGAATTTTCTCAAGTATAAATTAATATTATAATATATTAGCATATTGTTTATATATAGGCATAGGATAGGGTAGGTTAGGTTTTTAGGTTCTGTTGGCGATTATTTGTATTTGTAGTACGTGGGTGAAGCATTTATAGCGTTGTGGTTCGAACACAATTCGTCAGTGAAGCACTTGTTCCGGATATGTTCGAACGTCAGCAGTTGTGAGTCGTGTGTAAACCGCTTTTCATTCATAAACAGGGGGTTTGGCGGGTGCATAGAATCACTTTTGGATCTTTGTTTGGAGGACGGGCTGCAAGCAACAGTCAAGAGACTTCGAACACACCGTGTGGACCAAAACTGCTGACAATACTCGCCTATACAACACCCAACACACACTACACAAGAACACAAGCGGAAACTACAGAAAGCATATGCAGGCGATGAGTCACAATAACGTGACATACATAAGAGGCAGCTTCTATTTGTATCTATATCAAACGGGCACATGCGAACATTAATTATACCGTAAACATTCCACGTGTAGAGTTAAATGAAGCTGTTAATTAACTGCTTATGTTGAGAGAAAGCACAACAGCTGTCACTCGACCCGAGGACGACACATTGTGAAGTGCATAATCCCCCAGAGTAAGGGGTCGAGAGAGTATTTACTCCCCCTCCCCCATGGCCAAGAAGGGGGGAGGGGGAATACGGGGGAATACACTAGGCGTGGCAAGACTGGACACTTTCTGAGGCGGAGAACCTCAGAAAAGAAGTCTTAGTTTTCGACTTTATGTGCACCACCACCACCACCACCACACCCTCTCCGCCAGCTGCTCACACCAGAGCAAACACACTCCAGGCGTAGCTGCCTCACGCCGGTAATTTTTAGATAATATGAATGAGTTAATCAACGCTCTCTACTGAGATAAAACATTCGACTTGGCACACAACTACCTTGTACACTTTAAGATAACTAGAATGAGTTAGCATTTGCGAGTCTATACGCCAGAAAAAGTTCATGCAATCTTCCTCTTACAATTGTGTACAATAATGGTGTTTCTTTCGAGTGATGCCTTTTGGAGGTTCCAAGGATCAACGGGTCCCACGGCCCGGTCTCCGACCAGGTTTCCCGGTTGGTTGTCTGGTCATCCAGGCTGTTGGACGCGGTTGCTTGCAGCCTGGTTGGTCATATATTGTTTGGAGGTGTTTGCAGAGTTCTCTCTTGAACACTGAGAGGGCGACCAGTTATGCCCCTTGTGCAAGAGTGTTGAAAAGTCTTGGGCTCTTCATGTTGAAAGAGTTCTCCCTCAGTGTACCTATTGCACCTTTGCTTTTCAATGGGTCTGTTTTGCACATCCTGCCATGCCTACTGGTTTCGTGTGCAGGAACAAATTATTTAATGTAAGTTCAATAGCTTACTAAACTATAATAGGCTAAGGTATAAATAATGAATTATCCAGACAAGCATCACGCATTCAGAATATAATTAGTAAGGATAGGACTATGTTGTTTAACTGGAACTGCCTACCTTGAGGATACCTTGAGGTGCTTCCAGGGCTTAGCGTCCCCGCGGCCCGGTCGTCGACCAGGCCTCCTAGTTGCTGGACTGATCAACCAGGCTGTTTGACGCGGCTGCTCGCAGCCTGACGTATGAGTCACAGCCTGGTTGATCAGGTATCCTTTGGAGGTGCTTATCCAGTTCTCTCTTGAACACTGTGAGGGGTTTACCAGTTATGTCCCTTATGTGTAGAGGAAGCGTGTTGAACAGTCTCGGGCCTCTGATGTTGATAGAGTTCGCTCTCAGAGTACCTATTGCACCTCTGCTTTTCAACGGGGGTATTCTGCACATCCTGCCATGTCTTCTGGTCTCATGTGATGTTATTTCTGTGTGCAGGTTTGGACCAGAACCCAAATTGCAAAAAAAAAAACAGAACCCAGAACTGCAAATACAATAGTTATATGTAAACCCCAACATTGATCCATTTAATATAATCTGCAGCCATAACCAGGCATCCAGTTGGATAGAATACGTCACAATGAAAGACAAGTGGACGCGAGCAGCAGGTCAGACAGGGTGAGTGTAGGACATTGGAATACAAGGCTGGCCATTCTGGCGGCAGTAAAGCTTCTCACAGCCAGTCCAGTTGCCCGCACGACGCCTCCTTATCCACGCTATCCATTGCAACTGCCTCTACATCCTCTTTTCTACTTCCATCTTTGCAACCTTGTGGTTATGAGCTAATTCAGATCATCCCCCCAGCGACCCGGTCTCTATCCAGATCTGGTCAACCAGGCTACCTCAACCCAGTTGATCAAGTAACCTTTGTTGTTGTTTATGAAGTTTCCTTTTGAACGCGGCGAGAGGCCGGCTAGTTATGCTCCTAACGTATAGACGGAAAGTGTTGAAAAGAGCAAATCCACAATGGCCGTGACGAGGATTCGAACCTGCGTCCGGGAGCATCCCAGACACTGTGGATTTGCCCTTGTGGATTTGTTCATTTGATGCATCACGTTAGTGTGATCTCTGTGTGTAGTGTTGAAAAGTCTTTGTGCCTTCATGTTGACTGAATTGTCTCAGCGTACCCAGTGCTCCTCTGCTTTCAACGGAGCTACTGTGCACGAGCTGCCGTGCCTCGGAGATCCTAACCAAGCCACGGACTTCCAATACAACACAACCACTCACTGGCATACGAAATTCCCTTTGTTATCGCCTTTACGGACGGAGTTGGCGTGAGGGGTTTAAATGGACGGCAACATGGTACGCCAATATGCAAATGTGCGCCTCCCACTTCCGCAATGTTTCACGTCGGTGGCGAACTAAGCTACAAATCATCCGGCCAAGACATTACTGAAGATGTACAGACAAGGAGACTTGTAAGAGCGGACCGGACGTTGCGGTTCTCAGAGAAGGACCAAAACAAACACTTTCCCGCTACTTGAGACACTCAAGGAAAAATGTCATTGAATGTGTTAAATAATGATCACGTCTTCCTCGTGTGCAATTATGAAATCAACAGATGGGCCCCCATTGATTGATTGATAAAGATTAATCAATCACGGCCCGTAATAGGCCCCCCAGTTCTACAACAGCCTTTGTAGGAGACCTGGTCAGAGACCGGGCCGCGTTGATCCCTGAAATCAACGCAAGGGACGACAGCATAAGCGAACTGGCAGCTCGGTACATTCTAACATCCACTACGGGCTCATCATAACCCGTGCTACTTGGAACTTCTTGTTCCAGGTAGCGAATCTTCAACAACAACAACATCGGTACATTCACTGCCATCATGGACTGTACTGAAACTTTGTGGCAGTCACGCTTTCAGGATGCTGTCCTCTCAAGCGAAATGATCAAATGATATTAAATCTGCTAATACATAAAAACAACATGAATCCACATTTTACCAAAATTACTTAAGTTACGATAGCTCCAAGCTATAAGCTGGGGTTCGCGGGTTAGGGGACAGACGTGTCGTCGTCGCGCTCCGTGAAAACACTGGAATAAACCGGGATTTTTTAGGATTACAACTATGGATTACGGCCACAGTGATCACCCAGTGCATAGTGACCCGTAGGAAAGTTGAATACAGAAATTAAAAATGGAACTTTGAGTTAAATACAGAATAAACGTGGTCCCACGTGGTGAGCCAGTGCCACCAGGCTCATGTGTACAGGCAAAAGCGATATATATCAAATATAGCGAGCAGTGATACGGTGAACAGTGAAGTGGAACGTGTAACATAACATATAAATTAGTGAATAGTGTTAGAGAATTGTTCATAGAAAAAGTATAAATGTAAAGTTGTGGAGGAGGCATCACACTTGTGTTTACACCACAGCCACGAGGCCTACACAGTGTAGGGACGTCCCTCAGTAACAGTATACTCCCTCAGTGATAATATACCAGCAATATATACTGTAATCGGGCAAGTAGGTTTAGGAACTAGTAATAGAGTAAGTTAATAACATTGTAAGCCGGAAGAAAGCAGAAATTCCCTTAGGAAAATACAGGCAAATAATCAGTGTATAAATCAAGTAACTGGCAACCGGTGACATCCTGCCCCCGACCTGGGACAACAACGGTCAACTATACGGTCCCAAGAGGACCATATTTTCTCCACAAGGCGATAAGTACCCCCACATAAACTTTAACAAATAAACATATGTAATATTATAAATATACTGTATACATATTATATATACATATATATAATATTATAAATATATGCATATAATATTATAACATCACAAACCCAACATGGAGGTGTGTGGAGGCTGCAATAAGGCACTTCGGAAGACTGTTGTAGGCATTGTATGTAATATTTGTAACATAAGATTTCACCTGAGTTGTACAGGATTACCTACACAATATGCAAACCGGGAAGGTACCTACTGGATCTGTGAAAGTGACAGACAGGTGTGGGAAAACATTGCCAAACTAATGAATGACATTCCTGAAGTACACAGGCTACAATTCACACAAAAACTACCAGAAATATATGCAGAGTATATAAAGACAGCAACGAACTCTGAGCACAACCCAGGGATTGAGAATTTAGAGAGTCAAAGTAGCAATGTAGAAGGACATAGCGTCGAGGTACACAAAAATGAAGGCAATATTGTAGAGCAAACTGGTGATATGAATAAGGAGATAAAAAATGAGACGAATGAGAAAGACGAAAGCAACAAGGCGAAAGATAAGGGTAATACCGAGAATAAATGCAAATGCAGAAACGAGAAAGTTGGAACAAAAATCACAGAGGTAGCCAAGTCGTACACGGATACAAACAAGAATAATGCAATCACAGATGAAAATATTTGCAGGTATTATGCAAAAGGACAGTGCAGATATGGGCCCAGAGGCACGGAATGCTCATTCATGCACCCACGGAAATGCCGGAACTGGTTAGGGAAAGGCAGATGTCGTTTTGATACTGAGTGTAGATATTTTCACCCTAAGCTATGCAAACTCTCAGTTAATGAGAGGAAATGCTACGATCTTCATTGCCCCGATTTCCACGTCAGAGGTACACAGCGCTATATAAGAGAGGAAGTCCAATATAATAGCCCTGAACATTTTTTAGAGGCAGGCAGAAACAGAGGGAGAAACAGACAGGCAGAAACGTGGCAGGAGTACGGATGGAGAGGGGGAAATGCCCGAGACTGGACTACATTTCGTCATCAAGCCCACACATACTACACCCCCAACTACACAGAGACTACCACACTCCCCAATATCACTTCCAAAACTGGACAAACCATTGCCACAACAACACACCCTGGGTCAGGGTAGAGAGGAGGGAGAACCACCAAAACCTTCCAGAAGTGACACACAATATGGACAATCATTCATTTTTGCAAACATTCAAGGTCTAAAGCCAAAGTCAAGAAATAAAGTCAAGTTCATAAATGGTCTCCTATTAGAGTCAAACTCCATATTTGGGGCATTCACGGAAACTCATACAAAAGATTACATGGATGGTGAAATCTGGATTCCAAATTATAATTTATACAGATGTGATAGAAAAACTAGGTCAAATGGGGGAGTAGGTCTGTATATTAAAGAGGACCTGGTATGCACAGAACTACTAAACTCAACTAATGAGGTGGTAGAGGTACTTGGAATTAAGGTAGAGAAACTAAACCTAATTATTATTTTAATATATAAACCGCCAGATACAACGGTTGAGGAATTCACAGAGCAGATGCACAAAATAGAGAACATACTTGATGACCTAGCAAACCCAGCTCCAGATATTATTCCTTGGAGATTTCAATTTACCGAGTCTAAGATGGAGAATGGCAAACACAAATATCATAGCAGGGAATGACCCGGGAAATAACCAGCCACAGGTCAGAGAACTTTTGAGATTCTGTGACAAATTCTCGCTCAATCAACAGATTACAGAACCAACTAGGAACGAAAACACACTAGACTTGTTATTCACAAACAATGATGAACTAATCAGAGACATAACAATCTCAGATACTTCATACTCAGACCATAAGCTCATTGAAGTGCGAACTAGCATAAATAACGGTAGTAGATCTAAGAGACCCAACAAGCGAGAAGGAATATTCAATCAATTCAATTTCAACAATAAGAGGATTGACTGGGAAAAAATAAATGTAGACCTTTCAACCATTCAATGGGAGACGGTCTTAAGCGACAAAACTCCCACACAGGGAATAGCTCAACTGACAGCTGAAGCTTACAAGGTCTGCTTGAAGCACGTGCCGGTGAGGAGGGGCAGAAAGAGGAACACTCTAGAAAGAGAACGCAGACGACTGTACAGGAGAAGGAAAAAAATTACGGAAATGCTTCGGCAGACACAACTATCACAAGCAAGGAAAATAAGCCTAAGCAGGGAGATCGAAGAAATCGAACAAACGTTGAAGCGATCATATGAGTCTGAGGAAATGGAATTGGAACAGAGAGCTATACAAGAGATAAGGAAAAATCCGAAATATTTTTTCACATACGCTAAATCAAAATCCAAAACCTCGACCAGTATTGGACCGTTAATTACAAATGAAGGTACGTACACAGAGGACAACAAAGAGATTAGTGAAATTCTAAGAAGCCAGTATGAGGCTATGTTTAGCACACCAATTAACAACATGAAAGTTGATGACCCAGACAGCTTCTTTATGAATGACATTCAAGCTGCAGATAATATAACGGATATTACCACAAACTCGGAAGACTTTGAAAGAGAAATTGACAATATGCCCATGCACTCAGCCCCTGGGCCTGACTCATGGAATTCAATATTCATAAAGAAATGTAAAGTACCAGTAGCGAGAGCACTCAGCGTAATATGGAGAAAGAGCCTGGATACAGGGGAGATACCAGCAGCACTTAAATCTGCAGATATAGCTCCGTTGCACAAGGGGGGAGTAAAGCCTTGGCAAAAAATTATAGGCCAGTTGCACTAACATCACACATAATAAAAGTGTTTGAAAGAGTGATTAGGAATCAAATTTCTAGTTTTATGGAAAACAATGAATTGCACAATCCAGGACAACATGGATTTAGAGCGGGAAGATCCTGTCTGTCACAGTTACTCAACCACTATGACAAAATCACAGAAGCCCTAGAAGAAAAGCAAAATGCAGATGTTGTATACACAGACTTTGCAAAGGCTTTCGACAAATGTGACCATGGGGTGATAGCTCACAAAATGAGGTCAATGGGAATAACTGGAAAAGTAGGACGCTGGATACTCAATTTCCTGTCGAACAGAACACAAAGAGTAACAGTCAATCAGATAAAATCGAGTCCAAGCGATGTTAAAAGCTCTGTACCTCAAGGTACAGTCCTTGCACCGCTACTGTTCCTTATTCTCATATCTGATATAGACAAAAATACACGTCACAGCTTCGTGTCATCCTTCGCAGATGACACAAAATCAGCATGAAAATTACCTCTGCTGAAGACATTGAAAAACTACAAACAGATGTCAACAAAGTTTTCGATTGGGCAGCAGAAAATAATATGATGTTTAACAGTGATAAATTTCAGGTACTCAGGTACGGCAAAAATGAGGATCTGAAACATAATACAGGGTACAAAACACAATCAAATCTTCCCATAGTAGAAAAACAGCATGTCAAGGATTTGGGAATAATGATGTCCGACGATCTAACGTTTAGGGAGCATAACCAAGCAAATATCGCATCAGCCAGAAAAATGATCGGATGGATTACGAGAACTTTCAAATCCAGGGATCCCATCACAATGGTTGTACTCTTCAAGTCACTTGTGTTGTCCCGTCTCGAATACTGCTCAGTACTCACTTCCCCCTTCAGAGCAGGAGAGATTGCTGAAATAGAGGGAATACAGAGAACATATACGGCACGCATAGACGAGATAAAACACCTAAATTATTGGGATCGTCTCAAAGCTCTCCAAATGTACTCTCTAGAAAGGAGACGAGAGAGATACCAAATAATATACACGTGGAAAATACTGGAGGGCCAGGTCCCAAATCTACACAGTAAAATAACAACGTACTGGAGTGAACGATATGGAAGAAAATGCAAGATTGAACCAGTGAAGAGCAGAGGTGCCATAGGCACAATCAGAGAACACTGTATAAACATCAGAGGTCCGCGGTTGTTCAACGTCCTCCCAGCGACTATAAGAAATATTGCCGGAACAACCGTGGACATCTTCAAGAGAAAACTGGACTGTTTCCTAAGAGAAGTCCCGGATCAGCCGGGCTGTGGTGGGTATGTGGCTCTGCGGGCCGCTCCAAGCAACAGCCTGGTGGATCAAACTCTCACAAGTCGAGCCTGGCCTCGGGCCGGGCTTGGGAGTAGAAGAACTCCCAGAACCCCATCAACCAGGTATCAACCAGGTT
>WNGS01164858.1:32959620-32973220 GCA_020271785.1 Procambarus virginalis
AAGCCCCGAAACCATCTCAAGGTAACCCAAATAAACATAATGACGCCTTACTGAGTGCTTGTATATATATAAACATTAGTGAAGCACTTCTACAGATTGTTACAAATGTAAAGTATATTGTTTAAAAATTAGAAATAATAAGACCGTTTTCCGAAACCTCATTTATTAGGACTAGTTTCTTCAATTTATTTGACGTCTTAGTATCCATCATCCAAAGACAGGAAAGTTTCTACTACTAGTCTACCGCAGAAAAAGCGTTAATACAGTACAGCTGCCGACACTTGGCTAGCAGGTGAGGCGTGAACGCAGATGGGAATGAACAAATCCACAAGGGCCGTGACGAGGATTCGAACCTGCGTCCGGGAGCATCCCTGCCCCTGTGGATTTGTTCATTTGATGCATCACGTTAGTGAGATTTCTGCGTGCAGATGGGAATGATTCAGTGTCAAGGTTTGTGATGTTTAAGGCCGCCTGCAGCAGCTGTAGTAGCTCCAACGGTCATTGTGTAGACCGTCGTTTCTGCCATAGATTCTAATTTTCTAGCCTGTGTACCTTACCTTGAGGATACCTTGAGGTGCTTCCGGGGCTTATCGTCCCCGCGGCCCGGTCATCGACCAGGCCTCCTGGTTGCTGGACTGATCAACCAGGCCTCCTGGTTGCTGGACTGATCAACCAGGCTGTTGGACGCGGCTGCTCGCAGCCTGACGTATGAGTCACAGCCTGGTTGATCAAGCCTGGTATCCTGTGTGTATCTCGTGTGTATCTTTCTTATCTATCTTATCTTCGTGTGTATCTTAAATGTACAAATTTGTACATTTGTAATAATTATACGAAGATTATAAGGAAAATATAGATTGACTAATATTTTATAACGTAGTAATAATGTCATTATTACTGGATTAATAACAATAAAATAATAGTACAGGTAATTATAGGCTCAATGTAGTCGCAATAATAATAATACAGCATTAATAATTATTACACTAATTAACCTTAAATTTCTGTGCTGGGTCTCATATCAGGCTCGAAACCTATCAGTCATAAACTGATTGGTACAGTCTGTGTATCTCGTATTTTGCATTTAGCTGTGTAGCTCTATTTTGCTTTGTCGTTTCCATTTGTCTGAACTCTGAATTGTACTGTCTGAATTCCGTATTGCTATTTTGTGATCTATAAAGTTGAATTACAGTTATCAGTATTGAATTACTATTATTACTTGTAGCATAATATTGTGTAAATGTATATTAACTTGTATTTTGGTAACTGCTAATTATAAATTTACAAACTAAATAAATAACAGTACAGTATCTATCCTTTGTCTGGTAAGATGTTTAGCAAATGTTTATATACAGTACAAGTATTCAAATACTGTACTGTTGGTTTTCAAACGTTAAACTACAGTATAAATATCAGCCGGAATACTTTCAACTAATCTTGTATTGTAAATGGTATTTTGTGTATATTTTCCTCTCGATCGTGACCCCACAGATGTGTTATTTACCCAAAAGTGATGTGATATTTACCCAAAAGCAAAATGTAATTCTACATAAAATATTCAGCATATGTCAAGATGATGGTATGAATTGGCATTAGGCCTGACATGTGGTTATAAATAGGAGCTGCCTCGTATGGGCCAATAGGCCTTCTGCAGTTGCCTTTGTTCTTATGTTACAACATGGGGGGAAGGTAAGCTAAACTGCCTGTGTACAAAACACTCCCTAGAAATGTCCAATTCTCTTATCAGCTCGCCTTTACTTTGCGCTCAGTGTTTACTTTGCACGTTCTGTGGAGTCTTTCATTCCATTGAGAAGCTATTTTCGTGAGCGTGTAAGGTACGCAGAATTTAAAACAGGATTGCATTGGGGGGAAAAGCATGTTGGCTAGTCCGAAGTTGAATTATTTGGCTTTTTTCACAATATAGTATTTGTGAAGGGGGGGGGGAATATTTCGTAATTTTCCAGCACTATAACGATATAGCTAGTAGTAATAATGATGCTGTAATGATAATACAGTAGTGGTAATATTTGTACATTTGTAATAATTATACGAAGATTATAAGGAAAATATAGATTGACTAACATTTTTATAACGTAGTAATAATGTCATTATTACTGGAGTAATAACAATAAAATAATAGTACAGGTAATTATAGGCTCAATGTAGTCGCAATAATAATAATACAGCATTAATAATTATTACACTAATTAACCTTAAATTTCTGTGCTGGGTCTCATATCAGGCTCGAAACATAAAATACTACATAAAATGGTGCTACGTACATTGGTGCTGATTGGTGCAGTCATAAAAAATTGGTGCTACATAGCCTTCCCGGTTTGGTGCCTTCTATTGATAATTACTTATCAGTCATAAACAGTAATAGTAAATGTAATATTGTTAGTATTAATTACTAAGTAATTAGTAATGCTGTTAGTATAGGTGTTGGTATATAAATACTAACAACAATCATAATAATAATTGTTGTTGTAAGTATTATTAGAGTTAACCAAGAAAACATTGAGGGTTACTCGCTAAAATTACATAAAATTGGATATTATTAGATTGTTGTAAAATATAAAAAAAAAATTGAGGTTATATTCGGCTCTATAACAAGGCTCTGTAAAAACAAATGCAGTCCTTTTTTAATCATCATATCAGTTTGCATCAGACCTTATCGTGGGAAGAAACTTCTCCAAATCACAAAAAAAACGTAAAATTGATAATTTCCCAACTCCTTAAAATGCATTTGGATTTTGATTTTTAATTTAACGTATCATTTTCATGTATCGAGTAAATAATTTTTAATTTGCGTTTTACGTTGTTTCCGCATACTTGTAGCTCAGTCAAGGTGACCTAAGTAGACTGATATATTTGAGCCATAAATCTCGGTTATCTTTTGAACGTTCGTGTTTAAAGTCATGCTGTTGTTGGTTTTAGCGAAATGTCATGTTTGTGGTTCAGAATGATTCACATTGACTGTGTAGATACGGTTCACCTCTAACCTTTTAACATGTGATACGGTTGAAATGTCAATCCTACCTTACCTGTAGCTTGCGACGATTCTGGGGTCAAAGTCCCCGCGGCCGGACTGTGCCTCTTAAATCCCAGCAGCAGTATTAAGACCAAATTGATTCATAAATGTTGTTGTTATAGATTAAGCTACTCGGAACAAGTTTCAAGTAGCACGAGCTATGGTGAGCCCGTAGTGGACTTATCTGGCACAGGAGCGGTGCTGTGTGTCCGATTCATAAAGCAAAAATGTAACATATTCTTCCGGCTTGGTTCCCTCTTTTGATATTTACCCAAAAGCAAAATGTATTTCTACATTAAATGTTCAGCATATGTCAAGATGATGGTATGAATTGGCATTAGGCCTGACAGCTGAGTGGACAGCGCTCGGGATTTGTAGTCCTGAGGTTCCGGGTTCGATTCCCGGTGGAGGCGGAAATAAATGGGCAGAGCAAATCCACAAGGGCCGTGACGAGGATTCGAACCTGCGTCCGAGAGCATCCCAGACGCTGCCTTAATCGACTGAGCTACGACATGGTCAAAAGGAGTTGAAAAGTTAAGGCAGCGTCTGGGATGCTCTGGGACGCAGGTTCGAATCCTCGTCACGGCCCTTGTGGATTTGTTCATTTGATGCATCGCGCAATTGTGATTTCTGTATGAAATGGGCAGTTTTTCACTCTGATGCCCCTGTTCACCTAGCAGTAAATAGGTACCTGGGAGTTACAGCTGCTTCCTGGGGGTGTGTAAAAAAAAGGAGGCCTGGTCGAGGACCGGGCCGCAGGCATGCTAAACCCCGAAATCATCTCAAGATAAGAAGATAACGTTCCAAACGAAATATTTCAAGAAATATGATTTGATTTGTGTGATTTGTCAGAGCATTAAGAAAGATCGAGAAGGGGGGGGGGGGTCAGGCATAATGGTCTGTAAAGCCATTATTTCTTTAGTTTTCTCAGTATTTATTGCAGATGACGGTAATAGCTTCCTGGGAAGGGAAATCATAGTGTGCGTCTTTAACTTTATAACTACGCTCGTTAGTTGTAAAGTTAAAGTTTTATACATTTAATTTTAGTACAGTATACAATAATCCAAAATACAGTAGCTTACATTTTCAAATTATATATTTTAAATATTGTGTAAGGTTTTAAATGTTAAGGACGCAGAAACAAGTGTTACGTACATCTAATTATTTTCACTCGTAATTGTGTGCCACTTGGTCATCAACAGCACTCGACATTCCTTTTAAGTACAATCTACCTGTCTCCGATATTCCCCTTTATCTGTACCCGCCATTCACGTATCATACACACCCGTCACCAAGAAAGGTAATGAGAATCTTGCTCTTCTCAAAGCTGTCACACTTGAAACAATTGCCTCCTCCAACGAAAATTTAAGGTCTCATGAGCACTGTGTCTACACCGACGGCTCATTCCAATCGTCTATTGAACAGACTGCAGCAGCATGTACGTTTTATAGAAATAACATTTGTACACGGACTATCCGTGTCAGTGTGTGTACGACAACGGGCTGACCTCCACATAAACAGAAATAGCGGCCATAACTAGCTAACAGAACACTAAAATCATAGGAGGAGGAATAATATTTTGTGATTATTTCAAAGTCTGCACTTCAAGCAATCGAAAACTTCTGGATATCGACAGCAAGAACCTCATACTAGCAATTATAAATTGCCTAATTGCTGCACAGAGTAAAGGGTTTTTAATCTCCTTTGTATGGATACCATCACAAACAAATATAACCCATCATAATGACAGACATTGCAGCCAAATTAGCGTGTAACAAAATGAAGTTGAATTAGACCTATGTATACCCCATCTCTGCTGTCAAACTGTATTGGTCCAAACATATTCAGATCACAAGCTCATTGAAGTGCAAACTACCATCAATACTCAGAATAGACCTAAAACGTTGATAAAGCGAGAGGGGCTATTCAGTAAATTCAATTTTAATAATAAAAGGATAGACTGGGAGATAATAAACAGGGAACTTAAAACATTCCATGGGAAACTGTTTTAAGTAATAAAAGTCCTACAGAAGGAATAGAAAAACTGACTTCGGAAGCGTATCAAGTCTGTCTGAAACATGTTCCTTTGAGGAAAGCCAGAAAGAGATCCAACGTAGAAGAGAACGCAAAACACTATAAACGCAGGAAAAGAATAACGGAACTGCTTATGCAGACACGAATTCCCCGTCAAAGAAGGAATAATTTAAATAGGGAGATTGAAGAAATCGAGCGGAAATTGAAACACTCATATGAAACTGAAGAAAGGCAGTTAGAACAGAAAGCAATTCAGGAAATAAAGAAAAATCCAAAATACTTCTTCACATATGCGAAATCAAAGCAAAAACTACTGCCAGTATTGGACCTATTCGTACAAGTGAAGGTTCATACACGGAGATGACAAAGAAATTAGTGAAATCCTAAAAAAGCAGTATGAGGACATGTTTAGCATCCAATAAACAACATNTAATACTTTAATTTGTTATATATAGTGGTGAAGGTGGAATTGTGTATAGTTTATTCCCCTCCCCCTCCCCTTTTTTTCCTGTTTTATTACTTGCCACAGCCAGTTCTTAAACTTACCACTGACTTGGAGTTGGACAGGACGAAGAGGTTATAATGGCAAGAACCCGGTTACTGGCCCAAGTAGCCCTAACACCACCCACTATGGTAGTTTATGGATGCACTAGCCTAGCTCAGTGTAGTGCAGCTTCCCTGACGGCTGTCACAGCTTCTACAGTTAAATTCGGCACAATGTTAAAAGATGAGGATGAAACCAATTACATGTTTCTCGTCGATGACTTAAATAGTACTTATAAAACCAAATCAGAACGGGAAAAATCCAGATTAGTTTATCAAGTTCAACGAATTAACCACGCAGTATCTGTCTAGTTGGCAAGATGGCGGCAGATTACGAATTGCCTTTAGATTATTTCCCAGTACCATGTTGGGAATCGTCGCGGAGAGAGCGTGACGCTGCTGGTGATGGAGGCGCCGATACTGCTGCATTTCACAAAGATAGTGATAGACGCGTCAACATTGGTCAGCCTGCTGCTTCAGAGCCCCGCCCCCTCCGATCCCTTCGCCCGCCTCCCTCTGGATCACGACTCTTGTGATCGCCTTCCCGACCTCCCGAACATTCTTTCCTGGAGTGAAAAACGCCCAATGACGGAAAAAATGAAAATGTTTAGAGTAATGTATGCATACATCGCCACCTACTTTTGCAGTTTTATTTGGGCATACATTATTAGTTTATTGAATTTAGAAGCCTCTGCAAGAAATTTCTTCCATATAATATTCCTACGTGTATTTATTTAATATTACTAAAAGTTCTATGTAATTTTCTGATCAATAAAATTAACGAAAGAGAATTTATGAATTACCTATTCTCACCTATTTAACACAAATGATATTAAATAGACATGAAAATATCTACCGGAAGCATTGGGTGAGAAAGAAGAATGTCGACTTTGAGAACAATTTGATTGTTACAACCCTGGCCCCATTGTTGCATCTGGGAGCCAGGATCGTATGGAATTTGTTTACTTATTATTTATATAGAGAATTTAAGGAACCATTACTAGTGTAATGTAGTTCCCACTGCAAAACCCAATGACCCAGGAAATCCAAGATGCCAAAACGTTTGAGAATTTTTCTAAATAGATTATTGTATAGAGTTAGAGCACATGTCGTCTGATATCAATGGTTTCCACACATGGTAAAAAAAAGAGTACCCAACGGTATCACAACCTTTCTCACTCTTCATGGAGCTAAAAGGCACAAGTACACAACATTTCTTGAATTAAAAAATGCATCTTGATATTGCTAATAGGGAAGTGATTATGTATGAAATAGCAAGAATGGATATAGGGGGGACATTTATTACAATGGATACGAGGCTATCTTACCAACCGGAAGTCCTCTGCACTGTTCCAAGGCTACAAGAATGAAATTAAATAATGCAACTAGGCACCCCACAAAGATGAGTACTAAGGCATACCTTCCTTAATGTTCTAATTAATGCCATTCTAAAATCAATCCCAACTAGTTCGGCAAACATCACTATCAGCTATAAAGATATCCTTGTACATACTAAAACCCACCGCGAAATTGAATACATACAACTTGTGAGAGCCTTGGTCTTTTAATTGACGCTGCTAAAACTAAGGTATTTAACAGACAAATTGGTAATCGCGAAAGTGGACCATGAAAAGTAAAGATAGATAACATACCAAGAGAATGTCTTATTTCAAATACCTTGGTGTGTCTGTCCCTTGTATCTCGACTGCAGTCAATAAATTACATCAACAATGTAGACAGACTCAAGGCTCTCAAAACTGTAGTTGGGTACAGCCCTAAATAGGGTGTTAATATTTGAATAGCATAAATGATGCACTTAGCATATATAAGGTCTCTGATAGACTATCGTGCACCAACTTTAGTCCTGCTAAATGACAAAAGTATTGATTGGAAAAAATGCAAAATGAAGCGCTCGGAATTATATTTGGCTGTCCTATAACTTTGGTAGTTATCAAATAACTACCAAAGTTCTCAACATGCGGAAAGAATTAAATATACTTGACATTCAAGATTGATTTCAAATATTCTATCATATAATGGAACTAAAACTTCTGCGTGATAACAAGAGCAACATTGTGTCAGTTGAACAGCTAGAACACATACTTAATGGAACCAGCAAGTCTAAATGGATTCAGAAGTCACTCGTTACATTAATGGGACTGCACGATGTATATACAGATGAAAGAGTACAGCACTTCCTTCCACCCTGGCAGATAGTACCTTTGACATCCTGACCCCTGCATACTCCACCAAGAAACTAATCACAAACAACCCTCATGCTCGGCTTGCTGCTAAATTAAGCACCATAGGACACATTCACAATATACAAACTAAAAACATCTTCGCACGGACCATAAACTCTGACGGATCACTAAATACAGCTACAGGGAGGGCAGGAAGTGCTGTTATTGTTCATCAGCCCGATGGAAGCACAATTCAAAGGAATATAAGTTAGTAACTGGGCATCCACAATGCAAGCTGTGTCAAGCTTGCATTTCAGGGTTTGAAATGTGTCGAGTAAAACATGTGTATAGGGTAAATAACTACAGCAGCAGATTAACAAACGTTGTCATAGCTCGAATAAGACTTCGCTACAAGTATCTCTGGCAGTTCGGCTCGTATAGGGATCTAGATAAAGTAAAATGTAAAGTGTGTAGACAAAGACAGGGACACACACTCGAACACTATATCTTGGATTGTAGTAAAATTGAGCCATTTACAAATAAATCTAAACTCACGTTGTATGAAATGGCAAATCGTCTAATTACTAAGGATAAAATAAATGAAATCCTTGCATTGTTTCCATATTTCGCTTTTCAGTAGATAAACAACATATGAGAAGCAAGTAGTGTATTGTGAAGAGTAGTACTAACACCAGCTCCCCAATGACTATAATATCTCCGCTGCTCAAACAATTATGTATTAGCGATAAGACCTACCCTTCATGTATAATGATATAATGTAAATATATAGAACTTGAAATAGAACATTCTTTGTAACTAGCTGACATTGTAATTTTAAGGTGCGAAGGATAGATGAAATTGTTAATGTAATAATCTCCATTCAGATCTGATAAAGACCTTTTGTGCCCTCTAGTCCTTTTGCGCTACGCTCATAGGATGAGTATAGGGTGCACAATAACCTACTCGCCCCCGGCGGCAACAATCAAATATCTCATTAACAAGCTGTCTGGACAAAACTGCGGAAAGAATTGCCTCTTATTCGAACTAAATGGAAAAACCAATCCACTGCACCAAAATATCTTTGCTTACAGAAAAGGTGTGGGAACCACAGAATGCCTTACCTCCCTCCTGGGTATAATCAATGACAAACCAGGAAGGCTTTTTTGTCTGCATCTAAAAAAATGTCTTCGAGCTAGCCAATGCTGCAGCTACACTGTGATGCCTGGTGAATAAGGAAATCAAAGGACACGCTCTTGCCTTTGCCAAAGGAAGCCTGCTTAACCGAGAAGCTAAAGTCAATTTCCAAGGAAAAACATCGTCCTCAAAGAGGCTGGAAAATGGTACTCCGCAGGGAGGAACACTAAGGCCCTTCCTCTTCAACTGTCTCATGGAACAATTCATGAAGCTCAAGTTACCAAAAGTCAAACTGCTTAACTATGTAGACAACTTTGTGGTCATCATCAATGGCAAAGACGCAAGTAACAAAAGGCGCTAGGCACAAAAATGCCTAGACATCAGCAGCAGGGAAGCGGAACGCATAACAGTGAAAATAAACAGCAATAAAACCAAACAAATGGCGGTTAAAATGAGAACTCAAGACATCAGACTGGCAATACAAGGACACGAAATTGAGTGGGTTACCTCTTTTCAATACCCTGGAGTTATAATGGACAGCCAGTTGAAATTCAGTCAAGACATTGAATATCTTTGGCAACGCTGTAAAGCCAGAAACTCAGCTTTGCGCTCCCTGACAAGTCTTAGATATGATGCAATTTAGATATGGTGTAATTCTACCAGTACTCAAAATGTACTACGTTCAAGCAGTTAGGTCACTCATTGACTATGCTGCTCCTGCTCTTACATCCCTCAGTGATAACCAATGGGAGAAACTGGAAGTGTCTCAAAATGATGCTCTCAGAACAATGCTGGGAGCACCTATATGGACGCGTCGAGAGAATCTAATGGAAACCAACTTACCCGCCTTAGAAAACAGGACCAAACAAAGAATAGCCACCGCAACAGGAAAACTTGTTGGAACCACCACCAGACTGTCAATCAAAGATAGCATATACAGATCGCTTCATAGAAACCTTCAATATGGAACAAGTGCATGGACGGACAATCTAGAAAAAATTCTAGATAGCCCATACTTTCCGGCACTTACCCTGCCGGAAACGCTATGCGTGCTAGTGGCTTTACAAGAATGTAGAACTTCAAGTCTCTGTACTCTAATAAACCCAATATACCTTCTTGTATATAAATAAATAAATAAAAACTTGTCCGAGGAAGGCCTCGAGTACCATAGTGGTGAAGTTTAAGTAAGAGGTAGTTATGGTTTACAGTATCAGAGGACTTTCTCAGGTCAATGAAGAGTCCAATTGGGAACTCATTTTTGTTAAGGGCTGTGAAGATTATAATGATTATTATTATAAAGATTATTATTATTATAACTAATAATGTCATCATTGGTACTCTTTTCGGGAACGGAAGCCAAACTGGCAGGGACTTAATGTGTTGAGTTTCACAGAGTAGGGATAGAGCTGTTTGTACATAAATTATTCAAACAGTTTTGAAAGTATAAGTAGATTTGATATTGGTCTGTAATTGTTTATGTCAGCTGCCTCGCCTCCTTTATGAACTATCGTTACTCTTGCTCTTTTTGTGGGCATCAGGAAAAGTATGACAACCTAGACATTTGTCGAATAGCAGAGCTATGGGTGGTGCAAGAGCAGGGGAGCAGTCTTATACCGTAGATCATATTTCACTAGTGTTCCCAGCCTTGGTTTTAAGTGATTGAAGTATGGATATAATGTCTGTCGGGCTGACTGGTAGAAGGAGTAGAGAGTTAGGATAGCTGTATGTGAGATATGTAGTATCTTCTTGAGGTTATCTTGAGATGATTTCGGGGCTTTTTAGTGCCCCCGCGGCCCGGTCCTCGACCAGGCCTCCACCCCCCAGGAAGCAGCCCGTGACAGCTGACTAACACCCAGGTACCTATTTTACTGCTAGGTAACAGGGGCATAGTAACATATGTCTGGGTCTCTGTTTTTTTTTCTGGCACGGTTAGCACCAATTGAGGAAAAGAAGCTATTGAATTCAGTTGCCATTTAAGTTTGTTTCAAGTGTGTAACCATATTTAGAGAGTTTTATCTGTTTGTTGTGTGATTGTTGTTTAGATCGTAGGATATTAGAGATGGCGTTCCATGTACTTCTCATATTTCCTTTTGCTTCTTTCAATCTATTCTCATAAAATGAAAGTTTGGCTCTTCGTATTATATTGGTAAGCACTGATGAGTATTTATTAATTTCTTCTTTCACCTTTTCTACTCTTCAACACCTTTACTCTTCATCACTTTTCCTTCATTCTTGTAACCATTTTTAGTAATCATCGTTTTCGCAAATTAATATACTGCTTCAATGAGCGACGTTTTGTTTTACATTTATTTCTGATGAATTATAGAAGGAGAACAATATTTAATTCATATTATTATGTAATATTTAAGTTATTTTATAATATAATTTATAATCTGTAATTTGTTTTAATTCTTTTGTATTTGTATAAGTTATTTTAATAAGTTTGTTTACAAAAATAATTTAGAATTAGTATTTACTGCTCTTATTTACGACATTATAGTTTGTTTAATCAAGCACTGTAAATTGAGATTCAGTATAAGTTTTATATTTAGCGGTTAGTTGTAATTATGATGGAGAATATGACGTAACATTATTTGGATATTAATTAAAAGCAAACAAGATCTTGTATACATTAATAGTTTTTCTTTTATAATATATATATATATATATATTATATATATATATATATATATATATATATATATATATATATATATATATATATATATATATATATATGTCGTACCTAGTAGCCAGAACGCACTTCTCAGCCTACCCTACTATGCAAGGCCCGATTTGCCTAATAGGCCAAGTTTAAATGAATTAATTGTTTTTCGACTACCTAACCTACCTAACCTAACCTAACCTAACTTTTTCGGCTACCTAACCTAACCTACCCTATAAAGATAGGTTAGGTTAGGTTAGGTAGGGTTGGTTAGGTTCGGTCATATATCTACGTTAATTTTAACTCCAATAAAAAAAAATTGACCTCATACCTAATGAAATGGGTAGCTTTATCATTTCATAAGAAAAAAATTAGACAAATATATTAATTCAGGAAAACTTGGCTTATAGGCAAATGTGGCCTTGCATAGTAGGCCAAAAAAGTGAGTTCTGGCTACTAGGTACGACATATATATATATATATATATATATATCTATATATATATATATATATATATATATATATATATATATATATAATGCAATTGACCGATATACGAAACGCTGATCATTTGTATGCGGAAAATCCCACAGAGAAATAGGAAAGGGAGATGAACGTTTCGGCCGATCACAAGCCGTTGTCAGCAACAGACTGAGAGAAACAACGGAGGTTGGAGGCCAATAACTGGAACCTGAGACCACCCATCCCCAGGGGAAGATTACCCAGAAACAGGTATAGATTAGCTTAGAATACTCAGAAGGAATAAGCGGTCAGAGAATAAGTATGAAAGATTAAAGAAAAAGCCTCATTGAACAAACACATAATATTTGATTATAAACTTGTAATGAGACATTGTAACCCTCCATATCAGAGTTTTTTCTTAAACTGTTGTGCAATATTGTACCTTAAAAATTTGTCAAGTGTGTACATACCAGTATTAACACTGAGAAGATTTAGACACTGACGGATTAGGGCAGACTCAATCAAATTCCATTCACAAAACCATTGCAATTGGTAATGCTTTTCGCTCCAACCCAATTAATAGTGTGATCACACAAACTTGTGTGTACATGCAATGCACTATACGTTTGAGCAGTTCTAATACTGTAAGCATGTTGAGACATGCAATTGTAAGGATTTTCCTGTTTGTCCAAGGTACACAACATCCATTACGGGCTCACCAATGCCCGTGCTACTTGGAACTTCCTTCCAGGTAGCGAATCGTTAACAACAACAACAACAAGCAGGGATAATCCTGGATAAGGTTTTTGTTTCAAAGAACTCTATATACAAATTGCTCAAACTGGGGAAAGGGCATTGCCCATTGCAATTACAATATTTGAAAAATTTCCATTGAAACTGAAATAATTGTCTTTTATACACAATTGATAAGTTCCAACACACGTTTGTTGGGGACAAGTTTGGGAGCCGGTCGGCCGAGCGGACAGCACACTGCACTTGTGATCCTGTGGTGCCCGGGTTCGATCCCGGGCGCCGGAGGAGAAAACAATGACACAGTTCATATTCGACCTATGGCCCCTGATTACCCAGTTACAAATAGGTACCTGGGTGTTAGTCAGCTGTCACGGCTGCTCTCCGGGGGGTGGAGGTCTGTCGTGGACCGGGCCGCGGGGACACTAAAGCCCAGAATATAACTCAAGATAACCCTATTGGTCTGCAAGCTCAAATTATATTTGGGCAGTTCCTCACGTAGAAATTCTAACAAGTCATCAACGGGTACTTTAGTGAATAAAGTAGTCACGTCAAAACTTACTAGTTTAAAATCAAAATTTAAATATAGTGTGGCTAGCGTATTAACTAAGTCTACATTGTTTGTTAAGTGTGAGTTGGAAATAGTACCAACTATAGGGGACAAAACTTTGAACAACCATTAGAGAGTTTATAAGCCGCCGAACCAACAGAACTAATAATCGGTCTTGCCGGATTATCTGGTTTACGGGTTTTTATAAGACCATACATGTAAGGTGGAGAGGGAGATCGACTTGTTAGCTT
>WNGS01164858.1:32990570-33030127 GCA_020271785.1 Procambarus virginalis
TAGTAAAATTGAGCCATTTAGAGAAAGATCTAAACTCACTCTGTATGATATGGCAACCTATCTTATTACCATGGGAAAATTACCTGAAATACTTGCACTGTATCCACATTTCGCTTCCAGTAGATGAACGACATACGAGATTCAGAAACAAGTAGTGTATTTTTGAAGACTAACAGGAAACAGAAGCCCCCCTATGACTCTGTAATGTCCCCCTTGGTCAAACTATTATGTATTAGCGATAAACCTACCATTAATGTATGATGACTTACTGTAAATATGTAGCTCTTGAAATAGCACTTTCTCTGTAACTACAGTGTAGCTGACATTGTAACTATAAGGTGTGAAGGATAGATGAAATTGTTTATGTAAATAATCTAAGATGAGGTCTGATAAAGACCTTTTGTGCCCTCTGTAATGCTTTTGCGCTACGGCTCACAGGATGAGTATGGGGTGCACAATAAACTAGCCGCCTTCGGCGGCAACAATCAAAATCAAAATCCCATCCTCCCCCGGGAACATTTTTTTTTTTTTTGAGATATACACAAGAGTTGTTACATTCTGTACAGCCGGAAACAGACCGGCGAGGATCCGGATGTACACTCAGCATTCCACAACACTTGCCGGCATTACTCTACCTTGCGTCAGGTGCTCTACACTATCTAGATATTCAAGAATGTACACTATCAAGATATTCAAGAATGTGTAACCAATGAGTGATGGGGGAAATACAGTTCCAGACATGCAGAGAGAGAGTCAGTCCTCAAATGTAAACATTGCCCAAAGCAACATTCCGTGAACGCTTTTGGTATATAATATTTTTGTGGGACACTTTTTCTTGGTACATATATATATTGTATACATTTTTTATGTACAGAAATGTTTCTTATTATGATGAGGTAAGTGGTTTGTGGCATGCGCTATAAGGAACGTGGAACGCACGCTGCATGAGTGTGGAACCATGCCACAGGCGCGTGGAACCATGCCACAGGCGCGTGGAACCATGCCACAGGCGCGTGGAACCATGCCACAGGCGCGTGGAACCATGCCACAGGCCTTACGCTTAACCTCAAATCACTGAACAGTGAAGTGAAGCGTCCAATCAGATTCTGCAAACCTCACGCGTGATTGCTCAATCCACTTGCATGATTGGTCCGCAAGCAACCAATTAAGACCCAACAGGCCAACTGATAGACTGCAATATAAGGCAGCCAACAGCCAGTTTAAATTAATAGGTGACATTTACATATACCCCAAGACCAATATTCAGCTTCTTGGTGTATATACATTAAGACTTTACTGTGTCCAGGAGTTAAGTATACTTGCTGGTTGGTCAGTAGGCACTTGTTTGACCTTAATAGCCCTGCAGGGGTATTAAAGGTC
Organism: Procambarus virginalis; assembly: GCA_020271785.1. Lineage (NCBI taxonomy): Eukaryota > Metazoa > Arthropoda > Malacostraca > Decapoda > Cambaridae > Procambarus > Procambarus virginalis. The sequence continues at coordinate 32,991,951 of WNGS01164858.1, forward strand.
ACACAAGTGCCTACTGGGCTTCAGACTCCAGCTTGACTAAGCCTTAGCTCTTACACTCGAACATAAAAATGTCAAGTGTGAGAACACTGTGTCAATGACATTGTAATTAATGTAAATGTTTCAAACATATATATAGAACCGTATAATAATATTACACTTATATTTTAAATGATAGGTAAATAACAGGCAGTGCTAACACTATTAAACAATTTGTGTAATGGATATGAAGTGTCACCGTTATTTGTTGATGTCTTTGGGCTATTTTCTGATACTTTTTTGCTGCCGTTCATACGGAGAGCTGCGGGTACTCGATAACCTATTGCGCACAGGCCGGGTTGTCTGCGGGTACTCGATAGCCTATTGCGCACAGGCCGCTTGTCTGCGGATACTCGATAACCTATTGCGCACAGGCCGCTTGTCTGCGGGTACTCGATAACCTATTGCGCACAGGCCGCTTGTCTGCGGGTACTCGATAACCTATTGCTCACAGGCCGGGTTGTCTGTGGGTACTCGATAACTCTTGCTGGCCAATCCCGGATACGTCGGCCCGTCTAACACTGTTATAACCAACGGTGGCCACTTTGTCCTCTCACTGGACCAAGTCAAGAGTTCTTAGACTGCCCAAGGTGAACTGCCTTCCTCAACTCAATCGCCTCCTTACATCACCTCTGTGAACATAAAACGTTATTAGCTAGAGACAGCATATTGGGTGACCCTATGATAACACTCTTCCACCGGGGAATTGACATTGTAAATTTTAGCCACAACCTAGATGGCATTGATCTCGATACGCCTCATCATCATCAACCTCCTCTTGTAACTAAGGCAGGAAACCGGAGCCTTTCATCGATGCCACGCCACCACCAACAGATGGCGTTGTCTGCGTAGCACCCAATACCGGGGAATTTGAGTACAGACTCATAGATGGCACTGAAATCGCCACCTATCAGGAAGTAGGTACCCAGTCAGCTTGTTATGAGGCTGCATTCTGAGTCTAATTCTCAGGTCTGAGGTCTGTAATTGGACCTCGTGGTTGGATGGACCTCGATATAAACCTAACGGGTATAAATATATTCTGGTTGCCTGTCCCCTGACACAATAAATTATTATTATAATTTATTGTTATTGAATTTATTATCGAATTATTATTTATCTCGAATTATTATTCGAGACTGTTCTCGAATCCATTGTTCATATAAACATTATTGTTACTAGCTCAAGACTGTAGCCTGCTTAGCTTAATGAGTTTTAAGGTTCGGTTCCTGAGCCCATTTATAGGAAAACAGAGGTCATCAGACAACTTGAATAACAAAAATTATTCCAGAGTTAGGTCAACTCACGTATCAGGAACGGTTGAGGGCCACAGCGCTAACAGTACTGCAAACCAGGCATGACAGGGCGGATCTCATTGAAACTTAAAATACTGAACATTTTGAAGGATGTTGATCCGGATAATTTCTTCATAAGGTCAGATGTAACACAAACAAGGAGCAACGGTTTCAAGCTCAACAAGCCACAATGAAGGACTGAGCACAGGAGATGCTTTTTCACCCATGAAAACCCATGGAAACGAAGACTCGCCGAAGCTGTTAATGCCAAAACTCATAATTTTAAAATCCAACTCGAAGAGATCATTATGGCAAATGGAGGTACCTTTGACAAGCCACCAGCTTCTTGTCTTCCTCGAGGTCACTAGTGTTGAAATTAAAATTGAAATAAGTTTATTGAGGTAAAATACACACAAAGGGATGAGGTAGCTCAAGCTATTGTCACCTCGTTCAATCCATCGTGTTAATACATACATAGACACACATCACAAGCAATAAACGTATTACCGAACATTCTGAGAGATAAACATATACATTTCCTCCTTTACACAAATAACTAGTGTTAGTGGCCCTTAGGGAAATTCAGGTTAAATTATGAAGGGTAGGGGAAGGGAACTATCAGAAGGTGACAAGACATTACGACTATACAGCATTTGAAAGGGGTCAGGATAAGGATTTGGGATGGGACGGGGGAAAGGAATGGTGTCCAGCCACTTGGAAGGTCGGGGAATGAACGCCGACCTGTATAAAGCTTCGCTTTACCGTCCATCCCAAGTCATGAACGGAGCGGATGGCGGCCTTCAGCTGTCGCCGCTCACCGCCCTTCGAAAACAATATGGACATTTGGTACACATATAATTACACTCGCTACTCAGTTCGTTAGAAATATATTTGTTAAGACTATGACGTAGTTGTTAAGTGTTTGGTACATCCATACTGCAGACAAGACGTGACGGATCATCATAGGTTAGGTTAGAGTGTCTTAAACTTCGTGTACGAAAGAGAGATAGCCCACCCCCTACATAGCTCGTCTTCTAATTTCTAAAGCTGTGTATATATCGTCAAATTAAGAAGCATTGGGTTAAGTTACATCGGGTTAGGTTAGATGTGTATAACTAAAAATAAATAAATACGTCCCAGGAGGGAGTAGCGTGGTGTACGAAATGTGTTGTATTGCTGAAGGTTGGTCCAGGTGCGGGAAGATGGAGGCGTCCGGCGCCCCGTCCTGCGAGCTCTCCGACAAGTCCAAGAGATACGACCGCCAGCTGAGGTGAAGTGTCATAAGGTCAGGGATATATACACCGAGAGCTCTACCCATTATCTCGGGGTATATACAGGGAGCGTGTATACTTTAGCCCCCTGGACGGTGTTGAGGAATAAAGTATGGTTGCTGGATGGTCAGTTAAATGTTGTTTGTGGCTTTAATAACTCCTCCAGAGGTTGATATGTCTTAAGATCAACACGAAACTGTCATACAATGGCGTATTCTCTCTCCCTCGGCGCTCTAGCTGTTGTATTTATGATGTATATTTGGTGAGGTTTGTTTGTTTATGTTTACGTCCAGTCAGCTGTCACCCGAGAGCTGCTGGGGGGGGGGGGAAGCTTAGCTTTGAAGGAGGTTACTAACCTCCAGGAGATTATGAGTAAGGTTCCTGTACAGTACTGTATGGTGGTTAAGTATCATGGTTAACGTGGTGGTGGTGGTTGTGGGGGTCAGTGGCCCCCATGGTCTGGCTGTGTGTGACTAGGGGGCCCCTGGATGGTGGTCTGTGACCACGGGCCCTGGATGGTTTTCTGGTCAACCAGGCTGTTAGATGCCACTGGTTGCAGTCTGATGCGTTTCCATCTCGTTCCTCGTGTAGCCTAAGTGTGGGTCAGGCCAAGAGTTGTGGGTTAAATTCCTATGGCAGAACAGAAGGTGATGTTTCCATTCACCTGATGACTTGTCACCTAGCAATAAGTAGGTAGCAGAGATTGGGGCGAGGGTTGATGGTTGCCGCTTGTCTGGTCGGACACTGTCCACAGGGGACCACGATGAACCAACCTTCCATGTCTCCTTACTCTAATTCACTTGCTCATTACTGTATTAATTATTGTTTTTTATGAAAAAGCATAAAATGCAAAAAAGTAATCTCAAATTTAAATTTTCCTTCCATTGGTACCCTGCTTCTGTACCTATCTAGCGGGTTCTACTTTTTGGATTAGTAACTACATGAATTTGAAAAATTTCTTGGTACCATATAATATCTAATTTTAGACTGGAATTGCAACAGAGGAAGGCAAATTGGTGCCAAACTTTAGCATGTCATGGTCCAGGGGGTTCAGGCATGTTCCTGGGGTTTCCCAGAATGCTGGTTCGATCCCTGTCCTGCTCCAAAGATTTTTCATGGATGTATCACGTTCTTGTGATTTCCTTGTGTATTCAGGCTAGACCTGGGTATATACCGATTTGGAATTAAGGTCGTTCATTTGTGGAATAAATTGCCAGGTAAATTTAAATAATAATAGCCATAATAATAATAAATATTTATGTAAGCGAAAGTATATACAGTACAGGTACATGCATACATAGGATTAAAGAACGAATGAATCATGGGTAGATAAAAGAATATGAATCATGGGTAGATAAAAGAATGTATGAATCATTGGGTAGGGCAGATACAATGCCTAAAGCCACTAATACAGTATGTGTTTCAGGCATAAAATTAAAAAAAACTAAAAACTGTACTTAAAACTAAATGAGAGAAAAAAATAATGAATTGAAGTAGATCAATAGAAAATGACAATTATTAAACAATCATTGGAACAACAAAAATATAAACAATATATTAAATTTACTACTTGTGCTTTCAGAGTTTGAGCTTTGGCTCTGGTTCCGCCGCTCAACTTTCAATCATCCAATATGTGTGGGGGGTGTGATGGAGGGTTGTGGGCAAGGGGAGGGGGGTATACATTTACGTCCATCCTGTGTGTTTATATGTACAATACTTCCATACTTCAGGCTTGTATTGGCGTCCCCCCCCAACTGTTGAAACTACAGACCTTCTCTAGGATACAACCACACAACAGTTGCCTAACTTGTACCTATTTATTATTTGAATACTTACTGCTTGTATCTGTTAATAGGTAACTTGTACCTATTTACTGCTTGGTGAATAGAGACATTAGATGAGAGGAAATGTGCATAACCATTTCTGTTCAGCCTGGGATTTGAACCTGGGATTCCTGATTGTGTCAAGAATGAACCCAACTGTACTACTGAGATATAAATTTTCTTGTGCATTAATTCAAGAATGATCCAGTGTTTTGTTACTTTAAATCTACTGACTAATTTTATTTAACAGAAATTCAGAATTTTTACATATTTTGACATTTACTGCACCAGAATCTTTACCACAGTTTATTGGGTTTTGCCAATATAATAGTTTTTAACCTTTCATTGCAATACTCTAAGCTACATTTGCTTAGGAAAGATGTTCACTGTGATAGACAAATTTTAGAAGTCATAAAATCAGTACAGTAGTTTCAACATTGTGGAACATTCATCCAGACATCTTGCTTTAGGAACAGGAGATTGGATATGATGTTGATATCATGACCTGGTGACAAGATACAAATATGACATGTCATCGTTCAAAAATTGGGCTGATGTTTATGGGTACTGTATTGTAATACTGTACTGTGTATATTTCTATTTTCAGATTATGGGGAGATCATGGACAGTCATCGTTAGAATGTGGCCATGTTTGTCTGATCAATGCCAGTGCAGCAGGAACAGAAACATTCAAGTCCCTAGTTCTGCCAGGCGTAGGAGCTATCACCATCGTTGATGATGCAAAGGTCACACCAACAGATGTTGGCAACAAGTAAGTCGAGAAACCGAATATTTTTTGTTGTTTTCAGCAATAGTACTGTACTTTGTATGCTATTTTACCATATGAAAATTGGTGGTTAATTTAGATGATTTCCTATGGCTTTGAGATTCCTGTAAGATTTGATGGGGCTTTTCTTGCAGTTGCTTCTCTTACTTTGTATTGTATCTTTTATTTGACTCATTACCAGTACAGTATTTGAATAATTTTTTCCTTTGGTATTTTCGTAATCGGGGTTGCTTATTTTTAGAATTTTTTTCTCCTTCTCTAGCAGATTTCTGTTTTGATAATATATTAAATATATATTAAAAGTTCCTTCATTTTGTTGCTGCTGCTGCTACTACTGTAGTATGTACAGTACTTGTATTATGATAAACTCCTCTTCCTTTTTCCTTGGATATTACTTTGTGGTAGATGCTGGTTGTGGGATGAAGGTAGCTCAGTAGCTAAGTGCCCTGAATGATCGAGAAGGCAGGTAAGGGTAGCTTGTGAAGCCCCTTGTGTGATAAATAAATGACAGATTGAATGTGTTCTAACCCTGTAAACTCTTCAGTCTCGCTTGACTTTCTCTTTGGGGTGCCAGTGTGAGATTAACCATCATTTTGACTGTGATTGTGATTTGTGAATTCATAACACTGTCTGCTATGTGTTTATTATTATTGTTATTTTTTTGCAGAATAAATGATCAGCTAATTATGGGGCTACTATAGAGAAATTTCACAGTGAATTTTATAAAAATCTAATCTCATCTTATTCTTGTTCTGCTAGGCAAATTGTTAGGATATCCTATCCCTGCCATTATCTTCTGCTGAATTGTTCTCTCTCTTGCAGCTCACCTTCAAGAGGGTTGACCATATTAGAATTCATCATATATTTTAACTAGGTTTTAGCACATCAGAAAATTTATTGGGTAATTATGGGAGTGAAGCAGCAAGGAATATGTGTGAGCAATGCATAGAAGGTGGTAGGGAATAAAGCTACAATACTTTACCAGATTTACCTGAGGCCTCGGCGAGGACAGGAAGCTGGCAGTTTGTCGAAGGTCCCCCATAGTTATGTAGGTTTGAATGTTTGACAATTTTAGGGGAAAACTCACTTGAAGTACTGTGCATGTAGTCATATTAAACAGTGGAGGATTTACTGGAGTCTGATGCTACTGGTTCTCCATGATGCTGTAACATGTGGAGGACATGGGAGTGGTTGCATGTTATTTTGATATCTTGACCTTCTTTACATGTACTGTACAGTAGGCCCTCGCATAGTGAGAGAGAGATGCATTCAAGTAAATTCTTGTGCTGTTCAAGAAACTTCTACAAGAAGTTAATGTCATGAGCTATGGGAAAAATAATGCATTCCATTGATCTCCACTTAATATAACATCAATCTAAACATTTCAAAGAAATAACATCACTCCATAACTACAAATATNAAGTTGACCCTGAGCAGCCGTGGAGTGCGGACGTGTCCCTCCGTGACTGCTAGGGTAGTCAGCCGTTTGATCGCCAGGTGGCGGGGCGTAGCTGCCCCCCCCACCCCCAGTGTTGTTGCCTGCCTGGCGGAGTGCAGACGTGGCAGGTGTTGGGTTCACCATGGGTGGTCCCCTACCAGCAATTAAGCGAGTGAACTCAATAGGCCTGGAATTCTCTGGCCGTGCTGGGTATCCTGAGGTAGCGGAGGTGCTGTGCGACTTGCTGCATATCCCGGTGCTAGATGTCGACGGGATTGAGCTGGTGACTGCGCATCGCGTTGTCATCAAGCTGGCGACGGAGGAGGTATACCGTGCCTTCCTCAGTCGTTACGAGGGGCGCTCGCTGTCCTTGCCGGGAGGTACCGGCTCCGTCTCCATATCAGACCGGAGTGGTGCGCTGACCTATGTCAGCGTGCATGGGGCGCCCCTGGAGTTTCCCGAAGAGCTTCTGCGACGTTATTTCCAGCGATTTGGGCCCGTAGTCAGTGTGAGGGTGAACACGTTATCCTCCGGGAAGTATGCCGGGAGGCGGACGAATATTCGCACCTTGGGCATGCGTCTGCGGTCGGACATTCCGTCTTCGGTCCGGCTTCTGGGATGCTACATCCGGGTGTACTATGCCCGGCAGCCTCGGACCTGTTTCCGGTGTGGCTTGTTGGGGCATCAGGCTGCAGGGTGCGAGGCAGATCCGGTTGCACCTGTCAACCTCTTTCGGGAAGAAGATTTCCCTCCGCTTCCCCTGGACGAGGACTTCGGGGATGCGGAGCCCGCCAGGCTCGTTGATGCGACTCCCCCGGCGTCCCCTGCCGTTTCCCCGGATATCGCCGGACCTCCTCCGGCTGTTGCGATGAGATCGGTGGATTCCCCTGATCCTGTTAGTGTGCCTGTCCCTGCTGCTCCAGTGGCCCGTTGTACTGCGCCCTCCTCAGCGCATGCTCACCTGTCTTCCGATGCTGCGCCTGGCCCTGTCTCCTCAACTCGGGTCCCGGATGCTGAAGTGGCTGTGGGGTCCCCGGTTGTGTGTGGTCCGGTTCCCCCTGCGGTTGAGGCTGCTGCGGTCGTCAGACGAGGCCGCGCGGCTTGTGATGCCCGTGGGTCTGGGTCCGCTTCCGGTTCCGAAGATGTGCGCCCGGTGCCCAAGCGGTCCAGGCGATCGTCTACTGCATGGGCTGATGTGGTGGATTCTGACGTTGAGGGGTTCTCGGGGATTGAGGTCGTGGACGCTGACGTCCATGTACCTGCTGATGCCGAGGATTGTGTCTATGATTCGCCTCCTGTGGCTTCTTCGGCAGTTCCCCGCAGTGGGGGGTAGTTGCACCTCCAGATGTTGGTGAAGGGGGTGCGGGTGCAGGTCGGGACCTCGTGTTGGTTCTGAAAAAGGATGTTCGGAGCGAAGAGCCCCCCGGGTGTCGCGTCCGGTGGTTGCTGCGCAGCCCTGTGAGGCTGCCGCGGTTACAAGTGCGCTGCCCGTTGCCTGCGCCGGTAAGAAGAAGCCTATCCCGTTCATCTTAGCCAACGGCGTGGAGTATCATGCGACGTCCAACCCTATAGTTATTACCTTTCATAACATAGTGGAGCCTATTCCGTGGTGCCCCACGACTGTCTGGGTTCCGGCGTATAAGGTATTTGCTAAGGGTGTGCCGATTTCGATGCCCGATCCTCGGACGACCCTTAGTCTCCCTATTCCGGAACATATTCTGGCGATATGGGAGGCGTATTGTACTCTTTTCCCGGCTGCAGAGTGGCCGGAAAAGTATGCACAGGACTGATAGTCTGTGTGCTTGCGGTTTCTATCGGGTGTATCTTGGATTTTAGTCTGTTATGTGATGTATGTTATGTGATGTGTATTGTGTGCCCTTCAGGCCGAGGTTTTCTAAATGTCCCTGTTCTTTTGGCTATGCCTTTTCATGATCTATGTTTCTTTATTTTGTTGTATTCTGTGCTCTTTTGGCTATGCCTTTTCATGTTTAATGTTTCTTTACTTTGTTGAATTATGTGCCCTTCTGGCTATGATGTGCGATCTCTGTTCTTGAATTATTATTTCTTCTCTGTTTAATTTGTGTATTGAAGTGTATTTTGGGTCTCGGTCCTTCAGGCCGGTGTTAGGTTTGTTTGTTGGGTACCGATAGTTTTTGTACTGTTTGCTATGAGCCTGTGTTTTTTCCCTTGCATTTGTTTATCCTTGTACTGCTTTTGTTTATATTTTTTGCTGAATGTGTTTACCTTTTGTTCTGTGTTTTTCAGTACATTTTTGAGTTTGTACTTTGTTATGCTGTGCTGTCGGCCCTTCTGGCTGATGGGTTTTGTTCTCTGTGGTTTATACTGTGTTTCTTTGTTTTTATTGTATTTAATTTGCATGTTTGCATGTAAAAATAAAAAAAAAAAAAAAAAAAAGTCAAGTTCTATATATTTACATTATATCATTATCCATGAAGGGTAGGTCTTATCGCTAATAACATATTGTTTGAGCAGCGAGATATTATAGTCATTGGGGAGCTGGTGTTAGTACTACTCTTCACAATACACTACTTGCTTCTCATATGTTGTTTATCTACTGAAAAGCGAAATGGAAACAATGCAAGGATTTCATTTATTTTATCCTTAGTAATTAGACGATTTGCCATTTCATACAACGTGAGTTTAGATTTATTTGTAAATGGCTCAATTTTACTACATCCAAGATATAGTGTTCGAGTGTGTGTCCCTGTCTTTGTCTACACACTTTACACTTTACTTTATCTAGATCCCTATACGAGCCGAACTGCCAGAGATACTTGTAGCGAAGTCTATTCGAGCTATGACAACGTTTGTTAATCTGCTGCTGTAGTTATTTACCCTATACACATGTTTTACTCGACACATTTCAACCCTGAAATGCAAGCTTGACACAGCTTGCATTGTGGATGCCCAGTTACTAACTTATATTCCTTTGAATTGTGCTTCCATCGGGCTGATGAACAATAACAGCACTTCCTGCCCTCCCTGTAGCTGTATTTAGTGATCCGTCAGAGTTTATGGTCCGTGCGAAGATGTTTTTAGTTTGTATATTGTGAATGTGTCCTATGGTGCTTAATTTAGCAGCAAGCCGAGCATGAGGGTTGTTTGTGATTAGTTTCTTGGTGGAGTATGCAAGGGTCAGGATGTCAAAGGTACTATCTGCCAGGGTGGAAGGAAGTGCTGTACTCTTTCATCTGTATATACATCGTGCAGTCCCATTAATGTAACGAGTGACTTCTGAATCCATTTAGACTTGCTGGTTCCATTATGTATGTGTTCTAGCTGTTCAACTGACACAATGTTGCTCTTGTTATCACGCAGAAGTTTTAGTTCCATTATATGATAGAATATTTGAAATCAATCTTGAATGTCAAGTATATTTAATTCTTTCCGCATGTTGAGAACTTTGGTAGTTATTTGATAACTACCAAAGTTATAGGACAGCCAAATATATTTCCGAGCGCTTCATTTTGCATTTTTTTCCAATCAATACTTGTCATTTAGCAGGACTAAAGTTGGTGCACGATAGTCTATCAGAGACCTTATATATGCTAAGTACATCATTTTTGCTATTCAAATATTAGCACCCTATTTAGGGCTGTACCCCACTACTGTTTTGAGAGCCTTGAGTCTGTCTACATTGTTGATGTAACTTATTGACTGCAGTTGAGATACAAGGGACAGACACCAAGGTATTTGAAATTAGAGACACTCTATTGGTATGTTATCTATATTTAATTTTCATGGTCCACTTTCACGATTACCAATTTGTCTGTTAAATACCTTAGTTTTAGCAGCGTTAATTAAAAGACCAAGTTTTTCACAAGTTGTATGTATTCAATTTATGACTGCATTTCGCGGTGGGTTTTAGTATGTACAAGGATATCTTTTATAGCCGATAGTGATGTTTGCCGGACTAGTTGGGATTGATTTAAGTATGGCATTAATTAGAACATTAAAGAAGGTATGCCTTAGTACTCATCTTTGTGGGGTGCCTAATTGTATTTAATTTCACTCGTGTAGCCTTGGAACAGTGCAGAGGACTTCCGGTTGGTAAAATAGCCCGGTATCCATTGTAATAAATGTCCTATATCCATTCTTGCTAATTCATACATAATCACTTCCCTATTAGCAATATCAAAAGGCATTTTTTAATTCAAGAAATGTTGTGTACGTGTGCCTTTTATCGCCATGCAACAGTGAGAAAGGTTGTGATACCGTTGGGTACTCTTTTACCATGTGTGGAAACCACTGATATCAGATGACATGTGCTCTAACTCTATACAATAATCTATTGAGAACAATTCTGTCAAAGGTTTTGGTATCTTTGATTTCCTGGGTCATTGAGTTTTGCAGTGGGAACTACATTACACTAGTAATGGTTCCTTAAATTCTCTATATAAATAAGTTAACAAATTTCATACGATCCTGGCTCCCAGATGAAACAATGGGGCCAGGGTTGTAACAATCAAATCTCTCAAAATCAACATTCTTCTTTTCCTCACCCAATGCTTCCGGTAGATATTTTCATGTCTATTGAATATCATTTGTGTTAAATAGTTGAGAATAGGTAATAAATAAATTCTCTTTCGTTAATTTTATTGATCAGAAAATTACATAGAACTTTTAGTAATATTAAATAAATACACGTAGGAATATTATAAATATGGAGAAAATTTCTTGCAGAGGCTTCTAAATTCAATAAACTATTAATGTATGCCCAAATAAAACTGCAAAAGTAGGTGGCGATGTATGCATACATTACTCTAAACATTTTCATTTTTTCCGTCATTGGGCGTTTTTCACTCCAGGAAAGAATGTTCGGGAGGTCGGGAAGGCGATCACAAGAGTCGTGATCCAGAGGGAGGCGGGCGAAGGGATCGGAGGGGGCGGGGCTCTGAAGCAGCAGGCTGACCAATGTTGACGCGTCTATCACTATCTTTGTGAAATGCAGCAGTATCGGCGCCTCCATCACCAGCAGCGTCACGCTCTCTCCGCGACGATTCCCAACATGGTACTGGGAAATAATCTAAAGGCAATTCGTAATCTGCCGCCATCTTGCCAACTAGACAGATACTGCGTGGTTAATTCGCTGAACTTTATAAACTAATCTGGATTTTTCCTGTTCTGATTTGGTTTTATAAGTACTATTTAAGTCATCGACGAGAAACGTAATTGGTTTCATCCTCATCTTTTAACATTGTGCCGAATGTAACTGTAGAAGCTGTGACAGCAGTCAGGGAAGCTGCACTACACTGAGCTAGGCTAGTGCATCCATAAACTACCATAGTGGGTGGTGTTAGGGCCACTTGGACCAGTAACCGGGTTCTTGCCATTATAACCTCTTCGTCCTTGTCCAACTCCAAGTCAGTGGTAAGTTTAAGAACTGGCTGTGGCAAGTAATAAAACAGGAAAAAAAAGGGGGAGGGGGAATAAACTATACACAATTCCACCTTCACCACTATATATAACAAATTAAGTATTACTATACATATTTACAAAGGGTCACTTTCACTCAGGACAATACATTGGCAGTGTTCATCAATCCCGGTGAATTTAATTTCCAGGTACACGTCGTCCACACCTAATGGCAAACACCGGCGAGTTCACCTTCTGCAACATGGGCCAGTCCACACACACACCGTATGTTTACAATGTGCCAATACCCCACCTCCACTCTCCATATACACACTGGCAGAGGGCTTCAGCAACACGTTGACAGGCGTCTCAAACAATCACATACAGGGGGTAGCCAACACCCTGGCAGAAGTCTCTAACAGCTCGCTAGCAGCACTTTTCAACAGACGCACAACTGTCTTCGTGTAACTCTTCCTGGCCAATCCCGGGTACGTCGGCCCATCCAACACCACATAAACCAGCAGCTAACATACTGCTATAACCGACGGCGGCCACTTTGCCCTCTCACAGGACCAAGTCAAGAGTTTTGGATAGCCCAAGGTGAACTGCCTCCTCGACGCAATCACCATTCTTTGTCACCTCTGTGAACATAAAACTTCATTAGCTAGACAGACAGTATACTGGGTGACCCTAGGATAATACCCTTCCACCGGGGAATTGACATTGTAAATTGAAGCCACAACCTAGATGGCGTTGATCTCGATACGCCATCCACCAGAGGTCATCATCATCGACCTCTTCTTCTAACTGGGACAGAAAACCGGAGCCTTTCGCTGTGTTGCATCAAATACCGGAGAGTTGGAGTGCAGATCCATAGATGGCGCCGAAATCGCCACTCCACACTTCCGCGACGGTGTCGATACCAAGTCGATACCGCGACGGTGTCGAGCGGGGCAAGTAGCGCGGCTATGGTGAGCCCGTAACTTACCTGGCACAGGAGCGGGGCAGTAACAGTGGTGTAGTCACCACTTACTATACAGATCTGAAACGTACTGTAATATATATGTAGCATTTTCCCCAACGCATATGTAGCAAAGTATGCGTGGGGAACGGCGGGGATTTTAGCTCACTCTAATCTACTCCGTTGAAACCCTGGATACTCTCAATGTTCACCGACCCCGAATTGTGGGATATCCTGAAGGAACGTCTCTGGCAAAATGCTGACAATACAAATCTTTTCCAGACGGATATACGGGAACCAGAACCAGAACACGAGTTTGTATAGAACTTTGAAACAGGCTGTCGTCGATCTCTACATTTCCTCGTCCGTTTGTCACTGTCATTTAACTGTCTGTGCACATTTTTTCGCTTTTTTTTTCTCCTGGTCATTGCTACCTGAAAAGTCCTGGATTCGTATTGTCCACCATCCTCACTCACTGACTCTGCGGACATGGCACAATGTCTCATAACAATGTAGTTATGATGGTTACAGTGATAATGGGTGTGTGTAGTTAAGCTGGCTTCAGTGATGACGTTACATTTTGGTGAGAGACGTAGAATGAAGGGCGGCTGGTGCTGTGTATAACTGAATGATAGGCACAAGTAGTGGAACTGACAAGTTAGACAATATTAGATACAAATTATTTACAGGCAATTCGGTGACAGCAGTGACGTCTGCATCTCAGCTTTCTATTACAATAACGGTGATATTTTATATAGGCTGCAGCATATAGATTAAAACTGGATAAAGTTATATTCGGAAGATATACAGGTAAACATTGTCCTGTAATAGTTTTGTGAACGACTAGAAATCTGTCTCCAGTAACAAGATTTGCCGTAATTATGCAAGTAGGCCTACTTGCTGTGTACATCTTGATCATATATTTAGTATTTTTCATCAGCGTAAGACTGTTTATGATACCCGCGTTACTTTGTCAGGCAGACTAGACTGTACCCATCAGCTTTACATACAACTTCTCACATTTAATATGTAGCTCGTCTTAAATAACAAGAACATCGTCAGGTCCTTGTACTCTGCTGCCCACCACCTCTTATATGGCAACCCGTCCTCGCAAATTCGTATAGTCAATGTTGACTTATTAGTTACGTGCATAGGTGACATACTAAACATAATAGTTTCCCTTGAAAAGCTTCATAGAAAACACCGACCTTACCTAACCTACTTAGTATGTTAAAATAAGCATCTTATAGCTTCGTAATTACAATTGTTACTTAACCTATTATAGGTATAGGTTAGGTAATAATTGTAATTACGAAGCAATAAGATGCTTATCTTACCATACTAAGTAGGTTAGGTAAGGTCGGTGTTTTCTATGAAGCTTTTCAAGGGAAACTATTATGTTAAATATGTCACCTATGCACATATTTAATAAGTCAATATTGACTATACGAATTTGCGAGGACGGGTTGTATATGTAGCCTAGCCACTTAACCTCCGAAGAAATTGCCTCACTGTCCTCGTAAGGGCGAAACTTCATTGGTGTCAGGATATTGTTGATCTGTGCTACGTTCAGTTGCTATGCTGACATTAAGAAATATATGTTGCAAGTGTCCCTGGAGAAGGTATGCTTAGCTTGCATCATGCATAAAGCTGATATGATTACAAAAAACAGCATTGGCTGCAAATCTGGTGAATTTCGTCCAAGGTCGTGAAGGCTCATTGTGATCACAACAGTACTACTTGAGCTGTATGTTTGACAAATCTCTCACCTGTCCATGGAGGACAGAAGAAAATGTATATACCACAGACGTGGCCACACATTGTAAATGTGTGGCCACGTCTGTGATAGAAAATAATAATATTAATAATAATAATAATAATTATTTTTATTATTAACTGTAAATCTGGCTAAACTAAGCCCGGGAAAAAAAAAAGTATATATGATGCCACTATAATATTATGAACTATAAGCCTGGCGAAGTTGCGCCAAGGGAGACAACTATAGGGTTTTTTTCTGGGATATTCCTGTGCGGGCCAAAGCCTAGGGCTGGCCCGCTATAGCTATCTATAAGGTCTGATTCATTTATTTATTATGCACCCCATAGCCATACCGTGGGCAGTGGTGAAAACGGTTACAGATGCACATAAATGGGTTCAGGAACTGAACCCCCTGAATATATATAGGGGGGGTCAGGAACTGAACCCCCCCCTATATATATATATAATCAATGATCCTACTCGACGACAGTAACAGCCCCGCTCCTGTGCCAGGTAATTCCACCACGAGCTCATCATAGCCCGTGCTACTTTGAACTTTTTGTTCCCAGTAGCTGAATCTAAAACATCATCATCATCATCATGAACCCCATAGTTCGTTTAGCTAAGCAAATGACAATCTTGTGAAGCTAGTTACACAATTGTTAATATTTACATTGACGTAAACTTTAAAGCCAAAAGCTGTCGTACTAGAAAATGCTAGCGGCTCGCGAAATAGACATAATCTGTTGGTGGGTCCTCTGGTAGGTTAGGATAAGACACTTGACAACAAATTCTTGACGTTGGGGACACTGGCGAGAACTAGCTGTTCTTAGAGGGGGGGAATGGCGGCCCTGAAGCTATATAGAAGCCTAGCCCTCGAAGTAGCTAGGGAAGGAAGGAAGGAAGGAGGAAGGGAACCAGATAACTCGATGAAGAGATTACAGAAGCAAAATCAATCAACAATTATAGAAATATATGTATGAGAAGACATTTTTAGGTTGGAAGTCATTGCATTAGACCACCAATGGTTGGAGAGAGGGGACCCAAGAGCTGAAGTTGAATCCTACCAGCGCAAATAGTTCAGTACACAAACCCACACCTGTTGTCAAGACTGCTCGTTTAAATAAAATAGTCTCAACAAATAAAGGTGGCATCTGAGGTCAACATGCTCCCACAAAGTAGTTGTGTGATCTCTCTCAGGCCTGGGAGTTTTGTTCCCCGGCAACTCTGTAATTAAATTAGAGGCTCATACAATCTTCAGGGATGTTTCCGGATCTAATTAATGTCAGCAACGTCAGAAAAATACGTTATCTGAAGGCACAGGCTTCTAGGGTCTCGTGGGTAACGCTCTGCAAAGATACTAAGCAGTTTTTTCTATTATATATGAGGTACATCTGCATTAATGCAGCTACCCTAGACTATATGAAGTGGAGTACAGTGTGTCAAAAAAGCTAACTACGTGATGCTAAAAAATCCCATCACACAGATGGTTAGTCATACAGAGGCACACAGAAACTAACAACATAATATTATAGTGTTAGTTTATATGTACTGATGATATTTATAATTACGTATGGTTTCATAAAAGTTTGCCGCAGATATTTTAGTAATGCCATTTTCTTATCTTTTTACGCATGGGCCCCAAAATATATAGTGCAAGCTGTGGGCCCAATAGTGTACAAACTAAGTCTTTATGGATATGATAGCTTTGAAAATTTACACATTCCCGAACTAATTAATATTAACAGCGAAAGTTAGGAAAGTTAGTACGTGTTGTATCGTTCGCTTGTGATACGTAAACTCTAGATCGTAAAATCTAGCCTTGCGTAATCGTGTGAACGGACTGTCATGTACGTTGAAGATCACATACTGCGTTGCGTTAGTCTTCTGTTCTTAGAATAACACACTCCTTGTTAAACATACTGTATTTTAATATAATTATTTCTCATTTGTCTGATAAACAGGCAATGAGGAGTTTACTGTGAGACGCCTGGGGTTTAAAACTCGCTCAATAATAGGGAGAAAATTATACTCAAGAGCTTAGACATTCCATCAGGGCACTTCGAGAACAGTGCACCAGGAGAGCTTTCCATCCCAGCTATGAAGGCTATGACTTCCGGCATCGATTCCTAGGGTGGGGGGGTCAAGGTCCCCGCAGCCGGCCTCTGATCAGCCTTCCCACTCAGCGAGGCTCCCTTCAACACAAATTTTATATTGCAATTCCTAGTCCTCTCTTTCCTGTTGGATTATGGTTATTGACTTAGCGAAGATCCTCAAATCTAGGCACACCTCTTCTCGTTCAGTGTTCGGCTAAACTCTTGGCGAGGCGGTATTATGCCACCAATATAGATACTGACCGACTAACAAGTTTACTTTACCCACACCTAAAGTAAACTTTATGTATATGCATCGAATATAAAGAAATGAGATTGATGAAGATTAAGCCACCCAAAAGGTGGCACGGGCACAAATAGCCCGTTAGTGGTGGCCCTTTGGAGCCATTACCAGTATCATTAGCTGATACTAAGAGATCTGTGGAAAGTACGACTGCACCCTACGGAGAGGTCGTGACCTCTCGATCAAGAAATAAACCTCTCGGTGCATATATAGTTGTCAAGGCATAGTTAAAATTAAGTAAACTATGATACTATGTACATCTTCTATCATATTCACATTAAAAGTAAGGCAAGTGAATAACAACAAATTATTACTGTATTATATTTGATGATTTGTGCAAAATTATTTGTACGATCAGTTTTCTACAATAAATTGATTCAATTTTATTGGGCAAAATCTGGAAAACCTGAGAGTATTGTAGCCGGTTGGACCGGTAATAACAGTGGAGGAGAGACTCAAATGTCGCAACAGTAATGTAACACTCACAAATTCCGCCTCACTCTCTCTACGCTATTTTAACATTAACACACCACCATTTAACATTTAAATTAAATCTCGTCTCTCCTGCAGGGCGTGAGTAATGTGATTTATTAAAACATATTATACTGCTGCAATGGCATTATGAAAATTTTCCACTTCCAAGATTTGTTACGCTTTATGTAATATATATATACTTATTTTAATGGTAATATACACGGAAAGGTGTATCCAGCTTTACGGTGTTTATACACAGAGTTTACTTTGGTTGTAGACTATGTTCATGGCTGAAGCATACTTGCTGGTTGGTCAGCAAGGTATTGTGCGAGCCTAGTAACCCTCTCGCAGGTTTCATAGGCCTTAAACTCATATCTGTAACAACTGGTAATATTAGTTGATTTCAGGTATTCTATTGTACATTATTCAATGTTATTTCACTGCGTTTTAGTGCATATTATCCACGTTTATTTCACTGTTATATAATACATTCTCCCAATCAATATTTCACGGGGTTTTATACACATTAAATATGTTATTGCACAGCGTTTATAATACAATATCTAATGTTTATTAAGTTTAGTTTATAATATATTATCCAATGTTTATTTTACTATATATATATTTGTAAGCTAGTCAGGATATATTTCACCTTTTAAACGCTCATTAATCACATCATGTGTAAAAGAACAGATACAGTTTATGTAGGATAAACGTAATTGTATGCATATAAGTAACTAGGTTAGCATTTAAAAACACAACAATCATCTTCTATGATTGATTGTTCAATATATCACTGAACTATGTATATAGATCTCTATGGAGGAACCATGAACCCTGTCCATGGAAGAAAGAAGAAATGTATATATGCTGGTTAGTATGGTCTGTCGAAGGAAAAAGAAATGTATTTCATTATACATTATCTAATGTTATGGCATGAGTTATTAAGCATTATCCAATGTTTATTATCATAGATTACCTAACATTCCAGCGACGTTGTATGCATACAATAACCTAGTCCAATGATGTCATTGACGTCAGCTTCAGACCTCTGGATTTGTTTTAGTGGATATTCCGGCTTGAATTATATTAAAAAAAAAATAATTCATAGACGAAACAAGGCGACATGTCAACGAAATATTTCGGAATGTAAAATTTACATAATAACAGTTAAATTTAACAAACACATTCATCAGCAACGCAAAGTTGGGAAGTCACGTTGACGAAGCAGCCTATTCATTCCTGAGATTTAGGACAGAAAAAGTCCTATCCGTCTTCCCCTTGCCTCAGAGAGGGGGAGATAGCATACTATATGTATCCCCTTGCCTCCGAGAGGGGGGAGATAGGACACTAGTGTCCTATCTCCCCCTATCTCGGAGGTAAGGGGATATATATCCCCTTACCTCCGAGAGGGGTAGATAGCATACTATATGTATCCCCTTGCCTCCGAGAGGGGTAGATAGCATACTATATGTATCCCCTTGCCTCCGAGAGGGGGAGATAGCATACTATATGTATCCCCTTGCCTCCGAGAGGGGGAGATAGCATACTATATGTATCCCCTTGCCTCCGAGAGGGGGAGATAGCATACAACATGTATCCCCTTACCTCCGAGAGGGGGAGATAGCACACTATATGTATCCCCTTACCTCCGAGAGGGGGAAGATAGCATACAGTATGTATCCCCTTACCTCCGAGAGAGGGAGACAGCGTCCCTCTCAACCTTAGGACACAGAGACCCTCCCATCCTCCCCCAGGAACATCGCCGGAAACAGACCGGCGAGGATCCGGATGTACACTCAGCATTCCACAACACTTGCCGGCATTACTCTACCTTGCGTCAGGTGCTCTACACTATCTAGATATTCAAGAATGTACACTATCAAGATATTCAAGAATGTGTAACCAATGAGTGAAATACAGTTCCAGACATGCAGAGAGAGAGTCAGTCCTCAAATGTAAACATTGCCCAAAGCAACATTCCGTGAACGCTTCTGGTATATATATAATATTTTTGTGGGACACTTTCTTGGTCCATATATATATTGTATACATTTTTTATGTACAGAAATGTTTCTTATTATGATGAGGTAAGTGGTTTGTGGCATGCGCTATAAGGAACGTGGAACGCACGCTGCATGATTGTGGAACCATGCCACAGGCGCGTGGAACCATGCCACAGGCGCGTGGAACCATGCCACAGGCGCGTGGAACCATGCCACAGGTGCGTGGAACCATGCCACAGGTGCGTGGAACCATGCCACAGGCGCGTGGAACCATGCCACAGGCGCGTGGAACCATGCCACAGGCCTTACGCTTAACCTCAAACAAATCACTGAACAGAGAAGTGAAGCGTCCAATCAGATTCTGCAAACCTCACGCGTGATTGCTCAATCCACATGCATGATTGGTCCGCAAGCAACCAATTAAGACCCAACAGGCCAACTGATAGACTGCAATATAAGGCAGCCAACAGCCAGTTTAAATTAATAGGTGACATTTACATATACCCCAAGACCAATATTCAGCTTCTTGGTGTATATACATTAAGACTTTACTGTGTCCAGGAGTTAAGTATACTTGCTGGTTGGTCAGTAGGCACTTGTTTGACCTTAATAGCCCTGCAGGGGTATTAAAGGTCACACAAGTGCCTACTGGGCTTCAGACTCCAGCTTGACTAAGCCTTAGCTCTTACACTCGAACATAAAAATGTCAAGTGTGAGAACACTGTGTCAATGACATTGTAATTAGTGTAAATGTTTCAAACATATATATAGAACCGTATAATAATATTACACTTATTTTTTAAATGATAGGTAAATAACAGGCAGTGCTAACACTATTAAACAATTTGTGTAATGGATATGAAGTGTCACCGTTATTTGTTGATGTCTTTGGGCTATTTTCTGATGCTTTTTTGCTGCCGTTCATACGGAGAGCTGCGGGTACTCGATAACCTATTGCGCACAGGCCGGGTTGTCTGCGGGTACTCGATAGCCTATTGCGCACAGGCCGCTTGTCTGCGGGTACTCGATAACCTATTGCGCACAGGCCGCTTGTCTACGGGTACTCGATAACTCTTGCTGGCCAATCCCGGATACGTCGGCCCGTCTAACACTGTTATAACCAACGGTGGCCACTTTGTCCTCTCACTGGACCAAGTCAAGAGTTCTTAGACTGCCCAAGGTGAACTGCCTTCCTCAACTCAATCGCCTCCTTACATCACCTCTGTGAACATAAAACGTTATTAGCTAGAGACAGCATATTGGGTGACCCTATGATAACACTCTTCCACCGGGGAATTGACATTATAAATTTTAGCCACAACCTAGATGGCATTGATCTCGATACGCCTCATCATCATCAACCTCCTCTTGTAACTAAGGCAGGAAACCGGAGCCTTTCATCGATGCCACGCCACCACCAACAGATGGCGTTGTCTGCGTAGAACCCAATACCGGGGAATTTGAGTACAGACTCATAGATGGCACTGAAATCGCCACCTATCAGGAAGTAGGTACCCAGTCAGCTTGTTATGAGGCTGCATTCTGAGTCTAATTCTCAGGTCTGAGGTCTGTAATTGGACCTCGTGGTTGGATGGACCTCGATATAAACCTAACGGGTATAAATATATTCTGGTTGCCTGTCCCCTGACACAATAAATTATTATTATAATTTATTGTTATTGAATTTATTATCGAATTATTATTTATCTCGAATTATTATTCGAGACTGTTCTCGAATCCATTGTTCATATAAACATTATTGTTACTAGCTCAAGACTGTAGCCTGCTTAGCTTAATGAGTTTTAAGGTTCGGTTCCTGAGCCCATTTATAGGAAAACAGAGGTCGTCAGACAACTTGAATAACAAAAATTATTCCAGAGTTAGGTCAACTCACGTATCAGGAACGGTTGAGGGCCACAGCGCTAACAGTACTGCAAACCAGGCATGACAGGGCGGATCTCATTGAAACTTAAAATACTGAACATTTTGAAGGATGTTGATCCGGATAATTTCTTCATAAGGTCAGATGTAACACAACCAAGGAGCAACGGTTTCAAGCTCAACAAGCCACAATGAAGGACTGAGAACAGGAGATGCTTTTTCTCACCCATGAAAACCCATGGAAACGAAGACTCGCCGAAGCTGTTAATGCCAAAATTCATAATTTTAAAATCCAACTCGAAGAGATCATTATGGCAAATGGGGTACCTTTGACAAGCCACCAGCTTCTTGTCTTCCTCGAGGTCACTAGTGTTGAAATTAAATTGAAATAAGTTTATTGAGGTAAAATACACACAAAGTGATGAGGTAGCTCAAGCTATTCTCACCCCGTTCAATCCATCGTGTTAATACATACATAGACACACATCACAAGCAATAAACGTATTACCGACATTCTGAGAGATAAACATATACATTTCCTCCTTTACACAAATAACTAGTGTTAGTGGCCTTAGGTAAATTCAGGTTAAATTATGAAGGGTAGGGGAAGGGAACTATCAGAAGGTGACAAGACATTACGACTATACAGCATTTGAAAGGGGTCAGGATAAGGATTTGGGATGGGACGGGGAAAGGAATGGTGTCCAGCCACTTGGAAGGTCGGGGAATGAACGCCGACCTGTATAAAGCTTCGCTTTACCGTCCATCCCAAGTCATGAACGGAGCGGATGGCGGCCTTCAGCTGTCGCCGCTCACCGCCCTTCGAAAACAAATGGACATTTGGTACACATATAATTACACTCGCTACTCAGTTCGTTAGAAATATATTTGTTAAGACTATGACGTAGTTGTTAAGTGTTTGGTACATCCATACTGCAGACAAGACATGACGGATCATCGTAGGTTAGGTTAGAGTGTCTTAAACTTCGTGTACGAAAGAGAGATAGCCCACCCCTACATAGCTCGTCTTCTAATTTCTAAAGCTGTGTATATATCGTCAAATTAAGCAGCATTGGGTTAAGTTACATCGGGTTAGGTTAGATGTGTATAACTAAAAATAAATAAATACGTCCCAGGAGGGAGTAGCGTGGTGTACGAAATGTGTTGTATTGCTGAAGTTGGTCCAGGTGCGGGAAGATGGAGGCGTCCGGCGCCCCGTCCTGCGAGCTCTCCGACAAGTCCAAGAGATACGACCGCCAGCTGAGGTGAAGTGTCATAAGGTCAGGGATATATACACCGAGAGCTCTACCCATTATCTCGGGGTATATACAGGGAGCGTGTATACTTTAGCCCCCTGGACGGTGTTGAGGAATAAAGTATGGTTGCTGGATGGTCAGTTAAATGTTGTTTGTGGCTTTAATAACTCCTCCAGAGGTTGATATGTCTTAAGATCAACACGAAACTGTCATACAATGGCGTATTCTCTCTCCCTCGGCGCTCTAGCTGTTGTATTTATGATGTATATTTGGTGAGGTTTGTTTGTTTATGTTTACGTCCAGTCAGCTGTCACCCGAGAGCTGCTGGGGGGGGGGGGGGGGAGGGGAAGCTTAGCTTTGAAGGTGGTTACTAACCTCCAGGAGATTATGAGTAAGGTTCCTGTACAGTACTGTATGGTGGTTAAGTATCATGGTTAACGTGGTGGTGGTTGTGGGGGTCAGTGGCCCCCATGGTCTGGCTGTGTGTGACTAGGGGGCCCCTGGATGGTGGTCTGTGACCACGGGCCCTGGATGGTTTTCTGGTCAACCAGGCTGTTAGATGCCACTGGTTGCAGTCTGATGCGTTTCCATCTCGTTCCTCGTGTAGCCTAAGTGTGGGTCAGGCCAAGAGTTGTGGGTTAAATTCCTATGGCAGAACAGAAGGTGATGTTTCCATTCACCTGATGACTTGTCACCTAGCAATAAGTAGGTAGCAGAGATTGGGGCGAGGTTGATGGTTGCCGCTTGTCTGGTCGGACACTGTCCACAGGGGACCACGATGAACCAACCTTCCATGTCTCCTTACTCTAATTCACTTGCTCATTACTGTATTAATTATTGTTTTTTATGAAAAAGCATAAAATGCAAAAAAGTAATCTCAAATTTAAATTTTCCTTCCATTGGTACCCTGCTTCTGTACCTATCTAGCGGGTTCTACTTTTTGGATTAGTAACTACATGAATTTGAAAAATTTCTTGGTACCATATAATATCTAATTTTAGACTGGAATTGCAACAGAGGAAGGCAAATTGGTGCCAAACTTTAGCATGTCATGGTCCAGGGGGTTCAGGCATGTTCCTGGGGTTTCCCAGAATGCTGGTTCGATCCCTGTCCTGCTCCAAAGATTTTTCATGGATGTATCACGTTCTTGTGATTTCCTTGTGTATTCAGGCTAGACCTGGGTATATACCGATTTGGAATTAAGGTCGTTCATTTGTGGAATAAATTGCCAGGTAAATTTAAATAATAATAGCCATAATAATAATAAATATTTATGTAAGCGAAAGTATATACAGTACAGGTACATGCATACATAGGATTAAAGAACGAATGAATCATGGGTAGATAAAAGAATATGAATCATGGGTAGATAAAAGAATGTATGAATCATTGGGTAGGGCAGATACAATGCCTAAAGCCACTAATACAGTATGTGTTTCAGGCATAAAATTAAAAAAAACTAAAAACTGTACTTAAAACTAAATGAGAGAAAAAAATAATGAATTGAAGTAGATCAATAGAAAATGACAATTATTAAACAATCATTGGAACAACAAAAATATAAACAGAATATATTAAATTTACTACTTGTGCTTTCAGAGTTTGAGCTTTGGCTCTGGTTCCGCCGCTCAACTTTCAATCATCCAATATGTGTGGGGGGTGTGATGGAGGGTTGTGGGCAAGGGGAGGGGGGTATACATTTACGTCCATCCTGTGTGTTTATATGTACAATACTTCCATACTTCAGGCTTGTATTGGCGTCCCCCCCCAACTGTTGAAACTACAGACCTTCTCTAGGATACAACCACACAACAGTTGCCTAACTTGTACCTATTTATTATTTGAATACTTACTGCTTGTATCTGTTAATAGGTAACTTGTACCTATTTACTGCTTGGTGAATAGAGACATTAGATGAGAGGAAATGTGCATAACCATTTCTGTTCAGCCTGGGATTTGAACCTGGGATTCCTGATTGTGTCAAGAATGAACCCAACTGTACTACTGAGATATAAATTTTCTTGTGCATTAATTCAAGAATGATCCAGTGTTTTGTTACTTTAAATCTACTGACTAATTTTATTTAACAGAAATTCAGAATTTTTACATATTTTGACATTTACTGCACCAGAATCTTTACCACAGTTTATTGGGTTTTGCCAATATAATAGTTTTTAACCTTTCATTGCAATACTCTAAGCTACATTTGCTTAGGAAAGATGTTCACTGTGATAGACAAATTTTAGAAGTCATAAAATCAGTACAGTAGTTTCAACATTGTGGAACATTCATCCAGACATCTTGCTTTAGGAACAGGAGATTGGATATGATGTTGATATCATGACCTGGTGACAAGATACAAATATGACATGTCATCGTTCAAAAAATTGGGCTGATGTTTATGGGTACTGTATTGTAATACTGTACTGTGTATATTTCTATTTTCAGATTATGGGGAGATCATGGACAGTCATCGTTAGAATGTGGCCATGTTTGTCTGATCAATGCCAGTGCAGCAGGAACAGAAACATTCAAGTCCCTAGTTCTGCCAGGCGTAGGAGCTATCACCATCGTTGATGATGCAAAGGTCACACCAACAGATGTTGGCAACAAGTAAGTCGAGAAACCGAATATTTTTTGTTGTTTTCAGCAATAGTACTGTACTTTGTATGCTATTTTACCATATCAAAATTGGTGGTTAATCTAGATGATTTCCTATGGCTTTGAGATTCCTGTAAGATTTGATGGGGCTTTTCTTGCAGTTGCTTCTCTTACTTTGTACTGTATCTTTTATTTGACTCATTACCAGTACAGTATTTGAATAATTTTTTCCTTTGGTATTTTCGTAATCGGGGTTGCTTATTTTTAGAATTTTTTTCTCCTTCTCTAGCAGATTTCTGTTTTGATAATATATTAAATATATATTAAAAGTTCCTTCATTTTGTTGCTGCTGCTGCTACTACTGTAGTATGTACAGTACTTGTATTATGATAAACTCCTCTTCCTTTTTCCTTGGATATTACTTTGTGGTAGATGCTGGTTGTGGGATGAAGGTAGCTCAGTAGCTTAAGTGCCCTGAATGATCGAGAAGGCAGGTAAGGGTAGCTTGTGAAGCCCCTTGTCTGATAAATAAATGACATTGAATGTGTTCTAACCCTGTAAACTCTTCAGTCTCGCTTGACTTTCTCTTGGGGTGCCAGTGTGAGATTAACCATCATTTTGACTGTGATTGTGATTTGTGAATTCATAACACTGTCTGCTATGTGTTTATTATTATTGTTATTTTTTGCAGAATAAATGATCAGCTAATTATGGGGCTACTATAGAGAAATTTCACAGTGAATTTTATAAAAATCTAATCTCATCTTATTCTTGTTCTGCTAGGCAAATCTTTTGGATATCCTATCCCTGCCATTATCTTCTGCTGTATTGTTCTCTCTCTTGCAGCTCACCTTCAAGAGGGTTGACCATATTTAGAATTCATCATATATTTTAACTAGGTTTTAGCACATCAGAAAATTTTATTGGGTAATTATGGGAGTGAAGCAGCAAGGAATATGTGTGAGCAATGCATAGAAGGTGGTAGGGAATAAAGCTACAATACTTTACCAGATTTACCTGAGGGCCTCGGCGAGGACAGGAAGCTGGCAGCTTGTCGAAGGTCCCCCCATAGTTATGTAGGTTTGAATGTTTGACAATTTTAGGGGAAAACTCACTTGAAGTACTGTGCATGTAGTCATATTAAACAGTGGAGGATTTACTGGAGTCTGATGCTACTGGTTCTCCATGATGCTGTAACATGTGGAGGACATGGGAGTGGTTGCATGTTATTTTGAATATCTTGACCTTCTTTACATGTACTGTACAGTAGGCCCTCGCATAGTGAGAGAGAGATGCATTCAAGTAAATTCTTGTGCTGCTCAAGAAACTTCTACAAGAAGTTAATGTCATGAGCTATGGGAAAAATAATGCATTCCATTGATCTTCACTCAATATAACATCAATCTAAACATTTCAAAGTAATAACATCACTCCATAGCTACAAATATTTTGTATATAGAAAATTTGTACACCCCTTTGATGTAGAGGAGAGTAAAAATTGCCATATAAAAATTATTCATAGGGCTGCTTAGGGTGCAGCAGATGTTGCAGAATGTTTTGGAGGGGCCGTGATGTAAGAATATAGTCCAAAACACGTGTAAAATCAAGAAACGTCTGCACCAACTTGTTCCATGTCCTGTACGTGCTAAGCAATTTTGCGGTATAGGACGTGGTTATACCACGTGAAATTCTTGCTGTACGATGTGGTATGCCAGGGTCTACTGTAATACTCTTCTATTTTCTTCAAGCAAGTGCCTACCCTCTTTACTACAACAAAGAAGTTAAGAGTTACTTCAGTTCATTTTGATAAATGCACAGTGCGTTTTAATAGTTGTCAGGTGTCAGGGTTAATAGGTGTCAGTTGAGGACATGGATTAGCTAATGTTTTGTTACCTCAGAATTGCTGATGTCCAGACAGCAATTGGTCATTTTCTGTAAGTTAGAGGGGTGATTTAACCCTCTCTGTTTTCCACCTTGAGTTACATTAATTTTTCTTGTGTGTACACTATGAACAAATTTTTAGTTGGCATTGTGCTGGCTCTCCATCTTCGGTGAGACAGGACTTCCTATTTGAACATCAAGGATCACTTTCTAAACTGGACCTGGTGGTGTGGACGTTTAGGTCTGTTTGTTTCCTGGCTTTTGGGTCACCCCTAGAAGCATGTACGTATTATCTACTAGTGGGTAATGTAGGGCATCTGGAGTGACACAGGATGAGAGTTCGATTCCACTGGACTGCTCCAAAGAATTTCTAATCTGTTGTTTATTGGCTTAGGGTAAGAGGAACTGTTGTCACTGATGTAACCAGGCCATTCATTCCCTGGATTTTTTTATTTTCCATCACTTTCGCTTGTTAAGTTCTGTGTTGTCGTTGTCTAGTCAAATGCAGAAATTCCAGGTTGAATGAACTTTATAGATTTTATGTGGCTGCCTTACCCCTCATTATGTATTATTTCATTCTTCATTCCCTATTCAAAGTATCAACAGTTTTTCTGTTTCTATTACAGTGGTACCTCCATTTTCAAATTTAATCCGTTCCAAGAGACGGTTCGAGAACCGAAACAAATTTCCCCATAAGAAATAATGTAAAATGAATTAATCTGTTCCCCCCAAAATATTAACTTAAAAATACATTTTATACATACTACTACTCATATTTTGTACTACAGTATGTACAAGTATATCTTGCCTTTATTGACGACTCGTTGGCATATGGAAGATGGTGAGGAGGGAGGGGGGAAGGGAGCTGTTAGTATTTGGAAAGGAAGTCCCCTTCCATTATAACATCAGGCAGTGATGACATTTTTAGGGTACTCTCTTACGTTTTGCAGGCATACCAATATAGGCATACCAATTTTACAATTGCAAAGCAATTGTAAAATTGGTAAGCATAGCATACTCTCTCACACAATGTTCTTTATATGGTCCTCAGTTGACAGTTTTTGATCCAGAACCATCCCTAGTTCTTTCTTTTTCCAAATTCTTTAAAGCTTTTTCACATAATCTGTAGACATGTGTGGCCCATTGTCTTCAATTTTACATTCCATTTACATGGCATGGCAGTTGTCTAAAGTGCTTATTATCTCTAGTAGCTCAACATCTTTAGCAAACATGTTGATATAATTCTGAATGCCTTCTGGTAGATAGTTTATATAAACAACGAACATTACTTGTGTTAGAACTGAACCTTGTGATACTCTGTTAGTAACATTTCTCCAGCCTGGTACATTGTCTCTGATTGCTGTTAGAAAATTTTGAATCCATGCCCGATTAAAAACAAGGCAGGCAAATGGATAGTAAATGAAAGATCTCTGTTGGAGGTTACTTGATATGCCGAGAAAGTTTCGGCAAGCTTTTGATGCTGAACACACTTCCCAATTTGGTGCTTGCCTTTGTAAATTATAGTAACTAATTAATTACTTCGACTGGCCTTTGAGTTTAATGAATGCATCTATCGGTCATTCAGGGCTAGAATGGGTGATCGCCAATGACATACTTGCCTACAAGATTGGTTTGAAAATTCTCTGGTACTGAACTGGAATCCGGCCTTAGCCGTCATCCTGAATGATACTGTATTCGTCACTAGATAAAGTGGATCTTACTTTCCAGGAACGGTGAATGATTCTGCCGAGAAAGGTGCTTCTCATTCTTACTCCAAGCATATTATGTTGAACATTTCGATGCACATTAATTTTAAAGCTATGCAAGTTACCTGATCATAATATGCAGTATTATTTTTCTTATATAAAATTCTTTAAATGATACTAATAATAATTATTCTATGCATTTTGTATTTTATTAAATTTTCTCTATTTAATAGTCCTTAAAATTCAAATTACTGTAATTGTATCTTTGTCTTAGACATTTTTTATTATATTTCATTTACAGCATAAAAAATGATTGGGAATTGAGAATGGTAAAGGAATGTCTTTATTTTTTCAGTTTTTTTGTGGATAGTGAGTGTGTCGGAAGACCACGAGGAGAAGTAGCACTACGACTCTTGCTGGAGTTAAATCATGAAGTTCGAGGTACATTTGTTGAGCAACCTCTACAGGAGATTCTTGACAACCAGCCAGATTTCTTCACTTCGTTCACCTGTGTTATTGCCACTTGTTTGCCAGAATGGTAGGGCATGTAATTTTACTGTTATGTCATGACCACCCCAAGTAAAGCTCGTGGTTTTCTTTCCTCCCGCTCAATGGTTGGCACTCTTGGCCTCAAGCAAATCACAACTTTAATGGTCTAGGGATATAGTGAAAGTCTAGAATAAAAGCCCCCAGTTTACTGGGGTGACTGTAATCTACATGACATAGCTCTTTACAAGATATACACCACAATTAAGTTAATCATCATCATACAATAAAGTGCACTTGTCAAGGTGCACTAATCTCAAGGTACTAGTCACTGCAGCTAGATGTTACTAAGTTAATCAGATGACAAAACTCAACAAAATAAGTGAAATGCACCTAAATTATGGACAAAATGGATAAATGGTGACATTATTCAAAAGCAGTCACTAAGAACTAATCAAAATTCGAGTCTCGAGACTTGACAACAATCAAGTAATCAGTGCGGGGACAACTTATCATTAACATAACAAAGCAACAAATCACTGAAATTATACACTTTGCCCTCCAAAAAGCTTAGTCCCAACTGGACTGGCAAAGTCAAAATTCCTTCCAAAAGTTAGTCCCACATAACTTGAAGCAAATGACCAAGTCCCCACGGAGGAAAATATATAATGCTGTATGTAACTTGACAAGAATTACAAGTCAAAATATATACTGTATAGATACACTGATAACTTCAAAAACAATCGTCCACAAATAATCACGTCTTACCTTGCCAGACAAAATATAAACATTACTACGTGCTCAACAGAGCACAAAACATTATCTACCTACAGCTACCAAAACAGTGAAGGCAGGCAGCTCATCCAGCCCTATGTGTCGGCTACACAGTACCAACTTTATAACCTCTCAGGGTACTTAAAACAACAAATAAACCTGAATAAAGAACTTCAGAAACTAGAACACCTGGAGTTGTTCTATGCATATAATAACAACTACATATAATAGTAATTTATGAAATATTGGCAGTTCACACCTGCAAGGGTTGGCTGCCCTGAAGCATGAGACGGGAATACACAGACGCGCACACAGTAATAAAAGAATAGTAATTAAAGAGACTGGCCAGCACACGTCTCAATCAAACAAGCAATTCAGACACCCTATCTAGCACTTTTTAACTGTTCTGTGCCACAGTGGGTGCTAAATAGTCTTCCAGGCTTGGTGCCGTCTTGTGATAATTAATTGGCTCCACCAATATAGCTTGTATATATTCCACTGGTACTTAATTTTTTGCTAGAGTATAAAGTACTGTATGAGGATTGAAGTTGATAATTTGTATATTTATCTGAACCATATTATTTGCTGAATTGCATTCTGTGGGATTTTAAAACTACTATGCAGTTCCTTTTTCTCATTTTACAGTACCTTGTTGATGCTCTCCAAAGTTGTGTGGGAAGCAAATGTTCCACTGGTGGTAGTACGCAGCTATGGCATGATAGGCTACATACGAGTGCAGGTGAGCTCAAGTCTTTTGGTTGATTATTAAATTAATGAAACTTGAAGTTTATAGTCTGTACCTGTTTGCAGTGATTACTATGACAATTTTGTAATAAATTTGTATTGTCATACAATATTCATTAAATGTGTACAGTAATTTAAATTTTGTTCTTCAGAATACAACTCTAATTTATGTAAATAACCTCCCAGAGGGAGTGAGTGCATATATGTCAATGTTTACAGTCATTGCAAAGTTAAATCAGCTGATGGCTGAGGGGGGCCTAACTCCTGAGTGGACACGCTCAGGGTTCATAGTCCTGAAGGTCCGGGTTCGATCCCAGGCGGAGGCAGAAACAAATGAGCAGAGTTCCTTTCACCCAGATGCACCTGTTTGCCAAGCAGTAAATAGGTACCTGGGAGTTAGACAGCTGCTATGGGCTGCTTCCTGGGGAAGTGTGTGAGTGTGAAAATTAGGATTAAGTACTTGCTCGAAACGCTATGTGTGCTAGTGACTCTACAAGAATGTAAGAACGTGCATAAATAAAAATAATAAAATAAATGACTAAGGTGCTACAAGGATGCCTTAACAAACTTAAGGAGTGGAATTCAATGCAAATAAGTGTTCTGCAATGTAAGCATGGAACCCACACCTTGGCGAGGCAATGGTAACATACTCGCCCCCGTGCCTTGCAAACTACTTGGTCTGGGTTTTAGTCTTGGTCATGGAGGATTGGCTGGGTGCCACTCCTTAACTGTTCGCCTCTATTTACCCACGTTCAACAACGTAATTGAGTACGTTGTTGTTAATTGGTTGGTGGGTCGTATTCTAGGGAAAACTAGTAGGTAAAATTTTCCCATAAGCTATGGGAAGGAAAAGCTCTCGGCCTCTTAACAGGCACCAAAAGTCATCTGTTCCTGTACCCACCTGGGTGTAAACAAACAACCACCATGAGAAAGTTCTGAGGTTTGCAATTAAGATAGTACCAGAATTGAGAGAGGGCATGGCTACGAGGACAGATTAAAGGAACTCGCCTTTAAAACTGTGAAGAAACTGAGGGATATGATCACTACATACAAGACCCTGTGGAGAATAGATAAAGTGGACAAAGGGAGCTTATTTAAATTAAAAGTGGTAAGACAAGGGGACATAAATGGAACCTGGACACTTTGGGAGATGACAGGATCAGAACCTGGCTCTTTTCTATGAAGTGATGGGAGTGTCGAGCATAAGGATTATAGACTATTTGGCCCCAGTAGATCCCAGATTTGCTGGTGGGTCTGGTGATCCAATGTTATGTGCTGGGACTGCATTTCCTGGCCCCAATGCTCAGGTCTTGTGCTGGGAATTGAGCTATAGGCCTGGTGCTTCCTGGGCTGCGTGCCTGGCCATCACAGTTCGAGAAGGATTGCTGTGTATACAGAACTGGATAAAAATATATTGATTTGTAGTTATATTTGGTTGCTACATGTGTTAAATAGGCTTTCTTGATTCTGGGAAAAATTAGTGTCTTGGGCTCATGAGTGTATTAAACAATTTGAACTTGCAGTCCTACAACTGTTTTCTTGATTTCTTGAACATGCAATTAAGTCATTGCTAAACACCTTCAAAGGGTACCTGATCAACCAGTCTGTGACTCGTATGTCAAGCTACGAACAGCCACATTAACCAGCCTGGTTGACCGGACCACCAGCCAGGACTGGTCAGAGAATGGGCCGCAGGGACGTTGATCCACGGAATCAACAGGTATACGACAGGTATTGAGATGTAAGAAAGCTTTTGTTCCGTGTACAGGTGGTTGTCAAGTGGAATGCATTGGAGTAAGAGGCTGCTGAAGTCAATATGATGCAAATGCTAATGTTGAAAGTGGTAATTAGCATGCCAGGTACAAACTGCTAGGAGGCATTTGACTAATTATCTTGGACATGATTACATAGGTTTCTGTTTCTAATTTTAAAAAGAAAAACTACACATTACATTAAATATTTATGTGTAACTTTCATTATTTATTCCTTTAAATTTGCATTTTAAATATCATTTACAAATGTAGTAAAATAACTGTACAGTACATAGTGATTTTTACCAGGCATCACACTCTCGGTGATACAAACAAAATAAATTGATGTTATGATGATCCTAAAAATGTTTGAATTGCCTAAAAGCAACCAAGTTAAAAGCTTGGCATGCTGGTGTAGTGTAAAAAAAGAAATGAATTCATAGTATTGTATTATTAAAAGTAAATGGTAATGGTAATAATACTGTAATTCTGTGTAGCCTGAAATGCATGTCAGAATATTGGCTGAATGTTGTATATCTGTGCCTGATGTGTATTTAATTTTTCCTTTGTAAATTATCCCTTTTTTACACATCATTCATGAAAATTCAGTTCTATTAATTAACATTAATGGAAAATCATTACAAGTAGATTCATGAAAGTTATTCTGTCAATGATTCGACAGAAAGAAATGGTTCTGATAATGGTATTAAAGAATTGATGGTATAGGAAAATGCAATGTTTGAAAATCTACTTTTTATTAATGCAGATTGATTTAAAATGGCACTTTAGTACAGTACAGTGACAAGCTTTTATCTGATTTTTCTTGTTTGAAGAGATGTACTTGTTACAGATGGAAGAGCATACAGTGGTCGAGAGCCATCCTGATAATGAGATTCCTGATCTGCGTTTGGACAGACCCTTCCCTGCATTACAGAAATATATGGATAGTCTCGACCTTGAAGCCATGGACAACAAAGAGCATTCTCATGTTCCATACGTTGTCATTCTTTACAAGTATTTACAGCTTTGGAATCAGCAGCATGGAGCTCCACCTAAGAATTATAAAGAAAGAAAAGCATTCATTGAGCTTTGTAAAACAGGTATGAGTCACGTGAATGTTCATATAAGGTTTCTTTTCATTTTGTTATTTCTCTTTAAACCATTTTTGTCTGCTAAAAAAGAAAATAAATCTGTGCGAGGTGTTTTACCAGATTTGGAAAACCTAGGTTGTTTTGCACTATAAAGGCTCTTTAACATTGTACGCTCACAATTAATTGTATTAAGTGCATGTTAATAATGGCATTGATGTACATTGTGAGGTGATTGGCCTTCAATTGCTGATGGAAGCACTTCAGTTTGAGAAGTAAAAAGGGGGATCATTTATTCCCATACTGATCATTCTTCTCTTTGGTTACACTAACATTACAGTACCATTTGGTGGTCTACTCCATTTTGTCAGCATCCTTATTGATTATTTAATTTATTATTGACTTTTTTTCTTGTTTCACATATTTTGTTCCATTTAATACTTGTATGTGTTTGTTGACAAACTCTTCAATTTTTTCTCAGTTCGGTTTCTCAGTGCAAACAAGTGATGACGGCTTCACTTTTATAAGAGCCAGCATTTAAACCTTAGTGTTGTACACTTCTAGGTTTTGAAATGTTTGACGGAAATGTGTACAATATGTACTGTACTGTATGCATTGTACACATTTGCACTCCCTCAAGTATGACAAGGTCCCAGAGAGAATAAAAGCTAATATTGGTAGTGTTTTCACCAAAGTAGAATGGTGAGGTACCTGGAACATCACTATTTGAAAGAAAACAAATTGAAATGCATTGCAGCCCTACTCAAATAGACGACAGCTATTGGGAACTGACCCCATCCTGCCCATCTGAAACTTTGTACATTTTTTTACTAAAATTGTTGTACTATGTAGCTTTTTTCTTGACTGCATCCTTGGTAGCTCCACAAGCTAAGTGCTGATCCAGCCAAGCTTTAGGGAGATGCTTTTGGGAGATGACAGGATCACAATCTGGTTCTTTCTATGAAGTGATGGGAGTGGGGAGCATAAGGATTATAGACTATTTGTCTCCGGTAGATCCCAGATTTGCTGGTGGGTCTGGTGATCCAATGTTATGCGCCGGGACTGCATTTCCTGGCCCCAGTGCTCGTGTCTTGTCCTGGGAATTGAGCTATAGGCCCGATGCTTCCTGGGCTGCGTGCCTGGCCATCACAGTTCGAGAAGGATTGCTGTGTATACAGAACTGGATAAAAATATATTGATTTGTAGTTATATTTGGTTGCTACATGTGTTAAATAGGATTTCTTGATTCATGGAAAAATTAGTGTCTTAAACAATTTGAACTTGCATATAATGTAGAGCATTACTATACTGTTTTTGTAAAATTGATTGTGCTTGAAAAATCTGCTGTACCTTGGTACTTCACACTAGTTATACTGAACAAGAAATATTACTTAAATAACCAGTGTTTCCATTTTATAATTCTAGGCATGAGAGAGAGAGAAAACAACGAACCCGAAGAAAACTTTGAAGAAGCAATAAAGGCCGTTAATACATCATTATTGCCTACATCCATACCAGCTGGAGTGCAATCCATCCTCAACGAGGCGGCATCTATAACACCTAGTCCTACAACTAAACCTTTTTGGATTATGGCGAGAGCCCTTCATGAATTTGTTACTTCAGAGGGACGTGGAGCTTTGCCAGTAAGGGGAACAATACCAGATATGACTGCCGACTCTGAGAAGTACATCAAAATTCAGAACCTGTACGCAATATTTACTTGTAGAGTTTTGTTTTATTAAGAATAATTAAATCAAATTATTCTTTTATCTCTACAGGCAATTTAATGTGCTGTCATCATTTGAGCAATTAATTCCATTGCAAGTATTCTCTCAACAAAATCAATGACCACAGTAACTTGTTTAACACCCACTGTGGCATTTATTTGGGTTACCTCACATGTAATTTTTTTATTTTTTTTTTTATTTTACAAAATTCTATGAATCATTCAAGTATAAAGTTAGAAAAATTGAGGGCTAGTTTTTGAAAAATGAAGAATAAATTCTAGAATCTATAATTCGGTTGTGGTAGGTCATAAAAGATGATTTTCTATGGGGAGCCCCTTCAGCTCCCTGGAGCTATTGGGCTAATATGCAATTCATTAGACCAGGGTTTTGGTCAAAGGAGTTCAGCCTTATGGGGACCATGAGCCAGATCCTGGCCCCCCTTAGAGAGGCACAGGGAGCAATGACCCTGGAAAACCCACTCGCCCCACCCCCCCCTGTGGTTGGGGTTTTTCCTTATCTGCCATCAACTGGGGTTAGGAACCCAGAAAGGTAGGCATAACAAAACAGACCTCACATGGTAAGAAAATTGCAACTGAACAGAGAGGCAGAACTCCCACCAATCTCATGGAAACAAGCAAACATCACATCCCACTGTTTCGCTGCTTGTCCGAGCAGACTCCCCCTCCCCCCTAGGAGGGGGAGGGAAGAGCCCTGGACCCCCTGCACTGATGTCCCAGCCATTCTAGTTTGTTGGCTAATGCAATCCAGGGAGGTTATCAACTTTGGCCTCTGTTTCCTGGCAGTGTTTTTATCTTCGTGGTGTGATGGCCAGTTGTACCTGAAGTGTATCGGGGCTGCATGTGCCTAGGTCAGCCTTCCCTAAGTGCCCAGTGAGTCCTACCCTTGCGTGTCAGGGTTATGTACCCTGGTGCATTCGGGATGCCATTTCCGTAGGGGTTTTTGCTGCTCGGCATTTACCCCGCCCTTGGGGCCAGCTGAGGTTTTGTGGCTCTTGTTTGATCTTGGGTAGGGAGTGGTATTGTTGCTGGTTGGGGGTGTCAAGGTGTTGCGCAGCCAGCTTACATATGCAGCGGCTGGTTTCCTCAATGGACATTGCACTTTTGCAGGGGTTTTCTTTTACTTTGTTTTGTTTGCCTGGTGGGGGTCTACCTGGTGTGGCTATTGAACTACTTATAATATTTGGTGGCCACTTATATAGGACCTCTTACAATATTTTGAAAGTTGCTATGTGCCCTTGTCTCAGGGTGACAGTCACGGCATTTGCCTTCATCATGCTGCATGTTGGGTCACCGACACCTTTGACCCATGGTCTTGTGAGTTGTGTTTTCGGCATGTTTTCTAGTTTACCCACTCTGATAACATTGATATTCGGTACAGGCAGCATCTGCGTTGCATGCTAGGTTTAGGTTGCTACAATGCGTTAGATTGATTTCCTACCCGGATGCCCCGAGGCTGCCCCATTTTTGTTATGGGGACCCAGATTTGGGGGCGTTAATCGATTCAACTTTGGTTCAGTCCACAGCTGAACCAAGGTACTGTAGTTTGGTTCCAGCTCCCAAATGTCTGAGGGTTTCGGAGCAGGAGCGGGGTTTAGTTGGTAATGAGACTCAGGCTGCCCCTGTCCCACTCCCGGGGAGGGAGGGAGGGGGCTGCATGGACAAGCATGTCATTTGCTTCTTTGGGATTGGAGGGAGTTTTGCCTCTGTTCGGTTTTGGGTTGCAATTTTCTTGCCATGTGGGGTCTGTTTTGTTATGCCTACCTTTCTGGGTGTCTAACCCTGGTCGATGGCAGATAAGGAAAAACTCCAACCACAGGGTGGGTTTTCCAGGGTCATTGCTTTCCATGCCTCTCTGAGGGAAGGCCAGGTTCTGCTATGTGGACCCCGGTAGGCTGAATTCATTTGACTAATGCCCTGGTCTAATGAATTGCATATTAGCCCATTTTTATTAAAATTAGCTCCAGGGAGCCTCCAGGGCTCGCCCAGAAAATGGCATTTCACTTCATTACATTCAATGCAGTTTTTTCTTTGCTTAAGATGCACCTAAAAAGAAAAAGTAGCAAATTATTAAATACATAACTGTATGGATTACCTAATTATTTGTCTCAATACTGCATGCAGATTGACACAGCCCTGCTGATCATGACTTTTATAATGCTAATCTTTACTTGACACAGACGTGTAAAACTGTATTTTTCATAACAAAGAATATTTTTTTTAAAGTTATAGAACAAGAGAGATTGCAAGTGAAATAAATTACAAAATTAATTTTTGCCAAATATTTGGCGTTGTCTACCCTGCCTCAAGCTGGGCTCGGGAGTAGAACAACTTGAAATCCTCTATAGGTATATCCCATTGGTACCTCTCAACACTAATGGAACAAAAGTGTTGCAGATTATTTTATTAAAATTTAGTGATGTATGTATGTTACAGGAGAATAACGAAAACGAATCTAGATGCAATATTTTTTTGCACTTGTTCATATATTTGTGTATGGTACTCGATAAA
Source organism: Procambarus virginalis (assembly GCA_020271785.1). Classification (NCBI taxonomy): domain Eukaryota; kingdom Metazoa; phylum Arthropoda; class Malacostraca; order Decapoda; family Cambaridae; genus Procambarus; species Procambarus virginalis. The sequence goes on from WNGS01164858.1 coordinate 33,029,993, forward strand.
ACATTTATCAGCATTACAATTTGATAGGAGCCAGGACAAAACTAATTTTTTTTTATGAAATGTATGCAAAAATAAAATACCAAATGATGAAATAATGTATAGTACAATGAAGATGTTTGTTGGGCCAGTAAGTGC
>WNGS01164858.1:33042723-33061978 GCA_020271785.1 Procambarus virginalis
ATGTTGTACAGTATCTTTTAAATCAATTTTAGGGATAAATTATTTTCTGAACAAAAGCACTTCAATAAAATTCATTAACACACTCACACTACTACACATCATATAAATCCCTAGTATGTGAAGTCACGCAGCCACAATTTTTTTTCCATGCGATATTGTTGAAATTACAGGAAGTATATTTACTTATCCACCTCAGATGTGAAAATGATCTTTTAAGTGGTTCTAGTCTTGATGATGACAATTAAATCATACAACAATGAATGAATTATCAAAGCACAACTATCAAAGTTAAAGCCCTGATACTGCTCAACACTCACAACTGAGGTATGTAGGTGCAGTACTGTAGTGTAAATACTGTCATTACTCTTCAACTCTTTCACAAATTATAAACAAAAATGTGCCTGCATGATATTAGTGCAAGGGGGTTCAACCAAGTAATCTTATAAGCTACAGAACCTCATTCTTAGTTTTCTATTTTCCTCAGAGCTTATGAAAAAAACACATTTGTTACATCATTATCAAAAGAGCAAATGACATTTGACATTAAAACAAATGTACTAATTTTGCCATATTCACACAACTGGAACTAAATACTACAAAGAATACATATAAGCATACAGCATTTAAGTACACACACCTATTCGCCAAGATTAATGCTGCCCTTGTATTCCTCAGCGATAGACTTGCCCTTAACAACTCTCAGGGCATGAGAATCTTGCAAATGTTTTAACACACTGTCTATTGATGCCATAATTTTCCTTGGACCCAGCTGCGGCTAAGTTCTTGCACTCGTCTCAAGACCCAGTCGGCATCTTGTGCTGCTTGCTCACGATAACTGCCAAAAAGAACCCGTTGCAAAGTTTCCAAGACACTGGTCTAAATTAACTAATATAACCATATATTATAACTATATAACTACATAATCAATATTAAATTAAATAGAACATTATCTAAATAAAACTACAATAATCAGTTATAAACTATGTAGAACAGGGTTGTGGTGTTGGTAGTAAGACTATACTGAATGTCCAGTGATACACATCATGACAGCAAAAGTTAATGGATTTAAACCCTGCTGCTGATCAACACAACCCTTCAGAGACCAGAGCAAAACATTAAAATACCTTTATAAAGTATCCACCTCAAATATTTTCCTTTTTTTTTTTAAGAATACTTTTTTATAATTTTAACACCAGTTTCACCGATAATGAAAAATATAGCTAATGTTAAGCCACTAGTTTATTCAAATATATTCTAAATTTGCACATTAAATCTATCTAAAAAAGAAAATGAGTTTACAAAACTGTTACATGTCAAAGTCACTATTACTTCCAGATTTTCAAGGCTGATCCTGAGAAATAAAGGAGGACATTATGTGTATTAATTGTGAAACTTAAACACACAAGAAACAATTCTCAGTCATCATTTTCACATTAGGATTATAGGAAGTATTATGTTTCTGGGTTTTAGTCCTTAAAGTGCAGTCATCATTATATGCTAATCGACAATGAAATGCACTCCTATGACGATTTAAATTTTGTCAACATTAGAATTACAATGTTGCTGTAGTTCAAATAGCTCAATTGTTTTTCCCAGCAATCACAAAAGGCCACAAAATAATTTGATGTTAGATATAGTTCAGCTCAGGCCAGTCTCTGAGCATCATATGATGAGTGTAGCACTTACTGGCCCAACAAACATCTTCACTGTACTATACATTATTTCATTATTTGGTATTTTTATTTTTGCATAGATTCCTTACTTTTGCATACATTTCATAAAAAAAATTTAGTTTTGTCCTGGCTCCTATCAAATTGTAATGCTGATAAATGTTATATTGAGTACCACACACAAATATATGAACAAGTGCAAAAAAATATTGCATCTAGATTCGTTTTTGTTATTCTCCTGTAACATACATAAATTCACTAAATTTTAATAAAAATAATCTGCAACACTTTTGTTCCATTAGTGTTGAGGGGTACCAATGGGATATACCTAGAGAGGATTTCAAGAGTTGTTCTACTCCCGAGCCCAGCCTGAGGCAGGGTAGACAACGCCAAATATTTGGCAAAATGAATTTTGTAATTTATTTCACTGTAATCTCTCTTGTTCTATAACTTTAAAAAATATTATTCTTTGTTATGAAAAATAAAGTTTTACACATCTGTGTCAAGTAAAGATTAGCATTATAAAAGTCATGCAGGTCTGTGTCAATCTGTCTGCAGTATTGAGCCAAATAATTAGGTAATCCATACAGTTATGTATTTAAGAATTTGCTACTTTTTCTTTTTAGGTGCATCTTAAGCAAAAAAAACTGTGTTGAATGTAATGAAGTGAAATGCCATTTTCTGGGTGAGCCCTGGAGGCTCCCTGGAGCTATTGGGCTAATTTGCAATTCATTAGACCAGGGCATTAGTCAAATGAATTCAGCCTACCGGGGTCCACATAGCAGAACCTGGCCTCCCCTCAGAGAGGCATGGAAAGCAATGACCCTGGAAAACCCACCTGTGGTTGGGGTTTTTCCTTATCTGCCATCGACCAGGGTTAGACACCTAGAAAGGTAGGCATAACAAAACAGACCCCATATGGCAAGAAAATTGCAACCCAAAACCAAACAGAGGCAAAACTCCCTCCAATCCCAAGGAAACAAGCAAATGACACGCTTGTCCACGCAGCCCCCCTCCCTCCCTCCCTCCCCGGGAGTGGGACAGGGGCAGCCCGAGTCTCATTACCAACTAAACCCCGCTCCTGCTCCGAAACCCTCAGACATTTGGGAGCCGGAACCAAACTACAGTACCTTGGTTCAGCTGTGAACTGAACCAAAGTTGAATTGATTAACGCCCCCAAATCTGGGTCCCCATAACAAAAATGGGGCAGCCTCGGGGCATCCGGGTGGGAAATCAATAACGCATTGCAGCAACCTAAACCTAGCATGCAACGCAGATGCTGCCTGTACCTGATTATCAATGTTATCAGAGTGGGTAAACTAGAAAACATGCCGAAAACACAACTCGCAAGACTATGGGTCAAAGGTGTCGGTAACCCAACATGCAGCATGATGGAGGCAAAAGCCGTGACTGTCACCCTGAGACAAGGGCACATAGCAACTTTCAAAATATTGTAAGAGGTCCTATATAAGTGGCCACCAAAAGGCTGCCCTAAGTGCCCCGATTCTTCGCGGTGGGGATTATATTCCAGGAACCTGCCCGAAACGCTACACGTACTAGTGGCTGTACAAGAATGTAACAACTCTTGTATATATCTCAAAAAAAAATAAAGAAAACCCTGCAAAAGTGCAACGTCCATTGAGGAAACCAGCCGCTGCATATGTAAGCTGGCTGCGCAACACCTTGACACCCCCAACCAGCAACAATACCACTCCCTACCCAAGACCAAACAAGAGCCACAAAACCTCAGCTGGCCCCAAGGGCAGGGTAAATGCTGAGCAGCAAAAACCCCTACGGAAATGGCATCTCGAACGCACCAGGGTATATAACCCTGACACGCACGGGTAGGACTCACTGGGCACTGTGGGAAGGCTGCCCTAAGCACATGCAGCCCTGATACACTTCGCACCACGACTGGCCATCGACTGGCCATCACACCAAGCTGGCCACGACTGGCTTCACACCAACTGGCCATCATCACACCACGAAGATAAAAACACTGCCAGGAAACAGAGGCCAAAGTTGATAACCTCCCTGGATTGCATTAGCCAACAAACTGGAATGGCTGGGACACCGGTGCAGGGGGTCCAGGGCTCTTCCCTCCCCCTCCTAGGGGGAGGGAGAGTCTGCGCGGACAAGCAGTGCAACAGTGGGGTGTGACGTTTGCTTGTTTCCATGAGATTGGTGGGAGTTCTGCCTCTCTGTTCAGTTGCAATGTTCTTACCATGAGGTCTGTTTTGTTATGCCTACTTTCTGGGTTCCTAACCCTAGTTGGTGGCAGATAAGGAAAGCCCCAACCACAGGGGGCGAGTGGGTTTTCCAGGGTCATTGCTCCCTGTACCTCTCTAAGGGGGGCCAGGATCTGGCTCATGGTCCCCATAAGGCTGAACTCCTTTGACCAAAACCCTGGTCTAATGAATTGCATATTAACCCGATAGCTCCAGGGAGCTGAAGGGGCTCCCCACAGAAAATCATCTTTTATGACCTACCACAACCAAATTATAGATTCTAGAATTTATTCTTCATTTTTCAAAAACTAGCCCTCAATTTTCTAACTTTATACTTGAATGATTCAAAGAATTTTGTAAAATAAAAAAAAATAAAAAATTGCATGTGAGGTAACCCAAATAAATGCCACAGTGGGTGTTAAACAAGTTACTGTGGTCATTGATTTTGTTGAGAGAATACTTGCAATAGAATTAATTGCTCAAATGATGAAAGCACATTAAATTGCCTGTAGAAATAAAAGAATATTTTGATTTAATTATTCTTAATAAAACAAAACTCTACAAGTAAATATTGCGTACAGGTTCTGAATTTTGATGTACTTCTCAGAGTCGGCAGTCATATCTGGTATTGTTCCCCTTACTGGCAAAGCTCCACGTCCCTCTGAAGTAACAAATTCATGAAGGGCTCTCGCCATAATCCAAAAGGTTTAGTTGTAGGACTAGGTGTTATAGATGCCGCCTCGTTGAGGATGGATTGCACTCCAGCTGGTATGGATGTAGGCAATAATGATGTATTAACGGCCTTTATTGCTTCTTCAAAGTTTTCTTCGGGTTCGTTGTTTTCTCTCTCTCTCATGCCTATAATTATAAAATGGAAACACTGGTTATTTAAGTAATATTTCTTGTTCAGTATAACTAGTGTGAAGTACAAAGGTACAGCAAATTTTTCAAGCACAATCAATTTTAGAAAAACAGTATAGTAATGCTCTACATTATATGCAAGTTCAAATTGTTTAATACACTCATGAGCCCAAGACACTAATTTTTCCGGGAATCAAGAAAGCCTATTTAACACATGTAGCAACCAAATATAACTACAAATCAATATATTTTTATCCAGTTCTGTATATACACAATCCTTCTCGAACTGTGATGGCCAGGCACAGAGCCCAGGAAGCATCGGGCCTATAGCTCAATTCCCAGGACAAGACCCGAGCACTGGGGCCAGGAAATGCAGTCCCAGCGCATAACATTGGATCACCAGACCCACCAGCAAATCTGGGATCTACCGGAGACAAATAGTCTATAATCCTCACTCCCATCACTTCATAGAAACAGCCAGATTGTGATCCTGTCATCTCCCAAAAGCTTCTCCCTAAAGCTTGGCTGGATCAGCACTTAGCTTGTGGAGCTACCAAGGATGCAGTCAAGAAAAAAGCTACACAGTACAACAATTTTAGTAAAAAATGTACAAAGTTTCAGATGGGCAGGATGGGGTCAGTTCCCAATAACTGTCGTCTATTGAGTAAGACTGCAATGCATTTCAATTTGTTTTCTTTCAATTNTGAAGAGTAGGAAGGTGGTGAAGAGTAGAGGAGGTGGTGAAGAGTAGAGGAGGTGGTGAAGAGTAGAGGAGGTGGAGAAGAGTAGGGGAGGTGGAGAAGAGTAGGGGAGGTGGAGAAGAGTAGGGGAGGTGGAGAAGAGTAGGGGAGGTGGAGAAGAGTAGGGGAGGGTGGAGAAGAGTAGGGAGGTGGAGAAGAGTAGGGGTGGTGAAGAGTAGGGGAGGTGGTGAAGAGTAGGGGAGGTGGAGAAGAGTAGGGGAAGGTGGTGAAGAGTAGGGAGGTGGAGAAGAGTAGGGGGTGGTGGAGAAGAGTAGGGGAGGTGGTGAAGAGTAGGGGAGGTGGTGAAGAGTAGGGAGGTGGTGAAGAGTAGGGGAGGTGGTGAAGAGTAGGGGGTGGTGAAGAGTAGAGGAGGTGGTGAAGAGTAGGGAAGGTGGTGAAGAGTAGGGAAGGTGGTGAAGAAAAAGGAAGGTACATTGTTACAAATAATTTATACTGTTCTTTGTTTTATCTTCCAGTTCTTGACCATAACCTCAATCTCGGGAGGTTGGTGTGTAACTTTGGGGCATATCGCCACCCAGCAGCTGCTACATCAACCAACAGCTGCTACATCAACCAGCAGCTGCTACAGCAACCAACAGCTGCTACATCAACCAGCAGCTGCTACATCAACCAGCAGCTGCAACATCAACCACCAGCTGCTACATCAACCAGCAGCTGCTACATCAACCAGCAGCTGCTACATCAACCAGCAACTGCTACATCAACCAGCAGCTGCTACAGCAACCAACAGCTGCTACATCAACTAGCAGCTGCTACATCAACCAACAGCTGCTACATCAACCAGCAGCTGCTACATCAACCAGCAGCTGCTACATCAACCACCAGCTGCTACATCAACCAGCAGCTGCTACATCAACTAGCAGCTGCTACATCAACCAGCAGCTGCTACACCAACCAGCAGCTGCTACACCAACCAGCAGCTGCTACACCAACCAGCAGCTGCTACATCAACCAGCAGCTGCTACATCAACTAGCAGCTCCTACATCAACCACCAGCTGCTACATTAACCAGCAGCTGCTACACCAACCAGCAGCTGCTACATCAACCAGCAGCTGCTACATCAACCAGCAGCTGCTACATCAACCACCAGCTGCTACATCAACCAGCAGCTGCTACACCAACCAGCAGCTGCTACATCAACCAGCAGCTGTTACATCAACCAGCAGCTGCTACATCAACCACCAGCTGCTGGTTGACGTAGCAACCGGCAGCCGCACCGCAACATCAACCAGCAGCCGCACCATGACTAACTAACGACTGACTACTAACGATGCACTTATTAGTATGATTAACTTGATACATACAGATCTTGATAAAATTGAGTTCCCTGTTGGGTTATTTGTGGACCTACGTAAGGCTTTTGACACTGTCAACCACCAAAACCTTCTTCTTAAATTACATCATTATGGAGTCAGAGGTCACTCCCTGCAGTTCCTTCAGTCTTACCTTACTGACAGGCTCTAGTATGTTTCTGTGAATAATTCCATTTCTCCTACACTACCCATAAACATTGGTGTTCCACAGGGCAGCATACTTGGCCCTTTCCTCTTTCTCATCCACATTAATGACCTTCCAAATGCCTGCAAACACCTCAAACCATTCTTATTTGCTGATGACACAACTTTCATTTTCTCCAGTCCTGATCCTCTTGCTCTAAATGTCACTGTGAGTACTGAACTAAATAAAGTCCATCTTTGGCTAACTGCTAACAAACTCACCCTTAACATTGACAAAACCTTCTGTATTTTGTTTAGTAATAAATCCTCAAATGAAATCAATCTAAGAATAAACAATATACAAATCTGTAGTAAAGTTGATGGTAAATTCCTTGGTGTCCTCATCGACTAGACCTAGAATCAGTTCACTTAAAGATATAATCACTGGAGCACTAACTCTGGACAGAAGAGACCCACTGTGCGATAAACACCATCAATACATTCGATATAACAAACACAGTCACTGAGAAAGGTGTCGACGAAATACATGCAGACTTTGTTATGCAAGCACTTTGGGAATCTCCGCCAGCAGACTTTAAGATTATGGTTCTTGAAGGAAAAAAGAACCAGACAAATCCTCATCTGCTACGTAACATTACACAAATGAATATAGAGGCAAACTTGGCATTCGACAGCTTCACTTACTTCACAGATGGATCAGTAGACCAGCAGGGACAAGAAACCGGAGCTGCAGTTAAAGCAGGAAACTCTGTAAATAGTTGGAGACTCTCAAATGGGTGTTCGACTTTACAAACAGAGATGCTAGCCATTCAAAAGGCTTTGGAATATGGTCTTGCTGAACACCGACAACATGTTATCATACATACATATTCGAGAACCGCCATTGAAACCTTGCAACAAGAACACATACGTGATAACCTCCATCTGATCACAAATGTCATATCATTAATGCAAACACTCAAACGACAAGGCCGACGGGTACTTATCAACTGGGTGCCAAATCATGTGGGAATAATAGGAAATGACACTGCAGACGAAGCTGCAAAACTTGCAACTAAGAGAAGAAATGTAGACATTTACATACCACAGAGTCTATCACAGATTAAGAAAGTAATTAGAAACAGAGCAATGCAAAAGATGTACAGTGACCACAACACAGCAGTTGCATCATCAGGGTCTGCGGGTTGGTACAAGAATTCAACCAACTACGAACCACTTAGTTTGATGAAAGGGAACAGCAGAGCAACAGAAGTGCACTTACATTGCATCAGGCTTGGATACCCATGTGCATGGGAAATAGGCTTACAGGTTCCGGAAGATGAGAGGAAATCTCAGCACTGTGGAGAAATGCCCGACAGACCACTAGAACATTATCTAACACAGTGCACAGTTACAGCCACAACAGTCCACTGGAACATTATCTAACACAGTGCACAGTTACAAACCCATTAAGATTTCAACTTAGATTCAACAGAGCAGAAGTTGTTAAACACATATGGCAAAATCTTACTGAAGCGACCATACGAGTCGTAAATACTCATACTCCGCCCAAGTAAAACAGAAACAAGCAACACTAGTGGGCCAGCCAGAGGCTTAGGGCCCGCGCAGGAATATCCCTGAAAAAAGCTAAGCTGAATTTCCAGGGACACATTCTAAACATACAAAAAAAATATCTAAAACTGTGGGCATTCTTTCTAAGATCAGATATTATGTACCTCGCCCTGCCCTGGTGACGCTCTATTACTCTCTCATCTATCCTTATCTCAACTATGGTATTTGTGCTTGGGGTTCTACTACCCAAATCATTTACCTCCTCTAATTACTCACCACAAGCTCTATTAGAACAATATCTAACTCTGACCCCAGACAGCACTCGGTACCCTTTACTCAAATCTCTGAATATGTTAGATATTAAGTCACTGCACATTCTCTCATGTATACTCTATATATTTAAAACTCTGAACTGTAATGTCAATCCTGACCTTAAAAGCTTCTTAAAAGGTTGTAACAGAACCCATGGGCATCCCACCAGGAACAAATACCTATTTGATATTCCAAGAGTACGACTTAATCAAACTAGAATGCTCTACAAATCAGGGACCCAGAATGTGGAATGACCTTCCCAATCATGTCAAAGGCTGTACCTCTCTCAATCAGTTACTACCTAATTAACTCCATGTAACCTACCTTACCCCCTAAATGTCAACCCATGTCTTGCCATTTTAAACAATGCTATTTGTTGACCAACTTGTGTATTGGCTATTTTCTACCATGTTCCCCTTTTTTACCTTTTATTTTTTTTTCTTTCAACGCAATTTATACTTTAAGCTCAGTTACTATTAAGTTTTAGTCTAAGTGTTTTTTCCTCGCCTCACCTTGCCCGAAACGCTATGTACTAGCTCTATCTATAAATCCAACATTATGTTTGTAGCTAATCCTCTACGTATGCACTTTTACCTGAATAAATTATTGATTTGATGTGATTTGATTTTGACATCAACCAGCAGCTGCTACATTAACCAGCAGCTGCTACATCAACCAGCAGCTGCTACATCAACTAGAAGCTGCTACATCAACCACAGCTGCTATATCCCCAGCACTGCTACATCAACCAGCAGCTGCTACATCAACCAGCGCTGCTACATCAACCAACAGCTGCTATTCAACCAGCAGCTGCTACATCAACCAGCAGCTGCTACATTAACCAGCAGCTGCTACATCAACCAGCAGCTGCTACATCAACCACAGCTGCTACATCAACCAGCATGGACCACATCATCACCAGCAGCTGCTACATCAACCAGCAGGGACCACATCATCAACCAGCAGCTGCTACATCAACCAGCAGGACCACATCATCACCAGCAGCTGCTACATCAACCATCAGCTGCTACATCAACCAGGAGCTGCTACATCAACTAGCAGCTGCTACATCAACTAGCAGCTGCTACATCAACCAGTAGGGACCACATCATCAACCAGCAGCTGCTACATCAACCAGCAGGGACCACATCATCAACCAGCAGCTGCTACATCAACCAGCAGGGACCACATCATCACCAGCAGCTGCTACATCAACCAGCAGGGACCACATCATCAACCAGCAGCTGCTACATCAACCAGCAGGGACCACATCATCACCAGCAGCTGCTACATCAACCAGCAGGGACCACATCATCAACCAGCAGCTGCTACATCACCCAGCTGCTACATCAACCAGCAGCTGCTACATCAACCAGCAGGGACCACATCATCAACCAGCAGCTTCTACATCAACCAGCAGCTGCTACATCACCTATCATCTGCTACATCAACCATCAGCTGCTACATCAACCAGCAGCTGCTACATCATCACCATCAGCTGCTACATCAACCAGCAGGGACCACACATCATCAACCAGGAAGGACCATCATCAACCAGCAGTGCCACATAATTACCCACTGACTGTGGCAACACATACCACTAAACCATCACTCAACGACTACCACAACGCCATCATGAAGTCCAGAGTACCACTGTACTGCCTCTGGTTGTTGGTGGTCCCATTGTTGCTGACGCTCAGGTAAGCTGTTCCCGTGTTGACCTGACCTCCTCCTCCCTCCTCGTGGTGACCTGACCTCCTCCTCCCCTCCTCGTGGTGACCTGACCTCCATCCATATGATGACCTGACCTTCTTCCTCTACATTTTGACCTGACTTCCTCCAGGTGTAACCTGACCTTCTCCTTCCACGTGTTTGCCTGGTGGTGGTGGTGATTGATCGATTGTGACGTCTAGTTACTGTGTACTGGTGGCTTATTGTTTGTTGGTTTATAAGGATAGGACTGCCTGCGCGGGCCCTAATTCTCTGGCTGGCCCACTTAGTGTTACTCATTTTTGTCTTACTTACTCAATATATGAGTACTTATGACTCGTGTCTTGGCTTCAGTAAATTCTGTCCAATGTGTTTTGAAACATGTTGTTGTCATCTTGTTGGTACCAATCAGCAGGTTGGTACAAGACTTCAACCAACTACGAACCATTTATTTTGATGAAAGGGGGCAGTAGAAAACAGAAGTACACTTACACTGCATCAAACTTGGATAACTATGTGAATGGGAATAGGCTTACAGGTTCCAGAAGATGAGAAGAAATGTCAGCACTGTGGAGAAATGTCAGACAGACCGCTGGCAACATTTTCTAACACAGATTAGAGTTACAAACTAAAGAAGATTACAAAGGACTCTAGTTCCGTCTGCTCTGTTAGATCACAAGAGCATGTTCCAGAGACTTTTGAATAGCTAGCATCTTTGTAAAGTTGACTACCTGGTTGAGGTCTCCAACTATCTATGAGTTTTCTGCCTTAACTGCAGTCTTTACTGGTGGTGGTGATGGGTGGAGGTGTCCAGTTACTGTGTCCTGGTGGTGGTGAGGGTGGAGGTGTCCAGTTACTGTGTCCTGGTGATGGTGATGGGTGGAGGTGTCCAGTTACTGTGTCCTGGTGGTGGTGATGGGTGGAGGTGTCCAGTTACTGTGTCCTGGTGGTGGTGATGGGTGGAGGTGTCCAGTTACTGTATTCACTAGTTGTACTTCCCTAGTTGTGCTTGCGGGGGTTGAGCTTCGGCTCTTTGATCCCGCCTCTCAACTGCCAATCACAGGTGTACAGATTCCTGAGCCTATTGGACTCTATATATGAACACTTGAAACTGTGTATAGAGTCAGTTTCCACCAACATCACTTCCTAATGCATTCCATTTGTTACTATTCAGACACTAAACAAATCTTTCGTTTGTTTCACTCTAAGGCTCTTTTGGGCACTCAATTTTTACCTGTGTCCCCTAGTGTGTGTGCCCCTTTTGCTAAATAAACTGTCTTTGACTACCCCTATAAATTCTTTTGAGAATCTTGTATGTGGTGAGCATATCCCTCTAACTCTTCTGTCTTCCAGCGACGTGAGGTTAAATTCCTGTAGTCTCTTCTCGTAGCCCATACCCCTCAGTTTGAGCACTTGCCTGGTGGCAAACCTCTGAACCTTCCCCAATTTAGTCTTATGCTTGACGAGATATGGACTCCATGCTGGAGCTGCATACTCCAGGATTGGTCTGACATACGTGGTATACAAGGTTCTGAATGATTCCTTACACAAGTTTCTAAATGTCGTTCTTATGTTGGCCTATAATAATTCATGGGAATAGTGAGTACAACGGCATGGAGACAGTCCTCAGGGACTGACGACGACTCCCAGACCTGGTTATACAGACTCAGCAAATATTGAGACGTGCAAGAAGGGAGATGGTGAAGCATCTCATAATGAATGTCATCCGAGCCCGCTGCCGTAGAACCGCAGAGGACCAGAGCTGACTGAAGTTCAGAGAGAGAGAGAAGGGATCGTTATAGGGAAGGCGGAGATGAGTGCGGAAATCTAAGGGATGAGATTCGGGAACGGGCTTACGAAGAAGGAAGGATTGAGGAAGATGAGAACCAGAACTAACAGTAGAAAAGTGGGAATCCAGTTCGGTCGCGACCTTCACTGGGTCCGCCACAAGAGTACCACGGAGGAGAAGAACCGGCGAGACATCTGGAACGAACTTACCCGCTATCTTGTGGGGTTTCTTCTTCAAGATCTGCGGCAGAGGAATATCGAACGTAATGATGGAAACATAAGATTTCCAACTCTCACGTTTAGCTGTATGGATGGTCCTACGGGCCACCGCACCTGCCTTCCGAAACAAAATAAAAGAATCCCGACTGCCGGCGTCGGTGTTTCTTCCAGGCTGCATGCTTACAGCAGACAGCCCAAGCACAGTTCGCCTTCCACCAGGGAACACACTTCCGTGTGCCCCGGGAGGAAGAGCGAAGAACAGAGCGGAGGGCAGCGTCGAAGACGGTGTCATGAAAAAGGAGGGCGCGAGGAAGAGGCGGAGAGGAGAGGTCAGTGAGAGTAGCACGGAGGGTGAATAGGTTCCAGTCAGCTTTGGCAAACTGCCACCTAGGGAAGGAGAAGGGAGGGTGGAAAGAGAACAAGGAAACGAGGATGGGGAAATGGTCACTGTTATGGAGGTCATCAAGAACCCGCCACGTGAGATCTAAATAAAGGGACGACGAGCAGAGAGAAAGATCAAGACAGGAAAGGGTGCGAGTCCGAGAGTCCACATCTGGATGTACATCTCTAGGTTCTCCAAAATATTCAACAAAATACTTCTGTAGTTCTCCCAAAACTGCTGCACAATGAAGTCTTCTTCAAACACCAGGGATGCTTCCTCACTGGTTCCACAGAGACACGTGAAACTACCCTTCACTGCTCCTTTACACTGCTTGAGGTAAACTCCTCACTATGGCATTCTGCTCGAAATCCCACAGATTTCAGCATACACTTCTCCAGCCTCGAAGTTTCCTCCATTAACTCCTTCCCTGGCCTCAAAATTCTTTCACCAACTCCTCCCCAAACAAACCTGCAATTCCATTGCCATGCCAATACGTTTCCCTACTAAAACATAATTAAATGTATTCACAGAAAATAAAACTCCTCCATCCGACAAATCTTCAAACTCTAACGCGTCGCCATGACGGTCCTCCCCCACCCTGGGCGAGTCCATCTTCGACGTGTCCAGACATGCTGCTGGCCACAGCCACCAGCTGGGGCCTCCCCCCCCCCCTCAGTCATCCACTGACCTTCGTCGAGGGAGGACGTATCACTCCTCCCTCCATGATGTTCTCCTATCTCTACTCTCTTACTCTAGCTTACTGCTTTAATAAAATATCTATCCTACATATATAAACATCTGCCATGATCGCTGGGCACACGATCAAGCGCAATTAACCACTGTACCAAGTGTTATATGAGCTAACCGCAGAGTCTGTCTCGAGGGCCTTCAGGACCTGGTCCTCACAATGGCGCTCACACAGGTCACCCACAAAATCGCTATAGGACGCCCTCACAAGGCTTCTTCTAGTCCTGACTTGAACACTTTAAATCGTCCTCGAGCTTAATGCCTGCTTGATTACCTCCTCTTGTAGGAGCACACAATTAGGGCTTCCTCCTTTACCAGGAGCTCAGCAAAGCGCGACCCTCTTTCCCGACCTGTTACTCAAGTGAGGTCAAGACATCCTAGTGAGCCTTACATCATGTCCTCAAAGTATCGACATCTCCCTCTATGTCAGTTATTTACATGTTCATCCTCTACTCATATTTTAAATTTAGCCACAGACATTTATTGCATAGATATATATAATCTTTTCTCTGACCCTCTCAATTTGGTCTCGTATGTGGAATAGCTCTCAGATAGGTACATTGACCAGACCACACACTAGAAGGTGAAGGGACGACGACGTTTCGGTCCGTCCTGGACCATTCTCAAGTCGATTGTGATAGATAGAGATTGTGTCTACCTCTCAGATAGGTTGACTCATTCTTCAGGCTTCCTGGGGTCATGGCAGTATGTATGTGTATTCACCTAGTTGTGTTTGCGGGGGTTGAGCTTTGCTCTTTCGGCCAGCCTCTCAACTGTCAATCAATTGTTTACCAACTACTTTTTTCCACACCACACACACCCCAGGAAGCAGCCCGTGACAGCTGACTAACTCCCAGGTACCAATTTACTGCTAGGCAACAGGGGCATTCAGGGTGAAAGAAACTTTGCCCATTTGTTTCTGCCTGGTGCAGGAATCGAACTTGCGCCACAGAATTACGAGTACTGCGCGCTATCCATCAGGCTACCAGGCTCATATACACACTGTGTATATGTGTGTGTGTGTATGTATTTGTGTACAGGATATGTGGAAGCTGGTCAGAATTGCATTTCACCTATGTAAATGCACGTTAATTACATGTAAAGAGAGACCTTGAACACTGTTTATATATATACTGTATATGACATGTAAATCTGTGTAGTTTTGTTTGTAGGTTAATTAGAATTTTAAAAGCCCTGCAATCACCTGTAGTTGATTGTTCAATAAATCACTGAATTATATGTTTAACAGAACTCTAACCCTGTCCATGGAGGACAAGAAAATGTATATATGCTGGTTAGCATTGTAAATGTGTGGCCATGTTCGTGGAAGGAAAAAACTTACCAACATGTGCCCAACAGTGCTCTAAGCAGAAGTTGGGCCATGTTGGCAGAAGAAAATATGGTCTGGCCAACATGACTAAGTTGGCAGAAGCAATAGTTAATCAAACGAAAATACTAAGGCAGTATGACTACTATACAGCACTTAACTCACCATGTATAGTGAATTGAGAATATGCATTATAGTTCTTTGCAGGTAACCAGTGGAGAGGTTGAATGGTAACTCAGGAACGTATAGGGATACAGTCCCTCATAGTGTCTGCTTGATCCTATTCCAGCTAAGCCTTATAGCCAGTTTAGTCACACTTGTTTCACCCTTATCCTTCATCCTTTCCATCAACGCAGCAGTTTCCCTCCAGGAGCTGCAGCTACCAGATAGTATTATTTCCAGGATGAAGGAAACATGGATCACCATGACAGCAAACACATGGATGACAAAGTCAGAGCTCTGGTCCAACTTCTTTCCTAGAAGTAGCCTAGCCACTTGGACTGAACGGTAGAGGGAAGGTGTCACTTCTTGCAGGTCGGCGTTCGATCCCCAAGTGGCTGGGCACCATTCCTTCTCTCGTCCCATCCTAAATCCATGTCCTTGTATCCCTTCCGAGTCCTGCATAATCTTTAACAGCTTGGCATTTTCTCCTGATAATGACCTTACCTTGCCCAGAAGTGTGGCATGGTAAACCAAGCCAGGTGCCTGAAGAACCTATCAACAGAGCATGCTGGGGCTCAAAGTATTAAGGCGTTACTAATAACTATGCCATTTAAAAAAATGAAATAACCCAGAATAAGGTAGCAAATGATGACAAATTCACATTTATCATGTTAAGATCATTTGGCTTGGAAATAAATTTTTTGTAATGGAATGATAATTTATTTTTTCTATAATTGTATCAGCAGCAAAATTGTTAACGCATGATAATCCTGCAATATAAGCCTCGCACCTTTTAAGAAGCATCCTGAACAACATTAGTACAGAGGTTAATGTAACAAATTTGCACAGTTGAAAGATTTACTTAATTACATACAGTTCTTGTTTACAGATACAAATGCAGTACAGTAAATAGCCAATAGCCTCTGACATGAAAAAGGATTTTCAAAAAATTTTATATATCTTATTTCTAAGGAGATTTCACATTAATTCATTATGTACATATATTGTTAAAATATCCTTTTATTTTACAAAAACAGCTCATTGAAATATTTTGAACAATCTTTGTTGCATGCACGGCAAACATTTCCTTCATAGGGAAAAAGAGAGACTTTCTTAAACCAGAATTTGAAACAAAAAATTATTATTATTTTAGATATCATGACATCAACTATCTGTCTTCCATAACCCTAGGCACTTTAATGCCTCAATTCCAAGGATATTTTCATATTTCACCAATAATAATATACTGATTCATACAACTTTTATAAATAGTTTTTTAATTTTGTGCAGTCATGAAACAAAATTAACCAACATTGAAGTCACTGGGTACACTAGACCTCTATAGTAAGGCGAATCTTTTATCACCAACATTTCACTCGGGGGTAAACTTAAATCAAAACTTGATCAAGTTTACACCAGATTGAATAGCATAAAGGCTCAAATTGCATTTCTTTTACTACAATACAGTATTTTGCTCTGGCATTCTGACAAGATAAACTATGACCATTACAGTGACATGGTTCATTACTCGCTATAACCATTACAGTGACATGGTTCATTACTCGCTATGACCATTACAGTGACATGGTTCATTACTCGCTATGACCATTACAGTGACATGGTTCATTTACGATTCTGAAACTGCCACAGAACTGGTTAAAACTCAAGTTAATCTCGTCAATAAACCAAAATAAATACAGCAGCAAACTTACCACCCCTAGAATGCAATGAGTGTCCCCTGCATAGAATAATTCAAACACACTGCAGAATATGGAGTACCTGTACATGATACTAAATGGGTTAAATTTGTGTAAAATTGGGAAATTAGTATGTGCTTGTACAGCATATCAATATTGTATACCTGTATTTATATTTAGACGACTCATTATTGCTAGCAGTCAAATTGTAGAGCAATCACAGCATAAACGTTTCCGATGTTGCTGTTATGGCATTATAGATGTGCGTGTTGCTAATGGGAACATACTGACCGGTAATTATCTTTACAACTTCTTGGGCTGCACATCCACCAATATATGCAGCTATCGAGTGCACCTCTGCTGCGCCATACCGACACATCTCGTGTATGAATCGTCCTTGATAATAGGTCCACAACCCCAGTCTGCTAACAACCTATTTACACAAACCTGAGAAAGTAAGGCCATTATATGAATACTCATATGAAAGAAAATAGTTTTCCGTAACATTCATATTTACCATAAAAAAATTTGCACAATACTTCTAGCATTTAAAAATATATACACAATTTGTTTATCTCGTATTATAAATTACAGTGGCTACAAAGAAAACTGTCAAGGAGCCAGAAAAATAAATCACCAGTACAAAAAGATATCATAAGGTATCCCTACCTGGGTAACCAAATTAATTATGTACCCTCCACCACTGACCTTTAGTCGTACAATGTCAGTTTCCACTTGATCCTGAAAAAAGCCTGGATACGCACGAAACTCAGAGTGAAACTGATCCACAGCTCGGAGCATCACATACCACACTAGCTCACTCTCAGGATTCTCCAAGTGTGCACCTGAAGAAAATATTACATTTACTGTCTAATCTTATGAATGTACAGGAAATGGGTCTTCAATCATGTTATGTGCTGTATGAACTTTCAATTTTTTGGAAATGTTGTACAGTATCTTTTAAATCAATTTTAGGGATAACATTTATTTTCTGAACAAAAGCACTTCAATAAAATTCATATTAACACACCTCACACTACTACACATCATATAAATCCCTAGTATGTGAAGTCACGCAGCCACAATTTTTTTTCCATGCGATATTGTTGAAATTACAGGAAGTATATTTACTTATCCACCTCAGATGTGAAAATGATCTGTTTAAGTGGTTCTAGTCTTGATGATGACAATTAAATCATACAACAATGAATGAATTATCTAAAGCACAACTATCAAAGTTAGAGCCCCTGATACTGCTCAACACTCACAACTGAGGTATGTAGGTGCAGTACTGTAGTGTAAATACTGTCATTACTCTTCCAACTCTTTCAAAATTATAAACAAAAATGTGCCTGCATGATATTAGTGCAAGGGGGTTCAACCAAGTAATCTTATAAGCTACAGAACCTCATTCCTAGTTTTCTATTTTCCTCAGAGCTTTATGAAAAAACACATTTTGTTACATCATTATCAAAAGAGAAAATGACATTTGACATTAAAACAAATGTACTAATTTTGCCATATTCACACAACTGGAACTAAATACTACAAAGAATACATATAAGCAGACAGCATTTAAGTACACACACCTATTTCGCCAAGATTAATGCTGCCCTTGTATTCCTCAGCGATAGACTTGCCCTTAACAACTCTCAGGGCATGAGAATTCTTGCAAAATGTTTTAACATCACTGTCTATTGATGCCATAATTTTCCTTGGACCCAGCTGCTGGCTAAGTTCTTGCACTCGTCTCAAGACCCAGTCGGCATCTTGTGCTGCTTGCTCACGATAACTGCCAAAAAGAACCCGTTGCAAAGTTTCCAAGACACTGGTCTAAATTAACTAATATAACCATATATTATAACTATATAACTACAATAATCAATTAATTAAATTAAATAGAACATTATCTAAATAAAACTAACAATAATCAGTTATAAACTATGTAGAACAGGGTTGTGGTGTTGGTAGTTAAGACTATACTGAACGTCCAGTGATACACATCATGACAGCAAAAGTTAATGGATTTAAACCCTGCTGCTGATCAATACAACCCTTCAGAGACCAGAGCAAAACATTAAAATACCTTTATAAAGTATCCACCCTCAAATATTTTCCTTGTTTTTTTTTTAAGAATACTTTTTTATAATTTTAGCACCAGTTTCACCGATAATGAAAAATATAGCTAATGTTAAGCCACTAGTTTATTCAAATATATTCTAAATTTGCACATTAAATCTATCTAAAAAAGAAAATGAGTTTCAAAACTGTTACATGTCAAAGTCACTATTACTTCCAGATTTTCAAGGCTAATCCTGAGAAATAACGGCTGGACATTATGTGTATTAATTGTGAACCTTAAACACACAAGAAACAATTCTC
>WNGS01164858.1:33086788-33110063 GCA_020271785.1 Procambarus virginalis
ATATATATATATATATATATATATATATATATATATATATGTCGTACCTAGTAGCCAGAACGCACTTCTCAGCCTACTATGCAAGGCCCGATTTGCCTAATAAGCCAAGTTTTCATGAATAATTGTTTTTCGACTACCTAACCTACCTAACCTAACTTTTTCGGCTACCTAACCTAACCTAACCTATAAAGATAGGTTAGGTTAGGTTAGGTAGGGTTGGTTAGGTTCGGTCATATAACTACGTTAATTTTAACTCGAATAAAAAAAAATTGACCTCATACATAATGAAATGGGTAGCTTTATCATTTCATAAGAAAAAAATTAGAGAAAATATATTATTTCATGAAAACTTGGCTTATTAGGCAAATCGGGTCTTGCATAGTAGGCTGAGAAGTGCATTCTGGCTACTAGGTACGACATATATAATATAATATATATATATATAATATATATATATATATATATATAATATTATATATATATATATATAAATATATATAAATATATAATATATATATATATATATATATATATATATATATATATATATATATATATATATATATGCAATTGACGATCACTAAACACTGATAATTTGTATGCGGAAAAACCACAAAGAAATGCAGAAAGGGGGGTGAACCTTTCGGCTTTTCAAGGCCTTTGTCAACACCGACAAAGGCCTTGAAAAGCCGAAACGTTCACCCCCCTTTCTGCATTTCTTTGTGGTTTTTCCGCACACACACACACACACACACACACACACACATATATATATATATATATATTATATATATATATATATATATATATATATATATATATATATACACACACATATACACAACTACTGAATAAACACAAAATAATATTATATATTCAAGAGTTCTTACATTCTTGTACAGCCACTAGTACGCGTAGCATTTCGGGCAAGTCCTTAATCCTATGTTCAGTGAAATGCGACCCACCAAATCGTTTTAACAACCAGGTACCTATTTTACTGTTGGGTAAACAGAGGCTGCAGTTAAGAATTGACTCCCAGGAAATTCTACCCGGGCAGGATACGAACCCAGGACAAAGCTCGCGAAACGCCAGGCAAGCGTCTTAACCACTACACCACGGGGACTGATAATCGTGATTTAAGAGGGCAGAAGAAGTAGTTCCAAAACAATATAATCTTACTGAAGCCAACACATGAGTCATAAGTACTCATCCATTGCCTAAGTAAGACAGAAATGAGTAACACTAAGTGGGCCAGCCAGGGAATTAGGGCCTGTGCAGGCATCTCTTAAAAAAAAAAGAACGCCACCAGTACACAGTAACGAGACATTTCAACCGATCTGCACCACCAGGCAAACGCGTGGAAGGAGACGGTCGGGTCAACACCTGGAGAAGGTCAGGTCAAAATGTGATGTGAAGCCAGGTCACCAGATGGAGGGAGAAGGTCAGGTAACTACGAGGAGGGAGGAGGAGGTCAGGTCACCACGAGGAGAGGGAAGGAGGTCAGGTCACCACGAGGAGGGAGGAGGAGGTCAGGTCACCACGAGGAGGGAGGAGGAGGTCAGGTCACCACGAGGAGGGAGGAGGTCAGGTCACCACGAGGAGGGAGGAGGAGGTCAGGTAAACACGGGAACAGCTTACCTGAGCGTCAGCAACAATGGGACCACCAACAGCCAGAGGCAATACAGTGGTACTCTGTACTTCATGATGGCGTTGTGGTAGTCGTTGAGTGGTGGTTCAGTTTTTTTGAGTTGCCACAGTCAGTGGTTGATAAGGCACCTGCTGGTTAATGATGTGGTTCCTGCTGGTTGATGTAGCAGCTGCTGGTTGCTGTAGCAGCTACTGGGTGGCGATATGCCCCAAAGGTACACACACCGACTCCCGAGATTGTGGTTTTTGGTGAAGAACTTGAAAAATAATTCAAAAAGGAGGATAAATTATTTGTAACAATGTACCTTCCACCTTCACCACTTTCCCTACTCTTCACCACCTCTCCTACTCTTCACTACTTTCCTTCTCCATCACCGATCCTACCCTTGAACATCTTCCCCCTAATCCGTCCCTATGTACCCTGTCAATGTAGTTGCAAAGTTGTACAACTACATTAGTAGTTATAGTTGTACTATACTATAGTTATCGGTAGGTAGTTGTACTCCTGTCAATTAATGTTCTAAAGTTTTAAACATTGAACTTAAAAATACTGAAATATTTGTTAGCAGGCCTTATTTATAATTAGACGAGTTACCTCTTAACTTACAAATGCGTGTTGTAGCCTACTTGTCTGGAGAACTTTGAAAACAGATCCCATCCGAGCCATCCCAGTTCTTGATGGGTTTTCCTTGTAGTCTCGTCCACGCACCAGGGAGTCTATCATGGAATGATATATGAATAACTTTTCCTCCTTTCAACCCGCCTTCTTCACAGGAAACAGGCAATAAAATACCCACACAATTTACGATGGACTGAACGCAAATTTAGTCGCAAACATTACGATCGTAAGGCCAAAATGTATTCTGCAGGAATATATACGAGGTATACCCCATTTATCGGTGTATATAAACTGAGATTACTTTAGCTCCGGATTATGTTCAGGTCTAAATCGTACTTACTGGTTGATTACTAAGGTAGTGTCAAGGTCTTAATCCAACCTGTTATTTTACAAACAAAAAGGTCGCTTTTCGCTGGTATGCATTAGATAAGACCACAAATTGTCGTACTAGAAAATGGAAGCGGCTCGCGAAAGTGACGTACTGTCCCGTTTTCTGTTTTGGATCCTCTGGTAGGTTAGGAGAGGACACTTTATGTTGACCGTTTTCTTGACGTTGGAAAACCTCAGTAGGATGGGCTGCTTAATAACCGCCGTGCTGTAAATAGGCTTAAGCTCAAGATCTGTAGCCTTCCTTCTCTGTGTGACGGCCTCGTTGATGCCAGGGCTCTCTACTCATTCAAATTATTATGGCCTGTGTCCTCCACCTCGGCCAGGACGAAGAAAATACAAACTATACAATATTATATATTAGAACTTAAGAAAAGACCAAAGACCTTGGAAATTTTCAACCAGTGTAATATTACCAAGGACAAGAAAATACAATTAATTAGTTAATGTAAGAAATGTGTAGATGAATGAAATCGTCCATTGAAAGAAAATGTCACTAATTTTCTCATTAACACATCACATTAATGTGATTTCTTTGCGCATTTCAAGAGAAGCGTTGGGGTTAGAAGTCCTATACCACAGCCAGAGTGTATGTGGGTAATGTGTGGAACCCTGAGTTGAGGTCAGAAGATGCCTCAGGAACCCTAAAGGATTCAGGTGATTCCCAGGTTACATTACTTTTGTAGCATATCGTGGCCTAGTGGTTTAGGGCGTGTACTTGGGAGTACCCAGTGTGCAGGTTCGAATCCCTCCTTGTGGCTCCTACTGATTTTTTCAATAATAATAATTGAGAAATTTATACAATACTGTAATGTTTGAATGAAGTTGAAGACAGGACCCTATATATGTGTAAGTGTATAATTTTAATTAAATTTTCGGACGAAACCCCCATCCTTTATCAAGGTGCTGTTACACAATTTTCTGAACACTGACAGCACCTTGATTAAGGATGTAGTTTCCATTCGAAAAATTGGTTTAAATTATACCCCTATACGTGTATTGGGTCTTTCATTCACCTTCAATACGAATAATAATTTATTCATACAATAGACTGGAGTAGTTAAAGTGGTCACATAGTGGGTAAAGTAACTGTCATTATATAAACACTAGTTACGTGCGGCGCTTTGGGCATCACTTAAAATATAATTGTTACCTTAATTTTAGATTTATTAGGTGGTAGGCTAAAATATGCGAAAAGTTGAAGAAATTATGCAAATGACACAAAACAAAATTTAAGGTGATTCTTACTGCTGAGCCTCATAGGCTTCAGTTAAATATTATCTGTACTTTTACTGAAAGCACACAGATTTAGCATCACCAGTTCCCGAGGTGTAGTGGTAAGACACTCGCCTGGCGTTTCGCGAGCTCTTTGTCCTTGGTTCGTATCCCAACCGGGGAGGATTTACTGGGTTTCAATCCTTAGCCTTTGTTTACCCAACAGTAAAATGGGAACGATTTAGCAGGTCGTATTCTGGGAAACGTAGGATTAAGGACTTGTCCGAAACGCTATGCGTGCTAGTGGCTGTACAAGAATGTAAGAACTCTGGAGAGGAAAAAAGTTGTCAGTGGCTGGTAGAACGGTTCCTCCTTCACTAGCCAACACTTGATTCTTATTCTTTTTCAATGGTTTCTTATTCGAGTTGTTCTTTGATCCTAATGTATGGGAGATTGTTTTACTTTTTATATTATCCTTTATTTTATTTTTTTTCACAGTAATTTGTTTTGGGTTTGTATTATCTTAGAAATAATCTCTGGAAATTGCCAATTTTCTATATTTCTTTATTTTTTGTTTCGTTTTTTGTTGATAGAAGGAAGTATGTGTTTAATAAGCCAAGGATTGTTTAATTGTTGGTTGTGACTTGTATCTTTTCAATCTCAGTTTGTTGTCGACAGCTGCAACAAAGTTGCTATTGGCGGATTCATTTTGCAATCTAATCCTAGTCTTCATTGGTTCTAACAGCGATTTTTATAACTTTTGTCAAATAAAAAATAGGGAAATAGCTTCGGTGATTGCTATTGAGGTTAGTGAAGAGATTTTTAATTGTTAAAATGTGGTCAAGGGTAGAGGCAGTAGTCTAAGTAATTCCGTTGGGCTTAGTAATTATGGATATTAGCATGCAAGAGTTTATACAGATGCAGCATTTGGTGGGTCCTGGGTGCATCTTTGTCACTCGATGGTTATATGTCTGTCAAGAGTTATTCAACGGGCAATTGTTTTCCGTAGAAACTAGAGGTTCTGGTTGTATAGAGTTCACCCAACAATACCCGTGATCGTAACAGATCTCGTATATTTAATACTTCAACTTTTCATCAGTTCTACCATAATGGAAGATATTAACAGCTAATCCATATTGTTATAGCTTTCACTTTGTTAACATGTATATCCGGGCACACAGGTTAATAAAAATATTGTTAGCTGTTCAAATGATTAATCTTCCGCTATTATTGATATTTTGTCTTAATTCCTCATGACTATACTTAGTATAGTAATTAATTATATACTCCGTGAGGCTATTTAATCCTGGCTTGGAACTGTTCCACTTGCATTACAATTTGCCCGAGTAACAAACCAATCATAAAAGTCATCAATAACGTTGTGTTTATGCAGGTCTTGATCGTACAGTCGAACACAAAGATCACATAATATACGACTTCCACCAACCGTTGATGGCTGGTAGTAATGTCGCCACGTTAAGTAGGCTTCGTACTCCTGTTGGGAGCAAAAGAATTTATATTAATATTAAAATCATGAAGATTTAGTTACAAAAACGTGTTAGATTTAGGTATTAATATATATATATATACATATGCCTATTACTGTCTACTGTCTATTGTAATCTATAATCAAGTCTATCAGAGTTATCTATAATTCCGCTTCGTAACTAAACCACATAATTCATAATTACTGATAAAACAGAAGACCATCATTTTACTTATATTACCTGGTTGATGGGGTTCTGGGAGTTCTACTCTCCAAGCCGGCCCGAGGCCAGGCTTGACTTGTGAGAGTTTGGTCCACTAAGCTGTTGCTTGGAGCGGCCCTCAGGCCCACATACCCACCACAGCCCGGCTGGTCCGGCACTCCTTGGAGGAATAAATCTAGTTTCCTCTTGAAGATGTCCACGGTTGTTTCGGCAATATTTCTTATGCTTGCTGGGAGGACGTTGAACAACCGTGGGCCTCTGATGTTTATAGTGTTCTCTGATTTTTTTTTTATTGTTTTCTACCACAGACGTGGCCACACATTAACAATGCTAACCAGCATATATACATTTTCTTCTGTCCTCCATGGACAGGGTTAGAGATGTGTTAAACATATATTTTAAGGGTTTATTGAACAATCAACCACTGAAGGTGAGTCGGTGCTTTAAAAATGCTAAGCTAACCTATATACGTAAATACATAGATACACAGATTTATGTATGCCTTACATAAAGTGTTCGATGTGTCATCTACACAGTGTCATTAATGTACATTTACAAAGGTGAAATGTACTTCTGATCAGCTTCCATATATACTTTATACCCATACATACACATACACACACATATACATATATACACACATGCATTCACAGACATTTATCTCATTTACTCTTACAGGGTGAGATAGCTGATAAAGAAACTAGTGTGCAATTAAGCACTTAATCACTGAAGGTGATTAAGGGGCTTTTACAAGCTCAGGTTATATAGTTACATCACATACATTGTATAAGTTCTCTGATTGTGCCTATGGCACCCCTGCTCTTCACTGGTTCTATTCTGCATTTTCTTCCATATCGTTCACTCCAGTACGTTGTTATTTTACTGTGTAGATTTGGTACTTGGCCCTCCAGTATCTTCCAGGTGTATATTATTTGATATCTCTCTCGTCTTCTTTCTAGTGAGTACATTTGGAGGGCTTTGAGACGATCCCAATAATTTAGGTGCTTTATCGCGTCTATGCGTGCCGTATATGTTCTCTGTATTCCCTCTATTTCAGCAATCTCTCCTGCTCTGAAGGGGGAAGTGAGTACTGAGCAGTACTCAAGACGGGACAACACTAATATTGTTCTAATAACGGAATATTGTTCTAATAACGAAAAATTTCCAACATTTTTCAAAGCATTTATCGATTTAAAAATTAAACCGCAAATTCACCTAAAAGTCAAAACTTGACAGAAAAACTAAACAGCTTACTGAACTGCACATAATGTTAATGAGAAAGAAAGAAACTCCATCGATATCCTAAAGTTCCGTTACACATATTGCCCTCTGCAGTGCTAACTGAATATTGACCAACAGACATGAAGGTTATATTCTAAGGTGACCTTTAGCACATGTTAAAGCAGTTGTCTCGCAACCAATAGGCTCTGGATGCGATTCCTACGAAGAACCCAGAGCCAATCTGTTGTTATCCAATCGGGAAAATTAAGTTTTGGGTTTGGATGGCTACAATAACTGGTTCTGAGTTCATCCTGGCTGCAGTTCTAGATTCTGCATTCTGCCTAGTATTATGCCTCCTTGATCCAAACTTCACATTTTCCAGTTCATTGGAAGATTGGTGAAATTATACCAACTGCATGTGAACGCTCTAAACCTTCACAGATTTGACACGTTCAAAGTCAATTCGGCAATGACATGCAAGTAAATTCTGATGAGTGACTTCTGGAGATCGAGTTGGACATTTATTGGCCAGTATCTGAGGCTTCGAGCAAACCTCTCTTTCTACCAAGCTGTATTTCCTCGGAGCTTCTGAGGCAGTTCAAACACTTTCCAGGAGCCAGATTCACGAAGCAGTTACGCAAGCACTTACGAACGTGTACATCTTTCCTCAATCTTTGACGGCTTTGGTTACATTTATTAAACAGTTTACAAGCATGAAAAGTTCCCAATCAACTGTTGTTATTGTTATAAACAGCCTCATGGTGCTTCGGAGCTCATTAACTGTTTAATAATTGTAAACAAAGCCGCCAAAGCTTGAGAAAAGATGTACAGGTTCGTAAGTGCTTGCTTAACTGCTTCGTGAATCTGGCCCCTGTTCTTCGTATCGTACCCACTTTCGTAATATTTGTTAATGATAGTTCTCCTTCTTATGCAGTATTTCTGGTTATTTACAGTGCACTGACTACATGGATAATGTAGCTAAGTTTGTATGTTGAATTCTTCAAGCAAAAGTTTCGAATGTTCTTTGAATTAAGATGGCCGAAGAATTTGTAAATTATTTGTACAAATTTGACTCATGGAAAGTGAATTTTCAGGTGACATAATCCAAGAGTAGTAGACGATCGTACAGTGACAGGGGATGGCATAGACAACCGTGACAAGTGATGACATAGACAGAGCAGTGATAGCTGATATAGACAGAATACTCACAGGTCATGACGTATACAGATGACACTGATTACTTGGGCTAAGGCGAATTCAGGGAAAATAATGCTCACTAAATAAAAACTTAAGACGCCCGCTGGATGTGATTGAGTCAAACCGAAAGACGAAGCTGCCGGACCACTAAATACAGTAAATAAAATAAAGGAGCGAGAGACGTTAGTAGTAGTAGATGTAGTAGAATAACATCAATAATTCCTGTATAAAGGTATTCAAACAACTTCAAGTCTTACCTTCGGGTGAAGAGCCAAGTACTGTAACTTTCGAGCAAGTTGTTCTGGCGTGTAGTCGAGTGCGTTGATGTAGGATTTAGGAGGGAGCAAGGCAGAATAGTCTGCTCCCCCCAATACCACAGGAACTATCGGATAGTACAGCAGGTTATATAACTTTTCTGTTACATAGTCCTTACACAATGCGTTTTCAAATGCTAAATAAAAGAGATAATGGTGTCCAGCGTATTGCATACAAGGTTCCAAATCAATCCTATATCCTTGATAAGTATATAGGGAATGCCCACACTTCAGGTCTCCACATTTTCCATAAACATCAATAGGGGCGTGTTTCTTTAAAGCTTCAATATATTTTAATCTTCCGCTATCATCATGACAATTGGAAACAAATGCAACAGCAAGTCTTTGGGTGTTATTAATCTGTTGTAATTCAGGTTGTCTGCGCCATGATGGAGGCAGGAGACTCGCCTCCCCGCCACGACGGACAACAAAGCCATGTAACATGTGAATGTCTGAGTCCTGGCGGTAGTGCATAGTCCGGTTGAAGACTCCATTTAGCGTCTTGTAGTCTTTGAAATAAAAGGGATTTGCCCTGAAATGTGTTTCTACTTCAAGCATGATCCACGGCTGAGATGCATCTCGTCGTCCTAAGTCTCTTATTAAGAGTTCCTTACTTTCTACACTTGACAAGTGTATTAACACGGCATCTGCACTTTTTACCTGTTTTTAAATAGAAAACCAACTTGTATATCATTAAGATAGAGTTTAGATTTTTAAAACAGTAATGCAACAAATTCATATCAAATGAAAAAAAACATTTTCAGTTGATATGCATTATTAAGTATAATATCCCTACATCACTTCAGAATTCCGTTTGCTCTGTACAAGAAATTAAATATATGCACCAACCTCTACAATATCCTTATATTAATATATTATGTGCAGTAACTTATAATATCAAATAAATATATTAAATGCAATAACCTATACTTTATCATTATATAAATACCATTTGTGATCTGGACAAACGACAAATGTGACTACTGGTGAGGCCACTATTAAACCCAAATGATACATTCTGCTTCAAACACATCTCACTATTTTATACATTAATGTTACCCCTTTTGCGTTTCCACAGGTTTCCATTTGTGAAATGCAACATAGCTCATTAAATATATTTAATATTATTCCAGGTGAATTTAAAATAATTCTATTATGGACGACTGAAAATATTTTTCATTTTTTTATATATTTTAGTCATATGAGGACTAAACTACTATTACTTTTTGGTATAACAAGCAAAAGTTAATCATACAAATGCATTTTGAGAAATTAAATTAGTTTAAATAAGATATTATCAAAGCTGTAAAAGATAATATTTTTTCTTGTATAATAAGAAACACAAGAAAGGTTGCATTAAACTTTGATAAACTCAGTTGTGAGCTAGAAGCAGAATTAAATTTAGTAAAAAGACAAGGCCAGTCTCTGAAGGAAGTGAATAAAGACTACAATACCATGCACAAGACAAAGAGTGAGAAGTTAACCACCTGTTATGATCAGGATGGTCCTGGATGGTGGAACATGATATATTGCAAACAGATGAAGTGTACATATTCAATCTGGGAGCAGTTAAACCTACAATGCTACTAGACGTATGATTAATCAACACAATGTAAGCTCCTGGCTAATTTTCAGAGAAGCTAGTGAGTAAATTAGTTAATTAAGAGGAAGCCAGAAGGCTACATAATTTATTGTGTGATACTGTAAGAGATTGGTACCTGCTTGATGGGGTTCTGGGTTCTTCTACTCCCCAAGCCCGGCCCGAGGCCAGACTTGACTTGTGAGAGTTTGGTCCACCAGGCTGTTGCTTGGAGCGGCCCTCAGGCCCACATACCCATCACAACCCGGTTGGTCCAGTACTCCTTGAAGAAAACAATCTAGTTTCCTCTTGAAGATGTCCACGGTTGTTCCGGCAATATTTCTGATGCTCTTCACTGGTTCTATTCTGCATTTTCTTCCATGTCGTTCACTCCAGTACGTTGTTATTTTACTGTGCAGATTTGGGGCCTGTCCTTCCAGTATTTTCCATGTGTATATTATTTGGTATCTCTCTCGTCTCCTTTCTAGTGAGTAAATTTGGAGAGCTTTGTGACGATCCCAATAATTTAGGTGCTTTATCTCGTCTATGCGTGCCGTATATGTTCTCTGTATTCCCTCAATTTCAGCAATCTCTCCTGCTCTGAAGGGGGAAGTGAGTACTGAGCAGTACTCAAGACGGGACAACACAAGTGATTTGAAGAGTACAACCATTGTGATGGGATCTCTGGACTTGAAGGTTCTCGTAATTCATCCTATCATTTTTCTGGCTGACGCAATACTTGCTTGGTTATGCTCCCCTAAACGTTAGGTCGTCAGACATCATTATTCCCAAATCCTTGACATTGAAGGGTTTTAACCACTATATATATATATATATATATATATATATATATATATATATATATATATAAATATATTTATATATATATACAGTATATATATCATGGTTACAATCAACTGCATTAGACAGTATACATGTTTCAGTTTACGAATTTATAAATCCAACTTTCTATTGTGCACCGCCACACAATGACAGGGATGGATTCATAAGAGATACAGCTTAAAAAAAATTGTTCTTCATTCTTTAAAATGGACAAGCAAATTCAGGATAAATTGTTAGGATGTCGTCCAGTACGCCACATTCAATGCAATAGTTACACAGGTGGTTGTACAATAAGCCAGGAGGTCTAAACTCTTTCACGGTTTCATATTCAACAATATATTGTTCAATGAATGCTTCAAAGGTTTGTCACAGTTTACAAGCTGAATATTGTGGTAGTGGCTCAGCCTCACTAACCTGCCAAATATACCTATAGCCTATGATCACTAACCTGGGCGTAAATATCACAGCCCCGTAACGCCAACTGCGACAGCATATTAATTAAACACTAATGTTGCATTTTACTCAAAACTGAGTTTTTCAAAGTTTAAATGCAGCCTAATTTTCTGTGCTATATAGTGGGTACCATCTCTGGTTGTGTTTGTAGAGACCCTCAGTCTTGAAAAAGAGGATATGCCGTACCCGGGAACCTCGTCGGGCTATCACGTGCGTATTCACATGATGTCTTTTCTGTAATGTTTTATTATATAAGTAAAAAAAAAAGTTTATATTTTACACTAAAGTTCATAATATTTTTATTTTCCGTAAACTAGGTCAATTTCTCGGAACCGTAAACTAGGTTCATCTCGGAACCGTAAACTAGGTTAATTTCTCGGAATGCATTAATATTTTCAGATAAGGTAATTTCTGCTTGTAAAACTGAATCATACCGAAATTTTAACGGAAAAAATATATCTAAATACAGCTACAGTAGATGCATCATTACACTCCAGCAGTGCTACACCGCTTCATACAACTGCAGTTGACGTATAAAGAAACAAGAGATGCTTTTTTACACATACGGTTATAAACCCATGGAACCGCCTACCCGCCGAGGCCGTAAATGGCAAAACTCTGTTGGGTTTTAAAATACAACTTGAAAAGATTATTAGGGAAAATGGCGGGGGGGGGGAGGAACTTTGACAAGCCGTTAGCTTCCTGTTCTCGCTGACGCAACTAGTATTGGTGACCCTTAGGTAAATTCAGATAAATAAAGTGCTTTCAATATGTAGATACTGAATATCCCAACATGCACTCGTCCTTAAGAAACTGATGCCACCCAGGTCATAACATTGGTAATTATCTTAGACCAACCTGGCTGATGTTTGCAGTGATGATGCAGGGTAGTGGACAGTGGCCCTCATTAATGTCATACATATGTATGAAGAACCAGTCACTGACCACATGCAACTTGTTGACATACATCACCACTTTTGGAATATACCCAGACCTAAATCTGAAGAAAACACATATAATGCATTACATATACAGTATTCACGGGATAAAACATATCTAGATAGGCTACATAAAAGATACAATTGTAGAAATAAAATATTCAACAAAACAGAGAAAATGCGAAAATCTGACGTGCAGATCATATCTGCACGTCTGCACATGTCTATTTCTAAAGAAGTTCTAATTAGTAGGAAGCGTGCCCACTTCATTCAACTGTGTATTGTCATATCCTGTCGACAACAGGCTCTTTAACTATTGAAATTGATAGTGCCCAGTTCCATGAATGATGTTATGCTATATCAACTAGCTACCAGAACACTGAAAAACATAGTAGGAATAATATTTTGTGATTCAAGGTCTGCTCTTCAAGCAATCGAAAAATTCTTCTGGAAGGTCGACAGCAAGAACCTCATACAAGCTCTCCTTTGAATCTCCCATCACCCACAAATATAACCCATCACAATGACACAAACATTGCAGAAAAATTTGCGTGTAACACAAAAAGTTGAATTAGACCTAGATATCCCTATCTCTGCTGTCAAAAAAGATAAAGTCTGATATTAGACCTAGATATCCTATCTATGCTATCATAAACTATATATATGATAAATACTCATATATGATAGGGGATATATATATATATATATATATATATATATATATATATATATATATATATATATATATATATATATATATATATATATATATATATATATATGTATGTATGTATGTATGTATACACTGGCTGCCTGTTCCCCGACACAATGAATTTGTATTTTTATATTTCATTGGATCCCTAGTTGACTACCATGCCCTGCACCTTATTAATCTCCCCAGCACTAAGCTGAAAATATTACAGAAATTTTAAAATGAAGTCATGAGGATAATTCTTGGAGCCCCAGATGCACAAGAATCAACTGAACTAAAACATCACTACTGGCAGTTACCTTCTACGAGGAGTCTCCGTATAAGATTGTTCTGCAGCCTGGCGATACGCCTCTAACACTGGGGCTAAGAACACGTCTTTAAACTCCTCAACTGTAACTAAAACGTGATACAAAAGTACAAATTAATGTAATATATGTACAGCTTTATCCTACTTATTATTAATGATTGATTTATTAATGTTACGCCTGAGCAGTCGTCAACACCCAGTTGACGACTGGGTGTTATTTAATTATTAGCACATTAGTTTTACCCAGAATCGTGGAACAAGCTTCCCAAAGGCAACAGTTCGATATAACAGCTTACTTGGCGGGTGCACGGCCCGGCCCCCAGGGATGGGCCCAATTCATTATTAAAGGTATGATGCAGACGAGGAGTCACAATAACGTGGCTGAAATATGTTGACCAAACCACACACTAGAAAGTGAAGGGACGACGACGTTTCGGTCCGTCCTGGACCATTCTCAAGTCGATTGTCATTCTCACAATCGACTTGAGAATGGTCCAGGACGGACCGAAACGTCGTCGTCCCTTCACTTTCTAGTGTGTGGTATGATCAACAAAGGTATGATGGCATCCTGACCAAGTCCCAATGATAAGAACTAGAACTATCAGGGGGGGAAAGCGCCAAGCCATTACGACTATATAGCACTGGGAAGGGGTCAGGATAAGGATTTGGAATGGGACGGGGGGAAAGGAATGGTGCCCAACCACTTGAACGGTCGGGGATTGAACGCCGACCTGCATGAAGCGAGACTGTCGCTCTACCGTCCAGCCCAAGTGGTTGGACACCATTACTCGCTGACGCAACTAGTATTTAAGCAAGTTAAGCTGCTTAAAATTAATATTTATTAACAAACCCCCACTCCCACTTATAACAATGCTCTTGCCTTTTGAAGGTTACTTTACTGTCCTCCACTCCCTTTGAAATAGCATGGACTAATACAGGCAGATACTATTTATTTATATTTTATACAAGAGTTCTTGCATTCTTGTACAGCTACTAGCACGCGTAGCGTTTCGGCCAAGTCCTTAATCCTAACGTTCCCTGGAATACGACCCGCCAAATCGTTTAACAACCAGGTACCTGTTGGTTACTGTTGGGTAAACAGAGGCTACAGTTAAGGATTGGCGCCCAGTAAATCCTCCCCGGCCACGATACGAACTCAGGCCAAAGCGCTCGCGAATCTTCAGACGCGTGTCTTACCACTTTGCCACGGGGACTAAGCAAGCAAGACCAGACAAGCAATAAAGCACTATGGAAACCGTTATGGCCTTACCAGAAAACCGATACAAAGATTCACAGTGGATCCTCTGATAGAGCACTATATGAACATAAAGGAGTCTATGAGTAGCATTTAGAAAGAGAATACTACAAATATATATGAACATGATGGCAACAATCTTGTTTGAACGACTAATGCTGCAGGTAATCTGGATGTTCAACCTCAGATCAACATAAACCAATTGAATTCTCCCTGCCTCTCCTGGCACTATATCTGAAAGCTCTCCTACTGTAACAGTTCCTTCCATTAAGTTACCTTGCTACATATTTCACAAAACCATGCATAATTTAACATTCCTACTGGTTATTCAATACTTAAGTAATTACTAAGTGCATGGTTTAGAACAGAGCTAAATGCATGGTCTGGAACATAGCATCACATGAACAAATCCACAAGGGCCGTGACGGGGATTCGAACCTGCGTCCGGGAGCATCCCAGACGCTGCCTTAATCATTTGTTCATTTGATGCATCACGTTATTGTGATTTTTGTGTGTAATAGCATCACATATTCACAAATAATCACGTCCCCGGCAGAGCCATAACACCTGGAAGTCGCTCAACGGAATAATAATTCTGCAATCTCTTTGCTTTACTCTCTCAACGCCTTGTTTTATTGTTGTAATTAATGTAACAATTAATAAATTGTTAAATAACTTCTTGGCATCATAACAGCTGTTACTGCGGAAAAAAAATCCCACGTCACCCATAAATTGTTAATGTGACAGGTAGAAATAAATTCGTGCTGGTTGTGTTAATTCCGTTATAAATAAACACATTAGTTAGTCATAAAAGAGACTGAACATGACGAAATTACTCCAAAATACGGGATTATTTCCCCGTGTCGTTATTATCTTATTTATATATATACAAGAAGGTATATTGGGTTTATGAGAGTATCATTATGGTACTTAATCTAACAGATAATTTTAAGTAGGTAATTTCTAGGAAAATTGAGAAATGTTAACAGATACATTGTAAGAAAATTTAACGAAGATTAGTAGGTACATTATAGTAAAATTTGAGGATTATCAACAGATACATTGTAGCATAACTTGAGGATTATTTCTAGGTATAATGTAGCAAAATATGCGTTTAATATAACAATAATTGTTTTCTCCATGATTGTAAAGCTGACAATGATATATCAAACAAGGGATATATATAAATAAATAGCGATTCTTATATTTTAAATGTATTTTTAGTTGACTAATTTCCAAAATGACGATACAGAAACAAACATTAGATTACCTGACTTGTTGATGTGTCCGGCATCAGAAGCAGTGAGAGGCATGTATAATGAACCCCAGCTTAGCGGACTTCCCCGAAGTGGCAGCTTCAGGCAGCGGCTCTTCTGGTTGATGATATATTGCAACCTGGAAACATGTACTATTATCAGTAAAGATTTAGGCAACCTTCTGATTATTATTATTATTATTATACCTATAATAAAGGGGTGTCTGCCTGTGTGCATGGTTGGAGGCCAGATGCTTTGGCTAGCCTCACCCAACTTTGCAGGGTGATTGGTAGGTGTCACCAATCAAGCCCCCCCCCCCCCGAAGGAGTGGCTTGAGTTGGCCACGATGCCCACTGCCATGAACCCGATGATGTCAGTGGAGGAAAGACGTGCCATAATGCATGTTTTAATGACATCTGCATTCTGAAGGCTCCCGGCACTTATGTCACAACATTTTGGGATCAACCACATGTCGGTGTCCTTGGCCAAAATGGTGGGGGAAATATGGGTTCTGCAGCCACGGGTTCTGTATCAAACCCAATGAAACCTTTCTCGGTGATCGGTAGGTATAATAGGACATCTGTTAGGTGGTCCTGATGAAGTCAGTGAGGGGGCAAGACATTCCAGAACGCATGTTCTGATAGCAGATTTGCCCTCTGGATATGCCAGCTAGTTTCTATAGTAAACAGCTGCATTTTTGTAATAATGGCCAAATCCCTACTTACTGAAATTAAGTATGAACTGAATAGTAGTAACTACATCCACGCCTCCACCCATCACCACCACTAGGCCACAGTCTAGGGAAGTTAAGTTGGAAGCCTTCATGGGAATGAGTGATCACAGTGTAATGATATTTGAGTACCTGGTAGAGCTAGGATTAATCCCCCCCCCCTCCAACAAAAAAAAACTAGAAAACAAGGGGCTGGCGTACCGAAAGGGAAGTTATAAGATGAGAATATTCATAAGAGAAATACCATGGGACACAGAACTCAGAATTAAGTCCGTACAAGTCATGACGGACTATGTCACCCGAAAGTGTCAAGAGGCAGTAAACAGGTTTATCACGGCCCAAAAGGAAAACAATGAGAAGCCAAATAAGTATCCGTGATTTGTCATATATGGAAGCAAATGAAATGAACACAAGGTCGTTGAAGAACTTCCGAAATAACAGATCACCACAAAGCAGAGAGAGAGATATAATAGAGCCAGGAATGAATATGTCAGTGTGAGAAGAGAAGCAGAGAGACAGTATGAAAATGATATTGCAAATAAAATCAAGCCCGAACCAAAACTGCTCCACAGTCACATCAGGAGGAAACCAACAGTGAAAGAACAGGCGATGAAACTTAGAACGGGTGAGGACAGGTACACAGAGAATGACAAAGAAGTGTGTGAAGAACCCAACAAGAGATTCCAGGAGGTCTTCACAACAGAACGAGATGAAGTCCCTTAGCTAGGAGAGGTGGCAGTAAACCAGGCGGCCTTGGAATGGTTCGAAATTACCAGAGACGAGGTTAAGACATAAATTACCAGAGACAGATCCATCTGTTGGATCTGGATGTGAGAAAGGCTGTTGATGCGGACGGAATCTCACCATGGGTATTGAAAGAGTGTGCAGAGGCACTTTGCTTGCTACTCTCCATAGTGTATCGTAAGTCACTGGAGACGGGAGACCTACCAGAAATATGAAAGACGGCTAATGTAGTCCCAATATACGAAAAAGGGTGGCAGGCAAGAGGCAGTTAACTACAGGCCAGTGTCCTTAACTCGTATATCATGCAAGATGATGGAGACGATCGTGAGAAAAAAAACGTGTAGCACATCTGGAGAAAAGGGACTTCGTGGCACACCACCAACATGGGTTCAGGGAGGGTAAATCTTGCATCACTGGTTTAATAGAATTTTACGATCAGGTGACAAAGACTAAGCAAGAAAGAGAAGGTTGGGCACACTGCATTTTCTTGGACTGTCGAAAAGCCTTTGACACAGTTCTCCATAAGAAGTTGGTGCATAAGTTGGAGAAACAGGCTAGAGTAACTAACTGGTAGGGTGCTCCAGTGGATAAGGGAATACCTAAGCAATAGTTAGCAGAGAGTTACAGTGAGGGGTGAGACCTCAGTTTGGCATGAAGTCACCAGTGGAGTCCCACAGGGTTCGGAACTCGGACCAATCCTGTTTCTGATATTCGTAAATGATCTTCCAGAGGGAATAGACTCATTTCTCTCAATGTTTGCTGATGATGCCAAAATTATGAGAAGGATTTAGACAAGAGGACAACATGAGGCTTCAAGAAGACCCGGACAAACTGAAGGAATAGTCCAGCAGATGGTTCTTAGAGTTTAACCCGGACAAATGTAATGTAATGAAGATAGGTGTAGGAAGCAGGAGACCTGTTATGACCCTTGACCACTGGGTATGGTTCCTTTGCTTTTGCAGTTGTAAAATAGATATAAATGTGGCCTTGCCAACTACAAATGTCTACGGTAAATAAGCCAACTGCTTAATCAGCAAAGCAATATACTTTAAGTAAGGGTAAAAAAGGAACATACATATAAATGAAATACAAGTAGCTAGAAATATTATTGCACCAGAATGAAATACATACTGTAATTATATATCAGCACTGATCACTATTTTAAAACTTAGATGAATAGATGGGTATACATATAATGGTGTAACCAGGCAATTAGCTATGTACCTAAACAATAAACAGGTACCAAAGTCTTATCTCATTGCATGTCCACCCCAGCCAGCCTCAGCCACGTGACTGACGAGGCCAGCTGTCTGCCACGGTGACGTTCACACAATACCAACTGAATACACGCAAGAATATTCTCAGATACTCTGCTATCTGAGAGTAATACTTATGAACATATTTGTAAATACACTAATATATATTTAACATTATTAAGGTGTAACTAATTTTCTATATACAAGAAAACTTAATAATTATAAATCATTGACGCTGTGTTGGATACACTGCGCGCGTCATTGGAACATCCATATATGGTCATCCACCAATAAGATACCACTGCCCCCCCCCTCCAACCACAGCCCCCACGGGAATAAACATGCAATAGAATTAATAAAAATATTACATACAGTAACTGGACACCTCAACCCATCACCACCACCAGGACACAGTAACTGTACACCTCCACCCATCACCACCACCAGGACACAGTAACTGGACACCTCCACCCATCACCATCACCAGGACACAGTAACTGGACACCTCCACCATCACCACCACCAGGACACAGTAACTGTACACCTCCACCCGTCACCACCACCAGGACACAGTAACTGGGCACCTCCACCCATCACCACCACCAGGACACAGTAACTGGACACCTCCACCCATCACCACCACCAGGACACAGTAACTGGACACCTCCACCCATCACCACCACCAGGACACAGTAACTGGGCACCTCCACCCATCACCACCACCACCAGGACACAGTAACTGGACACCTCCACCCATCACCACCACCAGGACACAGTAACTGGACACCTCCACCCATCACCACCACCAGGACACAGTAACTGGACACCTCCACCCATCACCACCACCAGGACACAGTAACTGGGCACCTCCACCCATCACCACCACCAGGACACAGTAACTGGACACCTCCACCCATCACCACCACCAGGACACAGTAACTGGACACCTCCACCCATCACCACCACCACCAGGACACAGTAACTGGACACCTCAACCCATCACCACCACCAGGACACAGTAACTGTACACCTCCACCCATCACCACCACCAGGACACAGTAACTGGACACCTCCACTCATCACCACCACCACCAGGACACAGTAACTGGACACCTCCACCCATCACCACCACCAGTAAAGACTGCAGTTAAGGCAGAAAACTCTATAGATAGTTGGAGACACTCAAACAGGTAGTCAACTTTACAAACAAAGATGCTAGCTATTCAAAAGTCTCTGGAACATGCTCTTGTGATCTAACAGAGCAGACGGGAATTATGAGTTCCTTTGTAATCTTCTTTAGTTTGTAACTCTAATCTGTGTTAGAAAATGTTCCAGTGGTCTGTCTGTCATTTCTTCTCATCTTCTGGAACCTGTAAGCCTATTTCCCATACACATAATTATCCAAGTATGATGCAGTGTAAGTGTACTTCTGTTTTTCTACTGCTCCCTTTCATCAAAATAAATGGTTCGTAGTTGGTTGAAGTCTTGTACCAACCTGCTGATTGGTACCAACAAGATCACAACAACATGTTTCAAAACACATTGGACAGAATCTTACTGAAGCCAAGACACGAGTCATAAGTACTCATATATTGAGTAAGTAAGACAAAAATGAGTAACACTAAGTGGGCCAGCCAGAGAATTAGGGCCCGCGCAGGCATATCCTTATAAACCAACAAACAATAAGCCACCAGTACACAGTAACTAGACGTCACAATCGATCACCACCACCACCAGGCAAACACGTGGAAGGAGAAGGTCAGGTTAGCACCTGGAGGAAGTCAGGTCAAAATGTAGAGGAAGAAGGTCAGGTCATCATATGGATGGAGGTCAGGTCACCACGAGGAGGGAGGAGGAGGTCAGGTCACCACGAGGAGGGAGGAGGAGGTCAGGTCAACACGGGAACAGCTTACCTGAGCGTCAGCAACAATGGGACCACCAACAACCAGAGGCAGTACAGTGGTACTCTGGACTTCATGATGGCGTTGTGGTAGTCGTTGAGTGATGGTTTAGTGGTATGTGTTGCCACAGTCAGTGGTTAATTATGTGGCACCTGCTGGTTGATGATGGTCCTTCCTGGTTGATGATGTGGTCCCTGCTGGTTGATGTAGCAGCTGCTGGTTGATGTAGCAGCTGCTGGTTGATGTAGCAGCTGCTGGTTGATGTAGCAGCTGCTAGTTGATGTAGCAGCTGCTGGTTGATGTAGCAGCTGCTGGTTGATGATGTGGTCCCTGCTGGTTGATGTAGCAGCTGCTGGTTGATGTAGCAGCTGCTGGTTGATGTAGCAGCTGTTGGTTGATGTAGCAGCTGGTGGTTGATGATGTGGTCCCTGCTGGTTGATGTAGCAGCTGGTGGTTGATGTAGCAGCTGGTGGTTGATGTAGCAGCTGGTGGTTGATGTAGCAGCTGGTGGTTGATGTAGCAGCTGGTAGTTGATGTAGCAGCTGGTGGTTGATGTAGCAGCTGCTGGTTAATGTAGCAGCTGCTGGTTGATGTAGCAGCTGGTGGTTGATGTAGCAGCTGGTGGTTGATGTAGCAGCTGGTGGTTGATGTAGCAGCTGCTGGTTAATGTAGCAGCTGGTGGTTGATGTAGCAGCTGTTGGTTGATGATGTGGTCCCTGCTGGTTGATGTAGCAGCTGCTAGTTGATGATGTGGTCCCTGCTGGTTGATGTAGCAGCTGCTGGTTGATGATGTGGTCCCTGCTGGTTGATGTAGCAGCTGCTGGTTGATGATGTGGTCCCTGCTGGTTGATGTAGCAGCTGCTGGTTGATGATGTGGTCCCTGCTGGTTGATGTAGCAGCTGCTGGTTGATGTAGCAGCTGCTAGTTGATGTAGCAGCTGCTGGTTGATGTAGCAGCTGCTGGTTGATATAGCAGCTGTTGGTTGATGATGTGGTCCCTGCTGGTTGATGTAGCAGCTGCTGGTTGATGTAGCAGCTGCTGGTTAATGTAGCAGCTGTTGGTTGATGATGTGGTCCCTGCTGGTTGATGTAGCAGCTGGTGGTTGATGTAGCAGCTGGTGGTTGATGTAGCAGCTGGTGGTTGATGTAGCAGCTGGTGGTTGATGTAGCAGCTGGTGGTTGATGTAGCAGCTGGTGGTTGATGTAGCAGCTGCTGGTTAATGTAGCAGCTGGTGGTTGATGTAGCAGCTGCTAGTTGATGTAGCAGCTGCTGGTTGATGATGTGGTCCCTGCTGATTGATGTAGCAGCTGCTGGTTGATGTAGCAGCTGCTGGTTGATGTAGCAGCTGCTGGTTGATGTAGCAGCTGCTGGTTGATGTAGCAGCTGCTGGTTGATGTAGCAGCTGTTGGTTGATGTAGCAGCTGCTGGTTGATGATGTGGTCCCTGCTGATTGATGTAGCAGCTGCTGGTTGATGTAGCAGCTGCTGGTTGATGTAGCAGCTGCTGGTTGATGTAGCAGCTGCTGGTTGATGTAGCAGCTGCTGGTTGATGTAGCAGCTGCTGGTTGATGTAGCAGCTGCTGGTTGATGTAGCAGCTGCTGGTTGATGTAGCAGCTGTTGGTTGATGTAGCAGCTGCTGGTTGATGATGTGGTCCCTGCTGGTTGATGTAGCAACTGCTGGTTGATGTAGCAGCTGCTGGTTGATGTAGCAGCTGCTGGTTGATGTAGCAGCTGCTGGTTGATGTAGCAGCTGCTGGTTGATGATGTGGTCCCTGCTGGTTGATGTAGCAG
This sequence comes from Procambarus virginalis, assembly GCA_020271785.1. Lineage (NCBI taxonomy): Eukaryota > Metazoa > Arthropoda > Malacostraca > Decapoda > Cambaridae > Procambarus > Procambarus virginalis. The sequence continues at coordinate 33,108,863 of WNGS01164858.1, forward strand.
CTGCTGGTTGATGATGTTGTCCCTGCTGGTTGATGTAGCGCTGCTGGTTGATGTAGCAGCTGCTGGTTGATGTAGCAGCTGGTGGTTGATGTACAGCTGTTGGTTGATGTAGCATCTGCCAGTTGATGTAGCAGCTGCTGGTTGATGTAGCAGCTGCTGTTTGATGTAGCAGATGCTGGTTGATGTAGCAGCTGCTGTTTGATGTAGCAGATGCTGGTTGATGTAGCAGCAGGTGGTTGATGTAGCAGCTGGTGGTTGATGTAGCAGCTGCTGGTTGATGTAGCAGCTGCTGGTTGATGTTGCAGCTGCTGGTTGATGTAGCAGCTTTTGGTTGATGTAGCAGCTGCTGGTTGATGTAGCAGCTGCTGGTTTATGTAGCAGCTGCTGGTTGATGTAGCAGCTGCTGGTGATGTTGCAGCTGCTGGTTGATGTAGCAGCTATTGGTTGATGTAGCAGCTGGGTTGATGTAGCAGCTGCTGGTTGATGTAGCAGATGCTGGTTTGATGTAGCAGCTGGTGGTTGATGTAGCAGCTACTGGTTGATGTTGCAGCTGGTGGTTGATGTAGCAGCTGGTGGTTGATGTAGCAGCTGCTGGTTGATGTAGCAGCTGCTGGTTGATGTAGCAGCTGCTGGTTGATGTAGCAGCTGCTGGTTGATGTAGCAGTTGCTGGTTGATGTAGCGCTGCTGGTTGATGTAGCAGCTGCTGGTTGATGTAGCAGCTGCTGGTTGATGTAGCAGCTGCTGGTTTATGTAGCAGATGCTGGTTGATGTAGCAGCTGCTGGTTGATGTAGCAGCTGCTGGTTGATGTAGCAGCTGCTGGTTGATGTAGCAGCTGCTGGTTGATGTAGCAGCTGCTGGTTGATGTAGCAGCTGCTGGTTGATGTAGCAGCTGCTGGTTGATGTAGCAGCTGCTGGTTGATGTAGCAGCTGCTGGTTGATGTAGCAGCAGCTGGTTGATGTAGCAGCTGCTGGTTGATGTAGCAGCTGGTTGATGTAGCAGCTGCTGGTTGATGTAGCAGCTACTGGTTGATGAAGCAGCTGCTGGTTGATGTAGCAGCTGGTGGTTGATGAAGCAGCTGCTGGTTGATGTAGCAGCTGCTGGTTGGTGTAGCAGCTGCTGGTTGGTGTAGCAGCTGCTGGTTGGTGTAGCAGCTGCTGGTTGATGTAGCAGCTGCTAGTTGATGTAGCAGCTGCTGGTT
>WNGS01164858.1:33114733-33150847 GCA_020271785.1 Procambarus virginalis
TATTCATGTTTTTGATCTTCAATTAGTTTCATGTTAGTTTTTTAAGTTTCCCCCACATCTTGCCTGAAACGCTGTGCATGTTAGTGGCTTTAGGCATAGTATATAGTGTACTAGCTCTATCCTAGAAATCCAGCATTCCTGCTTGTAACTCAATATGTAACTATGTAATTTTACCAAAAATAAAATTATTTATTTATTTTTTTATTTATTATATCAAAGAAAATAATGAATAAGTACCTTGGTTAGGAAAAATTATTTGAAAAGCCAAATTATTTGTGCATTGTCAGACTTGAAATCATGTCCATAACTCATTATGAACAAAATATACAGTACTACCAAGCTAGACCATTACTATACAGTATATACAGTATACAGTATACAGTATATATATATATATATATATATATATATATATATATATTATATATATATATATATAATATATATATATATATATATATATATACTGTATATATATAAGATATATACTCATTAAAGAATTTACATTTAATCAAAAAGTATAAACATCATTACTATGGTATAGTGCAGCAACACTAAACACTCACCATGGCAATGGCACAATTCCATCCCTACACCAGCAACATGAAGTTGAAAGCAGTTATACACCGACAATACCAAGAGGATTCCAGTTTTCCATGAGGACATGCCCAAGCCGCTCGGAGGCAACACGAGCCACCACCATGCGAGATAAACCCACAGCAAAGTCACAGATGTCAACATACTCTTGAACCTCTCCAATACCCTCAGGCTTGATCTTTCCTGAAATTGTTTACAATTACAGTATCATGAAACCAAAATCTTGACAATTCCCACAAATATTACTCTACCACTGGATCAATGCAGTAAAAGCCAATGTACATTATGTTTTTCAAGCAAGCAAAATACTGTATCACCCTGCACTGCCACCAACCTTGTAGTGTAGTGTAGGTGTAACAAGTGTAGGTGCAATACCTTTACCATGAACATATGTATTAGACATCAAAAGAATACAAGGGTAATATTGCCCAAAGAATCCCACAATGCATTAATCATACATATACTGTATATCAAAGACTAAACCAACCACCACCAGCACCACCTACAGCTCTCCTACGATACCACAGAGGATGGAAGATTGTCGGAAACAAGAGAGGTGTCAAAACCTACTCTAAATGCCACATTTAATTACTGCCAATATAAAATAAACTAATACATTACTTACAAGTACAGTAACTAGTACAGTAATCTGATCCTTGGAATATCTCACAAATAAAATAATTTGTATTATTATCGTGATATTTCTACATATCATTCATAAGATCGTAATAATTTATTCGAGATTTAGGGGTTCATTATTATGACTTCGTTCCATTTTGATACATTTGTTTTGTATTATTCCAGATGTAGTGAACTGAACCTAATAAAGCTGAATTGCAGTATTCAAGAGTATAAATAATTCTCTTTCAGCTAAATTATTATTATTTGACTACCTTCCCAACATTAATATCACTGGACTCTAATACTGCCATACAACCATAATATTCATTAGCATTCTCATAAAAACTAAGTATTAAGTGAACCATCACAAAATGTTAAAACATTAATTTCATCCTAATGATGTCTCTCTTACATGCATTCCATATTTTCTCACATACCATATTTGCCAATTGTGACGACGTCGACACCATCTGTTGAGCGCACCCGACCCCAGTTTCTGTTCCACAGTGGTAGGCTGTGATCTTATTTTACCCGTGTAGTTTTCTTCTTACTAATCATATGTTACTCCTCAGAAGTGATGTGAGTGATATTTTGGTTGACAGGAATCAGTTCACCCTGGGCAGTCCTGAATTCAAGACTTGTTCCAGTGGGAACAAGTGGTCGAGTCAGTGTAGACTGATTTGTTTGTAATACTTAGCGAAGTATTGGTGATTGTACCAACATATCCTAGGATGGTGAAATTGACTTAGGAGATGGAATCAATGTCTGTCTGTTAAGGCTTGTTATAACTGAAGCCTGTGTGGAAGTCTGCCAGCGTCTTGCTGCAGACCCCCCCCCCCCCCCCCGCCAGCGTCTTGCTGCAGACCCCCCCCCCAACATCTTGCTGCAGATTATCACTCATACACTTTGTCACCAATCTCATTGCTGAATTTATAGACTTAATTGTAGCATTAAGAATATTGCACATTCTTACTACTGCATTAAATAAAGTACTGAATAAATCTTATGTTGCCAATTTGTCAATTGGCAGCATGGTACTCACCCATCTCCAAAGCCACCAATTTACCAAGTGGCTCCAATTTTTCACGAAGTGCCTCTCCAATCTGCCTCACTATTTCTCCTCGTGCCGGTGCAGGCATATCTGCCCAAACCTGAAAACAAAATTGTTACGCATGATGAAACTCTCCTTTCAGAGCCACACTCTCTCTCAGATACTTCCTGCGCCAAAATCCAATTTGTACACCAAGAACTATTATCACCTATTAATCTTAGCAGAGAAGCAACACATGAGGAATCTTTTGCATATATGACCTGCACATTTCCCAAGGGAGGTGAGCCAATCTCCTTGTTCATAATTCCAAGCTTGGCCAACACATTTGAAGTGTAAAACACCTCCTTGCATCACTCATTTATAGGCACAGTAAATAAGTACACATCACTTAAATACAGTATGTTGCTCAAGCTGTCAACTAATATGTACCTCTTGCAAGCAATAAATCCAAGAAAGTCCATGAGATGCTCACTGTCCCGTCTTCCCAGCACTCTGTGTCATATAACGCTTTGAAACTACTGACGGTCTTGGCCTCCACCACCTTCTCCCCTAACTTGTTCCAACCGTCTACCACTCTGTTTGCGAAAGTGAATTTTCTTATGTTTCTTCGGCATCTGTGTTTAGCTAGTTTACAGTATATCTATGACCTCTTGTTCTTAAAGTTCCAGGTCTCAGGAAATCTTCCCTATCGATTTTATCAATGCCTGTTACTATTTTGTATGTAGTGATCATATCACCTCTTTTTCTTCTGTCTTCTAGTTTTGGCATATTTAATGCCTCTAACCTCTCCTCGTAGCTCTTGCCCTTCAGTTCTGGGACCCACTTAGTAGCATGTCTTTGCACCTTTTCCAGTTTGTTGATGTGCTTCTTAAGATATGGGCACCACACAACCGCTGCATATTCTAGCTTTGGCCTAACAAAAGTCGTGAACAATTTCTTTAGTATATCGCCATCCATGTATTTAAACGCAATTCTGAAGTTGGAAAGCGTGGCATAAGCTCCTCGCACAATATTCTTTATGTGGTCCTCAGGTGATAGTTTTCTATCTAGAACCACCCCTAGATCTCTTTCTTTATCAGAATTCTTTAAAGATTTCTCACATAATATATAGGTTGTGTGGGGTCTATGTTCTCCTATTCCACATTCCATAACATGGCATTTATTAACATTGAATTCCATTTGCCAAGTGGCGCTCCATGTACTTATTTTGTCTAGGTCATCTTGTGTGTGTGTGTCTGTGTGTGAAGAAAACGCCTGCTGAACCTAACTTTACCGAGTCTAGAGATAATTAACATGTGACTAAATTAGACTAAAGTGCAGCAGCAGCAGGAAGAAATCCCTCCAGTCCATAGGTTAAAAGTATTTAAGAACATTCTGAACTTTTTATGGGGTCTAAACAAGAATACACTACAATACTTCTAAACATGTTAAGCCAATACGAGATTTTTACCATCTTTATGGACATTGAGAGACAAGTTAACATTTGTTTGAAGTTTAGAATTTTCAAAGGACTTTAGAGAAAATTACTTTGATCTATACCAGAACATCAGCAAGCTTGTCACTACAGGCTCTGCATTTCAAAAAACTTCAACAAAAGAGGAGTCCATTGCCAAAAGTATCTTGTCTACTTTTACCTAAATTACCTACATAATTCTGGTGTACAATAAAAAGGACTTGAGCAGAAGAATGATACTGTACTTTAATAGTAAGTTTATTTGGAGGGCAAGGATTAATTTATGCATTCACAATCATACATGGGCAAACAGGCCTTCTGTAGACCCCTTAGTTCTTATGTTCTTGTTCAAAGGCTTATACCAAAGAGGTATAAAAGTTTTGTTAAATGGTATTCAGCCTCACATAATAAGCAAGTCCTCTTGGGATATGGTACCAACATTCTGAGGTAGCAAATAAGTGTGCAAGACCTCTAGGTTCTAAATTACGAGAGAATAATCAACCAAGAACTAACAAGTTATGTGGTAGAAGTTTAAATAATGTCTACCATAATGATGACAGCGTAGCAAGTATATTATTTCAGTAATATACTTTCTCCATATTCTCATTAGCTTATGTGCAGATACTTCTGCAGATATAACAATGCTCGTGTCACAAGAACCATACAGGGGGCAACTTCACTGATGTTAAATTCATCAAAAGAAGAAAATACAGTACTGTATTAGTAAAGTGTATAGAAACCAAACCCATTGCACAAGCACTAACATCTTTCAACAGAATCGTACTCAAGTCTACCCTAATCTTAGCATTTCTCTACATTGTTGATGGCACCTTTGTCAGTAGAGCACCTGTACTCTCTTCAAATATATCTAAATCTCACTGTGGTTCTCTTTATGCAAATATTTATACTACCACAATAGCCTAACATTCTGACTACAGATGTACCATTGTAATAAATATTTTATTCATTCATGATCAAGATTAACAATTCTTGGCACAAAATCTTACCCACATCAGCATTAGATCTCTAAATATGAAAACTTACTTGCCATGCTTCCTGTCCTGCTTTAATGCAAGCATCTAGGTCCTCTACCGTGCCTTGCTGAACTTGTGCAATGGGAAGTTTATTCGCTGGGCACACTGACGTCACGACCTAAACAGAAAAATATTCATTACAGTACAGTATTATGAAATAATCAAGCATCATATACCTTCACTAAAAAATCAATGTACAGTAACTTTATTACCACAGTAAATTTCACTCTTTCACATCAAATGTAAATTTATGTTTACATTAAAACTCACTGAATCTTGTGCTACCCACTTCCCCAATTTCAGTACTTAAGACATGCAACAACACCAGTATAATCAATTCAATCTATTTTTATTGTAGGTATTATGTTGAAATCAAATTCTACTACAAGGTACCTTCTAAAAACCAGGAAATCAGATCAGCCAAAAGAAGCTATGAAAGAAAACTTGTCCAAAACATAAAGAAAGATCCAAAATCATTCTATGCCTATACAAGTTTTATCCGAGAGCCACTAACATTAGTGGCCTCGATGGGGACAGGAAGCCGGCGGCTTGGTGGCTAAGTGGTAAAACCAAAACAAAGGACAAGTAGGACCCTTAAAAGATGAGACTAACCAAATTATAATGGATGATAAAAGGGCAGCAAACACTAAATGAATATTTTACATCAGTGTTTACACTAGAAAGGTTAGATGACATCCCATCACCCACACAAATGTTTGAAGGAGGTGAAGAGAATGAACTTAGGGATATACCCATAACATGTGACATAATCAGGAAGAGCATTGACAGCAACTAAAAAAAGACTCAAAAGCCCCAGGTGTGGATGGAATCCAATCCAAAGTCAAAGGAACTGGCAGAAGAACTATGCCTACCACTGAAATTACTTTTCACAAAATCTCTGGACTAAGGGATAGTTCCCCTAGATTGCAAATTTGCAAATGTCACCACTATTTCGAAAAAAGGCTGAAAGCTCAGTGGAGAACTACTGTCTGATCTGCTTGACATCAAACCTCTGCAAGCTCATGAAGAGAATCCTGAGGGAGGGAATCATCAACTATCTTTCAGTGAACAATCTTGTAAAATCGACACATGGGTTTGTTAAAAATGGATCCTGCCTTACAAACCTGCTCACTTTTTTTGGAAACTGTAACCAGCTACTCAAAGGACTGTCAGTTAATGTTGTATACATGGATTTTGCTAAAGCCTTTGATAAGGTACCACATGAAAGACTGGCAAGGAAATTACAGGCAGGCATGTGGAATAAATGGTAGAATACTAGAATTGCTAAAACAATGGTTAAAACAAAGAAAACAAGAGTCATGCTAAATGGGAATGAACCTGACTGGAGAAATGTGGTAAGTGGGGTACCACAGGGCTCCATTTTGGGGCAAACCCTTTTGTCATATACATCAATGGCAGATAAGAATATTACAAACCACATCATCAAATTTTCTGATGACAAAGATTTATGGTAAAGTTGGAAATAATACTATTGAAGCAGTACAAAAAACTTCAATGAACTCTACAAATGATCAGAAGTCTGGTAAATGCTCTTTAATATTGACAAATGCAAGACCCTGCATGTGGGGATAGAAACCCATGCCCTAACTACCAAATTAATAACATTACCTTACAGTAGATTGATAAGAAAAAAAACCTTGTAGTCAAAATCCACCATTCACTGAATGCTGCACAACAGGTAGGAGCAGCAGTCAGAAATGCTAACCAAACCCTTGGAATATTATAAATAAAATAAATAAATGTTTATTCAGTTTGTTTATTATTTAATGTTTATGTTTATTACATACATACAAGAGGTTTTACAAAAATTGATAGATTTATAGATAGAGCTAGTACATACAATGCCTAAAGCCACTATTACGCAAAGCGTTTCGGGCAGGAAAAACATTAAAGACTAAAACTTAATACTAATTGAGATTAAAGTATAAAATGTGTTGAGAACAAATACAAATAAAAATAAAAAAGGGGGGAACATGACTGAAAAAGCAGCACAAATACAATTAGGTCGACAAACAACGTTGTTTAAAAAAACAAGACATGGGTTGACCGACAAAGGTATTCAAGCATACCTTTGACTTTGAGGAAATGAAGGCAGTGATTCAATTGTATAAATCACTGGTGCACCCCCATCCAGATTACTGTATCCAAGCATGGAGACCACATCTTCAGGACATAGCTGCTCTGGAGAAAGCGCAACACCAGGCAACAAAAATCATTCCAGAGCTAAGTCAACTCACGTATCAGGAATGGTTGAGGGCCATAGGGCTAACAATACACTACAAACCAGGCATGTTAGGGATGACCTCATTGACACTTTTAAAATACCGAACAATTTGGAAGATGTTGATATGGTCAATTTCTTCATAAGGTCAGATGTAACACAAACAAGGATGAATGGTTTCAGGCTCAACCAGCCACAATGTAGGACTGAGAACAGGAGATGCTTTTTCACCCACAGGGTTATAAACCCACGGAACCATCAACCTGCCTAAGCCGTAAAAGTCATAACTGTTGCATTTTAAAGTCCATCTGGAAAAGATCAAGGCAAATGGGGGGGGGGGACCTTTGACAAGCTGCCGGTACGACCTGCTAAATCATTTAACAACCAGGTACACATTTTACTGTTGGATAAACAGAGGCTATAGTTAAGGATTGACACCCAGTAAATTATAGTAAATACCCAGTAAGGATAATTTACGAACCCAGGACAAAGAGCTCGAGAAAAACCAGGCGAGTGTCTTATCACTTCACTATGGGGACTGTAAACTGCGGGAAATCAGGTAATCACTCTTACTTTTATCAGTTAGGTTAAGGACCTGCCAAAAACAGTGTGTGTTTGTGGCTTTGCAAGAATGTAAGAAAGCAAATGTTATGTACTCTTACAACCCAATGTCTCTTCTTGTATATAAAAAAAATATTAAAAAAAAATAATAAATGTATTTTTAAATTGTTATTTCTCAGGATAAACTTAAGCATGAATACATCTGTTCTATTTCTAAACAGTCTTATCATCCCTCTTACATTTTGAATATCTGAATTCATATACTGTATATTGCAAAAATAGTTATATTAAAATTTTAATTACTTATACCCAAATTCAAATGTTTATTCAGGTAAAGTACATACATAAAAGGTGTGATACAAATATTGATGAATTTATAGAGCTAGTACATACAATGCCTAAAGCCACTATTACGCAAGGCGTTTTGGGCAAACGCTTTGCCCGAAACTCAATTATTCTATCATGTACAGTATAATGTTTTTCCACTAGTAACAAGGGTGACAAAAGTTTACAAGAATTGCTTCTGTAAACTTTGCTAAAGACTGTACATGTGGTCGTTCTTTAACCCACTGTTGATATAACAATATACATTAGACTGTTTTAACTAGCTTATCAAAAGTAACTTGCTTAACTAAATGAATTTTGGGGCTCAGTCCCCAAACCCATTATGTGCAGGTAACGTTTCCCTGTAAATAAATAAATAAATAAATAAATATGTTTATTCAGGTAAGGTACATACGTACAAGTGATGTTACATTAATGGATTGATTTATAGATAGTGTGTAATGCCCCATAGGTTGGGTATGGGGATGCTTATTAAATGAACTAAACTAAAACAACTAAAATCTTTGCATATTCTTAATACACACACACAGCCTCTCCTCAGCCTGTTACCATGGAGACCCCAGCTCTTAATTACAAGAATTTAAGATGAGGAACTTTAAAAAACTTAATCCAAATAGATAGCCAAAGATAGTCACACATTATACATGTATATGTATGTATTTTGTAACTAGCTCATCAAGATTGTAACTTGCTTAGTTAAATGAATTGTGGGGTTCAGTCCCTGAGCCCATTATGTGCCTCTGTAACCCTTTCCACTACCGCCCACAAGATGGGTATGGGGTGCATAGTAAATGAACTAAACTAAACTAACATCATACATTAATCCTAACACTACCCACTGACAATATAACTATATATATACTGTATATGACTGGTCAAATCATCATCAAAGTGGTGTACGAGGCATGGCACTGTAAGCACTGGAGGGAGGGCACGAGTGCCCCGCCCCGGTGCCAGCCAATCAGCGCCCAGCAACCATGCCCCAACGCTGCCATGCCAACAGTACACTAAACTGTAATACAAATTAATGTGGCATTTACTCATGACACCATCCATTGGTGGCATGTAGTAGGTGCGTGTGGTGGTGCTCGAGGCCATGGGGGTGAGGGGGACAGGGACAAGCTGACAGCTGTAGAGAGCCATTATTCAACACCCGGCTCCTTGAGCGGCTATTTATACCACCTCCTTATTCTTAACACTGGTCGTATCCCACACTATTACACCACACAACTACTTCTATACACACACACACATTATTATGTAATAAAGTGTTAGAAGTGACATTTTATATTTAAACTAATAAAGCCGGGCATTTGAACGACTACATTACAAGCTAATTACAACTATTACTATTCATGTAAATCTCGGGATTACGTGATAAATTATTCCCCTGCATAAATATACCTATAATCTCTAAATAATAGTATAATCTTATACAAATTGTCAATTACGAAACCTTCAGCTGACGGCTAATAATTGATATCTTGAAGAGAATATCTGATCAACTGAATTCTATTTCAAAGTTCTCACCTCTCCATTGGCAAACCATTTCCCGTTGAAGACGCCCTTGTTGCTCTCCGCTAAGCCCAGCTCCTTGAGGAAGGCGTACTTGGGTTGGTTGATGAGGAAGGTGGAGGAGGACATGGCCCTGAGGAGCAGCAGGGCTGAGCGTGGGGACGGTGTGAGCAGGCGGGCTGGCAGACCCATGACTGGGGACTCATCATGTCGTCTGCCCTACTCATCTCTCCCCCACCAACAGCCCTCCCCCCCACTAACAACCCCCAACAACCCCTCCCCCACACACCAATCACCCCCATCCTCCACCATACCCACCTCCCCCTGCTCTCGCATCTAAGATTCTAGTCTTGAGAAAATCTCCAGCGCTGCCGGACACCCTCCCCATCCATGAGTCTTCCCTTTATCCATCCTGAATTTTCTTCCTCATATTTTGTATTAACAACCTTAGGTATACACAGCATACGGGCCCTCACGGCTGAGTGGACAGCGCTCGGGGGATTGTAGTCCTAAGGGCCCGGGTTCAATTCCCGGCGGAGGTGGAAATAAATGGGCAGGGTTTTTCACCCTAATGCACCTGTTCACCTAGCAGTAAATAGGTACCCGTGAGTTAGACAGCTGCTTCCTGGGGATGTGTGTGCGTGTTAAGAGAGAAATATATGTGCAGTAGTAGACATAATAGAGGAAAAACAGATTGGTTAGATTGGCGGGGTTCAAGAGCTAAATAGTTCAATTCTGCAGACACAAATGGTAAATACAGAATTGTGCTGCTACCCTGCTCTATAGCCCTGTTACCTTACACAGTGTAGATCAAAAACTAGCTATAAGTTCATATAATATCCCCATCTCACAGGATGGTTATAGTATATATGGAGGAGAGAACATGAAATGTTCCACTAGCAAAATCTGGGTACAGCACAAGAATATCTTCCAATATTTATTTATTTATCATACAAGAAGGTACATTGGGCTTATGAGAGTACAAAGCATTGATGTTTTTACATTCATGTAAAACCACAAATATAATTTTTGAGATAAGCCAAATTGATTCATTGGTGAGAGAGCGCTCCCTTTCCCAGATTATTTACACTGATGGATCCTTGCATCAGTCCTATGGTGCAGCTGGAAGTGCACTTGTTGTGACAGAGAGAAATGGTTAATCCTTCTCCCATGAGTGTGGAGCGCGTCTAAGTAACTGGGCCTCCACTCTTCAAATAGAATTGGTTGCCATAATCCTTGCACTCGAGCCCAAAGTTGACACGCTAATTGTAAGTGACTCCTTGTCATCGTTGACTGCCCTCAGCTCCTCAAGGCATAACTATGACGTCCTTATCTCTGAAGCTAGACACAGACATACATACAGATTATACACATAGACACACAGATATAATGAAATAATCAGTGATGGAGTCAGAGTTTATCTCCTGTGGATTCCTTCCCATATTGGTCTCCGATTAATGCATGATAGAACTGATGAGTTAGTCAAGATGTTTGCTCATAAAGGGGGAATTGATTACCAACTTGGACTGCCTTTGAGCAGCCTGAGGGCAGCAATATTCCGGGAACATCAACAAAATCTCGTAGACTTGAGGCAAAGCGAAATTCACACCAGTTACTCCATCTATCATCATTCTATTATGCAGGAAGTACCGCACGTCTATGGGTCATCCAATAAGGATAGCAGACTTCTAGATGTTACCATTGCTAAGGCTTAGGCTCGGCTACAAGTACCTCTGGGAGTTTGTAACATCTGCTGATGTAGATTTGACTAAATGTAAACTCTGTCAGCAGAACTATTCACATACTTTGCGTCATTATATACTGAAATATGAAAAAATCGAGGAATTCAGAGATAACACCATCAATGGAGTCCACGAAATGTGTAAGTACTTCATTCATAATGATGTACTGCCGGGAATCTTAGCGAAGTATTCAAATTTGACTTACTGTAGGTAATGCATGCACATGACTGTAAAGTTGCCGCCCAGTTGGGTGGGTGTGCAGCAAGACTAGTAACTGTGTGACTCACTATAGATGTAAAGTGCCTTTTTTGAGCCTCTTGTTGAATATGTGTGGCTCCTCTTGCATGATAAATCACTTGTGATACAAAAGATTATCGATGTATATATGTATTTGTGTAAATGATTGTATATATACATGTACACGTATACATAACATTAATAATTGTGTAACTAGCGTCAAAAGATTGTTATTTGCTTAGCTAAACGAACTAGAGGGTTCAGTTCCTGAACCAATTATGTGCCTTTGTAACCCTTTCCACCACCGCCCACGGGATGGGTATGGGGGGTGCATAATAAAGAAATTGCATAGCATAGTATTTACAATCTTGTAAAGCCACTAGTACGCGCAGCGTTTCGGGCAAGTCAATTGAATTGAATTGCATGTTTTATGCTGCCCGTACATATAATTCTCGGTTCTAAACATATCATAGCTCTTTATACTCGTGCTTTCAGGCCTTTTGAGTGCCAGTAACCTCTCTTCTGTCATTCTTAATATCCTCTCTGTGTCATCATGCTGGACAACGCTTAAATGAGATGGTATCCATACAAATGAGACTGAAACTCTTGCTCTGTGTATTAATAACGTTGTTTATAATAAATGTTACAACAGCATCACATTTGCAGGGTACACCTAAGCAGCATATTAATGAAAAAAAAAATTGCCCGAAACGCTTTGCGTAATAGTGACTTTAGGCATTGTATGTACTAGCTCTATCTATAAATCCATAAATCTTTGTAAAATATCTTGTATGTATGTACCTTACCTAAATAAACATTTATTTATTTATTTATTTATTTATATTATTTAATAATAATAAAACAGAGGTCGGTGAACATAACATCTGGGTTTACTTTCCGAAATCTCTACACAGATCGCAATTTATTATATATATTCAACATTTTTCTGAATTATTAGAATTAGAAAGGTAGAGAAAGATTGATAAAGACAGTTTGTTTATGGCGTTGATGATGTGGACATTATAGTGTCAACAGCAGCACGAGGCAGGGAGACCGTCCACCAGCTGTGTGATCGCTGATAATCTAAATTTTCGTGCTGGTTTCTATTGGTGAGTGTGTTTGTGGGCCTTGGCACGCTGTTGCTGTGCTGGGCAGCTGTAAGACAGTATTTTGGGAGTTGTTTTGAAGACGACAGTTAAAGGGATCACTTTAATAAGGTGTGTTATGTCTTGGAAGTAGACCATCCATCTCCTAAGGGAGCGCAAGCCTAGATGGTGATAATTTTAATAGACGGAGTTTGTGTCAAACCGTCCATAAGACGGTTGAATAAAATAGGGTTTGTGACTGTCAAAACTGTATATATTGGTGGTAGGTTTGCTTTAGCCTATAGGATAGCCTCGATTGGGTTAGGTTAGGCGAGTTTTAAAGTTGCTGGCGAACCATCTTTGGCACGAGGTGACCAGTATCCTAATAGATTAGTTTATTTTCTACCCCAAACAACAACATACAATTACAGTATTAATCAATACATGTTTATCATTGCTGTCAGTTGATAGCTATGTAGCTCAAATTAGCTACTGTATAAAAATACATTTTTTGTTGTGAATATAAAACTCTTGGATTAATTGTAAAAATGTGAATATATATTGTAAACTTGTACAGTATAAACGAGTAGTGTTATTGTTTTGGTTTGTAAATAGAAAATACCGGTGGTTTTTAATACATTAGCGTATAGACTTAAATATAAATTGCACCAAAAATCCATTATATGATTCAAAATGGTGTTCACACACCCAACCAGGCTCGGCATGCGGTGGCGGTAGTAAGTATCAGGTTCTTAACTTAACTTTGGGAATGTGGCAGACTGATACTTTTGACAATGAAATTTTTTTTTAAAGTCTTCTGCTTGTATCATATAGTTTTCTTCTAACTTCCAAAGAACTAGAATATGTTGGTCATTGTGTTTTACACAGTGATAAATGTCTTAAGGAAAAAACGCTGCAACCGAGTATTGACCATTGTGTACTACATAAGAGGATGGACATCCCTTTCACCAAATTCAACTCTTGGACACAAATGTACAGGGCTGACTGTTAAACCTACCAGCCCCAACCCACTTACCAAACACCAACACTACAAACTCCATTGCCACCACAACCACCATTAGTATAACAATCACTGTTATCACCACAACCACCAGTATCACTACTAGTAACTAGCACCATTATCATTACCTCCACCACCATAAATAACCACAGTCCCCACTACCATTGCTATTACTACCACAATCCTTCTCATTACCATAGCCTCCATAACTATTATTACTAATACCGTTGCTATTACTAACACAATCCTTATTACCATAACCTTCATAACCATTATTACTGCTACCATAACTTATCAGCACCACCCCCTTCCCCCCCCATCTATTACAATAGCCTTTACTCTGTACACCAGCCTATAATCCCTACAGCTGTAGGTAGTTCACTCATTATTTGAACTGTAGGCCTACTGTTTAATACTCATTATAATACTGGACCCTATAATCATTGTATCCCTGGCATATCATTGTCCTTGAGCTGTGCCATTTCTGGGATATCATAAAAATCAGCTGTAATAACATGCCTACAGTAGATTATTATTATTTTGTTGTATATATTTTGTGTAATCATTTATTATTATTATTTTTTCAGATTTTTGCCCCACAACTCATTCAAGATGTCACATTACAACTTTAAAAAGATCACCACGGTCCCCTCGGCCAAGGTGAGTAGTACATACTTCGTTTTCCCGAGTGATTTAAAGCCTTGTTTAAGGGTAACTTAAGTTTATTTTTTCTTCCTTAAAGAGGGTTTCATTCAGTATCTTGAATGCCTCATTATACTTCAGTAACATGAAACTTAACTGTAGAGAATTGAGACTTTGCACTGAATAAAAAAAAAAATCTGTCATTTATCTTTAGACTAACTTTAGAGTTAATTCTGTAAGATGATTCATAAAACTGTACAACATTTAACCTGTTACTGCACATTAGACATATTGTAATAGATTATAATAAGCTGAATCAATATAATTGCTGAGTATATTGCAGTTTTAATGATGCTGCTCAAACATGGATATACTGTACTATACATAATCAATTGTGATCAATAATCACAATAATCAGTTGTGTACTGATGCACAGAAACCAGCAATACATGCTTATAAAAAAAACTTTATAATGAATTGGTTAAGTTAATATTTATAATTTCTGTGTTGATACCTAAATAAAGTAAGGCTTTTAATATTTTGTAGTTATAAATATGATCACCTGTACACCTGTGTTATTGTTCCTCTCCACCACCCATTAGTCTTCAGTATGCACTACCTAAAATTCATTTATTCATTCATTGTATAACCTCAATTTTATGTTTCAGGACTTCATAAATATCATACTCTCGAAGACACAACGAAAGACTCCTACCGTTGTTCACAAGCAGTTTAAGATATCTCGCATACGTCGTTTCTACATGACAAAGGTCAAATATACACAGCAAAATTTCCATGACAAGCTGACTGCAATTGTTACAGAGTTCCCAAAATTAGAGGTACAGTATATTTGCCCAGTCTATTGTTTGTTTTATTCGTGTCTGCTATTCTCCCCTTTATATTGACAATGATCATCTTTCCAGCACAGGCTGTGTTCAAAAGGGATACTGCAGTGGCTTTGCCTTAATTTTTCGTCTCATTTAAGCATTTTACATGGCTTTTTCTAAGTATCAAAATTATCCATTGCAGTTTATGGTAAGTATCTTAATTAATTTTACTAAGGCATGTCTAATGCAATGCAGTAAAAAGATCACAATCAATAAGGTAAAACTAATTTAACAATTTCAGATAATTAAAAATTAAGTTTGTGGTTCTTTTATGTTATAATAAAAAGTTATACTTGGTGTGAATAATTATTTTTTGTTTTAATGTTTAATTTCAAATTTTCAGGACTTGCATCCTTTTTATGCTGACCTGCTGAACACACTGTATAATAAGGACCACTACAAGCTTTCCCTTGGCCAGATAAACATGGCCAGACATCTCATAGACAAAGTTGCAAGTGACTATGTTAAGCTCCTCAAGTATGGTGACTCCCTCTACAGATGTAAGCAGTTAAAGAAAAGTGCCTTAGGGCGGATGGCCACAATAATGAAGAAGCAGGGACCTCCTCTGAAGTATCTTGAGGATGTAAGGCAACATATTTCAAGGCTGCCATCAATTGATCCTAATACGCGATCCCTTCTACTGTGTGGCTGTCCAAATGCTGGTAAGAATACATTTCCAGGGGAGATATTTATATTGGCATTGAATTACTTTATATAAATTAAATTCGGTACAATGTCACCCGGGTTTACCATATCTCCATTAAATTAATTAAATGGATTCTTGAGTTACTCAGAATTTGAGAAATCTGGTTCTCCAAGTCAGTTTGCAAATAACAGTAAGTTTGTTTGTTCTCTGCTTCCCAATTAAACCAATTATCTTCATGGCAGTGGACATGTATTTAAAAGAGAAAATAACCATACCAAACCAACCAAATTAGCCAATTAAAGCTATCTCACCATAATTGAAGTAAAAGATGGAAAAAATATAATGTTGATTGATGGGAGTTTTCATAAATGACTTGCAAAAGTTGTATGATTGATGAGAGCAGTAGTGTGCATCATGCCATTCCTCAAAACTGCTGTCATCGGTTGTGTCTTACGTTTTGTGAGCTCCGAGGATTATTGTCCCCGTGGTCCACTGACCAGGCCTTCCATTACATTTATACATATAATCAACCCATCCACACTTTTCATCTAAATAAAGCAAGAAAATTATATACTATACAGTGGCTTTAAATATTAGATGTAATTAACATAAAAATGTGCACATTCAGGTAGCAAGCCGCCTTTGTTGTGTGTCACAGTGAATGATTGGTCAGAAGATGACTGAAATATTACCATAAGAACATAAATTTTTTAATCTGCTCCAGCCCTAAATAAATCTGTCCCAGTTAGCTTGCCTTAAATAAAGTGGAAAAAATAGTTGACAATAATGTTCCTCGACCTTTCTAATAAATTATTGACATGGGAAAAGTTTTATGTATTCAATGTGTTGATGGAAGGGGGGGGGGGGGGGGGAATGCAGACTGAAGCTTGTTTCCTGGCCCAGCCCACCTCAAAAAATGGCTGTGATATGTTACAATGGCTGAAAAGTTTTCTTCCGTCAGTTTTGATCCCATTGTAAATGACATGAAAGGTGAGATAAATTTAATGATTCTTAATTCTAGAGCCAACAATAACAGCAAGAAAGTAGTGGGTGGTGGCACTGCTGCAGCCTCCTCCTCTTCACACAACTGCCGTGTTTCCTTGCCTTGCGATGATTTCGGGCTTAGCGTCCCCGTGGCTGTACTGTATTATTTCCACATAATTAGCCCATCCACACCTTTCTAAAGAAAGCCATTAAATAGTTTTGTCATGCCAAAAGGTTCAAGTGATATATTTGCATCATAAAAAATGAGCTATATTATATAATTTTTTAATTTAACAAAGACACTAATCCTCAGAATCGCTTTAAAAAATGGGGACAGCTTCAAGTTTAGCAGTGTTAGTGATGAGGGATACCTAAAGTTCCTCACTGCTAGTTTTATCTTGCCCCCTCTTCAATTGTCTGGATTTTTAAAATTTATTGAACATCTGGATGTACTGATTGATCCAGTACATCCAGAACAGGATTGCACAGTACAGTACTACAGTTGGCATGTGGATTATAATTATTGAAGTGTGTTGCAGTTACACACTTTTTGTATACAGTAGTCAGGTGTTGTATCTGTATCATTAACATGTAACAATCGGTAATTGTTATTGTAATTCTAGGTAATGTAACACAAAGTAAGAAATAGTTTTGTTTTTTGAACATTATTATAATTTATGGTTAATATTATTTGATTGGTATTACTTTTACTTAACAGGAAAATCATCATTTATCAATCTGATAACTCGAGCTGATGTGGAGGTCCAGCCATACGCCTTTACCACCAAGTCTCTCTATGTTGGTCACACAGATTATGAATACCTTAGGTGGCAGGTTAGTGGTGTATGATCTCCATATGTTTAGTTCATGCTAAAATGTTAAGTGTTTGCAGATTTTTTGTACTCCCAAAGCAATATTTACAGAATAGGTATATATGTTAAGCTGATATTTGTGTATATTTAATATGGAATTATAATTTTAGTACTGTGCAGTATTTTGTTGCTAATGTCTCCTGTTCCAATTACAGGTTATTGATACACCTGGAGTATTGGATCGTCCGTTTGACGAAATGAACACCATAGAATTGCAGGCCATTACAGCTCTGGCACACATCCGTGCAGCTGTCATTTTCTTCTTGGATATCTCTGAAACATGTGATGTTCAGATAGAGCAGCAAATGAAAATCTTCGAGAGTATAAAGCCACTCTTTACAAATAAGGTAACCCTTCAACAATTTGTAAATGCTTGCAGGTGTAATATTTATGGTATAAAGATCAGCATACAGTTTTTTTTTTAATTTGTAATCTCTTACTCTTATAGTATATATATGTATAAAACACAAGCTTGCAATTACAATGATAGAGGGAAAACAAGTTAGCTTAACTGATAGTCAGTTTCAAAATGTGCTATATTAAGTGAGTTTTATGATACTTATTGCAGAAAGTCACATATAAACTATAATTTGATGCCAAATGAAACATTTTTACAAGCATTATATTATTAGGTGATGGTAGATGAGAGTAGATTTTAATAACTTTTTCTATACTGTGGGAGTAAATGAATTTAAATGTTTCTCAGTGGTACTCAAATTTGTGTGTTTTCCATTCTTAACAATGCTGCTTTGTCCATGTTTCAGCCTTTATTGGTGGCATGCAACAAAGTAGATGTGATGGACTTGAAGGAATTGGGGGAGCAGTACCCTGAAAAGCGAGAACTGATTTCTGCACTGGAACGTGAAGGTATTCCTGTCCTGGAAATGTCAACCCTAACACAGCAAGGTGTTATGGAAGTCAAGAAGGAGGTAGGTATGATTTTTATACTGCATTTAGGTTAATAATTTGTTTGAGGATTTAGTCATGTTGATGCATTTGGAGAACTTTGAGCAGACCGGATGTCACTTTATCTGCAGCAAGTAATTTTGTTTGTAATTCTCTACTTGCTGTACTCCAAGAGTATTGTAACTTTTCCTGATATTTTTGCTAATCTTCGTTTCCAAGTAGTGGAATTTTTGTTTTCAAGTAGTGACAGATTTTGCCTTTATTTATATGGGTAGTGAGTGAGCCTTTTTTGGTTCTTTATATCTGATAGCTTTAGTTAATCTTTGTGTTATACTGCAACTATAAATTATGACAGGTTTCATGATAATAAATGTGATGGATAACTTTGGATTAAATTTTAGGCATAGAAGATTGCCTGTTTAGCAAATTTTACATTGTTTGTTATGTATTTTTACATGATTTCGAGTAAAGTACTTATCAGTAATCACCCAGAAAACAATAATGTGTTTTTGAGAAATGTTAATAATGTTTAATATTTGTATTTTATGTGTTTTAGGCCTGTGATCGTCTATTGGCAAAGAGAGTGGATGCAAAGATGCGTTCCAAAAATCGGATTCTATACTTAATCGTGTTCATGTGGCAATGCCTGCACAGAGGGATCAGAAAGAGAGGAAACCCTTCATTCCAGGCAAGTGAAATTTGTTGTCAAAATTTATACTATACACAGGTATAGGTATGTATACAGTATTTATAATACAGCACTCATTGCAAATATATCCAGTCATTTGCTGTGAAAGGAAAATGTCAGTAAATGTATTGTCAGTGGAATAAATAAAAATTACAGCCCATAAATAAATTAATAAAATAAATAAAAATTAAGACCCATTCTGGATTTTTTTTTTTTTTTTGGTAATGAGATTTTTTTGTATTTTTTCAAATTTGAGCAACACATATAGTATAAATATAGCACATTATGTTGTAACAAGAAATACAGGACATTTCAAAACCTTGTGTAGTTATATATGTCTTTGGTGGTGGTGCACATGCAGCGGGGATATTGATTCAGATTTTTACTGTGAGGTGGCGGTGGTAACAATTTAAGTAGATGTAATTAGTGAAGTGTTGTGAAAGAGCCTTTGTAAAGAATTTTCTAGAGCTTTGCAATTCGTAGTTGTCCATAACTTAATTTTTGCCATTATAGTATATGGCATAAAACTTGTAGCTTGAATTTGTGGAACTATGGTAATAGGAGGACATTACCATATCTCCACAATAAGCTGCAATTTTACACCAAATAATGGCAAAAGTAGGGCTGCTGACAACTGTAGATTGCAAAGCCCAAGAAAATTCTTTACAAGGTCTCTTCTACAACCCTTCAGTAATCACCTCTACCCAAATTCTCTCCACTGCTAACATTACCACCTCACAGTAAAAATCCACTGGACCAAGACCAATAACATAAGCAATAATAGAACAAGTATGGTTGTGAGCAGGATGGCAACTAAAGCCCCCACCTCCTAAACCCTAGAAGACTACAACTCTATTAAATTTTACTGCTTTCAATTATATTTCAAAGGAATAATAATCATATACAGTATTTAATTTTCACAGAATCTGTGCTGAAGGCTAAAGATAAAGAGGATACAGAAAAGACTAAACCCGTAAAGAAATTGGAGCGTCATTTAGAGGAAGAATTAGTCGACGACTACAGTCTTGACCTCAACAAACATAAAGATCTTGAAAATGATGAATGGAAATATGACAAGATTCCACAGTTCTGGAATGGATATAATGTAGCTGATTTTGTTGATCCTGACATTATGAAAGTAAGAATGTTTCTGTATACTGTATATTTTGTTAAACAAATTTATGCCTAATCAGTTTAGGGCTTATACAACACAAAGATAATAATGTCTCCCAAAATTCCTAGAACATGAGAAGACCAATGATCCAACTGTACTCGCTAAGTTGCTTTTGTGGAAGATAAGCCATAGCTCTTGGCACCCCACTTTTGAACCCTTAATTGACTGGTGTATGCAGCAGGTGTCCTTATCAAAAGGCAGGAGTAGGACTTTGGCAAACAGCGCGAGAGACAGTAACGTAGCTGTAGTGCAGGCATGAGTGATTTCCAGCTAGTGGGCTGCGTCTGTTACCACTTGCTAATACATATTTCTCTTTCTTTTATCCGTGTTTTCATATTCTCTCAGTTGGGCATGAGGAAGTTATAGATTTTTTCAGTATGATATATAGCAGAGGATTTGAGAACACTGATAACAGGAAAAAAATATATTTCAGTTGGTTTCTAGATCTGGCTCATGGACCACTGGTTCTGCTTGCTATACAAGTGCTATTGTGTCCACAATTTGGGAAACTTGCATGCAGTTGGGTGTTTGTGTTAGAAAGAGAGACACTCCTGCCTTCTAGTACTAGTATTTTTGGGACTTGATGAATTGAATCTTCTGACAATTATTTGATTGTCAATGTAATGCTATAAGAAATATTTTGGGCACTAAATTTGTTTTGCTTGATTAGTTAGAAAGCATCTAAATAATTATTTGCTGGTGCTGGGGTCTTTTCTACCCTTTCATTGCTCATATGATACCATGTACAGTATACATTACCTATTTATATCTTTGTTTAAATATGTATTTGCATCTAATAAACAACTGTTTCAGTGCACATATATTCAGGTCTGCAGCCATTGTCATAGAACCTAAGTACACCATTTACACCCATCCTATTTTTCCTGAACCATTTCCTCATTACCATACAAATTGCCTAACAAAGATTATTTGTCTTTCAGGAAATTTATCAGTACCCAATATGCATGTTTTAAGCATTCGTTATTTTTCAAACAGAAATTGGAGGAACTTGAAGCAGAAGAGGAGGCTCGGGAAAAGGCTGGATTCTATGATTCAGATGTGGAAGAAGAAGATGAATCCATGAAGGAAATCCATAGGCTAGCCAATAAAATCCGTGAGAAGAAAATCATTAATGCAATAAATGCTAGAATTGATAAGCCTAAAGGCAAAGCTGTAATGACGCGCGTTTCAAGGAAGCGTGAGCGCGAGAGATCTGTATCTCGACTGAGGAATGAGTTTGAAGAATTGGGAGTGGACATGTCCGATGTGGATGGCTGTCACTTTACTCGCACCAAGAGTTCATCACGTTCACGTCCAGCACTTAAGAAGGCTCGCATGGACTCAGAAGGCAGAGTTCGGTCCAGTTCCAAAACTCCACGTGATGAGTCTGGAGTCAGAGATCCAAAGGTATTAATATGTGTATAGTGTGGGGGGGGGTGCATGTGTGTGTGTACACACATTTTTTTTTAAATGTTTCATATAATTATTAGGTATCCCTAGCAGGTATACATAGTGACCAATTCTAGTTTTTAAATATTTTTCATATAATTATTAGGTATCCCTAGCAGGTATACATAGTGGGCCAATTCTAGTTTATTTGATTTGCCAGAGCTTCATTGAATGACTATTTTGAGAATTCCTCATTGTATATACTTCACCAAGTCACTTCTTGCATGAGGGTCTACTATATATTTTCTTGTTTACAAGTTGAGATAAATTTAATCATGTGGAGGGGCATAAATAGGTTTCTAGAATGCAATGTACAAAAGGTTAAATTACATTTTTAAGAATGCTTATGGTATTGGTGCATAAAGGTAATATGGTAGGGAAGTGTATAGAGCATACACAGGAAGCAGCAACCATCATAAAAGATCTGGGGTATTAGCAAAGACTTATTCCAGTAATGATTTGAGAAGAAATTAAATTAATAAAGGATAGAATTGCCAGAATTTCTAAATAAACTACAGAGATAATGGTGGATTTAGCAACTGGAATCCTTGAGAGAAATAGAAGAATGCATAAGGTAAGGAGGTCGGTATTATGAGAAAATAATAAAATAAATGGCCAGAAGATAGGACTCATTAATGGATTTGTCATCAGATGAAAATTTCATAGGGAAATTGAGTAACGGATTATGAACTGTATGTGCATAATTTGAGACATTTTAAAGACAACATTTATTAGATTTCTGGACATTTTGTATTGTGAAAGATAATAAATATTGTAATAATTTTATGTTTTTTTGTCAACAGATGGCTAAGAAAATGAAGACCATTGGACGCAAAGCACAAGCAACATTGAACAAAGATGGTCGCAAGGGTGAGGGTGATCGACACATCTTTAATCTTAAACCTAAGCATCTCTTTGCTGGAAAGAGAGGTGTGGGTACAGCTAACAAGAGATAAACTCTTTCTTAAAGCCATAACTCAAAGAGTGAGCTTATTCAAGAATTGATGTGGTATTAATTGTTTTTAAGTTGTATGTTGTTGATTGAGGGGCAACGACGATTTCATTTATGTTGTCAATGACTGCAACATTAGCTAAGTGGTGTTCATAAAAATAAAAGGATAGTTTTGTCTCTATGTTGAACAGACTTCTTGTTTTTGAAATGATATTCATATTGGGTTAATGAATTAATATATAACTTTTATAAATATATTTAACAAAGAAATGTTCACTCTTAATGAAAATGTAAGCACAGATGAATGGTCTTTTAATCATTAAGGGGCATTCGTGTTTACCACTTTATGCTTTCATTAAGGTCTTTTGTAGAAATTATCAAATAATAAATGAGCCATACTTATGATGTTTTTCACTCATGCCATTTGTAAGTACAGTATTATAATGCCATTTGAGTGGAATTTTGTATGAGAAAGCAAATTGGAGTAAGTGGAAATAGCTGGAATTCTGCAGTTCGAGTCTCCTAGAGCCCAGGTGAATGAAATGAAATGTGGTGTTATACATCCTCTGCTTGCAATGGAGGGACTTAGGTTTAATCCCTGGGTACAGGGATTAAATACAGGCTCCCTGTTGCCAAAAATATGAAAAATTCCAGCATCAAGCATATTTACCCAAACTCTTTCAAAGAAAACAAAAATCCTGTTGGCACTCATGGAAATATTGTGACTTTGGTTTCTGTAATCTTTTGAGTCCTGTCAATTTTTATATTTACTTCGAAGCTTTGGGGATTTACCAGGAAATGTTAATGTGAGTGTTTACAGAAGCAGTAGTGTTCTCATATTTTTCCAGCCATTCTTAGCATAGCAAGATATTAGCTAATGCATAGTGTAATAACTTTTACTTAGTTAAAATGTAGATATCCGGGTATATTGTAAGCTGTCCAAATTATCCAGCCCGCACTATTATTGGTATATCTCTTAATTCCTAACGATTATACTTTGTATAGTAATTTATTATGTAGTCTGGCTTGGAACTGTTCCACTTGCATTACAATTTGCCTGAGTAACAAACCAATCATAGAAGTCATCGATAACTTTGTTTTTATACAGGTCTTGATCATACAGTTGAACACAGAGGTCACACAATACACGACTTCCACCAACCGTTGATGGCTGGTAGTAATGTCGCCACGTTAAGTAGACTTCGTACTCCTGTTGGGGAGAAAACAACAAACAATAAATGATAGTAACACAGTCTTGAAGATTTCGTTACAAGTAAATAATTATAAAATGGAGGCACCAACCAGGGAGACTTATGTAGCACCATATCAGTGTCAAAGGATATTCAAAAGGTGCTAAGTATCATTGAGGATGCCAATATGAGAAAGGTTTCTGATTCACCAAGGATTCCATCAAGGGACATTAGGAAAGCAAGACAATCGTCCTGAAACTAGGAACATTCCAAGAGGAATGTTCTCATTCAGTCGTGCATTCAGAATCTAATGCAAATGTTAGTGATGAATAGTGCATTTGGAATCAATTTGATTCCAAATGCACGACTGTTAATTGGGCCAATGCAGTTTAATGGAATGCCGCCCTGCTCCTTACCGTTCAATGTCCACGAGTTAAGCGTGTATGGCTAATATGTAACCCTAGCCAAAGCTGTTTTCCACCATCTATTACAGTGGTAGGAGGAAGGCCAAGGGGATAAGTTACCTGTAAGAGTGCGTAGTTTGTTACCTGTAACCTCAGTCCAACGACCCTGCCAACAGTCTCTGATGGCAAAATGAATGAATGAGTGGATAAGGATTTTATTAATATAAGTGCAAATAGCCTCCTTAGCGGCAGCGTTCACATGTTCATTTAAGGTAACACCAATTTGGCTGGGAACACCAAAACTCAACTGTCTTAAATCTACAAGAGATAAGAAACAACCAAAGTTGAATTTCGGCTACCACAAGATGCATAGGGTTAAATGTCTCCAGGGTCATGAGCTTACTGCGAGTCAACCACATTGACAAAGGCATGCTGACGGCGAGAAAATAATTGAAGTACATACACGGTTGCATAAAGTTCCGCCGTGAAGATGTTAGTTTCCGGGAGGAGACTGCACATGTATTGTGGTCAGAGAAGACAACGGAGTAGCCTACACTGTCGGCAGACTTAGACCCATCTATGAAGAGGGCAATGGAATGAGGTGTGAAGAAAAAATGTTTAAGGAAAAGGCGTTCCAGAATCGTAGGAGAGGTAGAAGCTTTTATTATGTGGGTCAAGGTCTTGCAAAACTTTGCAAGTGTGACCTTCCGTGGGGGCAAAGATGGAACGACACGAGGAGAAATATTGCTAACATGAACCGAGAAGGAATCTTGCAGGTGAGACATCCATGCAGAAAAATTAAGGCTGTGTAAGGGAATAAGGCCAGCATGAGGGGTAACAGTCAAAGCACGGCATAGGCGAGAAAAAGAGGATGTTACCTGCTTGATCGGGTTCTGGGAGTTCTACTCCCCAAACCCGGCCTTGACTTGTGAGAGCTTGATCCAACAGGCTGTTGCTGGGAAGCCCACAGAGGTTGCAGAGAAGCGAGATGTTGCAGGGACCGCGCAAGGTAGCGAAGGCAGTGACGATTACGACGATCCTGTAGCGACAGGATTCCAGTTTCAATATACAGGCTCAGGATAGGTGACGAATGAAAGGCACCAGAGCCCTGGCGTAACCCAGTATGGCCCCGAACATGAAGACAACGAAGAGTCGAAGTGGCAGAGGAGTAAGTGGGACAGCCATAATCGAACTTAGACAGCACGAGATGAATGTAAATAGAGGAGCGTGCTTCCTCTATTTACCTCTATCAGCTACACAGGAGATGAAGTACTTAATGAAACGGACAGAGAGAAAGATCTAGGAGTTGATATCACACCAAACCTGTGTCCTGAAGCCCACATAAAGAGAATAACGACTGCGGCATATGCGAGGCTGGCTAACATCAGAACAGCGTTCAGGAACCTGTGTAAGGAATCATTCAGAATCTTGTACACCACATATGTAAGACCAATCCTGGAGTATGCGGCCCCAGCATGGAGCCCGTACCTTGTCAGGCACAAGACGAAGCTGGAAAAAGTCCAAAGGTATGCCACTAGACTATTCCCAGAACTAAGAGGCATGAGTTACGATGAAAGGCTGCGGGAAATGCACCTTACGACACTGGAAGACAGAAGAATAAGGGGAGACATGATCACAACCTACAAAATCCTCAGGGGGAATCGACCGGGTAAACAAGGATAAACTATTCAACACTGGTGGGACGCGAACAAGGGGACACAGGTGGAAACTGAGTACCCACATGAGTCACAGGGACGTTAGAAGAAACTTTTTCAGTGTCAGAGTAGTTAACGGCAGTGATGTGGTGGAGGCTGACTCATACACAGTTTTAAATGTAGATATGATAGAGCCCAGTAGGCTCAGGAATCTGTACACCTGTTGATTGACAGTTGAGAGGCGGGACCAAAGAGCCAAAGCTCAACCCCCGCAAGCACAAATAGGTGAGTACAGGAAGTAGCGTAGGATCAGGCCTTAGCCTTGGGCTTAAGAACGTCTAACCCATGTCCAACTGATGTTCACATGGAATCCTTTCCCACTTCGGTCTTCAAGGAAGACTAGTATCTGCTAGTACCACCAAGATCTGCGAAGAATGACCTGCTTACTCGGAAGCAGGTCATTATATCAGGAGAAAGCGCCAAGCCATTACGACTGTATAGTACGTGGAAGGGATCAGGATAAATATTAGGGAAAGAAATGGTGTTCAACCACTTGGACGGTCGGGGATTGAATCCCGACCTGCATGAAGTGAGACCGTCGCTCCACCGCCAAGTCCAAGTCGTTGGGCAAGGACTGGACGGTAGAGCTAAACTGTATAATCTGAACTGCATAATATAAATGGGGCCTAACAAGACCAAGATACAGCTGAAGAACACCAAGCGTTTCATAACTAACGCTTTGATTTTAATCGTTGCTGCCAGAGGCGGCTAGTTTATTGTGCATCCAATACTCATCCTGTGAGCAGGTAGCGTAAAAAAGGATTACAGAGAGCACTAAAGGTCTTTATCAGACCTCAAGGAAGATTATTACATTAACAATTACATATATCTTGCACACCTTATAATTATACTTTCAGCTAGAAACAGAGATTATTCCACTTCAACAGCCACGTATTCACAATTAATCACTATTCATTAATGAAAGGATTTTTTGGTAACATATTTGTTTTAGCTATGGAGATATTAAAGGGTCATTGGAAAGCTACTATTTATTATTAATATTCTTCACATTACACTGTTTGTTCCTTAATCTCATGTCATTTAACTATTCGAGGCGAAACATCAAAAAAAAATCAAAATGTTTATTTAGGTAAGGTACATACATAAAAGTGATTGTACAGAGTGATGGAGTTATAGATAGGGCTAGTACATACAATGCCTAAAGCCACTATTACGCAAAGCGTTTCGGGCATAAAAAACTTAAATGACTAAGGCTTAAGACTAATTGAGCATAAGGAATAAAATGAGTTGAGAAAAAAAAGTTAAGAAGGGGGAAACATGGCTGAAAAAGCAGCACAAATGCAATTCGGTCGACAAAACAGCGTCATTTAAAACAAAAACAGACATTGGTTGACAATAGAGGGTAAGGCAGGTTACAGGGAATTTATTAGGTATTGCTTCGTTTTTCTCTTAAACTGGTTGAGAGAGGCACAGTCTTTAACATGGTTGGGAAGGTCATTCCACATTCTGGGCCCCTTGATTTGTAAAGCATTTCTAGTTTGATTAAGTCGTACTCTAGGAATATCAAAACTGTATTTATGTCTGGTGTGGTGCTTATGGGTTCTGTTACAACCTTCTATGAAGCTTTTGAGGTCAGGATTGGCATTACAGTTCAGCGTTTTATATATGTATAATACACATGAGAGAATGTGCAGTGACTTAATGTCTAACATATTCAGAGATTTGAGTAGGGGTACCGAATGATGTCTGGGGCCAGAGTTGGATATTGTCCTAATAGCAGCTTTGTGTTGAGTGATTAGAGGACGTAAATGATTTTGGGTAGTAGAACCCCAAGCACAAATACCATAGTTGAGATATGAATAGATGAGGGAGTAATAGAGAGTCACCAGGGCAGGGCGGGGTACATAATATCTGATCTTAGAAAGAATGCCAACAGTTTTTGAAACTTTTTTAGATATATTTAGAATGTGTCCCCGGAAATTCAGCTTGTGGTCAATGAGAATGCCAAGGAATTTGCCATCTAATTTGTTACAAATTTGGGTATTGTTTATTTTGAGATTTATATGATTAGAGGATTTATTGCCAAACAGAATATAAAAAGTTTTGTCAATGTTAAGGGTGAGTTTGTTAGCAGTTAGCCAAAGATGGACTTTCTCTAGCTCAGTATTCACTGTGGCATTTAGAGCAAGGGGGTCAGGGCTGGAGTAAATGAAAGTTGTGTCGTCAGCAAACAGAATTGGTTTGAGGTGTTGGGAGGCATTAGGAAGGTCATTAATGTAGATGAGAAAGAGGAGAGGGCCAAGTATGCTGCCCTGAGGAACACCAATGTTGATGGGTAGGGTGGGAGAAATTGAATTATTCACAGAAACATACTGGAGCCTGTCAGTAAGGTAGGATTTGAGGTATTGCAGGGAGTGTCCTCTGACTCCATAATGATGTAATTTAAGAAGAAGGTTTTGGTGGTTGACAGAGTCAAAAGCCTTTCGCAGGTCCACAAATAACCCAACAGGGAACTCATTTTTATCAAGAGCTGTATGAATCAAGTTAATCATACTAATAAGTGCATCATTAGTGCTTTTTTTTGGTCTGAAGGCATATTGGCAAGAGCTAAGTATATTGTGTTTGGCTAGATAAGAGTAAAGCTGCTTGTAGATTAATTTCTCAAATATTTTTGACAGGTTAGGCAGGATTGATATAGGTCTGTAGTTGTTAACATCTGTGAGATCACCACATTTGTGTACCGGGGATACATGGATACAGTGCAAGGATTTCAGGTATGGTATCCTTCGTAAGAAGATAGTGTGCCATTTCATACAGCGTGAATTTAGATTTATCTCTAAATGGCTTAATTTTATTACAGCCTAAGATATAATGCTCTAGTGTGTGTCCCTGTCTTTGTTCACATACTTTACACTTTACTTCATCTAGGTCCTTATACAAGCCGAATTGCCAGATATACTTGTTTCCAAGTCTTATTCGAATTGTAACAATCTTAGTCTGCTGATTTTGTTGACAATTTAAGGGACCTATTTGATTACTCAAGATTCCGTTCAATATTGTCTTTATTTCCTGCAGTCTTAGCAAGGGCGTCAACCTTATCAT
Organism: Procambarus virginalis; assembly: GCA_020271785.1. NCBI lineage: Eukaryota > Metazoa > Arthropoda > Malacostraca > Decapoda > Cambaridae > Procambarus > Procambarus virginalis. The sequence goes on from WNGS01164858.1 coordinate 33,143,810, forward strand.
GTTCCCGCATTCCAATGTGACGTTTCTAGAAACAAATCCCAGTATCCTAGTTACTGGGAACTTTTATTGCGAACTATTACGAACTTTTTTGCATTGATTTTTTGTCTTTAAATTCTTATTAATCATGACCACCAGATCTTTTTTGCAATCAGACTTGCCAATTTCAACACCGTCCACCTGATATCCATCATTATTATCTAGCCTCAGAACCTTACATTTGTCAGCATTAAACTATATCTGCCAATCTCTGAATATCTGAATGTTTTACCATTTTAAGACCCTATCAAGACTGTCTTCAACTGATTTTGAGTTTTCTGAGTTTATTTCCCTCCCTATTTTCTTATCGTTGGCAAATTTATAAATATTGCTGCTCAAGCTGATATTAAATTATTTATATATAATAAACAACAGAGGTCCAAGGACAGAGCCTTGAGGCACTCCACTTCAACAATTTCCCCACTCTGACTTAACTTCATTTATACTGACAATGGAGATATTAATAATATTAAATATATCAACTCAAAGTAGAAGACAAAACAATGGATATATGTTTTATATCCATTGAATGGATATAAATAAATAAACTTGAATGAGCTGGGTTGAAATATATAGGAGCCGCCTCGTATGGGCCAATAGGCCTAATGCAGTGTTCCTTTAATCTTATGTTCTTAAAGTCAACATTATAGAGGCAACTGGTATAGCTGGCTTTAAAAATGGGCTGGAGAAAAACATGAGGCGAGGGCTTGCATCTAGATGGATACCGCCCAGAGTCGTTCAAGCCTAATGCGGTAGTTATTACTTATGAAGTAGAAACACATAAAAAATTGTTTACCAAAGATACTCAGACAACTTCAAGCCTTACCTTCGGGTGAAGAGCCAAGTACTGTAACCTTCGAGCAAGTTGTTCTGGCGTGTAGTCGAGTGCGTTGATATAGGATTTAGGAGGGAGCAAGGCAGAATAGTCTGCTCCCCCCAATACCACAGGAACTATCGGATAGTACAGCAGGTTATATAACTTTTCTGTTACATAGTCCTTACACAATGCGTTTTCAAATGCTAAATAAAAGAGATAATGGTGTCCAGCGTATTGCATACAAGGTTCCAAATCAATCCTATATCCTTTATTGGTATTTAAGGAATGCCCACACTTCAGGTCTCCACATTTTCCATAAACATCAATAGCGGCGTGTTTCTTTAAGGCTTCAATATATTTTAATCTTCCACTTTTATCATCACAATTAGAAACAAATGCAACAGCAAGTCTTTGGGTGTTATTAATCTGTTGTAATTCAGGTTGTCTGCGCCATGATGGAGGCAGGAGACTCGCCTCCCCGCCACGACGGACAACAAAGCCATGTAACACGTGAATGTCTGAGTCCTGGCGGTAGTGCATAGTCCGGTTGAAGACTCCATTTAGCGTCTTGTAGTCATTCATATACATGAGATTTGCTCTGAAATGTGTTTCTGCTTCAAACATGATCCACGGCTGAGATGCATCACGTCTCCCTAAGTCTTCTATTAACTGATCCTCGCTTTTTACACTTGACAAATGTATTAATACCGCATCTGCACTTGTTACCTGCTTTTCATTAGAAAAAAAAATTTAGTTAAGATAAAAAATTAACTACATAAAAATATATAAAAATACTGTAGTTGTAAGTTAATGTGTATCGTGAAGTATAATACACTTATATACTCTTATATCACTCGAAAATTTCACCTGCTTCTTAAGACAAAATAAACATGCGTAATGTCCCACTCCAGCAATGCTAGACCGCTTCATACAACTACATCAGATGTAGAGTGCTTCCGCGAGAGTTGTCATTAATTATATTATTAATATATTCATTCACGCCTTGTTAATAAATCCATGTAAGCTAACATATAACATCAGTAATTGTCAAAGACTAACCTGGCTGATGTCTGAGGTGATGTTGCAGGGTAGTGGACAGTTATCCTCAACGATGTCCCACGTAATTATGTCATACCAGTTATAATATACATACATCTTATTGACATACATCACCACTTTTGGAATATATCCAGACCTAAATCTTAAGAAAACAAAAATAATGTATTAGAAATACAGTATTCGTGACAAAGCACATGGTCTACATAAAAAATCTAATATAGATAGAGCAAGTACATACAATACCTAAAGCCACTAATACACACAACATTTTAGGCTCTCAGCCATACACATATATGAGAGCTGTCTTGCTATAAGACAAACCGTTATTAACATAAATGCTAACGGTAATAGGTGTGGCGTCATAATCTGGTGACCACTGAGTATTTAATTGATTTAATTAATTTATTTATCTAATAAGAGTACCTAGTTTCATGGTGAGTGTAATGTCAGATGCTATCGACCATGAGGGATATTATTAAGGCATCATGAGGTTGCATAAACAGAGAGAAACTAACATAGCATGGGTTAATATATATTTAACTATATTGGCACAAAAACTGGACACACCGACATTTTATCGCTGAGATACTAACTACTGAACCAAAACATGATCAAGTGGCAGTTACCTTCTACGAGGAGTCTCCATATAAGATTGTTCTGCAGCCTGGCGATACGCCTCTAACACTGGGGCTAAGAACACGTCTTTAAACTCCTCAACTGCAACGTGATACAAATTAATGTTCTAATGTACAGCTTTACCCTACATATTATTAATGATGGATTTATTAACTAATTGGTAAATAATTTCTTGGCATCAGTAACAGCTGTCACTGGCGCTGAATAAATGAAGCATTAAAAATCAAATTTAAACAAATTAGTTAAGATAATGAAATTAATCAAAGTCAAATTAAAGGCTTTATTCATAAAATGGTTGTACATTGTTACTGTGTGCAGTCCCGTTTTACCCTATATCCTGCTTATAAGAGTCAAAACACCCTGATTGTATATACCTCAAAGAATGGTGAAGTGATTTTGTACTTTTAAGGAAAAGCCCGAGATGTCGGTTGACGGCAATTATGATTTTTGTTCGTTTGAAATGAGGCTTCCAGAGTTTCCTCCTGGATTAAATATGGCGGAGGAGACCCTTCGGAGGAGATCTTTGCCGCCCAAGGGGGCGGGGCTACAGTGCATTGTGGGAGCCGCGCCAGCCGTCTGTTGATTGGTTAGTGGCGAGGGTGTGACATTCTCGGCCAATGGCGTGGAGCCCTGGACGTGACGTTGGGCGCCCAGGGCGGGAAGAGAGCGCCAGAGCTTTCCCTGTGACGGAACCGAACGGAAGTGCGCTCGACAGCTCTCTAGCCTGAGAGGCGAAGAGGCCTGAGGAAGACGATATTCGGCCAAAGTTACTAGTGCAGATGACGAAGAAGGCGTGTCATCTCTTAAGGGAGTATCTGGGGGGGGGGGGAGAGCTTCGCTGGTGGAAGCGGACACCAGGAGCCCGAGGCCACCAAGACCTGTGATCGTTTGAAGGCGGCACTGTTAGAGGCTGCGTGGCAGTTGCTACGGCCAGCAAGCATTAATTAATAGCCGAGCGAGGTTGAAAGGACGACAGACTGGGTCTACTGAGAATTAATTAGTTACTGGCGACAGGACAACAGGAAGAGGCAACATATTCAGTGAGCAGAGGGAGGAAGCCGAGAATGGTGCCAGCCTACAGTGTCCTCAACGAGTACACGGAGAAGAAGAAGGAGCTGCCGGTGAGGGACGTGTACGGAGAAGACGAGCCAGCCTACGAGTCAGCCGTGGACCAACGAGGAGCCGGATCAACCTGTCATCCTGGAGCGAACCTACGAGAGACCGGACCCCGCCTGTCATCGCCGAGCGGATCTAGGAGGAACCGGACCCCGTTTGCCATCACGACGCGGAATCCACGACTCATTTAGCGGATTGATATGGTAGATAATTCTTCCTTCCCCATTGTCCCTTGTGTTAGGTTGAGTTTCTCTTATAGGGAGTGATACCATTAGATTTAATGTAAGGAGGTTTTCAGGCTCAATATGAATTTACAATATATATATATATATATATATATATATATATATATATATATAATATATATATATATATATATATATATATATATATAATATATATATATATATAACTGAAAACTCACACCCCAGAAGTGACTCGAACCCATGAGCAAAGCAACTGGTAACTACAGGGCGCCTTAATCCGCTTGACCATCACGACCGACATAAGGAAGTGATAGCCTGAGCTATATGAACCACTTCCCCGCCGGCACCTGGATGGTTATCTTGGGCATAGCATTTTATCAAATCACCTCATTTTTTTGGGGCAACACGTGAGGAACACAAATGCAAACAAGCCTGAATGGTCCCCAGGACTAGATACAACTGAAAACTCACACCCCAGAAGTGACTCGAACCCATACTCCCAGGAGCAAAGCAACTGGTAACTACAGGGCGCCTTAATCCGCTTGACCATCACGACCGGACATAAGGAAGTGATAGCCTGAGCTATATGAACCACTTCCCCCGCCGGCACCTGGATGGTTATTTTGGGCATAGCATTTTATCAAATCACCTCATTTTTTGGGGCAACACGTGAGGAACACAAATGCAAACAAGCCTGAATGGTCCCCAGGACTAGATACAACTGAAAACTCACACCCAGAAGTGACTCGAACCCATACTCCCAGGAGCAAAGCAACTGGTAACTACAGGGCGCCTTAATCCGCTTGACCATCACGACCGGACATAAGGAAGTGATAGCCTGAGCTATATGAACCACTTCCCCGCCGGGCACCTGGATGGTTATCTTGGGCATAGCATTTTATCAAATCACCTCATTTTTTTGGGGCAACACGTGAGGAACACAATGCAAACAAGCCTGAATGGTCCCCAGGACTAGATACAACTGAAAACTCACACCCCAGAAGTGACTCGAACCCATACTCCCAGGAGCAAAGTCACTCCCAGGTTCGAGTCACTTCTGGGGTGTGAGTTTTCAGTTGTATCTAGTCCTGGGGACCATTCAGGCTTGTTTGCATTTGTGTTCCTCACGTGTTGCCCAAAAAATGAGGTGATTTGATAAAATGCTATGCCCAAGATAACCATCCAGGTGCCGGCGGGGAAGTGGTTCATATAGCTCAGGCTATCACTTCCTTATGTCCGGTCGTGATGGTCAAGCGGATTAAGGCGCCCTGTAGTTACCAGTTGCTTTGCTCCTGGGAGTATGGGTTCGAGTCACTTCTGGGGTGTGAGTTTTCAGTTGTATCTAGTCCTGGGGACCATTCAGGCTTGTTTGCATTTGTGTTCCTCACGTGTTGCCCCAAAAAATGAGGTGATTTGATAAAATGCTATGCCCAAGATAACCATCCAGGTGCCGGCGGGGAAGTGGTTCATATAGCTCAGGCTATCACTTCCTTATGTCCGGTCGTGATGGTCAAGCGGATTAAGGCGCCCTGTAGTTACCAGTTGCTTTGCTCCTGGGAGTATGGGTTCGAGTCACTTCTGGGGTGTGAGTTTTCAGTTGTATCTAGTCCTGGGACCATTCAGGCTTGTTTGCATTTGTGTTCCTCACGTGTTGCCCCAAAAAATGAGGTGATTTGATAAAATGCTATGCCCAAGATAACCATCCAGGTGCCGGCGGGGAATGGTTCATATAGCTCAGGCTATCACTTCCTTATGTCCGGTCGTGATGGTCAAGCGGATTAAGGCGCCCTGTAGTTACCAGTTGCTTTGCTCCTGGGAGTATGGGTTCGAGTCACTTCTGGGGTGTGAGTTTTCAGTTATATATATATATATATTATATATAATATATATATATATATATATATATATATACAATATTATATATATAAGCATGTGTGTAAATTACCTAAGTGTAGTTACAGGTGAGAGCTACGCTCGTGGTGTCCCGTCTTCCCAGCACTCTTTGTCATATAACGCTTTGAAACTACTGACGGTCTTGGCCTCCACCACATTCTCCCCTAACTTGTTCCAACCGTCTACCACTCTGTTTGCGAAAGTGAATTTTCTTATATTTCTTCGGCATCTGTGTTTAGCTAGTTTATATCTATGACCTCTTGTTCTTAAAGTTCCAGGTCTCAGGAAATCTTCCCTATCGATTTTGTCAATTCTTGTTACTATTTTGTATGTAGTGATCATATCACCTTTTTCTTTCTGTCTTCTAGTTTTGGCATATTTAATGCCTCTAACCTCTCCTCGTAGCTCTTGCCCTTCAGTTCTGGAGCCACTTAGTAGCATGTCTTTGCACCTTTTCCAGTTTGCTTGATGTGTTTCTTAAGATATGGACACCACACAATCGCTGCATATTCTAGCTTTGGCCTAACAAAAGTCGTGAACATTTCTTTAGTATATCGCCATCCTTGTATTAAAAGCAATTCTGAAGTTAGAAAGCGTGGCATAGGCTCCTCACACAATATTCTTTATGTGGTCCTCAGTGATAGCTTTCTATCTAGAACCACCCTAGATCTCTTTCTTTATCAGAATTATTTAAAGATTTCTCACATAATATATAGGTTGTGTGGGGTCTATGTTCTCCTATTCCACATTCCATAACATGGCATTTATTAACATTAATTCCATTTGCCACTCCATGTACTTATTTTGTCCAGGTCTTCTTGAAGGGCATGACAATCATCTAAGTTTCTTATCCTTCCTATTATCATAGCATCATCAGCAAACATGTTCATATAATTCTGTATACCAACTGGTAGATCATTTATGTAGACAATAACATCACTGGTGCAAGAACTGAACCCTGTGGTACTCCACTTGTGACATTTCTCCAGTCCGATACATTGCCTCTGATCACTGCCCTCATTTTTTCTATCAGTCAGAAAATTTTTCATCCATGTTAGAAGCTTACCTGTCACCCCTCCAATATTTTCCAGTTTCCAGAACAACCTCTTATGTGGAACTCTGTTGAAAGCCTTTTTTAGGTCCAGATAGATGCAGTCAACCCACCATGTCTTTCCTGTAATATCTCTGTTGCTCGATCATAGAAACTGAGTAAATTCGATACACAGGATCTTCCAGATTGAAAACCATACTGTCTGTCTGATATTATATCATTTC
>WNGS01164858.1:33151847-33170671 GCA_020271785.1 Procambarus virginalis
TCTTATATATATATATATATATTATATATTATATATGATATATATATATATATATATATAATATATATATAATATATGTTGTGTGTTTGTGTGTTGTGTACTCACCTAGTTCTCACCTAGTTGTGCTTGCGGGGTTGAGCTCTGGCTCTTTGGTCCCGCCTCTCAACCGTCAATCAACAGTGTACAGTTTCCTGAGCCTAATGGGCTCTATCATATCTACACTTGAAACTGTGTATGGAGTCAGCCTCCACCACATCGCTTCCTAATGCATTCCATTTGTCAACCACTCTGACACTAAAAAAGTTCTTTCTAATATCTCTGTGGCTCATTTGGGCACTCAGTTTCCACCTGTGTCCCCTAGTGCGTGTGCCCCTTGTGTTAAACAGCCTGTCTTTATCAACCCTGTCGATTCCCCTGAGAATCTTGAATGTGTGATCATGTCCCCCCTAACTCTTCTGTCTTCCAACGAAGTGAGGTTTAATTCCTGCAGTCGCTCCTCGTAGCTCATACCTCTCAGCTCGGGTACTAGTCTGGTGGCAAACCTTTGAACCTTTTCCAGTTTAGTCTTATGCTTGACTAGATAGGGACTCCATGCTGGAGCCGCATACTCCAGGATTGGTCTGACATATGTGGTATATAATGTTCTGAAAGATTCCTTACACAAGTTTCTAAAGGCCGTTCTTATGTTAGCCAACCTGGCATATGCTGCTGATGTTATCCTCTTGATATGAGCTTCAGGGGACAGGTCTGGCGTGATATCAACCCCCAGGTCTTCTCTCTCTCTGACTCTTGAAGTATTTCATCTCCCAATGATACCTTGTATCTGGTCTCCTGCTTCCTACCCCTATCTTCATTACATTACATTTGCTTGGGTTAAACTCTAACAGCCATTTGTTCGACCATTCCTGCAGCTTGTCCAGGTCTTCTTGAAGTCTCCAGAATTTTTGGCGTCGTCAGCAAACATTGAGAGGAATGAGTCTATACCCTCTGGGAGATCATTTACGTATATCAGAAACAGGATAGGTCCAAGTACAGAGCCCTGTGGGACTCCACTGGTGACTTCACGCCAGTCTGAGGTCTCACCCCTCACTGTAACTCTCTGCTTCCTATTGCTTAGGTACTCCCTTATCCACTGGAGCGCCCTACCTGTTACTCCTGCCTGTTTCTCCAGCTTATGCATCAACCTTTTATGGGGTACTGTGTCAAAGGCTTTCCGACAGTCCAAAAAAATGCAGTCCGCCCACCCTTCTCTTTCTTGCTTAATTCTTGTCACCTGATCGTAGAATTCTATCAAGCCTGTAAGGCAAGATTTACCCTCCCTGAACCCATGTTGATGGGTTGTCACGAAGTCTCTTCTCTCCAGATGTGTTACTAGGTTTTTCTCACAATCTTCTCCATCACCTTGCATGGTATACAAGTTAAGGACACTGGCCTGTAGTTCAGTGCCTCTTGTCTGTCACCCTTTTTGTATATTGGTACTACATTAGCAGTCTTCCATATTTCTGGTAGGTCCCCCGTTTCCAGTGACTTACTATACACTATGGAGAGTGGTAAGCAAAGTGCTCCTGCACACTCTTTCAATACCCATGGCGAGATTCCATCCGGCCCAACAGCTTTTCTCACATCCAGCTCCAATAGGTGCTTTTTGACCTCATCTCTTGTAATTTCGAACCTATCCAAGGTCACCTGGTTTGCTGCCACCTCTCCCAGCGCCGTGATATCTCCCTGTTCTATTGTAAAGACCTCCTGGAACCTTTTGTTGAGTTCTTCACACACCTCTTTGTCATTCTCTGTGTACCTGTCCTCGCCCACCCTAAGTTTAATCACCTGTTCCTTCACTGTTGTCTTCCTCCTGATGTGACTGTGTAGTAGCTTTGGTTCAGTCTTGGCTTTGTTAGCTATATCATTTTCATACCTTTTCTCAGCTGCTCTTCTCACACTGACATACTCGTTCCTGGTTCTCTGGTATCTCTCTCTACTTTCTGGTGTTCTGTTATTACGGAAGTTCCTCCATGCCCTTTTGTTCAGCTCCTTTGCTTTCATACATTCCCTATTAAACCACGGATTCTTCCTTTGCTTCTCTGTTTTTTCCTGTGGGCTGGGACAAACCTGCTTACAGCCTCCTGACATTTTTGGGTGACATAGTCCATCATGTCTTGTACGGACTTGGTTCCGAGTTCTGTGTCCCAATGTATATCCCATAGGAATTTATTCATCTCCTCATAGTTTCCCTTTCGGTACGCCAGCCCTTTGGTTCCCAGTTCTTTTTTTTGGGGTGATAATTCCTAGCTCAACCAGGTACTCAAAGCTCAATACACTATGATCACTCATTCCCAATGGGGCTTCCAACTTAACTTCCCTTATATCCGACTCATTTAGGGTAATATCAAATCAAGCAAGGCTGGTTCATCCCCTCCTCTCATTCTTGTCGGTCCCTGTGTGTGTGGTGTGTGTGTGTGTGTTTGTGTGTGTGTGTGTGTGTGTGTGTGTGTGTGTGTGTGTGTGTGTGTATCTATATCTGTCTTCTATATTATATGTTTCTTGCCCGAAACACTATGCGTACTAGTGGCTTAGGTATTGTATGTACTAACTCTATCTATAAATCAATCAGAATGTTTGTAACTGCATCTATATATGTACTTTTCCTAAATAAAATTATTATATTATTATTATTATTATTATATTACTGCTCCCTCACCTGGAGACGATCACCAGGTGCCAAGATCACTGGTGTACTGCAGACGGGGAGAGAGCTGCTCGTGTGGCACTACCCTGACCTCACTTGGTTAGCTTGCATTTTCTCTATGTGTGCACCTCGTAGCTCATTTAGCTCATTATAGAAGTCATTCTCCACTCTGCGTCCTCTACACCACCTTCCGTCTTCAGCCTGGCGTCTCTCTCTCTCTCTCGATAGGAATTTCTGAAATGTTTAATGTGTACATGTCTTGTCTTTGCGTTTGGCGTATAAAAAGCAATATCATTTATATGTAGTATTCATCACTATAGGATCTGTCTCCGTTTTCTTCGCAAACTTCGAATACATATTTCCATACAACAATAGCATTCAATAAAAAATAGTAACAATAGAAGAACGTAACATACCGTTGTTGTTGTTGTTGTTGTTTTTTAAGATTCGCTACATGGAACAAAAAGTTGCAAGTAGCACGGGCTATGGTGAGCCCGTAGTGGACTTAAGTAACATGCCATAAAGGCGCTCGAAGTGTCGCAGGCGAGCAAGGGGAGGGTCGACCACACCTACAGAGGCTTAACTCCCATATAAGTCAACAAAATACGCGCGCCAGCATCATATGCACTAAATAACCGCTGCGGCGTATCTGCCAAACTATTTAATTTATTTTCAATAAATCACTCCGGCGCCGTAGCAACACTTGGTGTCGTGCATGCAACAACGAGAAATATGAAGTCCAACCACTTGACCATTCATGGTCTTTATGAATTTAAATTAGAGGTATAATTATTGCTCGTGTAACCTTGGCAACTCTGCGAACCTGTTATTTTCCCATATAGATGATGAGTCACAATAACGAGGCTGAAGAGATGGTGACCAAACGGCACATCAGAAAGTGAAGAGACGACGACATTTCGTTCCGTCGTGGACCATCACATGATGTGTGGTTTGGTTATCATATTATTTTCCTAACCCCGCGGCAGAAGCCTCTCCTCCTTTGGGTTATATTTGTCATCTTGGATTTGATCCCTCAAGTCCTGAGACACTGGAGCTCTGTGGCTTAACTGGTTCACGGGCCTCTTCTGTGGGGGAAAGGTACACTCAGTCTGTCTGCTTTTGACCATACGAGGTGCTCGAGAAGGTGAACCAGACCAATGAACAAATCCACAAGGGCCGTGACGAGTATTCGAATCTGCGTCCGGGAGCCAGCCCGTCCTCCAAACAAAGGTCCAAAAGTGATTCCATGCACCCGCCAAACCCCCTGTTTATGAATGAAAAGCGGTTTACACACGACTCACAACTGCTGGCGTTCGAATATATCCGGAACAAGTGCTTCACTGACGAATTTTGTTCGAATCACAACGCTATAAATGCTTCACCCACGTACTACAAATACAAATAATCGCCAACAGAACCTAAACACCTGACCTAACCTATCCTATGCCTATATATACACAATATGCCAATATATTATAATATTACTGTATACTTGAGAAAATTCCCGTTTTGAATGAACAGCATGTTAAAATTTATGAATGCGTCTGTGGGGTCGACCGCTGAATGTAATGGACTTGAGTCGAGGACGGGTTGCCGGGAGCATCCCAGACACTGTCTTAATCGACTGAGCTACGACAGGGTAAAACCAGACTACCCTCAGATGGGTAGTCCAGCCCGTCCTCCAAAGACCTAAAAGTGATTCCATCCACCCGCCAAACCCCCTGTTTATAAATGAAAAACGGTTTACACACGACTCGCAACTGATTTCGTTCGAACACTTCCGGAACAAGTGCTTCACTGACGAATTTTGTTCGAATCACAACGCTGTAAATGCTTCACCAACGTACTACAAATATAAATAATCACCAACCTAACCTAACCTATGCCTATATATGCACAATATGCTAATATATTATAATATTAATTTATATTTGAGAAAAATCCCGTTTTGAATGAACAGCATGTTAAAAATAATTAGCACCAGTAGTCTGGTGGTTGGTAGTGGTGGTTGTGTGAGGTGGTGGTTGTGTACTCACCTAATTGTGTTTGCGGGGGTTGAGCTCTGGCTCTTTGGTCCCGCCTCTCAACCGTCAATCAACAGGTGTACAGGTTCCTGAGCCTATTGGGCTCTATCATATCTACACTTGAAACTGTGTATGGAGTCAGCCTCCACCACATCACTTCCTAATGCATTCCATTTTTCAACCACTCTGACACTAAAAAAGTTCTTTCTAATATCTCTGTGGCTCATTTGGGCACTCAGTTTCCACCTGTGTCCCCTAGTGTGTGGCCCCTTGTGTTAAATAACCTGTCTTTATCTACCCTGTCGATTCCCTTGAGAATCTTGAATGTGGTGATCATGTCCCCCCTAACTCTTCTGTCTTCCAACGAAGTGAGGTTTAATTCCCGTAGTCTCTCCTCGTAGCTCATACCTCTCAGCTCGGGTACTAGTCTGGTGGCAAACCTTTGAACCTTTTCCAGTTCAGTCTTATGCTTGACTAGATATGGACTCCATGCTGGAGCCACATACTCCAGGATTGGTCTGACATATGTGGCATATAATGTTCTGAAAGATTCCTTACACAAGTTTCTAAATACCGTTCTTATGTTAGCCAACCTGGCATATGCCACTGATGTTGTCCTCTTGATATGAGCTTCAGGGGACAGGTCTGGCGTGATATCAACCCCCAGATCTTTCTCTCTGACTCCTGGAGTATTTCGTCTCCCAAATGATACCTTGTATCTGGTCTCCTGGTTCCTACCCCTATCTTCATTACATTACATTTGCTTGGGTTAAACTCTAACAACCATTTGTTCGACCATTCCTGGAGCTTGTCCAGGTCTTCTTGAAGCCTCAAGCTGTCCTCCTCTGTCTTAATCCTTCTCATAATTTTGTCGTCGTCAGCAAACATTGAGAGGAATGAGTCTATACCCTCTGGGAGATCATTTACGTATATCAGGAACAGGATAGGTACGTACAGTACCTAAGTACAGAGCCCTATGGGACTCCACTGGTGACTTCACGCCAATCTGAGGTCTCACCCCTCACTGTAACTCTCTGCTTCCTATTGCTTAGGTACTCCCTTATCCACTGGAGCGCCCTACCAGTTACTCCTGCCTGTTTCTCCAGCTTATGCATCAGCCTTTTATGGGGTACTGTGTCAAAGGCTTTCCGACAGTCCAAAAAAATGCAGTCCGCCCACCCTTCTCTTTCTTGCTTAATCTTTGTCACCTGATCGTAGAATTCTACTTAAGCCTGTAAAGCAAGATTTACCCTCCCTGAACCCATGTTGATGGGTTGTCACGAAGTCTCGTCTCTCCAGATGTGTTACTAGGTTTCTTCTCACAATCTTCTCCATCACCTTGCATGGTATACAAGTTAAGGACACTGGCTTGTAGTTCAGTCCCTCTTGTCTGTCACCCTTTTTGTATATTAGGACCACATTAGCCGTCTTCCATATTTCTGGTAGGTCTTCTGTTTCCAGTGACCTACTATACACTATGGAGAGTGGCAAATAAAGTGTTCTTGCACACTCTTTCAATACCCATAGTGAGATTCCGTCCGGTCCAACAGCTTTTCTCACATCCAGCTCCAATAGGTGCTTCTTGACCTCATCACTTGTAATTTCAAACCTTTCCAAGGTCGCCTGGATTGCTGCCACCTCTCCTAGCGCCGTGACTTCTCCTTGTTCTATTGTAAAGACCTCCTGGAACTTGTGTGTGAGGTGGTGGTTGTGTGTGTGGTGGTGGTTGTGTGTACTCACCTAATTGTGCTTGCGGGGGTTGAGCTTTGGCTCTTTGGTCTCTTTGTGTGGTGGCGGTTGTGTGTGTGGTGGTGGTTGTGTGTGAGGTGGTGGTTGTGCATGTGGTGATGATTGTGTGTGTGGTGGTGATTTGTGTGTGTGTGGTGGTGATTGTGTGTGTGGTGGCGGTTGTGTGTTAGGTGGTGATTGTGTGTGAGGTGGTGTGCGCGCGCAAGGAGGCGGTTAAGGTCCGTGGCACCAAGCGGCAGTAATGTCAACACGTCTGCTGAACTGCTCTATTAAATTTGGCTGAAGTTCTCGGTATATTACTGTCCTCAGGCTTCTCTTAGGACAATTCAAAGTTATATATAACTCCATCCTGATAAGAACATATACTCAGATTAACTCCTCGATTTTGACATACATTCAGAGACAACTTTGGGAGTGGAATTCATGCAACAGACCATCAACAAGTTGTGTTTGTTACACATTGCTTCCGGCACATGTTCTCTTGTGTAGGTGTATGGCGCAAATATTTTATCATTGTCTTCTTAATAAAACTTGTATGACAATTAACCTTGAACACTAAGATACAAAAAAAATTATTTCATTTTTATATGTAATATATAATATTTCTTTTAAAAATGTGTTCAGTGAGAAAAAAAAGTTAAAACACTATTTAAAAAGGCAGTATACCATATATGACGTATATTCATCTCATTTCAGGTGGATGGCAGGACGGCGAGCGTGTTGCAGCGCTCCTGGACGAACACATCCCAGCGAACGTTTCTCTTGGCTAGGGCACGTCAGTGTTGGAACCCAGTGGGACACATCTCGGAATGCCAATGTATCATTGCACTTTATAAGCGCCATAGCGACAGAGGTCGAGATTCTTTGTCAAATACTGATGCTACACTGTGTCCAGGTCAAATGTAGTGACCCGCTGATAGCAGTGTAGGCTGTCATGTAGAAAAAGGCTAGTGTGGGAGTGGATATGCGGTAGATGTGGTGTGACTGTCCTGCAGTTGTGGAGGCGTGATGTAGTGTGTGTGCTCAGGGTGGGCGACTGTAGCTCGTTGTAGACAAGACGAAGACCGGTGTATGTGGGTGGTGTTACTACCTTGTGTGTTGTACGCTATGGGTGTTGATGGAGTGTGGCTATACTGCAAACGTTGAGGTGTGGCACGGTGTGTGGGAAGCGGAATGTGTCTGGCGCTGACTAGCACAGTTAAGTGTACATTTGAGTGTACACGCTGGAGTGAGCATGAGCACAGGCGTCAGAGCTGTGCATCACATAAGCCCCTCATTGCAGTGACTGCTGCAACTCCTCCTCCCTTCACTGTTTTGTCAGACTCAGGTTGAATCAATTGGTTGCGGGAAAAGTGAAATAAATATATAGTTTGTAAGTTAAAGGTAGGAAGAGGTGAGCCAACACTGAGGCACTAAAAGGACGCTGTTGCTGGTGGAACCTGCTGCAGTGTACTTGGAGGAGGGAGGAACACTGGTCTTGTGAGGGTCATGGACGCCACCGGGGCCTGGTACAGCCAACCACACCCACCACCACAACCACTGCCGACTCACACTCGTGTACAGCCTGTCACCACCACCACCACCACATCATGTACCAACACCCCCTTCCCCTACCCCCCCCCCCTCCTCTACTACTACCCGTTCCTAAACCACCATCACCACCAGTCCTCGACTCTTGCTGTAGTCTCAGTGACCCAGACTCCTTGTCTATTCACCCTCATATATCGAGTCTAGGTCATGACCTGATTAATAAACACAACTTTTACCTGTAGCAATATTTGTGTATACAGTAGCCTATAGTATACAGTACTGGATGTCCACTACACACTGACACTTTGTCAGTAAACTGACAAAGTGTCGCCGACACGACACAGTCACTATGAAACCATACATAAGGTGACACCTGATATACGTGTAGTGTAAACACCTCACTGTCTTTCTCTTCCCCACTGATGCTGGTATACCAGATTACTCAAGTACCACAGTTACTACCACACCTGCAGTACCAGTGTTTACCACCTGCCGCTCACACGAGTGCCTCTGAGGTACACGATAAGGTACCCCAAACAAAGCGAGCAGAACACAAACATCAGAGTACTATACCTGTACACTGTGAGAGAATGGGAGAGGTAATAAGCCAAATCTCTAACTATTTGTTTCTCCCTCTAACATTTATCCTGGCAAACAAAAATTACTCGATCAGATTATAGATGAGCCCAACATCCTCGTGAATACGATCTGCCTCCTGTATAGTTGCTCAAGGGGAGAGAGAGAGAGAGAGAGAGAGAGAGGGAGGGAAGGATAAGGGAGAGCAAAAGAGAGAGAGAGAGAGAGAGGGAGAGAATGATAAGAGAGAGAGAGAGAGAGAGAGAGAGAGAGAAGGATAGAGAGAGAGAGAGAAAGAGAGGGAGAGAGGATAAGGGAGAGCAAAAGAGAGAGAGAGAACACAAACCTGCATATCAGGAAGCAAATGTGGAAAGCCCGAGTCGAAACTTGCTGGAGTTGCCCTAGCATGGCTACGCCCAGTTAACCATACATCACATCCATGTCAAGTGTGTGTGTGAAGTGTCTCCACACCTACACCCTCCACGGTCATAGCTGACCACTGCACCACCTTCACCTCCTTCCGTGTCTGTGTACGTGTGCTATCTAGACTGTCATGTATGTGCGTGTGTGTGTGTGTGTGTGTGACGAGACTTCCCGTGTTTAAGAGTATTGTATCTATCATATCAAATGGAGTGAGGACGTACTTGTGCCATGAGTCACACACTCCCATCATGTATGTAATTCAATCCTGTAATTTAAGTATTTCAAACCTCAGCTTGTAAGCTCCATGATAATAACTAATATTAACAATAATAGTAATAATAATGTTAATAATAATAAGTGATCATTAGAATTATAAAAAGCTATATGAAAGGGCAATCCCCTAACACCTGCTACCCCTTGTAATATATGACAAGCTGTACTTAGCAATTTTCCCATATGAAGGTGATGTGTATTGTTTAATATGGGCAATATTCCTTACTATTGGCAGACTTTATTGTGTTCGACTGTAGACCTGTGCTATAGCATATAGAAGACTGTATACTGCATATCTATTGCCCTGTTCTCTGGCTATCTTCAGCGATGGAGAGGGTTCCATTATAATATCTAGACAACTGGAAATAGAATATGGTACATTACTGAAGAAATGTTTCTAGCACTCTGGTGACTGGGATTGTTTCTCATGCTAAAGATGACGAATACTGATGGAAATGAGAGACAAGACACTTGTTAAGGAGACTGTTATTAGGCCACTTAACGATAGCTTAGAAAGGACCACTTTATCAAAAACTCCCCAGCAGGGTGTCACGAGAGACTGTCTAATGCTTGCATACTGCCCTTGTCATACATACACAAGGTCTTGTATATAATACAATAGTTATGATGTATTATTAAGGATATATTTGTTTTCAATTGTACTGTATAATTATTTAAGCAATATATACTTATACAAACAGTCAAATTTTCCATCAGCGCTCGGTGGTCTAAAGAGTACAGTACTATTTGGAAAAAGGCATAGTCTATTCTGTTACAGCTGACTCTCAAGCGCTGACACCTTCAGGCAAACTTTGTGAATTCTGGCTTGGAATTCAAGTATTTTCATGATTATATACAGTATACACACACAAACACTGTAATAATAATATATATATAATCATTGATCCACATGTGAATAAATCATTTATATAGACAGGGAAGTTCTGTCATAAATTGTAGCTGTACATTGAACGTAGCTTTTTATTTTCTATCCGTTATCAGCTCAAACAATGTACATATGCATAGGGTTTGTACTGGAACTAACAATGATCACCTGTGCTCCAGCTGGGCAGTCTTGTTTACTGCCCACTCTGTTGTAGGGAATAAATGTTATGTAAACACATCCTCTTTTTTTTCCTCCACAACCTAACTTATGCCAAACACATATAATGTATAAACTCTATACATTTATACCATAGATCACCAAGAACTCTGTCACAAACTAAGAACGTTCTCACATTTGTAGACTCGGCACAGCCTCAAAAACATTCTTGTTCAGATGCAAGAATGATCCGGTTGGCCCCAACACTGGCTGCATGCTTACAGTGAACAGAACAAGCATAGTCAAAATTCTAGCAAGGTATGTACTTCCTAATGCCACAGAAGGCATAGCCTGGGATGTGATGGAGAACAACATCAAGTAAGGTTATTTGAAAAAGAGGAGAGGAGCAAAGAACAGGAAAAATGGACATGCAGTGAATGGAGGGGAAGGTGGAAATGAGTTTCCAGTCAGATTTTTTAAAATACTACTGGGCTAAAAAAAAAAAGAGGTAGCAAAAGAATTGAGGAATGAGAGAATGGATAAATGGTCGTTTTTAAGGAGGTCATCAAGAACTCACCAATCCAGGTCCAGATAGATGAAAGTATTACAGATAAGTTCAAAACTGAAAGTAATGCAGGCGAGATTCAACATTAGTCAGCTCGCCAATATTTAACAAGGGCAAAAATAGGATAAAAGGTTCTAAAAAACAGCTATGGATGCAAGAAAATTGTCCGAGAACAATGCTTACAGTTAAAATTGGCCAAAAATAATGGTTCTGATGAAAACTCTAAAAGGAATTAAAATCAACAAGATCAAAAGAGAGAAAGACAACAAAAACAAATAGTAGTACTGTATCACCTCTATTCATATAGAAATAACTGTGTAATGGATGTGTGATGGAAGAAAAATAGGGGGAAAGAAAAGGAGCATCATTCTGGATTAAAAGATCAGTGGTGCCACTGGAAACAACTTAAGAAATTAACATTTTAAGTTTACATAAAAATCCAGCAGACACAGACCTTTCAACGCTTGCTTGACCATAGTCCAGCCCAACTCGTCCTTGAACCAAGTCCACTCTATCCAGCGGTCGACCCCAAAGACGCATTCATCAATTTTAACATTGTTTATTCAAAACAGAACTTTTCTCAAATATAAATTATTATTATTATATATATATATTAGCATATTGTGCATATTTAGGCACTGGTTAGGTTAGGTTAGGTTAGGTGTTTAGGTTTTGTTGGCAATTACAGTATTTGTAGTACGTGGGTGAAGCATTTAGTGTTATAGTGCGAACAAAAGTCGTCAGCGAAGCACTTGTTCCGACATCATCAGATGCAAGTTGTGAGTAAATTGTTTTCCATTCATAAACATGGGGTTTGGTGGGTGCATGGAATGGACTTTGGGTCTTTGTTTGGAGGACAGGATGTCCAGCCAGATTAGTCAACTGATTCAGTTGGGCATCATTAAACCACCTCTTTTTACCCTTTTCCTTTACCCCAAAGAGCCACAGCCTCTGAGTTGGCCCAACTTCTAGCTGAAGGAAAATTGAGGAATATACAAGTAGTCATGCATAGAAAATGAACAGGTGGCAAATCCACAGATAGCTCGGGTCTTCAACCCAGCTGACATCGAAGAAAAAAACACCAGAGGCTGCTGGCTTCACACAAAGCACTCAAGCCCCACCACTGCAACAAGATAGCTGTCAAAGGGTAAATTGACTTCTAAAAGCAAGATTTGTCCTGTCATTATGGTCAATGTTGATCAATTCACATGGGTGCTTTTTACCTTGTCAATGTACTAGAACTGTTAACTTACCGTCATTCAATGATGAGTACAGTATTTGTTGCTATCTAGGATAGTCCAGCTCATCCTGGGTTTGTTACCTACATCCTTATTTATGGCAACAATCACAGGATGCTGACCCAACAACTCGTGTTGCGTCACAGATGGCCTACCATAAAATAGGTGCCCTAAAGTACAGTAGTTAACACGACCAGCTCCCAACTGAGAGCTGGTCGTGTGCCTTTCTGTTTTGTGCTTTTCTTGTGTGGCATTTTCTTGTCTTGTGCTTTTCTTGTGTGGCATTTTCTTGTCTTGTGCTTTTCAATCCCGGCCGTGCTTTTCTGTCTCTTTAGTCCCTACCGAGGCAGGACTAAAGAGCCAAAGCTCAACCCCCGCAAGCACAACTAGGCGAGTACTGAATGGTCGCGTGCTTGATCTCCGCATAAAACAAGACGTTTGGGCACATTTCTTTGTACCCGATGCCTTCGTTCACCTAGTATTAAATAGGTGCAGTACCTTGGAGTTAAGCAACTGATGTAAGTTGCATCCTGAGAAAAGTAGATTACTAGCCAGGGTGACCTCAATAAGCCTGATAGGGTTCATATCCCCAGCAGT
This sequence comes from Procambarus virginalis, assembly GCA_020271785.1. NCBI lineage: Eukaryota > Metazoa > Arthropoda > Malacostraca > Decapoda > Cambaridae > Procambarus > Procambarus virginalis. Next base: position 33,164,551 of record WNGS01164858.1, read on the forward strand.
GGGAAATCATGTTGAGGTTCTGAAGCCAAACTTACTATTACTGTTTTCTTGTACTTTCATATGATCAATGCTGGGCACACTAACAACTACCTTGTGACCAGTAAGGGCACTTCATAAGCCACACTAAACTGCCCTCAGTATAGTAAAGCCCACAAGCTTCCCCAACATCAACAGTGTCTATGTGGAAATGGAAAATGCTACAAAGTTTTCCTATTGAGAATACCTATTCAGTAGATACTATACCACTACATTTATAAAGACAAATGTACCACTACATTTGTAAAGTTTGTTTCAAAGCAATCATCTTATCGTTTATGTCTAACAAGGCACCCAAACTAAAGGGCCAGTACTTTATAGAGTTCGAGGTGAATCAGTCGACATGTGCAAAACACTGCCCAGTGACAGGAGTGGATGAGAACGGGAAGAGGGGGGAAGGCAAATACTCAATAGGACTGAAAGTGTTAATGGAAGTACAGTACAGCTGTAGAGCAAATTACAGTATAAGAATATTATTGAACAGCAAATCAAAAGAATCGAAATTAAGAAAATAGTCATTTATATTCATTCAGATGGCTACGGCAATGATGTAATCCCCAATTTGATCAATACACAGTGATAGATTTTCTAGAATCTGCATTATATTGTAGAAATGAGAAAACCTTAAATTGTCAAATTGAATAAATCTTTATTGTTCTTGGAAAGTACAAAAAGACTTTACAAAAACAAAATACAAACAAAATTATATTTTACAATATAAAATACTCTGAATTATTAGTGCAGTTGACACATTGCAAGAACATTGAAACTGCTTATATATTTCAGCTTTGCTGTTTCCAAAATATTTTTGCATGCAATTATAAAAGCTATATAATTTGCAGTTATATACAGGTGGACAAAATATATGTTTCTGCAAATTCTGTCTTTTTTTTTATGAGGATTCTACCAACGATCCAGATAATATAATGCTTACAAAGCAGCTTACAGTATATCTATACCATACAATGTATAACATTATAATTATAATATCAGTATAATGAACAGTATTATACAATTTGTGTTTATCCATAATCCTGTCATAATAATTTGGAGGAATTTATTAAGACAGTCTCCTGACTGGTTACTCAAACTTAAGGCCTTGAGCAAGCGGAAGTTCTTTGGTATAGTTAATGGTGCACGTTGAACGACGCATGTACTGCTTCCAAGAATCCGAGCCAGACTCCCGGCCTCCACCAGTGTGCTTCTCTCCTCCAAAGGCTCCACCAATCTCGGCACCATTAGTAGGGATGTTGATGTTGATTATACCACAATCTGAACCCTTGGGACCCAGCCACTGGTGAAGGAAAGATGAAATATAACTATATATTTTCATACTGTACTCTTATTCCTAAATTGAAATAAATGAAATGAATTAAATGCATGGAGAGGGAGAAAGAAAGAAAAAAAAAGAAAGTAAAAGAAATAAATAGAAAGAGCCTAACCTTAAGAGAAAGATTCGTGCTTAACCTAATTCAAAAGGCAGCCAGGAAACTTACAGCCCTACTGCACATTTCTCACCTTCTTGACAAGCAGGGGCTGCAAAACCTTATATGAAGCCCAAGTTTGCTCTCATCTTGAGTATGCACCCCTCTCCAGGATTGCCTACTCTCCATCATTCATCAGATTTTGGACGAAGTAGAGAGCCATGCAAGAAGGCTCATCTCTAGTCTTGACCAAGTCTGGTGGAAATGGTCTGAACACCAGAGCCTGCAACACCGTCATGACAATGGTGGACTCACTGTTATGTACAAGGCCAACATTCTCTCAAAGTTCCACACCTGGCCCAACTATATGGACAACTAGTAGTTGGTACCTGTAACACTAGGTTCTCAACTTTCAACAGTCTCATGCTGGAACTGCCTTTATCAAGAGCATCACTCCAACAATCATTCATTTAAACTGACTTGCATCTGAAACTTATTCGCTCAACAAGGTTGATGCGTAGATCAGGTCAACTGACCACATGAAGGCTCGGACACACAGTTGGCTACAAGCTCATCCTGTTCCTTGTATGATTGTTACCAAATGTTGTTAATGAATAATGTGTATTCCTAATGATGCAAATAATAGGCTCATGGAAAATGGGTCTCTAGGAGTAGGTTTCACCTGAGCTGAGGCAGGATTACAGCTCTTGTTTGCAGTTTTCCAAGGAAGCAATTAAATCAGCAGATATTTTTGGAAAGTTATTAGGAATCAAATCTCCAGTTTTATAGAGAACAATGACCTTCAGAACTCAGGTCAACATGGCTTTAGAGTTGGAAGATCATACCTTTTGTAATTACTCGACCATCATGGCAAAATCACAGACATATTAGAAAAAGCCAAATGCAGATGTGGTATACATTTGCATGGACTAATCAAATGTCTTTGCAGAACATGTTCATAGAGTGATAGCCCATAAAATGAGAGCAATAGGAATAACAGGTAAAGAAGATCAATGGATATTTAATTCCTGTCAAACAGAATGCAGAGTGACAGCCAATCAAACAAAATCGAGTTCAAGCACAGTGAAAAACTCTATACCCCAGGGCATAGGTTCTTACACCACTGTTCTTACTCTTTCCCCATTCTCATATCAGATAAAAATACAAGTTACAGATTTGTGCCATCCTTTACAGATGATACAAAAATCAGCATGAAAATTACTTCTGCAGAAATAGAAGACAATGAAGAAATTTTAAGCCAATATTAATAGTCTTCAACTGGGTAATGGAAAACCACATTTTCCATTACTCGGTAATGAAAAGAGAAAGAGACAGACACGGACATGCAGAGAGACAGATGTTGAACAACTCTTTCTCCTACTCTGTAACAGAGGAACCCCACATTGTTTCGATCCCTCATTTTTCAAATTCTCAGATTATCCCTCAGAAATTTCCGGTTCTTTATCCCCATTAACCAGAGAATATCTGGGTTATTATAAGAATCTATAATTGCACATGCACAAAATCCTAGACAAGAATGTTGTTGAAACGTGTTGAAAAAATGCAATGTATTTATTAGTGTTCAAGGACATTTTTCAGAATATTTAACAATGATCAAGAGTACTAACCTTGAATACATTAGCAAGATTTTGAGTGAAAAGCGAAGAGGAGAGCCCCTGTTTCACTTCATTGTTCCACTTAATACCTTCATCAACCGATGTACACTTCAGAATGTATACAATTGGGGCGAATGTTTCCCGCTGGACAACAGGAGAGTTATGTGGTAGACCAGTAATGATGGTTGGCTCTACGTAGTATCCCTCTCGGTCAAGAACCTTACCACCACACATAATTTTACCTGTAAAAATGCACAAGCATTTATAAAGGAATACATAATAAATTTATTAATAACTAATGGTAAATAACTTTTGCAAGATCTGCAATTATGTCACCCATTCTTCACTTGTGCCACACACACATCTACCCTCATCTTGCATACAGAAACTGCAAGTTTTGCTCGAAAACATTTAGAGTCAGCAAGAAGTCGAGCTTTTAATCCTCTCGTCGTCGTCCTCTTTTGTACAGTACTGTACTTTGTGCATATTATAAATTTCTTAAAATCCAGTTTTGTCTTGTTTACTCTTAAAGTTGAGGATGGTGCTGGCTTCTGACTGGTAAGACAGGAAGTGTGCATTAGCCAGGACATGTGTGAGTTGGACAGGGCAGAAGCAAAGAGAATCATGGCTAAAAATTCATTAAATAATACATTTCTAAGTGCTCCCAGCCAATGGAGCACTTTGAGAGGATAAATAAACAGTTTACACCCAACACTTGAGGGATGAATTAATATTCATAAATAACACTAAATGCACTTCCAACATTCACCTGTGGTCAAAGCTAAAGATAAGGAACCACATTCGTAAACATAAGGGATGTTTGCCCACAGCTAGTGAAACCAGAATGCACAGATTTTTTTTTAGAATGCACAGGTAGTGTATGCTAAAAAAATCAAAAGTGAAATTATAATAACGATTTTGTACTCATACGCAAACAAAGACATTAATAAAGCACGAGACCCCACCACAAACCAAGTACCAAAATTGAAACAAGTCACTTCTACTCACTTCTACTTTGAATCTGGTTTCTGGCCTCCCACACTGACCTCTCACAAACCCAGTCAAGATGTGGGGAGTAGAGGGAGCAATATTGTGGCACTTCACTTAGAAGTTGGGGATAGTGACTAATTAGGTTAAGTGGTAATTACTAAGAGTGCTAATTGGTAATTATTACTTACTACTAATTTTTTACTCTTAATTTACAGTAGAAGTTTAAGAGGCATCGAGTGGTTTCATGGAGCCTTTTTGCTTTTGCCCTCAAGCTGGACAGAATGATCCCCAGGGATCCCTAACACTAGCAGGACCAAGTAGATGTTTATTAAAACTGATCCTGAAACACTGGAGCAGACCATCGTCCCAACACAACTTCAGATACTGTCCTACAGACCAAGTGAGAACATGCCTTATGAAGTGAATGTAATATCTCTGAAAAAGATATTACGTATATAACATTTAATTAACTTGAACAGCATATCAAGATATTTTACTAACGTACTGTAAAAATGATACCATCTCTGACATATATATGCTCAACAATTGGTGATCGCTTCAGGAAATGTTACGTTTACATTTGTTTACTTTTTTGAGGTAATGAGCATTATTAGATTAAATACAGTAGTTCAACAATTAAAGTGAAGAATAGAGAACCAGAAAAAGGAACACAGGAAAAGCTTAGTTTGTAATGAATTAATGTTTAATACTTTCTGTATAAACAGGCTTAGTTTATGGAACTGTTTCAATAGGTGAGCAAACTATATAATGGTTTAATACAAATTTTTTGGTTACATTAACCAAGACCAAACTACCTTGGTTGCCAATGGATTATAATCTTATAATTTTGTTTACAAATGTACCTATTCAATAATATAAGCAGAATGTGCATTGAATAATGTGTACGTCACTGTTAGTTGGTTAAGCACCAATGAGCCAAGCTAGTAATTGGTGAGGTGACTGAAGGACAACCTTGACTACATTAACCTCAGTAAGCTTATCAGGCTTTTCCCCTCCCCCCCTCTCCCCCCCCCCCCAATACACTGGTCTACCAAAAATTTGCTTATTTACTTGGAAAATGGTGATTATTTAGCTGAAGAACTGTTATGTCAGACATATTAATTGGCAAATTTCTTAGCATAGTAATAAGACACACCTCCAAGAGCCTGTGCTTCCTCAATGGTTTTCATATAGCCATCAATGCCTTGCTGCGAGTGCATCGGTCCATACAGCACACCATCGTCTAACGGGTCTCCAACACGTGACATAAAACTACCATATGCCTTGATCAGACGATCCACTATTGTGTCATACAGCTGGAATGGAAGATTATAAAATTATTTGGAGATCACATTCCTCGATTCATTCACAATTAAGGTTATTAAAGGTAATGCAGCACTGGGAATATCCATTTGAAAGTGGACAGCCTCAGTTTTTTATATTTAGTAAAGTACAGTATTTGCTTGCATGTCTTCTACTACATTAATAAACCATCATTAATGACACTGTTCTTAGACAAAAAATATATACTATCAGTGGGGGTACTATCTCTTTAAATCAGTACATCTTATGATCTAGCAAAATGACCAATTATAGGACTGCCCATTTGATCATTACCATCCAGCAAACTGTCTTGAATCAAAAACATGTATGTAATAAGATGCAAATGACTACCAGTTCTTATCTTGAAAAAAATTAATAGTAACAACAGGTGCTCGTAAACACTAGTCCACGTACACAAATAAATTATTCATAACCTTTGCGAGACCAAAACTAGAATATGCTCCAGCGGTTGTATGGTGCCTATATCTTAAGCACATCAATAAACTGTAAAAGGTGTAAAGACATTTAACTAAATGGCTCTCAGAACTAAAAGACAAAAGCTATGAGGAGAGGTTAAGGGCATTAAATATGCCATAACTAGAAGATAGAAGAAAAAGAGGCGATATGATCACTACATACAAAATAGTAACGAAAAGCAACAAAATTGATAGGAAATAATTCCCGAGACCTTGTACTTCAAGAACAAGAGGTTATAGCTCTTCAAAGTACATC
>WNGS01164858.1:33179958-33191982 GCA_020271785.1 Procambarus virginalis
CCCAATCGTCCAACCATACTCCGGGGTTCGAACCCGGATCATCTCGCTAGCAAAGAGAGAGTGGGGTGTGCGGCGCTAACCACTGCACCAGACGGTGTTACCAAGAAGCTAGTTCATCATTGCCCAATCAGTGTCGTTGGCTCAAACTGTGGGAGACTGTTGGCAACCCGGGAAGATAACTGCTGATGATTGACGATAACTGCTGATGATTTTGACGATAACTGCTCCAGCTTGTTACACGAGTGGCTGAGACTATGAGCAGGTGGGGGGAGGGAGGGGGTGTGGGTGGGGGTAGTGTGGGACAGGATGAAAACAAAACAAAGATAATATATTTTCTCTTACATATTTGATTGCTTGATTGATCGCACGATCAGTAATTAACCCGCCTCGCTTGGCTGACACCAAAGTCATCAGCGCTGTATAATCATCAAATTCATCTCAAATTACAATTAGCTTTTACAATTTGAAATACATTACACCATCAGACTGGTGCAGTGTATCAATGACTAGTCCCTTTAGGATGGAACACTTAGTCTATCTCCTATCCTCTTCCCAGAACCGGCGCCTAACAGGCCTCCATCATCTGCCCTCCGGATCCGTATCGAAATTCTTGTAATATTGACTCTATAAATACTATAAAATTCACACTACGTATAGTGTATTAATGAATAAATTAATTTAAGTTACGAATTTTGGTGATTTTATAACGTATCATTTATCGTGAGATTAAATCCCACATGAGAACGACCACTTTTATATATATATATATATATATATATATATATATCTATATATATATATATATATATATATATATATATATATATATATATATATAATATATATATAGTATTCGTTCGTTATAATTGTTGGTGAAGCTTGTTCAGTAATTTAAAGCGATCCAAACCATGGCAATTCAGTCCGCTGCAGAGAATTATAGCGCCGAGTCGTCTGTAATTACTGATATTTTTGCTTAATAAAAAGTATCGTTGACATTTTGTCGTACAGTTTCATAATACAACGCATCGGTATGATGGCGGTTGGGCGAGGTGTTAGTCAGTTGAGCATGTCTATGTGGAGGTCTGGCTCTTTATGCTTCGCCTGTTTCAAGTGTTCCAGTCATAAACAGTTTCAGTCATAAACATAGCACCACTCCTGTGCCGGGTAAGTCCACTACGGGCTCACCATAGCCCGTGCTACTTGCCCCGCTCCAGTGCCAGGTAAGTACACTACGGGCTCACCATAGCCCGCGCTACTTGCCCTGCTCCTGTGCCAGGTAAGTCCACTACGGGCTCACCGTAGCCCGTGCTACTTGCCCCGCTCCAGTGCCAGGTAAGTCCACTACGGGCTCACCGTAGCCCGTGCTACTTGGAACTTGTTCCGAGTAGCTGAATCTATAACAACAACAACAACAAGTGTTTCAGTAAACATTTTAGATAACATGTGACAAAGTGCTTCAGCAGCCATGTGGTGAAAATAGTCTGGAAACATTGATTTTGTCACATCCAGTTCCTCCAGGTGTTCACTAGGGGGGATTCATCTCTGTTTTCCGTTAGTGCCTCTATTTTTGTCTGTTCCTAATTGTCTTCTATTTTTTCCGCGCTATGTGGTAGAAAGTAGTAATTGATAAGGCAGTACGGGCTCACCATAGCCCGTGTTACTCGAACTTTTTGTTTCAGGTAGCGAATCTTTAACAACAACAACAACAACAGTGATTGGTACAGCTTCAGCATCACAGCTACGGGAGGACCTACACAAACTCCAGGAGTGAACAGACAAATGGTTGCTGGAGTTCAATCCTAATAAGTGTCAGGTAATGAAGATGAAAGAGGGACAGACCAGAAGGCATCTACACCAATCAGGGAAGACAGCTACAGGAATCAGAATGCTTTGGGAGTGGATATAATTCCGACACTCACGCCGGAGGCACACATAAACAGGATAACATCAGCAGCATGTGGGACGCTGGCAAATATTAGAACATCATTTATAAACCTAAATCAGAACTCGTTAAATTCAATCTACACAACATTTGTTGACTAATACTGGGATATGCAGCACCGGCATGGAATCCACAGCTTGTGAAGCATATAAAACCGAAATTGAAAAAGTACAAAGGTCTGCAACAAGATTAGTGCCAGAGCTAAGAGGGTTAAGCTACAAGGATACACTAATGAAACTAAATCACACAACCCTGGCGGATAGAAGGAACAGAGGGGATATGATCCCAACATACAGGATACTGAGGAGAATAGCAAAGGTGGACAAGAATAATGTGCCTTTTCAAACTGAGAGAATGCAGGACAAGAGAACACAGGCGAGAACTGTAAACACAAATGAGGCGAAAGAATGTAAGGAAGTCCTCGCACCCTGTACGGGTAGTTCACAGGTGGAATGTTCTGAAGGAAGAAGTTGTGGAAGCCACCTCCAGATACAACTTAAGACCAGATTCGATAAAGATTTTGTACTTCAGAATAATTCATTTGTAATACAACGGATACAACAAGGGCTGTAGACGAGGCATAAAGCTGAAGCCCTCACTGATTCACAAGGTCCAGGACGGACCGAAACGTCGGCGATACTCTGTTATGTGATGTGTGGTTGGTCACTACGCCTTCAGCCCCGTTATTGTGACTCATTGTCGGAAGCAAGACCTTAGCTCCCCATAGGTAGAGTTAACTACCACCACCACTACTCCCATGACCACCACACGCCCTACCACACCCCTTCATCACCACCACACCCACCACCCACCACCTATGGTCTACAGAAAATAATATGGTGTTTAACGGAGATAAGTTCCAGCTCATGTGCTACGGAAAAAGATGAAAATATAAAAACGGAAACCATGTACAAAACTCAGGCAAATCATAACATAGAACGAAAAGGCAATGTAAAGGATCTGGGTGTACTCATGTCGGAAGACCTTACCTTTAAAGAACACAATAAAGTAGCCGTCACAACTGCAAGAAAAATGACAGGTTGGATAACAAGAACTTTTCACACTAGAGATGCTGTACCGATGATGATACTTTTCAAAACGCTTGTGCTCTCTAGAGTGGAGTACTGCTGCACAATGACAGCCCCTTTCAAAGCTGAAGAAATTGCTGACCTGGAGAGCGTGCAGAGATCCTTTACTGCTAGAATCCACTCAGTAAAACATCAAAACTACTGGGACCGCCTAAAGAGCCTAAATTCTAAAGCCTTCTGTAGCCTCTGTTTAACGCAACAGTAAAATGTGTACTTGGATGAAAAAACGATTCTTCGCGGCAGGGGATCGTATTCCAGAGACCTGCCCGAAACGCTACGAGTACTAGTGGCTGTACAAGAATGTAACAACTCTTGTATATATCTCAAAAAAAATGTATTCCCTTGAGCGTAGGCGGGAGAGATACATAATAATCTATACGTGGAAAATAATTGAGGGGCTGGTCCCAAACCTGCACACAGAAATAACATCACATGAGACCAGAAGGCATGGCAGGATGTGCAGAATACCCCCGTCGAAGAGCAGGGGTGCAACAGGTACTCTGAGAGAGAACTCTAATCAACATCAGAGGCCCGAGGCTGTTCAACACGCTTCCACTACACATAAGGGACATAACTGGCCGACCCCTCACAGTGTTCAAGAGAGAACTATCAACATCAGAGGCCCGAGACTGTTCAACACGCTTCCACTACACATAAGGGGCATAACTGGCCGACCCCTCACAGTGTTCAAGAGAGAACTGGATAAACACCTCCAAAGGATACCTGATCAACCAGGCTGTGACTCATATGTCAGGCTGCGAGCAGCCGCGTCCAACAGCCTGGTTGATCAGTCCAGCAACCAGGAGGCCTGGTCGACGACCGGGCCGCGGGGACGCTAAGCCCCGGAAGCACCTCAAGATAACCTCAAGGTAAGATAACCACCACTACACCCATCACCACCATTCCCACTACCACCATTAATTATGGATACAATAAAGCTATATTCATTAAACACATCGCGGATGCACTTACGTCAGTGTGTTCGCTTAAGCAATAACCTTAGCGCGGACTTTCGTTAGTCGGAAAATATTAAGTAGGGGTGAAGGGGGATTTGCGCTTAGTGAGACGGGGAGCGTAGCCTGTGTGCGCTTAGTGAGGAGTAGCGAGCTTGGCGTGACCCTGGACAGGTCTGTGACTGCCAAAACGAGGAAAAGTTCTGAACATCTGCATGCGCCGAGTTACTTGTTAGGGAGTAATTACCCTGAGGAAGGTCATACCTAATCCGCGGGAGCCGGAGACCAGGGAGTAAGCCCCTGCTTCACTGTACAGGTGTGGACAGAAGCTGTCCACACCTGTACAGACTAGGGAGTCAGCCCCTGAGCCTCCACAGCAGCTGTCCACACCTGTACAGGACCAGGGAGCCAGCCCCTGAGCCCTTACAGCAGCTGTCCACACCTGCACAGGACCAGGGAGTCAGCCCCTGAGCCCCAACAGCAGCTGTCCACACCTGTCTGGACTAGGGAGTCAGCCCCTGAGCCCCACAGCAGCTGTCCACACCTGCACAGGACCAGGGAGTCAGCCCCTGAGCCCCACAGCAGCTGTCCACACCTGCACAGGACCATTGAGTCAGCCCCTGAGCCCCACAGCAGCTGTCCACACCTGCACAGGACCAGGGAGTCAGCCCCTGAGCCCCACAGCAGCTGTCCACACCTGCACAGGACCAGGGAGTGAGCCCCTGAGCCCCACAGCAGCTGTCCACACCTGCACAGGACCAGGGAGTGAGCCCCTGAGCCCCACAGCAGCTGTCCACACCTGCACAGGACCAGGGAGTGAGCTCCTGAGCCCCACAGCAGCTGTTCACACCTGTACAGGACCAGGGGAGTCAGCCCCCACAGCAGCTGTCCACACCTGCACAGGACCAGGGTGTGAGCTCCTGAGCCCCAGAGCAGCTGTCCACACCTGCACAGGACCAGGGAGTCAGCCCCTGAGCCTCTACAGCAGCTGTCCACACCTGCACAGGACCAGGGAGTCAGCCCCTGAGCCCCACAGCAGCTGTCCACACCTGCACAGAACCAGGGAGTCAGCCCCTGAGCCTCCACAGCAGCTGTCCACACCTGCACAGGACCAGGGAGTGAGCCCCTGAGCAGCTGTCCACACCTGCACAGGACCAGACAACATATGCACGTGTGTTGGGACTTATTGTGTTTGTTTTTTCACGCGGAAATATGCATCGTCATGGTGTGCTTATCTATTTCTACCTTATGTCTACCTTGAGTAGATTTCGGGGATGAAAGGTCCAGCGGCCCGGTCTCCAACCAGGACTCCCGGTTGGTCGTCTGGTCAACCAGGCTGTTGGACGCGGCTGCTCGCAGCCTGACGTATGAGTCACAGCCTGGTTGATCAGGTATTCTTCGGAGGTGTTTGTCAAGTTCTCTCTTGAACACTGTGAGGGGTTGGCCAGTTATGCCCCTTATGTGAAGTGGAAGCGTGTTGAACAGTCTCGGGCCTCTGATGTTGATAGTTCTCTCTTGAACACTGTGAGGGGTCGGCCAGTTATGTCCCTTATGTGAAGTGGAAGCGTGTTGAACAGTCTCGGGCCTCTGATGTTGATAGTTCTCTCTTGAACACTGTGAGGGGTCGGCCAGTTATGTCCCTTATGTGAAGTGGAAGCGTGTTGAACAGTCTCGGGCCTCTGATGTTGATAGTTCTCTCTTGAACACTGTGAGGGGTCGGCCAGTTATGCCCCTTATGTGCAGTGGAAGCGTGTTGAACAGTCTCGGGCCTCTGATGTTGATAATTCTCTCTTGAACACTGTGAGGGGTCGGCCAGTTATGTCCCTTATGTGTAGTGGAAGGGTGTTGAACAGTCTCGGGCCTCTGATGTTGACAGTTTTCTCTCTCAGAGTACCTGTTGCACCTCTGCTCTTCATCGGGGGTATTCTGCACATCCTGCCATGACTTCTGGTCTCATGTGATGTTATTTCTTTGATCAGATTTGGAGCCAGTCTCTCCAATATCCTCCTCGGGCAGCTAATTATGTAGCTCTCTCGCCTGCGCTCTAAAGAATACATATTTAGGACTTTTAGTCGGACCCAATAATTAAGATGACTTATAGAGTGGATTCTCGCGGTAAAGGATCTTTACACGCTCTCCAGATCAGCAATTTCTCCGGCACTGAATGGGGCTGTTAGTGTGCAACAATATTCCACCCTAGAGAGCACTAGTGTCTTGAAAAGTATCATCACTGGTATGGCCTCCCTTGTTTGGAAGGTCCCTGTTATCCAACCTGTCATTTTTTCTGGCAGTCGTGACAGCTACTTTTATTTTACTGTGTTGACTATTACCCTCAGCGTTCTGTTCGTTAGGAAATTGAAAATCCATCTTCCCAGTAATTAATTCCCTTGGCACACATTTTGTGCACAATAACACCATGGTCACATTTGTCGATGGCTTTTGCAAAGTTTGTGTATATTACATCTGCGTTTTGCTTGTCTTCCATGGCACCTGAGGCCATGTCATAGTGATCTAGCAACTGTGAGAGGCAGGAGCGCCCGGTTCTGAACCCGTGTTGCCCAGGGTTATGTAGATGTTGGGATTCCATGTGATTTGTAATCTTACTTCTTAGCACTCTTTGAAAGATTTTTATGTGTGAGGTTAGAACAATAGTTCTATACTATAGATTAGGTTATAATTCGTTTATTTTTCAATCTGGTGTACTACCTCCTTTGTGAAGTGGCGCAATCTCCGCTGTTTTAAGCATGTGAGGGATGACGCCAGTATCTAGGCTCCGTCTCTAAAAGATGTTTAGGGCCTGTGATAGTGGTGTTTCGCACTTCTTGATGAATATAGAATTCCAGGAGTCTGGGCCTGGTGCAGAGTGCATGGGCATGCTGTCTATGGCTACTTCACTATGGCTACTTCACAGTCCAGTGGGGTTAGGGGTGACATATATGTGGTTCGAGGTTGATGTCACCTTCATGAAGACTCCATGAAGGTGACACCTCCTTATATTACATGACACGCCGTCCACTGACCATGGACGCGCCGCATGATCACTGCCATACGTCATTACGTAAATTAGTACCTCAGCGAGTCCTAGAAGCATGCGCGGAGGTACAGTGAATCAGAGTGGTACACAGAGCACGGTTGTTCAACACCCTCCCAGCGAGCATAAGACATATTGCCGGAACAACCGTGGACATCTTCAAGAGCAAACTAGATTGTTTCCTCCAAGGAGTGCCGGACAAGCCGGGCTGTGGTGGGTATGTGGGCCTGCGGGCCGCTGCAAGCAACAGCCAGGCTTGACAAATCGAACCCACATATATCAGATGTCACCCTAACCCCACTAGACTGTGAAGTAGCCATAGACAGGATCCCCATCTATAGACCAAACTCTCACAAGTCAAGCCTGGCCTCGGGCCGTGCTTGAGGAGTAGAAGAACTCCCAGAACCCCATCAACCAGGTATCAATCCAGGAGAGGAGGCTGGTGTAGTCCCACATAAACAACAGGTCATCGTCCCAAGCCAGGGCTCCTAGACCCGACCCGTCAGGTGTCAGGGGCCACTGCACAACTCCCGGAACCCCATCCAGGTACAATCCAGGTTACAATCCAGGTACAGCCGGTAATGCTGTAATGAAGGGCAATAAAGAGGCACGTGAAGCCAACATTAGGGTTACCTTGAGATGATTTTCGGGGCTTAGCGTTCCCCGCGGCCCGGTCCTCGACCAGGCCTCCTTAGGTTTCAGGAGGTTTCTAAGATGGAACCAAAGTTGAGGTGGATACAAGTGACGAAAGGAGAATAAGAACGTCATTGAGCAGCTTCGCGGTGTTGCAGATGAGGTACCTGATGAAATTTAATATATCAAAGGCTTGAATTTATCTGGCCCAGGGCAAATATCGCCATGGGTACTAAAAGAGCGTGCGGAACATTACGAGAACCACGACGGAAAGTCTACAACACAACACTTAAGAAACAGTAACTGCCAGAAATGAGTAAACTTGAAGATGTGATGCACGTATTTAAGAAAGTGGACAGGCCGGAAGCCCTAAATTGCATATCGGCTTCCCTGACAGGCGTTCCCCGTAAGGTGGTGGGTAAAGTAATCAGGAAGAGCACTGTGGAACATCTGAAGAGAATGAACTGTGTCACTGAATAGGAAGTTGCGTCTGGCGAGCCAGATAAAGACAGGGGGGGGGAGGGAGAGAGAGAGAGAGAGAGAGAAGAGAGAGAGAATAGAGAGAGACGAGAGAGACGGGAGAGGAGAGAGAGAGAGAGAGAAAGAAAATGGAGTACTGACACTAACTTAATTCAGACCTCTTCACAAAGTCTTGTACAGCCAGCCCCAAACTATGAAGCACCGGCCATGGCACCCAACACACTGCCAAGCACCAAGAGGACTAGACTGACCACACCCAAACTTGCTAACGTCAGAAGTAAAAAACAGCAACGAGGACAAGCCTAGGGAGCTCAGTCTGCCTACCTCAAGAAGAGACGAAAACCTGCGGAGACATGACTAGTATGTACAAGATCTTGTGAGAAACAGACGACTGGCAGGGAAACAAATACACTGAGAAAGGTAGCAGGTGAGAGGTAAGGACCAAAATAAGGCCGTGATACAAGGTATGCCTCACCTACAGCCGGTCAGTAAACAAACTAGTACCATAGAGTAATTAACGTTTCTAGAAAATTAAATGTGTCAGTTATCCCAGTAGCTAAGAGGGTGGTCCCTAGAACTAAATATCACCATTAGCAGCATAAAAGGCAAGTAAGCAAGCGAGCGCACCCACACACGCACACACACGCACACACATGCGCACACACACACATACACAACACGTTAAGACGCAGTAACGTATGTTTTAACTGAAGAATGCAGAAAAACTGGTTTGAAACGACACGTGAATAATGAAACTGAATGTGGAGCCCCCGCACGGCACGGGGTGTCAGTGTCTAGAACTCCCCTGGGAGCCTCAAAGCTGATAAACACTCCCAGAGGTCCACAACCAACACCCACAGGGGTCCACAACCAACACCCACAGGGGTCCACAACCATCACTCCCAGGAGTCCACAACCAACACTCCCAGGGGTCCAAACCAACACCCCCAGGGGTCCACAACCAACACCCCCAGGGGTCCACAACCAACACCACAGGGGGTCCACAACCAACACCCACAGGGGTCCACAACCAACACTCACAGGGGTCCACAACCAACACTCCCAGGAGTCCACAACCAACACCCACAGGGGTCCACAACCAAGATTCCCAGGGGTCCACAACCAACACCCCCCAGGGGTCCACAACCAACACTCCCAGGGGGCCACAACCAACACTCCCAGGGGTCCACACCAACACCCCCCAGGGGTCCACAACCAACACCCCCCAGGGGTCCACAACCAACACCCACAGGAGTCCACAACCAACACTCCCAGGGGTCCACAACCAACACTCCCAGGGGTCCACAACCACACACCCCCCAGGGGTCCACAACCAACACTCCCCAGGGGTCCACAACCAAAACCCACAGGGGTCCACAACCAACACCCACAGGAGTCCACAACCAACACTCCCAGGGGTCCACAACCAACACCCCCAGGAGTCCACAACCAACACTCCCAGAGGTCCACAACTAACACCCCCAGAAGTCCACAACCAACACCCCCAGGGGTCCACAACCAACACCCACAGGGGTCCACAACCAACACCCCCAGGGGTCCACAAACCAACACCCACAGGGGTCCACAACCAACACCCCAGGAGTCCACAACCAACACCCACAGGGGTCCACAACCAACACTCCCAGGGGTCCACAACCAACACTCACAGGGGTCCACAACCAACACCCACAGGGGTCCACAACCAACACTCCCAGGGGTCCACAACCATCACTCCCAGGAGTCCACAACCAACACCCACAGGAGTCCACAACCAACACCCACAGGAGTCCACAACCAACACCCACAGGAGTCCACAACCAACACCCCCAGGGGTCCACAACCAACACCCACAGGGGTCCACAACCAACACCCCCAGGGGTCCACAACCAACACCCACAGGGTCACAACCAACACCCCCAGGGGTCCACAACCAACACCCACAGGGGTCCACAACCAACACCCCCAGGGGTCCACAACCAAACACCCACAGGGGTCCACAACCAAACACCCCCAGGGGTCCACAGCCAACACCCACAGGGGTCCACAACCAACACTCCCAGGGGTCCACAACCAACACCCACAGGGGTCCACAACCAACACCCCCAGGGGTCCACAGCCAACACCACAGGGGTCCACAACCAAGCACCCCCCAGGGTCCACAGCCAACACCCACAGGGGTCCACAACCAACCCTCCCAGGAGTCCACAACCAACACCCACAGGAGTCCACAACCAACACTCCCAGGGGTCCACAGCCAACACCCACAGGGGTCCACAACCAACACTCCCAGGGGTCCACAACCAACACCCACAGGGTCCACAGCCAACACCCACAGGGGTCCACAACCAACACCCACAGGGGTCCACAACCAACACCCACAGGGGTCCACAACCAACCACCCACAGGGGTCCACAACCAACACCCCACAGGGGTCCACAACCAACACCCACAGGGGTCCACAACCAACACTCCCAGGAGTCCACAACCAACACTCCCAGGAGTCCACAACCAACACTCCCAGGGGTCCACAACCAACACTCCCAGGAGTCCACAACCAACACTCCCCAGGGGTCCACAACCAACACTCCCAGGGGTCCACAAACCAACACTCCCAGGGGTCCACAACAAACACCCCCAGGGGTCCACAACCAACACCCCCCCAGGGGTCCACAACCAACACTCTCAGGGGTCCACAACCAACACTCACAGAGGTCCCACAACCAACACCCCCCAGGGGTCCACAACCAACCCTCCCAGGGGTCCACAACCAACACCCCCAGGAGTCCACAACCAACACCCCCCAGAGGTCCACAACCAACACCCACAGGGGTCCACAACCAACACTCCCAGGGGTCCACAACCAACACCCCCCCAGAGGTCCACAACCAACACACACAGGGGTCCCACAACCCCACACCCACCAGGGTCCACAACCAACACCCCCAGGCGGGTCTTGAATAAGCAGAGGGAGAAAACGAACAAACAAAAGACTACCGTCAATAGACAAAAGAGGAATAACCAGTCACCAGGAGACAAAGGGAGAAAGCATTGCACAGAGTAATCGCATAAAGCAAAAACAATGAAGCAATAGACAAGCTTCTTTAAAACTAAGATACAAGTGGATAAGAGAAACTGAGAGGTGGAATTAGACCGGAATTTACGACAGAAACAAGAAGTGGATGAGTGACCGTCGTCCCCGTGACCTGACCTCGGGGAGGATGGTGAAGGGGGGGGAGGGTGAGGTCAGAGGTGAACCCGCATACCATTCATTACCTTCGCTCTACCGGTGAAGGCCCGTGACGTGTCTTGGCTACCCGCCGCCTCAAGGCCGGCTGCTCGAGGCGCTGCTCGAGGTGGTAGTGGATGTACTGCTCAAGGTGGTAGTGGAGGTGCTGCTCAAGGTGGTAGTGGAGGTACTGCTCAAGGTGGTAGTGGAGGTACTGCTCAAGGTGGTACTGGAGGTACTGGCTCAAGGTGGTAGGGAGGTACTGTTCGAGGTGGTGCTTGTGGTGGTGGTGGTGGGCAAGACTCGGTGATGGTATCCCTTGGAATGGTGGTGGTAGTGGTGACGGCAATTATTAGTGTTGCAATTGCTGCCTGCTCTTGCTCAATTTTGCTAATGTTGTTATGGCAATTGGTGTCACTGCTGAGTAGGCTGTCACTGCTTTTTTTACTCTACTACCTGATACTGCTGTCTTCACTGCTGCAGTGTTTCTGCTGTTGGCAATGCTGCGGCTGTTGCCCTTCTTGTTGATGTTGTTGCCATGATTGTTGATGTTGATTGTATTAAGCAGGTACTGTTGTTGTCAGTAGTGCAGCAGGTACTGTTGTCACTGTTGGCATTACAGTTGACTGCTGCTGTTGTCACTAGTACTACTGCCCTTGTCTCTTATTGTT
>WNGS01164858.1:33245145-33264704 GCA_020271785.1 Procambarus virginalis
AATACTATGATTGAGATAATGAGGATGGAGCTGAATCTGCAGAGTATTGGGGATAGAATTTCAGAGACAAATGTAGCCTCTGCCATTAGATTAATGAGAGGTGGGGGGGGCTAATGAATTAATCCTCTCGGTTGAGAAGGTGGGAAGTAGTGAACAGTGTATGATAAAGAAGAGAGTATATATGAATAACTTATGTTCTAATGTTATAAAGCATGATATTACTACAGAGTGTATTGCTTATCTTATAAGCAATACTTTATCCTATATTGCTTCTTGCTTATCTCAATAAACATATAACTTGAACTTGAACTTGAATTAGTTACTTCATGTTACTTATTATTGTACTTACTATTATGTTACTATTATGTTACTGTATGTAAGTTATTTTAATTACTATATGTATTAGTTATCATTCTAGTTCAAGTATGTTTATTGTGTCAAGAAAAAAATACATCTCAAAGGGATAGAGTAGCTTAGGCTATTTCTACCCCCCTCTACTTCAAGTCCCTCAAGGGGCGCACAAATTCAGTGAGTACAAATAGACAAATAAAGATACAAGAATCCCATTTAACATTGCAGGTTAATATAATAAGCACAGCATATAAGTGTATACACTATCATTGACGGGACTAATAATGTGCTTGTAGCAATAATTCTTGTACGTCTCCAATTAAGTATACTAGTCTATACATGTACTATCATTATCACATTATCATCATACATACAATTAAACAATTTGATGTATACTACATAATCATTTACACTCCTTATCTTTTTCACTGACATCAACACCGCGTATTGCCAGATATATTTGTATCCTAATCTTAATCTCGTGTAAATTGAATCCTTCCAAGTAGACTTTCCTCTATCATAGGCGAAAGACGAGTTTGTATTTATTATTGAATAATTCTTAAGTGTGTTACTACTGTCCACCATTGCCATTCTCTTTATTATTTCTTCACCCTCTTGGATCATCGTGATTCTTGTTGTTATTTGTTTCAAGGTTATCTGATGTACAACATAAACAAGAGTTTTTTTCCGTGGCTCTCTTCGCTATCTCATCATCTACCTCATTCAACAGTATTCCCACATGTGAAGGGATCCACATGAATCTTACTTTATACCCAGTTTTTCTAATTTCTTAACATTCTCTCTCTACACTCTATCACAATATTCTGATAAACTGGTCATCTGCTAACGCTCCTCTGCTGTCAATAAAGAATTCAATTCAATTTCTTTCTTTATTATGCACCCCATACCCTCCTGGTGGTGTAAAGGATACAGAGGCACATAATCGGTTCAGGAACTAAAACCTTGTTCGTTAGCTAAGCAAATAACAATGCTTGACGCTAGTTACAAAATTATCAATGTTGTATACACATGCACACCTCATAGTACATGTACATATATATATACGTATACACATATACATACACATACATATCTAATCACTCCCCCACTACACATCAAGAATCTTTGTGTCACAAGTGACACAAAGAGGTGTCACAAGTGACACTACAAGAGGCTCACATCAGGCACTACATCTACACACATTACTAGTCTTGCTGCACACCCACCAACTGGGCGGCAGCTTTACAGTCATGTGCATGCTTACTGTCGGTAATGCATAATTTGCAAATTCGACACTCATTGTGAATGATGCAGTCTTACAATCTAATGGCAATTTTGCATGCTCTTATACTGACTCTCAAAATTCTAACAGTACCTGTAAACATGGAGCACGTAGTATAGTGCAGTAAGTGACTCCCTGATCAAGACTCCACATCCTGCCTTCCCATCCCTAGCTACTGACTCATCACAATATACATGTAGAGTGTTTTCTGTAGGTAATTTTCTAATTATACATTCATATGTTGCCCTCAGCTCTCCTATCTCATACATACATTTTTTTTCCTTTGCAAGAGAATAATTACTACATCTATATTACAATCCTCTCATGATTGTGTGAATTATCTCTTAGGCACAGCAATACATTCTGTAATAACATCATACTTTATAACATAAGAGCATAAAGTACTCATATATGCTCTCTTCTTTATCATACATTGTTCATTACTTCCCACCTTTTAAACTGAGAGGATTAATTCATTAGCTCCCCCACCTCTCATTAATCTAATGGCAGAGGCTACATTTGTCTCTGAAATTCTATCCCCAATACTCTTGCAGATTCAACTCCATCCTCATTATTTCAATCATAGTATTTCTTGGCCATCCTAAGATAATTCTCATGGCTTTATTTTGTACCTTCTCCAACTTGCCATCCCACCTTTACCAAAACAATAAATGACAGGTAGCATAATCAATAAGGGATCGGATCTTACAGTACTCAAGTATATCATCTGTAGCACAGGGACTCCCACTCCCTTTCCACAGCATGCCAAGGCCTTCAGAGGTTGTAATCTCCTTCCGACATTGACCCAACAGTCTGTTCATCTCAGCTTCCAAACTCTCATGGTATATCCAACATATATGCCTAAATATTTATAAATATTAACTCGTTCTATATTTTTTCTATATCTCCCCCTCCCCCCAAAAAATATTGGTGGGCATAAGAAATATTGCCATTTGGCAATGTATTTCTATGATATATAATAAAATACAGCAAAATACCATATTTACTCATTATTATTTGTGTGAAATTTTTCCCTCCAGATGGCAATCAGCAATGCTAGAAGGCACCAGCTGCATATCCACTTTGTGGATCCTGCTTACTATTACTTTTTTTGTTTGTGTCGGACAGGTGCTTGCATCTCTTCGTCACTAAATTATCTGTGAGTCCCACTAACTAGGTGTTATTGTTATCATCAGTATTAATTGAAAACTTTTTTTTATTTTTTAAATTCATATAAACTCTTTTTCTTAACACACTGGGATGAAATTTTCATGACCCTGATGCCATATAACGCTATATTTGTTTAACATTTTATACTACTGTACACTGTATTTCATATTTTGAAGAATATTTTTGTGCACCTGGCCCCTTAAATGAACGTTCAGACACTACCACTAAGGAGGCCATTCACACTTGTGTTATTTCCCAAAAAGGCAATTCCTTATTTAGATTTCAACCCAATCATTCATTCCTCAATCTGTGACTGTTGGCAGGGCCATTGGTCTCTGGCATTACAGGGATAACTGTGCACATAACGGGGCATAACCTCAAAATATGCAATAAATGAAAACAGGTTCAATTTTAATTAAACTTTTTTGACTAGTTGTACTGTATAAGAAAAAGGCTTCAACTGGTCCAAGTCTCAGCATTGTAGCATAAATAGGAAGGGAGAAAAAATATTTAAGTACTGTACTGTACCTTACCTTGAAGTGTTTCTGGGGCTTAGCATCCCCGCGGCCCAGTCGTCGACCAGGCCTCCTCGTTGCTGGACTGGTCAACCAGGCTGTTGGACGCAGCTGCTCATAGTCTGACGTATGAATCACAGCCTGGTTGATCAGACATCCTTTGGAGGTGTTTATCCAGTTCTCTCTTGAACACTGTGAGGGGTCGGCCAGTTATGCCCCTTATGTGTAGTGGAAGCGTGTTGAACAGCCTTGGGCCTCTGATGTTGATAGAGTTCTCTCTTAGAGTACCTGTTGCACTTCTGCTCTTCAACATAGGTATTCTGCACATCCTGCCATGCCTTCTGGTCTCATGTGATGTTATTTCTGTGTGCAGGTTTGGGACCAGGCCCTGTAATATTTTCCACATGTAAATTATTATGTATTCCTCCCTCCTGCGCTCAAGAGAACAAAGATTTAGGCTTTTTAGTCAGTCCCAATAGTTTAGATGTTTTACTGAGTGGATTCTAGCAGTAAAGGATCTCTGTACGCTCTCCAGGTCAGCAATTTCTCCAGCTTTGAAAGGGGCTGTCATTGTCAGCAGTATTCCACCCTAGAGAGCACTAGCGTCTTGAAAAGTATCATCATTGGTATTTCATCTCTAGTGTGAAAGGTTCTTGTTATCCAACCTGTCATTTTTCTTGCAGTTGTGATGGCTACTTTATTGTGTTCTTTAAATGTAAGGTCTTCCGACATGAGTACACCCAAATCCTCTACATTACCTTTTTGTTCTATGTTATGATTTGACTGCATTTTGTATGTGGTTTGCGTTTTTATATTTTAATTTTTTCAGTAGTGCATGAGCTGGAACTTATCTTTGTTAAGCACCATATTATTTTCTGTAGCCCATAGAAAGACCTGATTTACGTCTGATTGGAGATTTGCCGTGTCTGTGTGTGTCAAAAATTTTCCAAAATGTTAAAAAATTAACATCAAACACAAGTGTCAACTGAAAGCATGTCTATGATTTTCAGCTATCACAAAAGCATAAATAAAGGATTTTAATAATTCATTTTATCCCCCCAAAAATTTAGTTAAAAAAAATTTGATTTTTTCAAAAAATTTTCTGTTTTTTTTTTTTACCGGACGATTTGCATGAAACTTATACACTTTACTGCACATAAGCCTTCCACCCAAAATTGTAATGGTGCCAATTTTGGAGGAAATTGATTGATGTCAACCTCAGCCACAGGTGGCAGAAACTTTAACTTCATTTTTTTTCAAGTAACATAAAAGTGACTCTACTTTCATTTTTATATTCAATTTACATGAAATTTACACCTTATATGTAGAGTTTGTCTCTACAATTAATCTACGATACTTTATTCCTAAGTTCGTTTAGTGATTTTATAAATATTTACAGTATAAACATGATATATTTGTATAATTTTGGGGGGAACTTTGACTATTTGTAAAAAATAAACATATTTGGAATAATCTGGTTGGTAAAATCCTTTATTATATGCTAATGTAATAGACGAGTGTTATAAAAATGATTTCATTTGAAACTTGTGGTTGTAATAAATTTTTGAAAATGTTGAAAATTCGTTGAAAAATAATTTTGTTTTCTCCCTGTCTACTTAGGCTGCGATACTGAAACTTGGAACAGTTGCAGCCCTTTTCATATACAACTAGTCAAAAAAGCTTGGTTGACATTGAACAACTTTTAATATCCTACATTATGGCCCCTTAACCCTTACCTTACCTTGAGGATACCTTGAGGTGCTTCCGGGGCTTATCGTCCCCGCGGCCCGGTCATCGACCAGGCCTCCTGGTTGCTGGACTGATCAACCAGGCTGTTGGACGCGGCTGCTCGCAGCCTGACGTATGAGTCACAGCCTGGTTGATCAGGTATCCTTTGGAGGTGCTTATCCAGTTCTCTCTTGAACACTGTGAGGGGTTTGCCAGTTATGCCCCTTATGTGTAGCGGGAGCGTGTTGAATAGTCTCGGGCCCCTGATGTTGATAGAGTTCTCTCTCAGAGTACCAGTTGCACCTCTGCTTTTCAACGGGGGTATTCTGCACATCCTGCCATGTCTTCTGGTCTCATGTGATGTTATTTCTGTGTGCAGGTTTGGGACCAGCCCCTCTAATATTTTCCACGTGTAAATTATTATGTATCTCTCCCGCCTGCGCTCAAGGGAATACAGATTTAGGCTCTTTAGTCGGTCCCAATAGTTTAGATGTTTTACCGAGTGGATTCTAGCAGTAAAGGACCTCTGCACGCTCTCCAGGTCAGCAATTTCTCCAGCAGTGAAAGGGGCTGTCATTGTGCAGCAGTACTCCACTCTAGAGAGCACAAGCGTTTTGAAAAGTGTCATCATCGGTATAGCATCTCTAGTGTGAAAAGTTCTTGTTATCCAACCTGTCATTTTTCTTGCAGTTGTGGCGGCTACTTTATTGTGTTCTTTAAAGGTAAGGTCTTCCGACATGAGTACACCCAGATCCTTTACATTGCCTTTTCGTTCTATGTTATGATTTGCCTGAGTTTTGTACGTGGTTTCCTAAGTTTTGTACTTAGACTGCGCAATACATATATAATGATTTGAGTAACAAAACCGGTACCGCGCAATACATTAAAGGGAAGCTATCCCCCCTGGCTTTCCTCCTTTCACTGTAATAAATGGTGGGAAATGGCTCTGGCTAGGTTATGTATTGGCCACATATGCTTAACTCTTGGGCACTTAATGGAACACTGCCATGCTGCTTGTTGTCCAAACTGCATTGTCCCACTTAGTTGTGTACCTTGTACACAACATGTACTCTACTCTATGTAACTTTTACTACAATGTACCTATTTATATTCTTAAAATTTTGCTACAAATTATCTACTTAAAAATATCTTTTAGATTACGGACCTGCCCAAAAGTTATGCGTGTTAGTGGCTTTGCAAGAATGTAAAAACATTAATGCTATGTACTCTTATAAACCCAATGTAGCTTCTTGTATATATGTATAAATAAAAATAAATAAATTGTACAATATCCCAGGTTTCAGGATATTCATATGTCTTGCTTTCCTAATGGTGCTTGGAGTCATTTCTCTCTCAATAGAATCCTTGGTGAATCCAATATAGCACCGTTTGAATATTCAGTGATGGTGCTCAATAATCTTCCCGGCTTGGCTCCTCCTTTTGATAATTACAGTACTGTACTTATTTCCTGCTCTACTCATCCATTTCAATATCTGTGATCAAAGTTGTACACATTGTATACCCAAAAGTAAGGAGCCACACAGAGAGACTTTGTCAGTCATATTTAACAGCCCTCTATATAAGTGTACCGTCTCTTCCCATCTCTACCAGCACAATAGGATATTTTATTTTGATAAAAAATTAAGTAAATATAATGTACTGTACTAGAAACTATAATAAGGAACACAAAATCAAACAACTCTTACATCATTCATAGAGCAACAGTATTCCATTGCTCCATTTTTATTGCTTTCTTCTCTGGCAGATACAGGTATAGATCTTTACTACTTGAAATGTTGAAGTTAACCTGTTTATATGCTTTATTGTATATTTAATAATATCAATAGGCTGGTACTGTACTTAGAAAATAATATTAGCAAAGTATATGGCATATCACACTAAAAAATATAATATTTAAGTTATTAAAAAATAAATAAGGGCTTTTCAAACGGCCAAGAAGAATTTATTACCTATACTCAATATTGGGGAGTATTGTTACTTGCATGCCATAAACGGCAATTGGAATGGATAAATGTTGAAGTATCTCCCCAACCTTAGAAAGAATGGAGAGGAAAATATAATTACCACATTAAAATTGACATTCAAGCATCAGTTGCTGTATTATAAATTACTATGACCAATTGTTCCACACTTCAGTCACAAGGGAAAGAACAAGACAAATATATAGGTCAACTGTGGCTCTACTGGAAATCAAAATTTTATAAATTTATTGCAGTAAACACGATACGTTATTCTTTTGAATATATGCAACACTAATACTAAGCAATATTTTATTCTATTCAGGTTTATTTATAGCATTTAGTTTATTTAATACTAAGCAGCTTGCAGAGATCATAACAAATGTTGGGAAATTAACTGCCATTTAAAAAAAACAGTAAAATGGCAGTTACAGAAAATGGCTGAGATTCATTTTTTTTTAAAGCACAGGTTTTTGTCTGCTTTTTTTAGCAACAAAGAATTATTTAAGAAACAAATGCTTCTAATACAAAATTAGCATGGTAAAACTTAGTCAATGGCATCATGTATCTGTTCTGGTTGCAACAGCTTGAAAATACAGCACGTACACTGAATATACAATATTCAAACATGTATAACATTTACAGTTTCACAAGACTGCAGATGCAACTGCATGTGAGAGGTAAAAATATAAACAGTGAGCAAGAGATTTGTCAGCCACCATCAGCTAACCTTAGACATTAATACTGATTTATGACAAACACAAGTACATCTATAGGCCGAGCCCTGTCATGATTATATAGCTACAAGCACAAAACATCAATACATTTCACATTAAAAAATTATCAACAAATGTGCCTAAAAATCACTAACAAATATATAGCTGCTCGCAAAATTATGGGTCAATGAAGGAAACCATGATATAACGTGTGCCTTTTGTAGTCTGGAGTCCTTCATGGTAATGTGTGAGGCGGCCAGGATGCATTAACGACCATCCAACACGTGTGTTGACCACTGAACAATTGTATCTGATGAAGTGAGCGCCGCCTCCCTGAAAATAGACATGTAAAATTATAAATCTCATTTAATTAATATTTGCTTTTACATTTCCTTATACTGTACAGTATTAGGCTCTAAGAAAATGAATAGTTCTGTCACTCATTAATGGTGCTTAATTACTGTTGCAGTCTGGTACCATTGATGCTCTGAGTTACTTGTGCAATGAAGGATTTTATTAGAGAGAAGAATAAGGTAAGGAGGAATTTAGATAAAATGCTACATGATGAAAGGATTGTTCCATACCATATACCGTAAATAGTTGTGAAGCCCTTATTATTCCGCACCGATTTAAAATCTAGGATTAGGGAATTTGCAGAGAATTTGAGGCACGTGTGGTCAGTAGTGACAGAACAAGAAATGTCAACATTATATGAAAGTATTATATTAGAAAGACTGGAGATCCTTTGATGAATTAGACTAAGACATGTTTGCACGGATGGTATGGATATATGAAATGAATTGGTAATATGAGTGCTGAAGTGTATCTAGATATTTTGAGGGTAGGAGGAAGTCGAGAGGAATGCTGACATGGTGGGCCAATGTGACAAGTACGTGAAAAGTAGTTTGAGTGTAAACGATGCTTTGAGTGTATTTTAAAAAGTATATTTCTACACAGGATCATTAAGCAATACCTATGATAAGATCCATTATGTTCATTGACAGGATCATGAACAATCTGGCAATAATACCACATAATATATTCAAACATTCCAGCAATGTCATGAAAGATGCTAGGGCATAGGCTACCAAACCAAGCGTCATAACACAATTTGTGTTGAGAGGATGAACAAACTAAATGAGAGTGTGAAGTGTGTCAGCACCATTGGAAGTTTTAAAACTCTATAGATCATAAAGCCTATAATAACTATAGTCAGGCAATTACACAAAACACTGTATGTGCAGTATACGTTGAAAACTTACCTCATAATCAATAAATGGGCGATTCAAACCAACATTAATTGTGTAAGTTGAAGAGTCATGATGAGGTCGAAGGAAGGACTGTTCTGTTGGCCTATATCGCACAATGAAGTTCATAATTGCCCGAGCCTGGAAGTAATGAGAACAAAATAAATGTAGTCTTCTACACAGGCCGATGTAGACCTGACCAAATGTAAACTGTGTCAACAAAATTATTCGCACACCCTCCGTCACTATGTGATGGAGTGCGAAAAGATACGTGAATTTAGAGACAATTCTATAACCAATGTTCCAGCGATGTGTAAATATTTCATTCAAAATGATCTGCTACCAGAAATTTTAGCCAAATATCCCCAGTTTGCTAACTGTAGGTAGTAACTGAGTGATTGTAACCTATCCACCGCTGCCCACTGGATGGGAGGCGGTGTGCAGGACAAACATATAAATTTTGACACTAGCTCTCCACATGTCAGTTGCTTAATTTAGAACCTGTACTTGAGGTCGATCTCGAACCCATTGTTGATGTGACGACTTATATTTTTTTTTTTTTTTTTCCCTGGAATACGATCCCCGCCGCGAAGAATCGTTTTTTCATCCAAGTACACATTTTACTGTTGCGTTAAACAGAGGCTACAGTTAAGGAATTGCGCCCAGTAAATCCTCCCCGGCCAGGATACGAACCCATGACATAGCGCTCGCGGAACGCCAGGCGAGTGTCTTACCACTACACCACGGAGACTGTAAATTTATATTGAATTTTGTAACTAGCTCATCAAGATTGTAACTTGCTTAGCTAAATGAATTGTGGGGTTCAGTCCCTGAGCCCATTATGTGCCTCTGTAACCCTTTCCACTACCGCCCACAAGATGGGTATGGGGTGCATAATAAATGAACTAAACTAAACTTCTACACAGGCAATGTATGTTAAAGTACCGGAGCAAAGACAATACCCTGGAAGACTGAGCTTTTCGTTGGATGATCATTGAATTTTACCTTGTTGATTATTATACACTGGGTTTTGTTCATTAAGAAATTAAAAGTGCCATCTTCCTACTTTGCCAGCAATACCTTTTGTGCATATTTTGTGTGCATTAACACCATGGTCACACTTATTGAAAGCTTTCATGAAATAGGTATATCATCAGCATTTTGCTTGTCATCCATGGCAGCTAAAGCTATGTTATAGTGGTCACAGCTAGAGGAAACTAGCTATGTTGTCTATGAAAGACCAATGGTGTGTAGACAATTGAGAGTTTCCCTCCAACTTATTGGTGTCGGTAACGAGAGGAGATGGCTTCAACTGGCAAAATAAGCTTGTGTCAAAGCACGAGGCTGACATAGGAGTGGGAACAGCACCTGGTTAGTGGACAGGGCGATGTGAGGCGTTCTGTATTAACTGTGCGAGGCTGTGCCATTATTTTTCAGCTCATGGTATGGTGATTAATATTGTTTATAGTTGGTTGGAAATGAGGGAAGACTACCATAGGAGGAAGACTTTGGACAGAAACTTGTGTTTCAGCTGAAGTGTTTTATTACTATAATTCTCAGTTTTAGCCTGACAATAACATCAGTTTGTATTCTCATTTGCATTATCTAAAACTTAACATGACCTCATTTCTTTATGGCCTACATCTGCCTTTAAAATATGCAAACATTCCTGTCTTTACTCTCATCTCTGCGGATTTCTAACCACACTAGTCACTAGCTCTCACCTTTTTACTAGCTATTTTTCCATTCTCACAAAAATGAACTTTGTTACCATTAACTGGTCTACCTACTTTTGCACATCATACAAAATCCTCTTTCACATCCTGTATTCTAATAATTTCAACTATACAAGATTCTTACAAGGGAGCAACACTTCCACTTTTTCACTAATTCCTTAACATTATCCTAATTATTAGTCAAAATATTGACATAAATGTCACAAGCCCATTATGTGCCTCTGTAACCCTTTCCACTACCGCCCACAAGATGGGTATGGGGTGCATAATAAATGAACTAAACTAAATTAAAACTAACAATATACAAATTAATAAGCATGTAGGGAGAAACTTAACTTTGCAATGTTGACCTTTTTACAAGATAAATACTGGGTATATGATATAATGTTTCGTATCTTAGGTTAAAAATAATCAAATATTAAGCGATACTTACATCACTGTCATACCCAAGGTAGACTTTTTCTGCAAGTGGCTTTACATAGTGACGGAGAATCCACAGCCACTCTTGCTCGAACTCCATCTGGTTCATGTGAATGTCAACTGTTGGTACATTTTCATAGCCTCCAGCTAGTCTAGGATCCTAGGAAATGGGATTCATTTAATTAGAGTATGTCTCAACAGATAGCCTAAATATAATCTTATTAAAACAACATTTATAAATTAGGATACAGACTTTCATAAATATATTTCATACTAAAAAATTCCTTTATTCTATCCTTTTCCATTAATTACACTTTGCTGTTTAGTATCATGCTTTACTTACTGATATAATTATTTTATTAACTAATGGCAATATCTTCTCATAGACATAATAATACAATATAAAAACCCACACTTATGTATTTGTGTATTTTATGTAAAGATTTACTCATTTTATGTAAAGATTTACAAGAGCCGCTCTCTTTTTGGGCATGAAGGGAGTAATGAGGGATAGCATCTAGACGAATTCCTTTATTAACAGCATCTCCAGTTCTCAGAGTCCCAGGATGACAGAAAGGACAACTAATCATAATTTCCCTAGAAGTCATCCCCGCAGGAATGTCGGCAGTTGGTAATAGAAGTG
This sequence comes from Procambarus virginalis, assembly GCA_020271785.1. NCBI lineage: Eukaryota > Metazoa > Arthropoda > Malacostraca > Decapoda > Cambaridae > Procambarus > Procambarus virginalis. The sequence goes on from WNGS01164858.1 coordinate 33,256,933, forward strand.
ACATGATCAGGTCAAGAAGGATAAGAGGACTGGATCCTGGGGTAGCAGCTGTATTAGTCGCCGAGACTCTCTCTCATCCTCACCATATACTCAGACCTTGATATAGCACTCAGTAGAGTGCAAAATGGTGTAAATCTTTTCATAAAATACACAAATCCATTAGTGTGGGATTTTATCCTAAATTATTTTATTCATCATTAAAATCTAGTACAATATTTGGACTTGGGGATGCTATGATTATTTTTTGTGCTTTTATTTATTATTTCTGCTAAAAATATTAACCGCATACTGAATGTTTTAAAATTTCACCCCAACCCCAATCTTGCCCTCCCATACTCTCTCACTAATATTCTTATCAAACACTGAATCTAGTGTGTGGTAATTTTTTATTATTTGAATTTATACATGGAGAGAGTACTGTACAGAAGTTGAAATGAAATTGAGCCAAAGGGTGGAAGTTAAGCTGAAATTAGATGGAAAGATGGAATACTAGCCATGAATGTTTTGTTGAACTGATCTGAGTGTAGAAATTCACCTGTTATTAGAATGCCCATTTTCTGAGTGGCACAGATATTCTTTTGGCAAAAAGCTTGGATGAAATTCAGATTAATTGTGTTGACCAGACCACACACTAGAAGGTGAAGGGACGACGACGTTTCGGTCCGTCCTGGACCATCCTCAAGTCAATAATTAATCTTCAGATTAATTAATTAATAACCCAAATCACACTTAACTAGAGTGATAACATTCTGGCCCATTCTAGACCCTAAATTATACTTATTGCAGTGTGTTACACTTATTGAGGTCACCTTATCTCACAATTAACCATCCCCCCCCTCCCCCTCCCCTGCAGTGTGGTCACAACAGCCAACTAAGCTCCAAAGCACCATTCAATGGCAAGTTGAAAAAATGAGGCATAATTTGTAAAGATGCCTGCCTTTAAATAAATCTTTAAATTATGTTAATAAACTATTGTCCAAATTTTCACACGCTAAACAGCAAAAAGGGAAATGCCTTACAATAGACAATAAATACACAATAAGTAACATTAAGTAAAACGCAGCAGCCCGTGGCATATGAAAACTACTGTGCTTACATTGTTGGTTCCATCTGACCAGCCACCATTATCGTTTGCCAATTCAACGAGCTCCTGGCAGAATCTTGGTGTAAAGATTGGGAACCAATAGACGTCAGGGCAAGGCTGTTAGATATAAAGAACAAATTTTAGTAGTGTAATATTTTTCAGGTTTCATCAGAATGTTTTGTTGCTGTTGACATCAAGTGCACATCATCATCATCCTCATCATCAAACGCATCACACAGGGTTCAAGAAAACTAGATGACATCATCAAATTCATCCAAGCAGCTAAGTCTGTGTAACATCTTCTAAACCTTACATCATAGGTATCACTTCTATTTGCACATATTAAAATATATATTAATCTGTCACTTTTATAGTTTAATGTACAGAACAATTTATATTTTCATTACACTAAATACTCACCTTGTAATACACAGAATAATCACACTAACGTGACTGAATCAATGAGAAAATCCCTAGAAGTCGTGATGAGGATTTGCACCTATGTGGTGAGTGTTCCCAGGCTCACGCCCCAGACAACACTATGTGGTGGGGTGTTCCCAGTCATACGATCTAGACGACTAGATCATATGTCAACATCGTCATCCATACGCTCTAGACGACTAGAGCATATGTCATGTCATCTAGAGTGTGTGCCTGGGAACACCCAGGGCATAGGTTTGAATCCTCATCACAGCTCCACATGGCTCCTATAGATTTTCTCACCTTGTAATAAATTTGTGCTTGAATGTATTTCACTCCCATTTGATCTACAAATTAGTCATTTTAATATACTTTTGCTCTTAGGACTTTATCCAGACCGAAAACATGTTTTCATATAATTTGCTTGATAAATTTCATACATACAATACAACTATTTCAGGGGCTATGATTCATTCAGCATTTAATATGATTAATTTGGTAACATATTTCAAGTATTCTTACTAAACTAACTCAAACATACCTTGAGGTTCCTTCCCACAAGTTTGTTTTTCTACAATCTTAAAACTACCTGAACACTAGAGAGAGACTAAACTCCTGATGCTCAGTCGTTTGCCATCAACCTTCTTCAAGACAATGAATGATGTGATATACAACACACAGCTTACTTTCTCCATGAAGTAATGTCATGGAGAAATTCCAGCTATGTCAACAAGATTTATTTCCATTGTTTTTAACTATCACTTTACATTTCATATACTGTATAGACAACTATAGTACCATGTTTATGTAGACCTCTGATACAATACCCTGTCTTTCTATTCAACTGTTATCCTTGCACATTTTCTAAATTTTTCTATCTTTTGTCTTATATTCTCATCTTTCTTTGTGCCTTTTTAGCCTTCTTTTCACTGGAATATTTATTCCCTATTATACTTTCTCATAAGTCAAATGAACCCGTATATATGTCTTAAATCATCACTTGCCTTTAATTCTCTCTCTCAAGCAAGAATTCAACACCAGGATCTTTCACAGAAACATCCCTACATTTATTCATCTCCTTGCAATCATCTTAGTATTCTTAATATATTAAATTATAACCCCCAATTTTTACTCTGCTGTTATCTGAATAAAGAGCTAGAGCCCCTCAGGCTCAGTATCATAAATATGACTATATTACAGTATAGTACTTATTAATATTAATATATCCGATATTAAATATGTGCTGCTTTTCCTAGCATTTCTATACTTGTGTGCATCTATGCTGAAGTGAAGCATTCACATCATGTGTTGCATATTCCTCTTTAAGAGCTACATTGGCAGCCAACATAAAATACCAATTCTAGTCCTTTATTATTATCTCACATAGAATTACAGTACAATGAAGATATAGACATACCATTTCATTGAGCTCAGTGGGACTGAGAGCTGTCCAGTAGTCTGGAGATATATAGCGATTCTCCCAATCTTTACGGTTCGCCTTCATTTGCCACATATCATTGTGCAAATATTTTGTTGGGAAGTAATCAGGGTCCACCAAGTGTCCATAATCCTCCATGTTGCTCACGTACATGAACACTCCCTGGAAATGTTGCGTTATGTAATTGTATCTCAAGCTTGGCTTCAGTTTATCATTATGTTTCACATTTGCATGCATAGTTGTTCCTGAGATAGAAGTACAGTAAAGGATTTATTTACCTGAATTTACCTGAGGGCAACTAAAACTCTTAGTGGCCTCGACAAGGACAGGAAGCCGGTGGCTTGTCATAGGTTCCCCATTTGCCCTTATAAGTAAATATAAAAACTTATGCTATTACAATTATCTTGTTCTGCAGTACATATACAGTATTTATTTTGAATCTTTAAAATTGAGTGCAATTACTCTCAACTAAAGTTTCCATCACAACAAGCCCTTTTTTTAAAGTCTAAATATACCATTTACAAAATTCAATCTAGTTGTACACAAAAGTTCTTGAACTTTTGAACTTTCTTGAACTTTCACTATATATAAAATATGCTCTACAAATTGCAGTTCTGTCATGCATAATATAGTTGCAATCAGAAAATATGATTAATATTTATGCTCATCTAAGTATTGAACCTGTGGTAGTAACGAAGACAATATGTCAGTCAAAAGTGTTGTTTCCTCACTCTTGGAGATTTTACCCCATCCCTCAGAGGTACAGAACAGCAACAGGTCGCTCAACAATCTTTGGGTTAGATGGTCATATGTCACCATTAGCTTCCTGACAATCCATAGCTTCTTCAAGACAAAAGCACCACACCTCCATTCTTTTTTCCATCCATCAACCTATGCTTCTCAACTAGAGCCAAGTAAACTAATGTATTTAGCTTTTGTGAGCAGGACCACATGAACACGTTGGTGTGAGATATGGTAATATTGCATCGAAGTCTTGCCCCCATCTTCCTATGTAACCTCATTTGTGCACCAAATGTAGAGGAACAAAAGGGAAAGCCGGTAATGAAGCTCACTAATTCAAGGTAGGCCTCCTTCTGTTTTAGTCACTTACTGTTGTATTCTTTTAATTTATTATTATATTTATTTAACTAATATGCAAACTAATATATTAGTTATATTTATATCAAATGTACAAATTAGATTCAATGGGATCCAGAGAATTGTGCTCTTTTGACAAATAGAAAGACAATTTGAACCAAATCGTAACACAGCCAAGTGCAGCCATACTGCACTTGGCTTGCTACTAGCCAGCACTTAGGTTTCTGGTGGCTCTCTATACGCTGTTGGATTTTATACCCAGAAAAAAAACGGTTAAATGCTGTGACATTTGTTGAACCCAGTACGTTAGTACTGTGCCCCAAAGTTATAATTTATCCTGGCCAGACCACTGTCACCCTCCTAAATGGTTGTGGTTGGTGATGAATGCCTGGTGTCCAAGATCAAGGAGCTACTTGGGTACCTTAGCATGATCTGGTATTAAATAAACGTTTGTGCCAACTTTTCCACCGTGGTAGTCCATATGACTCAGTTTGAGCAGAAAGTGCAGGTGGAATGAACGTTACCGCGCATCTTTTGAGAAGATGAAATATCTTTAATCCAAGCTTCCATCTTACCAACCCTGAACTTTGGGCAGCCTTTCAGTTTGTATGTCGACATTAGTGATATCCGAGCTGGAGAGGCACTCAATCCCCCCCCCCCCCCAACAATAAAAAAAATAATGTGCAATGTCAGCCACTGTTCTTCAACAATATTGAATGCCTATCCATTATAAAGCTACAATAAATGCATGCAAAAAATACTAATTTAATATGTAGTATGCCATTTTTGAACCAAGAATGAGCTGAAATATCTTAACAAGTATAATATTTTCAGATATAGATTTTTAGAAGCAACAAAAGCTATTTTTAATGTAAAACCTCCTCCTTCTGTGTTACAATCATTACAAATGTTTCCTAAAAGACATGTACTTGTGTAGGTGAATATCACTCACCTTCTCCCTCATGTTAACGGCCAAGGCCATGTCAGCATCGTGGAGCTTAAAGATGTAGTTGGGCCGAGTCTCAGGGTTTCAAGGAGAGCCTTTTGGATGAGGTACACCCCAGTGATGTATGGAACATTCCAGATACCTCTGTAATTTATACACATTTAGTAATTACTGCTTGATAATGATAACAATAATACAATTACAGTAATTAATATTCCAAACTTAAATACACAAAATTATAGACACAGTTCATTAATTATAATAATTAATTGATATATATAATTATTAATACATAATACATGCAATAATTATAATAATTAAATACACAATAATTTTCATGCCAAATAAATAAAACATAACTAATACTACTGTGGATAAATCAAGCACATTATCCTGCTTATTCTTTAAACCTAATTCAACCATTTTCTTTAACTTGTAGTTTGACTAATTTTGAGTTGTTTTGTTGGTGATTGGTGTACGTAACCATGGAGAAGTGCTCACTACTTCACGTTTCCAGACACCATGTGACTAGTTAGTGTGATATTAATAAACACGACTATGGGAAAACGGCGAACCTCCTCATGAAAAACTCCCCTAACATCAAACAGAATGCCTTGAAGGAAACCAACATCATCTATGCCTTCACATGCCCACTTGGGGACTGTAAGCCCCAAAGATCTCAGTATATAGGCAAGACAACAATGTCTCTTGCTAGGTGATTAACAATGCGCAAACAACAGGGCTCCATCAAGGAACATATAATCTCTTCTCACAACCAGACCATCACCAGAGAAATCTTAACAAGCAACACAGAAATCATCGATAGATACAGCGGTGACAGCGGGAGGAAGGTTTCTAGGACAAGAAGGGGGGGAAAAGAAAGAAAGAGGAGGCGGAGAAGAGGGAAGGACAAGAAAGAATGGAGGTGAGAAAAAGGCAAGATACGTAAAAGGTAAAAGAGTTAGAGGTCTACTGCTTGAGGTGATGCATTTCCTGTCTCTTCCCTTTTGTTTTTTTTTCTTGGGATTACTCCCGGCTTTTTTATTCCTGTTACTCACCTAAATTTTTTTCTTTGCGTTTTTTGTTCACATGCTCGTGATTCTCTTTTGTCCCATCATTTACCTTTTGCCCATGTTTGGGTCCACAGAGCGTCCTAAGTGAAGGTTATGCCTCCTTTACAGTAGACCCGCTCCCGTTGTTCTAGTGCTTGTTGCTTGCTTTTTTTTTTCATTTTGGACTTTGCTCACGATGTTGCGCCTTTTCCCTTGGTCCTCTTTCCGTTGCTTGGGGCTGGTGTCTCATATGTTGGTGACTGGTCAGTGTCCTGTGAACAGTTTCATCTGTACTTATTTCCCTATGCTAATGTTTGTTAGATGCTTCCTCCCTAATCCTTCATCGTTAAATGGTTTATGAGGGCCTGCCTTTTTGTATGTTGGTGTGTAATTACCTAAGTGTGGGTTCAAGAATGAGAGCTATGCTCGGGGTGTCCCAACTTCCCAGCATGTCATTTAAGGCTTTGAAACTACTGATATTTTTGGCCTCCACCACCACCACACCAATTTAATTGTTCCAACCGTTTATACTCTGCTTGCCAAAAATAAAAAAACTGGCCTAATATTTTTCCATGTATGTGGTGAGCTTGAGTCAATGCGGAAGTTTGGTTCTTTTCCCCGATCAAACCTTGTTGGCTTTGTACTGTACCATGTTTTGTTCTCTCTTTCTTTGTTGTCAGTTTCCAATATCCGTTCTCTGTCAAGCTGCCTATTTCCTTATTTTGACTGGGGAAGTTGGCTAGGGTAAGCATCTGAGGGGCTCTGCTATAAATAAAAACCATTAGGGCATTGAATGCCCCTTTCTTTTCTTCCGGAGTGGACCATTAGTTGCTTTGTCCTTTGGTTGGCATATTTGGGTGGCCGTGGGCTTTAATTAAGGTTAGCTTGTTTCACTTCCCCTAAAATTTGACCCTTTGATTTTGCTATTCCGTTAAGATAATTTCCAGAAATTTTAACTGGCTTCTTATGTTGCGTTATCATTGAAGGTTTTTGGTTTTCATCTGATTTTTGGTTTCCTTCTACCGTTTCCCCCCTAGACTATTGCACAAGTCTATGTTGAAAGTACTCGTCACAGAGGAAATTTTTTTCCGAGGGCCTGGCACATGAACAGTGTCCTGGGTGGACTCGGTCTATAGCTGGGGAAGCACCTGCATGTCTGCTCAGAAAGGGGCATTTTAATACTGTACTTTAAATTTTATATTATTTTGGTTGACAAATAGACCGAAATTTTCTCTTGACGTGTGTTACTTTCAGTGCACGACAAAATTTGCTATGTTAGATGAACTGCTTACTGCCTCATTCATAATAAGACTTGAGGAAAAATGAATAGTTTGGGAGAGTGAGGGCAGTATTTGCCGGACCACTGGTATTCCTCTGACGGTGACTACTCAAGCACCGTAAATATGCAGATGTTGGTCACTTGGAAGTCATCTACCATTGAATAATGTCTACATTAGGTTCATCCTGTTCATAATGGAAAGTTATTTGCCCATACATTACAGTACACTGGAATTTGTCAACTCAGGAAGTAGTAACAAGTAATGCATATGTTTACTTTGTTCCTTCAGTTTGGGTTGGTTTTTAAATTATCATAAATTATTTATGACTTAATTAAACTGTGCAATATCGGTGGTACGAAAGGCTTTAGTGTCCACTGCATACTTATTGTTGGCATGGCATTCATAGATGCCAGCATCTGCTTGTGTTGCTGGGGTCAATTTCCATTTTGCTCTT
>WNGS01164858.1:33264729-33342997 GCA_020271785.1 Procambarus virginalis
TAGTCTTCACACTCATCTATATAAATAAAAAGGGAAATGTTCGTTTGTTCAAACTCGTATATATATATATATATATATATATATATATATATATAATATATATATCATATATATATATATAATATATATATCTACTGCTAGTATATATATATATATATATATATATATATATAGATATATATATATATATAATATATTATCCAGTCCAGTCAATTGGACTTCGTTCTGTCCAGGCATCTTGTAGTCTCTTGCTGTCCTCCTCTGTCTTAATCCCACTCATAATTTTTGAATCGTTAGCAAATATTGAGAGAAATGAGTCTATACCCTCTGGAAGATCATTTACGTATATCATTAGGTCCCAGTACAGAACCCTGAGGGACTCCTCTAGTGACATCACGCCATTCTGAGGTCTCACCCCTCACAATAACTCTACTCCCTATTATTTAGGTACGCCCTTATCCTCTATAACACCTTACCTGTTACTGCAGCCTCTTTCTCCACCTTACGCAACAACCTTTATTGGATATTGTGTACAAAAGCATTCTGAGAATCCCAGAAATATACATATTCATCTGTTCTGTAAGTTACTCTGCGGTATCTAGAGGTATGTATATTATAATAATATCAAGGATTGTAGTCTCTACCTTGTTTCCAAGTACTTTTAACACATATTTGAGAAAAATAACAGATCTGTGGTCATGAGATCCTTTTGACCTATTTACTTGGCAACATATGGATAGATTACAGTTTAGAATCCAACCTTCTCTTTCCGTGTGTGATCTGGGATATGAGGGAGCTCCGAATGCTCCGAATATTGCATTCGACTCTATTGACCAACCATTCATAAAAGGGGATTTTGTTTCTTGATGTTGATTTAAAGCCTTTATATATTGTCAATATAAAAACATTTCCCATTGTGTGTGGCTTTTGGTGCGGGTTTGACGGGTCTTCATGGGCTACTGTGGGTTGGACTTGTGTCCAATATTAGTGGTTGCTGTGGTGTTGGTATGTGTGGTAGTTGGTGTGGTGTTAGGTGAGTGGGTTGTGGTAGTTGGTGTGGTGTTAGGTGAGTGGGTGTGGTAGTTGGTGTGGTGTTTAGGTGAGTGGGTTGTTGGTAGTTGGTGTGGTGTTAGGTGAGTGGGTGTGGTAGTTGGTGTGGTGTTAGGTGAGTGGGTTGTGGTAGTTGGTGTGGTGTTAGGTGAGTGGGTGTGGTAGTTGGGGTGGTGTTAGGTGAGTGGGTGTGGTAGTTGGTGTGGTGTAGGTGAGTGGGTGTGGGAGTTGGCGTGGTGTTAGGTGAGTGGGTGTGGTAGTTGGGGTGGATGTTAGGTGAGTGGGTGTGTGGTAGTTGGGGTGGTGTAGGTGAGTGGGTGTGGTAGTTGGGGTGGTGTTAGGTGAGTGGGTGTGGTAGTTGGTGTGGTGTTAGGTGAGTGGGTGTGGTAGTTGGTGTGGTGTTAGGTGAGTGGGTGTGGTAGTTGGTGTGGTGTTAGGTGTAGTGGGGTGTGGTAGTTGGGGTGGTGTTAGGTGAGTGGGTGTGGTAGTTGGTGTGGTGTTAGGTGAGTGGGTGTGGTAGTTGGGCGTGGTGGTTAGGTGAGTGGGTGTGGTTAGTTGGGGTGGTGTTAGGTGAGTGGGTGTGGTAGTTGGTGTGGTGTTAGGTGAGTGGGTGTGGTAGTTGGTGTGGGTGTTAGGTGAGGGGTGTGGTAGTTGGGGTGGTGTAGGTGAGTGGGTGTGGTAGTTGGGTGGTGTTAGGTGAGTGGGTGTGGTAGTTGGCGTGGTGTTAGGTGAGTGGGTGTGGTAGTTGGGGTGGTGTTAGGTGTAGTGGGGTGTGGTAGTTGGGGTGTGTTAGGTGAGTGGGTGTGGTAGTTGGCGTGGTGTTAGGTGAGTGGGTGTGGTAGTTGGTGTGGTGTTGGGGGTATGTGGTAATTTCTGCGTTATTGAAGGGGGGTGTTTACCGGTTGTTGATTACGAGAGTTGTTCTATACTGCCGCAGCCAGATCTGAAGCCTGCCTTCCCTGGTGATGACCTAATCCGGAAACTTCAGCAGAAAAACATGCCAACTTGCCCTTGTTGAAAGCTCCCGGTGGTTGATCCAGCCGACTTTCTTACATTAGTGGACAAAATATTAAAAAGTCTTGGGCTTCTGAAGGTACAGTACTCTTTGTTGTGTTCTTACAATCACCCGACTTTTCAGATATAATTTATTCAACACCTCTTACCGTATATCTGCATTGCAGAATGTTTAATTTATATTCAGGATTTGTTGAACCTGCTTTCCCACCATGTTCCAATGCGTATATATGCACCTTTCTCTCTGATCCGTACTTCATTCTTGTAGTTTATGTATTGTGAGGCTATGGTTACCCTCAAGGACAGTATCCAAACCTCTTGGGCCACCAGCTCTGGAATTGGGACGTTTCGTCTTTGTGACAGTGATCAATCTAGCATTGAGTCTTACGACATTTGATTGTATTATCTCCACACCATGATGGCTTGGTGTCGTTGTGGTTCTGCATGTTCATGGTTTGAGTGTGTTGAGGCCCGCTTCGTGGAGTTGTGGCGATGGCAGGTGGGGTCATGGGAGGGGGGAAGGTTGGTTAGGGTGGCAATGTTGGATGGGGCAGGCAGGGACGGTGAGGGAGGAGGTCGGAGTGGTGTGTGTGGTGGAGCAGGCTGGGAGCTCGCGCTCCCCAAACACTCGAATGACTCGACCCGTAATGACAACCAATGAGTTTCCGCAAAGTGACAACAAGTCATTTGAACCTGTAATGAAAATGACACTACCAGCTGCAGTGGTGGTGTGTAAAGGGCATAGAGGAGTGCTGAAATGTTGGGGTGGGTGTACACCAGGCATATGTGTATCCACTATATCTATAAATAGTGTCTGTCTGTCTAAGGGTTAGGAGGTCAGACACTTATCACTAACTACATCAAACTTTGCACAGTGACTGTTGAGGAGGTTGATGACCAACATAGGGTGCGTTGTAGTTGGCTCTAGTGGCTGTATCCACCTTTTTTTACAGGTGTGTGTGATACTGTAAAATGCAGTATGAGTTAGTTATAATAATATATATTAGATATATTTGGTTCTTGTAAATATATGTTGTTTGATATGACCGAAGGGTAAGATAATGATTCTAAACAAATCTTCTCATATATTTCTTAAGTTTTTCTTCACTTCGGGGGTAATTGAAAAATTAACTCTCCAAAGTTCATTTCTCATGTTTTATTTATGGGTCTGACCCATAAAAGCGTTTTGCAAGGGTCTCTTACATTTTCAAAAGACAGTTTAAATGTATCACTATCCACATGCTTATATTCGTTGTGGTGGGTGATGAGACACAACGTTATCTTGGAGTGAGATCGACAGGAACACAAATCAATGGGTATAAATTGGATATCGAACAAACTGACAAATGAGAGGTAACGACAGGAGGCCTATTGGCCCATATTTTCTCTTGCTGCTCTATGATGTTTAGGGGTCTTGGAGTGGGTAGAAAATAGTTATGCGTTAATTGGCTGTTGATTGCTAGTGTTGACATTTTGATGTGTAGGGCCTCGCTGATGTCGAGTCTCCTGCTATCAAAGAAAACCTGATATCCCTCACCTCCCCTACTCCAAGCCATGGACTCTGACAGGATGTAACCTCCCAAGTATTGCCTGAACATCCCAAAGACTGGGGAAAAGGGAAGGTCAAAATGGTTAAAAGGCCTAATATCTAAATGCAAAGACCCTGAGGTCCCATCATGTGGTCCCATCCCTGCAGGAAAATGCCCATAAAACAAGAGGGGGCATAAACTTCCCCATACCTCGAACAGAGATCCCTCGAGATTATACCAATCAGATCAGATACAGTACACCAGGGGTGAGAGCTTGGACGGGCCAATGCAACCAGTGCAAGTGCACACAAAACCAAGGCCTCCATCCCTCGTGCCTTAATTTGCAAATGGACACCCGTGGCAGAAATTTATCTTGACCGAAGAACCTTTTCCCAAGGAATCCAGAAAAAATAAGCTGGAAGTTGGAGTATAATGCCAAACATCTAAGAAATGAAGGCAAGCAAACAGGAACCAGAGAAACCACAAGAAAGTCAGAAGATGCTGTATTTACTAAAGCCGCCCAGAGACGAAACAAGAGAACCAAACTGGTACCAGAAGAATTCCCAGTTAAAACCAACCCTTTGTTAAATATCAACTGTACAGTACTATTAAAAGTCATAGAAAATTCTTTATTTTTTATAATTCTTAAAATATATGAAATGTATACAGTACAGTATTGGCAAATTTACTGGAAAAAAACATTCCAAACTATATTCGTGAATAGTCAAAACATAAAACCTAATAAAAAAGATTTAGATGTAAAGCTCCAATCTGAGCTGGTTATTTGGTAACTCCCATTAGCAATAGTTTGCTCACCCTGGGATATTGCAAACTCTAGTCTGGGCCAGTGTGAATGTCTCGCCTTCAACTTAATGGTAATCTTTTCTAAAGGCCACTGCCAGATCATCTTAAGAGAAGAGAAACATTGGTGAATTTGTAATCCAGCCTTAAATGGTTATCATGGAATGAGTTGAGCTATCTTAAGTCAACTATTGTACACACACACACACATGCTATACTGGGCCTGGATGTTCAGCTGCCGCTTGCATTCAACAAAATTAATAGTAAATGTAAACATTACTAGATTCAACAGTTCATTTTCAAATGTTCAACAAATTAGTTGCTATGAGTACAATAATTTTATGAGTACGAGTTCACAATCAGTCTTGCCACCTGGAAACTGGAACAACCAGAATGGCAAGCAATTGGTGGTAGTTAAGAGGAGCAGAGCAATACTTGGCAGTTTCTTTTTACTTAGATCATTACGTAAGAGGTTTCAAAGTGAAGGGAAATGTACAGACGGAAGGTCATTCAAGCTGAATTGAGAAGTCTAGTGTTTAAGTCTCATTTGATATGGCCGGACAGGGGTGTATGGAAAAGATCCGTGTGTTTCTCGAGTCGAGGAAGTTATAATGTTGGAGTGACTATAATTACTCCATGTTGGAGTCTGCAGTGACCCAGAGGGAGTGGAATATTTTCTTTTGGGACAACTCATTGTCTATGACTCAGAAATATGGGTCCATTAAATTCTCCAAAACCAGTGAGAAATCAAACCTGATTCAGAGCTTCAGTAGAATTATGCTTTGAAGTTGATAACATACTGACATTTTAAGAATAAGGATAAAGAAATACTACACAGTACTGTGCTACTGACATCAGTATGTACACAAAGGTCATTGTTAGCTCCATTAAACAAAATTCGTTAACCCCTGCACTGCACACCTGTTTTTTGCAAAAACCTCATACTGTAAATGTTCAGGATATATTTTTGTTGTTTTTATAAATGTTCAGGATATATTTTTGTTGTTTTTATAAATGTTCAGGTAAAGTTAATGTCAATACTGTATGTTAAAAAAAAAACTCTGAATGACTTTTGTTGGCTGGCGCAGTTAAAGGGTTAAAACACAAAACCGTTCATGTAATTTAGTCATCGTAATACTATGTTGCAGCTATTAGGAAAGGAGGATATACAGCTAATTAGGAACAGAAAATTTTTTTAGCAACAAAAATTATTTTAGCAAAAGCCTGGCAAAACGAATCTTTAATAGTTGCATACATGACCAACTATTCTTTATTTTATAAACTACTGTAAGCCATTGAGTTACAGCTTGTGTCTGGCATTAGTATGTTATATTCAAAACAATTATAAAAATACAGTAATTGTGAAAAAAAATCAATATTATGGTAATGACCTGTACTATCAGATAAAGTGCAGTTCTAGTTTGCACCACTCAACTGTAACAATTGGTGAATTTAAAACAAAAACACATTAACCATTTCCCCCACAAAGAATATGGTATGTGCAAGCATAAGAATACTTAATTACATAAGAATCAAGGACACAGTAGAAGGCACATTGGCCCATACGAAGCAGCAGCTATTTATATCCACCCACCTTATTTACTTTATCATTCTTAGCTTGAAAGCATTCAAGTAAATTTTGAGGTCCATTCTAAAATATGGTGACCAAAATTTAACAGCCACTTTGGTCCTAACAGGAGCAAGTTATAGCTGAAGAATAACACTTGGTGTTCGCACACCTTTTCAAGTTGATTTAATATGAATTCATAACAATTTTAACCCTACAAGCAGACAATAATTCTTGTTGTTTGGACAACAATAATTCCTGTTGTTTGGACAACAATAATTCCTGTTGTTATTGACTGGAAGCCAGAACTAAGGCTTGTATTGAGGTTCCTTACAGGTTGGACTGATGACCTTTCCTAGGATGAAACCCAAAACAGTTGCCTAACTTCCTGGTACCTATTTACTGCTAGGTGAACAGATGTATCAGGTGAAAGGAACTGTGCCCAACCATTTCTGTCCCACAACTAGGGATCGAACTCAGGAGCCTCTATTGCAAATTAATAATGTAGAACACTGGACCCATCAGCAGGAGGAAATGCTCCCACCTGCTCCCACAGTGTGGGAAACAAGCCACAATGTAGGACTGAGAACAGAAGACCATTCTTCACCCACAGGGTTATGAACCCATGGAACTGCCTACCCACCAAAGCCATGTCAAAACTGTTAATATTTAAAGTACAAATGGAAAAGATCATCAAGGCAAATGGAGAGGGGGGGACCTTAGACAAGCCGCCGGCTTCCTGTCTTCACCGAGGCCACAAGTGTTAGTGGCTTTCGGGTAAACTCTGGTAAGCTCATGACTACCATATAATAATAATAATAATAATAATAATATAATAATAATTATAATAATTATAATAATAACAATAATTCATTGTGTTGGGGGACAGGAAGCAGTGTGTATTCATACATGTTAGGCTTATATCGAGATCGCCCCCCCCCCCTTCCTCTAAGGTCGAATTACTGACCCTGCCCAGGATGCAACCCCACAACAAGCTGACTAACTCCTGGGTACAGTACCTACTTACTGCTAAGGGAACAGTGGCATTAGGTAAAAGAAAATGTGCCAAACCATTTCTGTCCCGCCAAGGATTCGAACCCGGAATTACGAATTGTGCACCGAGAACGAACCCGACTGTAATACCGGGACCCAATAATACATTTCAAACTGATCAATACAAAATCAGTTAAAACTCAATGAATAAAATGTAAATATTTTTTATTAGCACTCATAACTGGGAAAAATAAAGCAGCTACAAGTCATATTTAGCTGTACTTGTAGTGTTAAAATAATAAATGCAACTTAGCATGATGTGTGATGTCTGTAAAGAACTTTTTATCGATAGAGGTAATTTTAAGGCAGATTTCAGTTCCAAATTTGATAACTCATTACGTCTATACCCCAAACTAATAGGTTTACAACTGGAAGCATCCCAGGTTTATGTTCAATAGTCTTGTGTACTATTGTGTGCTGTACATTTAAAACCACCTGTAAAATAATTTTGTTGCACGAAACCACAATATTTAAAGGAACACTTACCTTTCTGGCTACATATATATTATTCCAATGCAATACCTTATTTGGAACATGTGTATATTTCTACATTCATTGCACAAGATGTGAAGAACTCATTTCATAATTAACCACTAAATAAACACAGGTATTGATTAAGTCTTACAAAATTTATTAATAACTTTACAAGAATAAAATAAGTTTATAAACAATTATATTGTGTACACTGCATGTAGGTTATCCAATGCCGGAGACAGGAAGCCTATTAAGGCTAATCAAGGCACTCCTAGACCAGTTACTGACCGTCCCGGGATGCAACCCGCAACAGTTGCCAAACTCCTGGGTACCTATTTACCGATAAGTAAACATAGGTGTCAGAGTAAAGGAAATGCGCCTCAAAGTCTTTCTTGCCGAGGAAAATCAAACTCATGACTTTCGGTTGCGCATCCACTATGCTAAAGGATTCCGATGTACAATATGGCTCACAACACTGGTTCCCATAGTTGGGGGACAGGAAACCTATAAAGCGATCACTGTTTGCTTAGGTCAACTACTGATGACCTTTCCCGGGATGCAACAATACTGTAGTTGTCAAACTTCTGGGTACCAATTTACTGCTAGCTGAACAGTGGTATCAAGTGAAAGGAAATGTGCCCAACTGTTTGTCCCATCCAGGGATTGAACCTGGGATCCTTGGTCATGAATGTGATGTAAACTACTGCACTAGAAGACCCATACACTATCCCATATCATTAGCATTTGCAAGACAATACAAATATTCACTTACCTTCTATTGTTGTTAACAATGTCCATGTAGTCAATTGATCGAGCATAGAACCCATCTTCGTTAATAGCACCCCAGAAAGTGGACCAAGCTTGGCCCTCACGAACGAGTGATGCGCCAAGCATGGGCCTGAGAATAAATACAATGCAGTCATGAGAAACAACATACAATTTCTGATAAGAGAAAAAAGGCAGTGAATGGCTTCATAATAAATGGCCATAAGATGGGTTTAAATCATCTTTCTCATATTGTATATTTGTGAAGACTCAAATCTACCTGAAAGAACTTGTACTGTATTTACTGAAGATGCGATCATTATACTTGGCCCTAAGGTCAGGGTAAATCCCAAGCAGCAAGAACCCCTGCAGAAATGGAGTCCCGAAGGCCCTATGGAAGGTAACCCTAGAACACAAGGGTAGTACTTATAGGGTGCCTAGGGAAGGTAGCCCTAAGTGCATGCAGCCCCAGTACTCTAATTTCACCTGGCCACCACACCACAAACAACAGGATACACCACTTAGGCACAAATACTGCCACAAAACTGAAGCCGGAGTCGACGATTGCCCCAGAGCGCATCAGCCTACAAACTGGAGATGCGAGTAGCCGGTGCAGGGGGTCCAGGGCTCCCTCCTCCCCCCTTCTAGGGATGGGAGGGCTGCATGCACAAATGGCACGGCAGCGTTGAATGATGTTTGCTTGCTTGCTTGGGTTGGGGGAGTTCTGCCTCTGTTCGGTCTTCGGTTGCAATTTTCTTACTAAGTGGGATCTGTTTTGTTATGCCAACCTTTTGGGGTGCCTACCTTTTGGGGTGCCTAACCCTGGTTGATGGCAAACCTGGAATGCTTCCGAACACATGGGGGTTTCCATAGGCCACCTGTGCCTCTCTGAGAGGGCCAGGTTCTTGCTCGTGGTCCCTAGTAGGCTGAACCCCAATTGACTGATGCCCCAGACTAATATTACGTATATCAGTCCGATAGTTCCAGAGAGCCGAAAGAGCTCCCCACAGAAATAAGCATGGTAAATGGGGAGCAGGAGCTCCCCGCTTACTATGTTGTAGTTTGTATTCTTGTTTGATATTGTAAGTCTTTAAATGTGTACTTCTTGAAAATTTATGTAACAATTTCGGTTATCTGGATTAACATATGAAAGTTTTGTTTGGGATTCTAATCATCATATCGATTGGTCTTCTAAAATAATCTTTCCTGCCTCTTACTCTTCACAGACGACAGCTTGTCGAGTCTGCTCTGATACACAATATGCCCAACATTAACCTTAGTCCTGGCTTTGTTGCTGTTGACTCTTCCCTTTCACAGTACATACTCAAATTTTCTTAAACTTTCTAACATGACCTGACATAATCCTACCCCCCTTTTTCTCTCTCTTTTTCTTCTTCTCTTTTTCTTACGTTCCCATTCTTACACCCTTCCCATCTGTACCTTTCTTCTTGTTCTTACTTTTCGCCTGGCTCTTACCTTCCTTTACAAATTACCTCTTCTTACCTGCTCCTTGCCTTTATTAATGTCCGTGCCTCCCTCACTCCCATCACAATCGACTTAATAATGGTCAAGGACGGACCAAAACGTCATCTCCTCGTCTTCTGGTGTGTGGTCTGGTCATCGTGTCTTCAACCACGTTATTGTGACTCAATGTCTGCATCCGGTTATTCGGATTTCTGTCCAGATATGGCGAAGTTTTGCCAGAAAATTATCCGGACTTGATTTAAACTCTATGCCTGTCTGTGGTATCCAGCTAAACCCTGGTTATCCAGATTACTGTCCAGATATTGCCAAGTTTTGCCAGAAACTTATCCAAATGTTATTTTGGCCGGATAACCCAAATATCCGGTCAGGCTGAATCTGGATAAGCAAGCTCATACAGTACAATGTTCATCAGTGCATAAAGTGATTCACAAGAGATTAAATCTTTATGCCTACAAATTCCAAACCCAACATGACATTGTCATTTTCCGTATATATATCACACCTCTGGATGTCTTTTCATGGAGCTAAATAAAGGTAAGATTAGAACGAAGTGCAACAGCGCACTAATCAACTAAAATATTAACCTGGTATTTTAATAGAAAGATTTGAAAACACAAGAAAACAAAGACTGTGTATTTCCATCACAACCCGGGATCCTCTTCAGCAGTGAGCAAGAATGACGGCTGTAGGTGCTTTTATGGTGTCAAGTCAGGTGTCCTGGGAAGACGTGTAATCAATACATAATAACCTCCATGTTACAGTCCAGCAACCAGGAGGCCTGGTCGACGACCGGGCCGCAGGGACGCTAAGCCCCGGAAGCACCTCAAGGTAACCTCGAGGTCAAGGTACATAATCGTTCACCAAATCTGGTAACTGGTAATAAAATTTGGATTATTGTTTCTAAAAAGTAGATTCTTTTATTTTTCTTTGGAAGCCACAGTGTTGAGGATAAATTATCCAAGATTTATCCAATATACTTTTATGATCTGTCTCGCTTATATGTTTCCATAATGCTAGGCTTTCTTGGCCATATCTATCAGACCTCTTGTGTTCAGTGGTGCAGGTTTTTAGATCCCTACTTGTTTGGCCATACAATTACTTGTTTGGATTGTAACTGTTACAATCATTACAAGTTACAAGAATTATGGAAAAGAAAGCTCATCATTATATAAACATATAAGCATGACCAATCACAAAATTGTGGAGTAATTCTAGTATAATTGACCCCAAACATTGACTTTGAAACAAAAAAAATTGAATCTACTTTTATGAATAATAATCCAAATTTTAACATCTCAGCGGTTACCAGATTTGGGGAGTGATTATGAAACAAGGAGGTTATTACGTATTGCTTACACTTCTTCCCACGACACCTGACTTCCCGCCATAAAATCGCCTACAGTCATCATTCTCGCTCACTGCTGAAAAGTATCCTGGGTTGGGATCGAAACATAGTAATTAATTACCTAAGTAATTACCTAAGTGTAGTTACAGGATGAGAGCTACGCTCGTGGTGTCCCGTCTTCCCAGCACTCTTTGTCATATAACGCTTTGAAACTACTGACGGTCTTGGCCTGCACCACCTTCTTCCCTAACTTGTTCCAACCGTCTACCACTTTGTTTGCGAAAGTGAATTTTCTTATATTTCTTCGGCATCTGTGTTTAGCTAGTTTATATCTATGACTTGTTCTTAAAGTTCCAGGTCTCAGGAAATCTTCCCTATCGATTTTATCAATTCCTGTTACTATTTTGTATGTAGTGATCATATCACCTCTTTTTCTTCTGTCTTCTAGTTTTGGCATATTTAATGCCTCTAACCACTCCTCGTAGCTCTTGCCCTTCAGTTCTGGGAGCCACTTAGTAGCATGTCTTTGCATCTTTTCCAGTTTGTTGATGTGCTTCTTAAGATATGGGCACCATACAACCGCTGCATATTCTAGCTTTGGCCTAACAAAAGTCGTGAACAATTTGTTTAGTATATCGCCATCCATGTATTTAAACGCAATTCTGAAGTTGGAAAGCGTGGCATAGGTTCCTCGCACAATATTCTTTATGTGGTCCTCAGGTGATAGTTTTCTATCTAGAACCACCCCTAGATCTCTTTCTTTATCAGAATTCTTTAAAGATTTCTCACATAATATATAGGTTGTGTGGGGTCTATGTTCTCCTATTCCACATTCCATAACATGGCATTTATTAACATTGAATTCCATTTGCCAAGTGGCGCTCCATGTTTAAACATTTAGCAGACTCAAGATTTTGTCCAGGTCATCTTGAAGGGCATGACAATCATCTAAGTTTCTTATCCTTCCTATTATCTTAGCATCATCAGCAAACATAGTGCACGTTTTCCTGAGTTTTTATAATAGTGGGTTATTATTTTCAAAGGTAAAAGTGTCTCTGCAATAAAGGTTGATAACAAGATGCAATTGAAAACACTGGATTAAAGAAACATTAGCTTCCAAACATCCATGACAAGCTTCATAATGTTCGGAATGAAAACATTAATCACCTTGAAGATCTGCATCCTACTAATTAGGCTCGCATCTAAGTTATCAAATTCTGGTTAACTTATGTAGTAACTAAAATGTGATAGTCTGCTTAATTAAAACAATGTTTTGAATTTTGTTATTAAATACTGCAAACAATTTTAAGATAACTCCTATAATAATGAAATAATCAAAGGCCTATATTAGGGTTAATAATTTGTAGGCACACTGAACTGAGCTGGTTTTAGAAAAAATTTTAGAATTGGTTTTCAGTTTTCACTGAATATTTTTCTGGCCAGTTCAAGGTGCAAAATACACAGCAGCTCTCAGCCTGCCAGTGGACAGACACCATTAGCGAGAATGTAACAACCTGTAGACTCTGAAAGGTATGCACAAAGCAACACACTATATGGATACCTTCACCAAGTACAATAATGCATCAATGCTTACTAAAACCTGCAGAACAGATTCATTAAAAATGTAAATTTTGTATAGCAAAAAAATGTACAAGCAGAAAACCACCTTTAATGCTAGTTTCATCAGCCTCGGGTCAAGAATGAATAAAGTTTAACTAATAGGACTGCTTTAGCAACTAAATAAACAAGACGCCTTTAAATAAAAATACTTCTTATTCATTACTAAGAATTCAAGAAAGACTCATGCTTTATTTATGTAAAGTATAAAATAAAGACAAGAAAGGACATAATTTTTACTAACCGATTATGTTCTAGAAGTAGAGTCAAGGTCTCTGGATTGTCAAGGTGAACATCTCCATCTACACTGAAGAGTGCATCGCAGCTATTCTTTAAACATAAATCTCTGCAAGACAAAAAATAATAATAATAATAATAATAATAATATTACCAGATTACTAATGAATTATGCATGTTTTGGGGGACTTGAGAAGACGCATGCAGCTAGCTAACTTGGCTCTCAAGGAGTACGAAGTGAAAGAACACCCGAGATAGCCGGAAGAAATGGGGGCTAGGACACACCTACTCCAAATGTTAGTGGTGTAGGCTCTGTAAAGGCCATACAATATGAAGCAATAGTATCAACTGGTGATCAAGTTAGAACCTGAAGACAGACCTCAAAAAGACAAAGGTGGAAGGCCTGTCAAGCTACATTGAACTGAAACTTCCAGGAAAGACGCAAATGAAAAAGTAATCCACAAGGGCCGTGATGAGGGTTCGAACCTATGCACGGGATGTTCTCGTGTGCATGGGGGAATTGTGTGAAAAGCAGATTGAGCTTTGGAGAAGCCTCAGGATCCTAGACTTGAGAATGGTCCAGGACGGACCGAAACGTCGTCGTCTCTTCACCTTCTAGTGTGTGGTCTGGTCAACATCAACTCAGGATCCTAATGAGGGCAGTAGCACTCCAGGTTGCAATTCTTTTACTATGTCATAGCACAGTTGACTAAGACGCAGCTGGGAACATCCCGTGCATAGGTTCAAACCCTCATCACGGCCCATGTGGACTTGGTAACCTGGTAAAATGCTTTCGGATATACGTGGCCTTGAGGGTAAACCTAGTAGGCTAAATTTACACTGCCTAAAAGGTGCTCAAGTTTCAGATGAAAAAGCACCAACAGGAGACGGCAGTACAACTGCAGGAGAGAGGAGTGGCAGATGAGCACCGCACTCCGTTGGGCACCATTATGCTTCCAGTGACCCTCTTGCAGGTGGACAGGTCCTGGCTCATCCTGGTGTGCTTGCAATCTCAAGTGTGATCAATGGTTCTCATGGGATGCTTTCTCTGCTTGTGGCTATTAAGTGTTTTGACTTTTTTAACCATTGTACTGTGCACACCATTACATCATGGGAAAAAAGTGTGTACACATACCAGCATATCACATTTCCTAGTATATCCTAAGAATCAAAACTCCCACTGGCACACGGGGCTCACATCCTGTTCATCAGGACTCCAGTAAACAGATGTTATCTTGAACAAATTTGTCTGCATCCCTCCTGGCTGTGAGCACCATATTTCAGCATAGCGATGTTTCACACATGTTTAACCATTGTAACAAATTTCTCAAATTACACACTATTGAATAATATGACTGCAAAAAGTAGATAAAAAACTGTTCTGATATATTGAAATAATTATCTAACACTATCTTTGCGGCAACCCCTGCCACACGTTAGGGCTAGAGAAGACCCCAGCCGGTGACTACACACTCAACGCCCGAATATTGCCACACTTCCTCGCCCCATCATGACCAAAGTATGTCATGTATGATATTCTTTTCTAGTTTCACATGATCAGGGAGCCCATTTTAACAATACTGGTATTAGAAAGAAAAAAAAGATTGGAGGGAGAAGAATAATTAAGAATAATTTTTTTTATGCACACAGAGGACTTGTCACATTAAACTAATGTACAGTGCAGTGGTTAAAAGTATGATGCTTTCAGTTCATGTTTCCAAGTAGAGAATTTGGTTTTACCTTCCTTCTCTTTTTTAGGTTATCTTGGGGCTTGTAATTTCTTCGAGTCTCTCGTTTTTACATTTCGCGAGGATTTGAATCCTCTCTGGTACCACAGCCATCTTTGCCCTTGGAGCTAATACTACTCCTCCTGCTTCCTCACACATTCACTATACTTCACTAGGTGAGTACTATCTGCTTACCTTCTTCCAAAACATTTCAGTCACCTTGTGTGGTTGAATGCTCAATAACCCACTGCACTAAATATGTAGAACTTATCTCTAACCTCGTTTATGTAAACCAGACAAGAATGTATGCTGGTTAGCATTGTAAAAGCACTGCAATCGCCCAAGATTGGATGCTCAGTAGCTCACTACACTATATGATGTCTAACAGATCTCTAACCCTGTCCATGGAGGACAGAAGACAATGTATATATGCTGTTACCATTGTAAATTAATGGCCACATGTGTGGGAGGAAATAAACTACAGTATACTAAAATGCCTTTTCTTCCTTTTCCTCTCACCTTCAAATTCACTATACTGTACAGTACAGTATATCATTATTTATATACTATGGCAAAATCAATCATCCATCAATATATTACACATACAAAATGGTGCACACATTTTGATCTTGCAAATTCATGAAGCAGTTATGCAATTATCACTTTGAAGCGAATTACTGAACAATGTTTTAACGACGATGCCAAGTGACAGTACTTACATTGCTAAGTTACGAGCATGCCAGTCCTTCATGTTCTCATCAGCAGAAATCAGTTTTGTAGAATGATATCCAGCAGAGTCTTGGTCGTTCACCCAATCTTCACAAGTCCCTCGTGTAGCTTTGCCTATTTAAAAAATAAAGTGGAAATGTTGTTATTGGTCATTACACAGCCCATCGTCCTAAGGTTTCCCAATGTCAAGAAAATGGTCAATTTAAAGTGTCCTCTCTTAATCTACCAGACTAAGCCAGAGGACCCAAAACAGAAAACGGGACAGTACGTCACTTTTCATCGTCCGCTTCCATTTTTTAGTAAGACAATTTTTGGCCTTATATAACGCACACGAGCGAAAAGTGACGTTCTTTGTAAGAGGACAGGTTGCAATTACAATAGTGAGCCCAACATTTGCAAAATTCATAAAAATGTCCTAAACTACAGAATACTGCCAGTATGAAGAAAAGCTGTTTAAAAGCTTTTGGGCTGAAGAGTATTGCTAAATCTCTGTGTAACCCTTTGCTTACACCTTATGAGCTCCCGGCCTATTGAACTTTTATAGATGCCTGGATGATTCCCAGAACAAAGTCATGGTACAGTTAATTACCTAAGTGTAGTTACCTAAGTGTAGTTAAGGATGATAGCTATGTTTGTGGTGTCTCATTTTCCCAGTACTCTGTCATATGATGCTTTGAAACTACTTTAATGTCTTTCACCTGTCTACCACAGTGTGGTAGATGGCTGGGACAAACGTTAAGTAAGAATATTTGGAGTCGTGCAGCACCCATAAATAAATTACTTCCTATCTATGCTTGGAGATCTACAACCCTAAATTACCTTTGATCCTAATTACTCAACATAAATCAGCAATTAGAACAAAGACAAACCAGCCCCAGACAGCATTTGGTCCCCTTACTGCAATCTTTCAATATGTTAAATACCACATCACTGCACACTCTCATGTGTGCTCTACATCTACAAAACTGCACTGCAGTACTAACCCTGACCTTCAGAGCTTCCCAGAGAGCTGTAACAGAACCCATGGGCATCTCACTAGAAACCACTTACCTTTTGATATTCCAGAGTGTGACTTAGCCAAAGCAAAATGCTCTGCAATTCAAGGTCCTAAACTATAAAATGACTCTGTTTATGAGATTAAAAACTCTACTTCTCACAACCAGTTTAAAAACAACTAAGAACTACCTAATTAATTAAACAAATTTTCTCAACTTTCCTCATTCTACATATCAGCCTGTGTTTTGTTGTTTGTGACCATTAATTACTGTACATGTACTGTTGCTAAATAATCTACTGACATTTCTAAATATCATTGCAATTTTCTATATCATTATATCTAATTATATATATACCTAAAATTATAAAATTAATTACTATTTTTGTATTGTTGAAGAAATTGCAGTTTCTAAATACAGTACCATATAAACATTGCATATCATTGTCTAAATCTTTTCAACTATTCAAAATGTTATCGTATCTCAATTTAAGTATTACTCTCTTACTTGTATATTATTATTCTAATTATTTTTGTGCAAGTGCCTAAAATGATCAGCGCATTAGTGCTTTTCTCTTACCATTTAATCCTCCGCTGTTCATGTATCGAGGGACTCGGTAGTACAGTACACTTGAATCTGGCACTCCACCATTCATCATCATTACGTAGAGGTGGTCATGTCAAACACTAATTCCAAATACTGAAAGTCCACTCAACCTCCACCATTACTGCTCATTTTATCCCACTGGCTTCATGTTTTGTGTTTTTTGGGAATACAAAAACAGAAAAAAAAAAACATTGTATCCCCAATATTACTAAACAACAATAAAGAACCTCACCTGATTATAAACAAGTATATCAAGTTTTTTCTTTGGGTAATTAAGGCTGACAACCTTAGCCAACATTTCTTCCAGAAATGGAACTGGTTTCGCTATAAACACTGCAATCAGTACACGAGGATACTCATCCTTCTGCGAAAGACAAAAAAAAAGGACAAAATTAGTATAAAAAATTTATCATACAAATTAAATTGCCCAATGCATGAGTTTTATTTATATGAATCAATATCTATTCCTTAACCCTTTGGCCATGACACTTATATTTTAGCCCCTCCTCTTACCCTCCTCCAGCAAACCCCAAGTGTAAAAAAAAAAAAATCTCGCTTCCTGTTCCAGGACAGGAAGTGAGCCCTCAACCTGTTCCCAATACTAAGGTAATTGAATGTCCCAATACTACTGTTCCCAATACTAAGGCAATTGGATATTCCTGTAGCCTGTTGCAGTGGACTCCTGCATCCTGGCACTGTCCCATGTGTATGCAAAGGCAGGCGCACACGGTAGCCTGACAGGCAGTGAGGAGAGGCAGAAAGGAACTTTGAGAAAGGTATAGTGGAGAAACGAAAAAACAGACCCAGGCCTTTGCTATAAATTAATTAAAATCAAGCTGTATGTAATGGATAAAATCCAGAGATTGAGAATGGGGAACAGGACTACTGAGAATGAAAAAGAAATGTGTGAAACGCTAAATGAACAGTTCCAAAGTGTGTTTGTACATATTGAGGATTTCAGAGAGTTGGACTCAGTACCAATTCCAGAGCAC
The DNA here is from genome assembly GCA_020271785.1 of Procambarus virginalis. NCBI lineage: Eukaryota > Metazoa > Arthropoda > Malacostraca > Decapoda > Cambaridae > Procambarus > Procambarus virginalis. The sequence goes on from WNGS01164858.1 coordinate 33,282,716, forward strand.
TCCATAGAGGTATCTCTTGACAAAGTGGAAAAATTACTCAAGGGGCTAGGATGAAATAGAGCAGTTGGATCTGATGGAGTTTCACCTTGGGTGCTGCGAGAATGTGTAACTGAGATCAGCATTCCACTCCAATTAATATTCAGCACCCTTGTGCACAGGAATCTTAGCAGACATATGAAAAAGGCATAATACTAATCTACAAAAATGGTAGTCGAGAAGAATCCTCCAAATTATAGACCTGTATCATTAACAAGCGTGTAGTCAAAACACTAGAAACAATACCTAAAACCTTAATGGGCTGAACACCTACCTAGACAGAAATGACATAATAACGGACACACAATATGGTTTTTGAACAGGAAGATCCTTTGTAACAAATCTACTTAGCTTATGATAAAGCCACAGAGATACTACAGGAAAGAGGTAGTTGGGTTGACTGTGAACTTGGGACCTAAAAAAAGTATTTTGACTGAATCCAATACAAGAGGCTGTTCTGGAACTGGAACATGCTGGAGGGGTGACGGAGACTTCTGACATGGATGAAAAATTTTCTAATAGACAGATGAGGGTGATATCAGAGATAATGTATACGATTGAAGGGATATTATTAACGGAGTGCCACAGGGTTCAGTTCTTGCACCAGTAATGTTCATCGTTTATGCAAAAGGAACACAGAATTTTACGAATCTGTTTGTGGATGATGCCAAGATACATGTAATGAGGAAGATAGGAAACACAGAAGATTGCCATGCCCTTCAAATTGATCTAGATAAAATAAGTGCTTGGAGCACAATATGGCAAATGGAATTCAATGTGAATAAATGCCATGTTATATGAATATATGAATGTGGAATCGGAGAAAATAGACCACACACAACTTACAAATGATGTGAAAAGGAATTAAAAACTCAAATAAAGAACGAGACCTAGGGGTGGTTTTGGATAGTAAACTGCCACCAGAGGAACACACGAGCATTGTGAGAGGAGTGTATGCATTGCTTTCCAACATCAGACTTGCTTTTAATTATATAAATGGTGAAATACTAAAAAAACATTCATGACTTTTCTGAGACCAAAATTGGAATATGCAGCAGTTGTATGGTACCCATATCTCAAGTAGTAAATAAAAAACTGGAAAAGGTGCAAAGGCATGTTACAAAATGGCTTCCAGAACTGAAAAACAAGAAGTAAGAGGAGAGGCTAGAGGCATTAAACATACCAAAACTAGAAGATAGAAGAAAAAGAGGATATGATCACCACTTACAAAATACTAACAGGAATCGACCAAATTGACAAACAGGAATTCCTAAAACCAGCAACTTCACGAACAAAAGGACACAGATTCAAACTAGGAAACAAAGATGTCAAAAAAATATTATAAAGTTTTCTTTTGCAAACAGAGCGGTAGACGGTTGGAACAAGGTAAGTGTGAAGATGGTAGAGGCCAAAACCATCGGTAGTTTCAAAGCGTTATATGACAGACAGAGTGCTGGGAAGACAAGACACCACGAGCGTCACTCTCATCCTGTAACTACACTTAGGAAATTACACAATAGCCTAAGGCAATCACATGTGTTGTTTCTCCCACAACAAAAAGTAAAAGAGGATAAGCTTAGCCCTCTGATTGCATATAAATACTAGTGCATTGAGTTAGAAAAGATCAGAAGAGCAACAGAGAGACCAGTAAGTTGACTGGATTCTTTATTCAGATCTCTCAGTGACTGAAGCTCCTGTTGGTAACGTGGGGATAAAGTGGTGTCAAATTCGTAAAGTTCTATATAGTGGAAAGTAGTCCTGAGAATTAAACCAGTTAGTAATTTAAATATTGGGTTGAATAGTAGACTGATCTGTGGAAAAAAATATTTCAATTTGGTAAATGTGTTATACACTTGTCCTGATAAAAGTCATTTAGAGAGTGATGAGTAACACTCGGTTATTGGAGACAGGAGTGGGTCAGTTCATTCAAAGACTCGTTAGTACTCGGAGTTTATTCTGCTGAAGTTAATTTATGACAAACATCTGTGCTCGATACAGTACACAAGTAATGGTTATCAGAGTTAAAATACCAGGTCGTCAAGATCTAAAGAGTCTATAGCTCTATTTATATAGATCCTATAAAGGATCTATATAAAGATCCTTTGCAGTCTATAAGCACAAAGGTGGTGGCAGCAATAACCCCTTTCCTCTCCATTTTTTAATGGTGGTAAACCTCCACCGCTTTGTCCTTCCCTTAGAATGAGTAACATTTCCCCTTTTTCCCCCCCTTTCCCTTCCCTTTGGGTTATTTAAGAGTTCAGTACTCCCAGTCAAAAGTAGCAAACTTGAAAATAGTGGCAAGAATGGGTCAAGATTGCAATTAAGAATTGGGATGGTTTCTTTCCTCCTCCCCCCTCCCCACCCAATAGAAATGAACAGGCAAGTACAAGGCTAAAGATAATTATGATATGTATAAATTACAGTAAGTACAGGAGAATAAATTAGCCAAGTACAGGAGTACAAGTAAGGTACTCTTACTTGTATTGTACTACTTATACAGGAGTATAAGTAGAATAAGTACAGTAGTACAAGTAAGGTAAGTACAGGAGTATAAATAAGTACAGGACTAAGTATATTACATGTTATCAACCTAATTACCCCCCCCTCATCCCCCCCTGTACCCCCATGTTACACATTTACATGATGCCAGCTGAGAAAAACACATCTCAACTTAGTTTCTTTAACATTCAGAGCCAACAGACTGTATCATCTTTGTCAAAAATATTTCCCATTCTCAAATTGATTTCTAAAATTCTTTAGAAACTGGTGAATTACAAGAATCGTTATTATCTAATTTTATACTTTTTTGACAACACAAAATATGCTTACCGACAAATTTTTCAAACGACGAATGTTTTCACGACACGAAAGGCATCCATCGTCGTGAGTCCATGACTTGGCAAGATAGTTTCCCAAAGAGTTTAGCTGGATCTTTGACGGTCCATTTCCATGAATGGCCACTGGAGTAGACTGGTACACAGTATTAATAATCTTGACATCATCATCTTCAAACTTCAAGGACACATCACCTGACAAAGACAATGATGACTGAATACTTACAGCATGCAGTGTAATACAGAATTCAGACTACAAAAACACTGATTGCATAAATAATTAATTAATCCTAAACTGGACCCTTTCTTTTGTATTACAGTACTTCCATATTAACTGCAAAAGCCAAGTGAGATGGAAATGAAATGGAAATATTGTACCATATAACAAAAATAGTTAAGCAAATAAAAAATACTATAGATAAGTTTTGCAACAGAGGTACAGTACATAACTTTGGAGACAATTTGGGTAGGGGAGAGTTGCGTGCACGCACACACACATTGTACTGTACGAGGTCAAACTCAAAAATGTTCAGTTTGACTTATATACCTGTATATTTTATATTCTTATTTAAGGAATGGTTTATGAGTGTGTGGCACCTTCTTTTCCCAGGTTAATGAATTTGTATTTCTCAATGTTAAATTAAGATGCATTTGCCATTTTCTCGCTCATCACTGGAGTTTTTGCAGTTCATCTGAACCTTTTGTATCCATCACATGCCCCCATCTGTGGCACATCCACAAACTTGCTGATATTACTGGTCACTCCTATATTCAGGTTGTTGATGTCAATTATAAAAAGCAGTGGACCAGTAGAATCCTGCAGCACACCACTAGTGACATTAATCCACTCCGACTTCATTCCATTTACACTTCCCCCTCTATTTTCACTCTTGATGTTCACTGTCAAAGTCCTCTAATTAGAGGACTTAACAATTAACTCCTCTACCAAAAAACAAAAAGTCAATATAGCTGTTATTGTTATATCTGTTTCATATTCCTCGTCTGGTAACCCTTGTTGACCACTACATGTCAAGCAGCTTTTCTTCCAGTGTCTTAGAATGCAAGAGTTTGAAGAAAAAGAGTTCAAGGTTAGTGTGGTGATGGAGTCTCTGACAAACATCTGTTGTAGCTAATTAGCATTAACTAGTTAAAATGAAATTATAAAATTGTAAATATTTATTACCAGACTCATTGTTTAGTGTTCATCAACCTGTTCAGTTGACGAGTTAATACAAGTTGCATATTCTTTTATACTCACTGAGCTGTCCATTAAGATTTTGAAATATATTAGCCTGGGTATCGAGTTTGATCTTGTATTTTTCTCTCACATTTTCGTCTAAGAATATTTTTGTGTAGTAGAGTTGGTCGTCATCCCCACTGTTTATGTCATACAATGACACAATATTGTACACTTCTGGAGCATACCCAATAAAGCCTGCAAAACAAAAATTGAGATAATGATTACAATTACATTAAAACTAAATGATTACTCAAAGAATATCAGTTATGGTAATTGCTGCTTCACTGCTAAAAGCTATAATGTACCTTAATTCCAGCTGAATATTTGTAATTACAAACAGTATACTACACAATAACCTTCAAATTATTAATCATCAAGACTTTAAAATATTTGTGCAACACGTACCACCAGAATTAAGATACTTATAGCCAAAAGAAACGCGCGGATACTCGGCAGCAAGATTTTTGTCCGGCCAACAGAAGTCTTCGGCACCAAACACAACCCGTGCATTAAGGTTGTCAAACTTTTCCAGAATAACATTCTTGCCAGCTGTGAAGATGACATCATAGCTGCAATGTAAAAGTAAATAACTAAAAGCATATTATTGAAATGAGAAAATTGGCAAGCAACATGTAAGAGTTGCAGCTCTCATAAACAGACACTGTGTATCCAGTTTTCTCAACTATCAAGGCTTCAACATTTTCAACCAGATATGATTTGATCACACCTGACTACCTGAGATTCTGTACAAGCATTTCTCATGAAATGAACAGAGTGACAGTGATGCAATAAGGAAGGAAGAAAGGAGGGAGTGAGTGAGTGAGTGAGTGAGTGAGTGAGTTTTGTACACCCTGTATTACAGGGCATACTAGTATAAATATAAATATTTTGATCATAAATGATCAAGAGTTATTGTAGAGCTGGCATATCTCACGATATAGAGGTGTAATGAGTACACTGCATGTAATTACAGAGAGGAGTAGGTGATGGAGGAGGTGTAACACGAGTAATGGAAAGTTGATATATGAAGAATGGAAATAAAGATAATACTAGTAATGGGGAATAATATAACAAGAATTAGGGATAATTTACTAATGTACAGCACATTATATGAAATAACGACATGACAAAATCTAAGAATACAAACGATATGATTTGCATAAGATACCAAGTTTAAGTTCGAGTCAGAATGTACCTTCGGCCAAATGCAAGCATATTTACCCGTCTTTACCTTACCTTACCTGAGCATTTATGTGCTCACATCTACAAGGGTGTGGCCTTCATATAGTACACTGTTTTCAAATACACTATAACTTTTATATACCCTCTAATGATCTAGAGGTGTCAAGAAGATTAGTGGGGTACAAGTGCACTAAAAACTAAATGATTCTTTCTCCTATTTTTATATCTTAAAACATTTATTTCTGATGTCGGGTAAATTTTTTAATAATTTTAGTTTGGTAGTCATGAGGTGAAGAAATGTTAATGTTAAATTCTGAAATTATATTTTTAAGTAAACTACAGTATTTGTAATTGATTTCTTATCACAAATATCTTCCTGGTCCATAAAAGTTCATGAAATTTTGCATGGTATCAACAGTTCTGAGCAAAGGAATCAGCAAATGGATGGCGATGCGTCCAACAGGATGATAGCTCAGGGTTTCAGGATATTTTCCCAGCATTGTAAACGATTGCCAGAGACCTCTAGCATTAAATGACATCCACAAAGAATATTCATGAACTCTGAATATTACGCGGTACATTAAATCGTCCACAGGAGACGGGAGCATAGTCAGTCTATCATCTGAGGGCAACACGAGCTATTTATCGCAGGTAATACATAACAGGTTAGAACCCAATTCCTCGGGTCATACAATCTGTGAACATGGCAATGTGCATAATGATGTATATTAAAGGTACTTTTAACGTTACAATTTTATTTGTTGCATTCAACAACCTACCTGTCACCGACACATCATGTTAGTGTGATTACTTTCTATGAACCTACCTGTCAGTAAACATGATTATTCTGTTTGGATCATCTTTATACTTGAGAAGTTCCTCTTTCAGCAATTTGACCTTCTGACCACCACCTGGCAAATTCTTCACATCTCCTCCTTCCCACGTCAAACCTAAACCCAACACCTGCAAGCGACAGTAAAAATTAAATTTAATCCACATAAAGCTTGGTTACACAAAAATACAGAACTGCTAATTTCATCTTCAAATGGGAATTTATTAATTAATCTATATTTACCAGTCTTACTTACTAGATACAGTACATAGATACACTAGATGTCTAAATAAATCTAAATAACCAAGCATTTTAAATCACATTTCAGTTCAGTTTATAGGAAGAAAAAGATTTATATGACAACCACATACACTGTACATGTTTGCAGAAAATGTTCACAAAATAAAATAGGTACAAGTTCTACAAACCAGAAATAAGCACGACCATAGGTCACGGATGTAACCTATAGAAGATACGGCAGAGATAAGGAGACCATAATGGGTTCTATTACACCTATTAATGAAAAGTTTCAGATCAAGATCAGCATTTAGGAACAAAGTTTTGAACATGTAAATATACATGAGAATGTGTGGAGTGTATGTTTAGCATGTTAAGGGACTTAAACAGAGGGGGCTGTGTGTTGTCTGAAGACACAGTTTGTTCTAGTACTGATAGCAAACTTTTGCCAAGTGATGATGGGCTTGTGGTAATTTACAGTGGTTGAACCCTATGCACAGATACTGTATGTAAGATATGGATATATTAATGCATAGTATAATAAGAGGAGAGCAGAGTGAGGAACATTATATCTGAATTTAGAGTATATCGACTGTTTTTGAGACTTTTTTGGCTGTGTTGTATGTGGGTGCTGAAGTTCAGTTTCTTGTCTATGGTTAGGCCAAGGAACTTTCCCTCATTTTTTAGTGCTAATGTTAACATTGTTTTTTGAAGTTGAATTCGATTTGATGATTTACTCCCAAATAAAACATAGTAGGTCTTTTCTATGTTTAGTGCGAGTTTGTTGGTTGACACACATGAATGGACTTTTTTTAATTCATTATTTGCAATTTAATTTAGTGTGTGAGGATTGCAGTCAGAATATAAGAAGGTAGTATTATTAGAAAATCGTATAGGTTTAAGAATACAGTATTAGAAACATTTGCCAAATCACTGATGTATACAAAAAATAGGGAGGTCCCAAGATGCTGCCCTGTGGCATTCCTACTGTTAATGACAGTGGGGGAGCATACCATAGTGGTGACGTTTTAGTAGTAGTTATAGTTTATAGTATCAAAGGCCTTTCTCAAGTTAATGAAGAGGCCAATTGGGAATTCATTTTTGTCAGGGGCTGTGTAGATTATATTAAACAGACTAATAATGGCCAATTGTGTGTAACACATTTCTTAGTTCTGGAATGCATACTTTCCCATGAAATCTTTAACTTAATTTTACACAACCTGGCTTAACATGCGAGATCTTGGAACTCGTCCCCACATATTGAGTATGCTAAAGTGCTTATTAGCATGTAATATACAGTATATTCAACCTATACTAAGAACAATTCATGCAGCTAAGGAAACAATTTAAACAAATATCACATCAACGTAGAATGGAAAAGTGGAGAAAAAGGTCCACAAAACATCTTCCTACCAGTGTGGATGGAAGCTCAAGCATACAACATTTACATTCTTATATAATTAATATGTTTTATACCTTACAATGAATCCTATAATAAATAACCCACCTTGACATTAAGATTATACACGTTTTGAGAACGCATGAAGCGGTGATAGCCATCGGTCTCATTGGTTGCAACTGTAATTACCAACAAATCTGAAATAGAAGTAATTTATTAATGAAAAACAAGTGATATTCCAAGCATACAGTGTTCAGTTGGGGGACATACTATCATGAATATATGAATATCTCTGTCATGAATATACATACATGAATAATACATGAATATCTCTGCCAAAACGCTGCGCGTACTAGTGGCTTTACAAGATTGTAATTACCATATTATGTATCCTCACATTCCCATTGTACTTTCTTGTATATGCATAAATAAATAAATAAATAAATATTAGCCTATAAATAAGGGCTTTAATATGCTTTACTGTAAATTAAATAAAAAGTATGATGAAGGTATATCACAGTACTGGTACATATAATATTATGCTAATCAAGTTAAATCAGAAATAAAAAAAGTTCTGATTTTTAACATAATTAGTAGTGGTTGGGTGATCTACTGCTTCCATGCACTACCTTAATTAACATGCAACTACAGTACTCTACTTGCAAAAATGTCAAAAGATGTGATTTCACTTGTGTGATGTATCTATGCCCACCCTTAAACATCTTTGTTCCCAACAAGCATTTGGTAACAACCCAAAACCCAATTAACAGAAACTAACATGATGAATTACAATGCTCCTATCAATCTTGCTTGCTATTACCTATAATTTAGAAGTATTACTGCTACTCCTGTTGAAGTCTGAGGTACAGATTAGTGTGGAACAGTTAAACAGTAACCAAGTCTCTCCAGCTCTACCTGTGGGTAACTTCAGATAAAGAATCTGGAATAACCTCCTGCAGATCTCTTTGAAACTTTGAAAATACTGAACAGGTTGGAGAATGTTGATCTAGATATTTTCTTCAGAAGGTCAAATATAACACAAATAAAGAGCAACGGTTTAATAAGCCACAATGTAGGACTCAGAACATGGGATGCTTTTTCACCCACAAGTTTATCAACCCATGGAACCGCCTACCCGCCATAGCTGTAACTGCCAAAACTGTGTAGAGTTTTAAAATATACCCAGAAAAGATCAAGGCAAATGGTAGGACATTCGACAAGCCGCCGGCATCCTGTCCTCATTGAGGCCACTAGTGTTAGTGGCCCTCAGGTAAATGAGGAATAAATGATTAATTACAAAGACTGGATGGCAGCGATAACGTGACAATGGCCACGTCTTCCAAGGCGGGAGGAAGTGGGTACGTGGGTGTGAGAGGCAGAGGGAGGGGCATGAGACGTGGCACTCCTGGTAACCTCATCTGGCACTGCCCAGACACCCGGGTGCCAGCCCCCACACACACACACACACGCTCCAGCATTAGTGTAAGCTGTAATACACATTCCCCTCGCCTGACATCGCAACGAATTCAAATATTAACACTGACAGCAGCAAGTTAGCAAAGTAACAGTTAAATTAAGACATAAGAACCGGTTAAATATGAGTGTAAAGTTCCAAGTGGCATCTGGGCTGGGCACCACTGACGTCAACAAACGCCCAGACGCTCAAAGGGTAAACAATCTCCCCCTAACATGATCATTACCAGACTTTATTGACAGTAATAGGCAAATATAACTCGCTGGCAGCATGCTCACAACTCACCTCTATCTTCGGAACAAAATGTCAAGTGCGTCAACCAACAAAGGGTGGAGAGAAGGGTCCAAAATCGGACGAGAGTCATGATGCCAGTGATGGTGCGCGGAGGAGGAGCTGCAAGACCAGCCCGGACACACACCCAAGCAACACTGAGTAGCGGGATCTCGCTCCCTCTCCCTATCACACACAAGTCGTCGTACCCCGACGCTGGATTGTCGAGCCTCTCTCAAAACACGGATTGACACACTCCACACATTGTAACTATAAGGTGTGAAGGATAGATGAAATTGTTTATGAAATAATCTAAGATGAGGTCTGATAAAGACCTTTTGTGCTCTCTGTAATGCTTTTGCGCTACCGCTCACAGGATGAGTATGGGGTGCACAATAAACTAGCCGCCTTCGGCGGCAACAATCAAAAATCAATCAATCACGTAATAATATCTCGAACCCATTGTTGATGTGATGACTTATATTGAATTTTGTAACTAGCTCATCAAGATTGTAACTTGCTTAGCTAAATGAATTGTGGGGTTCAGTCCCTGAGCCCATTATGTGCCTCTGTAACCCTTTCCACTGCCGCCCACGGGATGGGTATGGGGTGCATAATAAATGAACTAAACTAACACGTAATAATAATAATAATAATAATAATAATAATAATAATAATAATAATAATAATTTATTTAGGAAAAGTACATACATAGTTGCAGAGTTATAGTACAAACATTCTGTTAGATTTAAAGATAGAGGTAGTACATACAATACCTAATTTAAGCCACTAGTACGCATAGCGTTTCGGGCAAGTGCCGATCCGGTCACGTATGACAAAGAAGAATAAGGACTTACTAGTTTACTTACTACCAAGGCTATGGCCATTCACTTGCCGTGCTAAAGAGCACATGTACTTTTTCGTCTGCCCTCCATGAACAAGATTAAAGAGCCATGACAGTACAGTACAGAGTGTGTGTTGGGTTAGTGAGCATACACAGACCCACTGTTTACTTAAGGTTATTTATTTATTTATTTATTTATTTATTTATTTATTTATTTATACAGGAGTTGTTACATTCTTGTAAAGCCACTAGCATGCATAGCGTTTCGGGCAGGTCCTTAGTCCTAATTTTTTCAGGAATACGGCCAGCCAAATTGTTTAACAATAACAGTTAAGGATTGACACCCCATCAATCCTCCCCGGCCAGGATACGAACCCAGGCCAAAGCGCCGGGCGAATGTTTTACTACTGTGCCACGGGGGACCATAATTCTAACTGCTGTTACATGCTCAATTTATAGTTACGTATCAATAGCGTGTATAAATACACTTCAACCGGTGCGGTGATTATTGTAAAATACATTACTTATATAGAGTGGGCAGAGTGGGAGTGGTGAGAGGACGAGAAAATACATTAGGTTTATGAAAGTACATAGTTGATACATACCTGTACATACCTGGTTGATACCTGGTTGATGGGGTTCTGGGAGTTCTTCTACTCCACAAGCCCGGCCCGAGGCCAGACTTGACTTGTGAGAGTTTGGTCCACCAGGCTGTTGCTTGGAGCGGCCCGCAGGCCCACATACCCACCACAGCCCGGTTGGTCCAGCACTCCTTGAAGGAAACATCTAGTTTCCTCTTGAAGATGTCCACGGTTGTTCCGGTAATATTTCTGATGCTCGCTGGTAGGACGTTGAACAACCGTGGACCTCTGATGTTCATACAGTGTTCTCTAATTGTGCCCATGGCACCTCCGCTCTTCACTGTTTTTTTTCAGACCAAGGTATTTGTATCTAGTTACATAGTCAAGTAGAGAGCCATCATGCAACTGCATCTTGCGAACGGCCCCACGCCCGTCTGGGTGGGCGTCGGTTCAGGGATCTTTGTTTTCTCTACTGAGATGACTAAGCCTAGTTAGTTCCTGCAACTACATATGTTCCAATCATCGTGTAATAATTATTTTACTTATATTTCTCTACTTCAATTCATTATTGTTTTGATCACATTTAGTTTTAATTGATACACTCATTTTAGTGTTTAATTGATAAACTCGGTTTTAATTAATTTCGTTCAGTCATTTAGTTTTTCTAAATATTATGCCCGAAACTTTTTTGTGCGTATTAGTTGTTTCAGACATTGGACCTGTCCTACCCATGAATCATACAATCTTCTTGGATCTTAAAGTATGTATGTATTTTTGCTTAAATAAAAATTATTATTATTAAAATATATTTGCCTTACACAGTAATATCGTATGTAAATAGTAATATCATACATCTGGCAAATATAAGCTAGACGTTTGTGAGTTGTTGAGGACAAAGATTACGTTCATCAATTTAGTGCTGTATCCTGAGCACTTGTGTTTGTTTGATATACATTACTAAAGTCGATTTAATTTATAACATTTGTCACTGGACATTGCTTATGGTATTATAATAAGAAAATAAGGCAGGCACCAACCCTGATTTACTTTTTAGATTCAATTTTGCTGGGGATTAGTGAACCACTGTGTTACCGGTGCATAAACACTCGGCTTTTATTATTAAAACCAAATTATCTGTGTGAGGTCCATCAATTACAAGTACGATAGTGAATCGCCCCATCTGGAAGAAGCTTTGTACCGTTGACAGGTGACTTGTGAATGTGTTTATGACGACATCTTTCCCTTCAAAGAGAGGACGTCAGCTGCAGAATCTCAAGTTTTTTGTTTTCCTTCCCATTGCGTAAGACTTTGCTAATCTTGGAATGCCATGTTCCGAGGATCTCTTTCGAATTGATCTAAGAGAACTGATTATTGATTCATTCAAGGCAGTGTACGACTGTGTACTCACCTAGTTGTACTCACCTAGTTGTGCTTGCAGGGGTTGAGCTCTGGCTCTTTGGTCCCGCCTCTCAACCGTCAATCAACAGGTGTACAGATTCCTGAGCCTATTGGGCTCTATCATATCTACACTTGAAACTGTGTATGGAGTCAGCCTCCACCACATTACTTCCTAATGCATTCCACTTGTCAACAACTCTGACACTAAAAAAGTTCTTTCTAATATCTCTGTGGCTCATTTGGACACTCAGTTTCCACCTGTGTCCCTTAGTGCGTGTGCCCCTTATGTTAAATAGCCTGTCTTTATCAACCCTGTCGATCCCCTTGAGAATCTTGAATGTGGTGATCATGTCCCCCCTAACTCTTCTGTCTTCCAACGAAGTGAGGTTTAATTCCCGTAGTCTCTCCTCGTAGCTCATACCTCTCAGCTCGGGTACTAGTCTGGTGGCAAACTTTTGAACCTTTTCCAGTTTAGTCTTACCTTGACTAGATATGGACTCCATGCTGGAGCCGCATACTCCAGGATTGGTGGAGTATGTGTGTTGTGATGCCATGACCTGACACCCATTATGTGTACTCACCTAGTTGTACTGACCTAGTTCGTGCTTGCAGAGGTTGAGCTTTGGCTCTTTGGTCCTGCCTCAAACCAATCAGGGGCTGGTAAGCTGGTAAACGAGGGCTCTTTTGGGGCATTATCAGTACCAACAGCTGATTCTGGAGATGTGGGGATGGGGTCCGTGGACGTGCCAATACAATCCAAGACCATCGGGATGGTCAGACCTGTGAGTTGATGGGGGTACCCACGTTGCTCACAGTTGAGGGGCCACAGGAGTCAGCATGGCTGTCGGCGGGGTTGGCCACAGTGTGCCGGTCTAGGGGGAGATGTTTGGGTGTCACAAGAGACTTGATTGGTTTCCTTATCCCTGTTCCCCGAATTTGTAGTCTGGTCGAATTTCCTTCTTCAAGGAGTCGTAGTCACAGAGGTGGTCGAGGCGTTCTTGAGGAACGACCACGCAAAGGATCCGTCCTCTTTCCCTGCGCATGTATTCCCTGCAGTCGTTGTGGATTATAAAGTTACGCTGTCTGTCCTCCTAGGATAGTGCGCGGCCACGTCGGATATACCTGGGGGAGGCAGCATGGAAGCCTGTCAGTTTTGTTGGTGCCGGTGCGGGTCTGGACGGGAAGATGGTGCCCGGGCACCATCTTCCCGTCCCTCATGCAACTGCCCTGAGGGACGGGAGAACAGGTGACATCAACTGAACCATGGGGAGTCGGTCGAGTCATCGTGGTCGGCTTCCTTGTGTTCGTCTTCGGAGTCGGTCGAGTCCTTGGAGTCGTCCTCGGGGGGGCTGCCGTCCCTGTCAGTGGGACAAGCTCGGGGACTGCGGATCGAGTCACTGTGGCCGGACGGTAAAGGTTTCCTCGGGGTCGGCTCAGGAATCCCCAGAGCGGAGGGTCCGGTAGCAGCTGTGGAAGGTCACCAGGAACAGCAGTTGTCGGAAGTCCGTTCGCGACGAGCAGCATGTTGATGACGTGGATGTAGCGGGTAATGTCGTTGCCCGCCATGTTGTCGGCGAGGTGAAGGAGGGCGGGCAAAAGGGTGATCTTGGTCGAGGATGTCGTCGCGGTCGGTGATGCATGTGCTGATCCCCTTAGCGAACACGGTCTTGTCCGCTAGGTAGCGTCGTGGTGGCGCGAGGATGAGGCCGGCGTCTTGCAGGACCGTTGTAGCGGTGGTGGGGAATATCTTTTATCTTCTCAAGGTCCGAATTGCTGGAGAAGAGCAGGTGAACACCCTCACTTGTCTCCAGGATGTCGGCGGAGACGACGACCAAGTCTCCGCCAATGAGACGTTGGCGGAGACTTGGGCTAAACTCTTGGCGGTGGTGAGAACGAGAATCTCCAGAAATTGATTTGATTGTTGCCGCCGAAGGCGGCTAGTTTATTGTGCACTCCATACTCATCCTGTGAGCGGTAGCGCAAAAGCATTACAGAGGGCACAAAAGGTCTTTATCAGACCTCATCTTAGATTATTATATTAACAATTACATCTATCCTTCACACCTTATAGTTACAATGTCAGCTAGTTACAGAGTAAGTGCTATTTCAAGAGCTACATATTTACAGTAAGTCATCATACATTAATGGTAGGTCTTATCGCTAATACATAATAGTTTGACCAATGGGGACATTACAGAGTCATAGGGGAGCTTCTGTTTATTATTAGTCCTCACAATACACTACTTGTTTCTGAATCTCATATGTCGTTCATCTACTGGAAGCGAAATGTGGATACAGTGCAAGGATTTCAGGTAATTTTTCCATGGTAATAAGATAGGTTGCCATATCATACAGAGTGAGCTTAGATTTATCTCTAAAGAGCTCAATTTTACTACAATCCAAGATATAGTGTTCGAGTGTGTGTGTCCCTGTCTTTGTCCACACACTTTACACTTTACTTCATCTAGATCCCTATACAAGCCGAACTGCCAGAGATACTTGTAGCCAAGTCTTATACGAGCTGTGACAACATCTGTTAGTCTACTGACTTTGTTACTTGCTCCATACACATGTTTTACTTCACACATTTCATTGTGATGAACAATGGACCTGCTAGTTCCAGTTTGCACAGTTCTACTTTCTTCAAATTCATCCAGGAGTTCTCGTCTAATGACATTTTTAAGGGACGTATTTGATAACTCAAGATTCCGTTCAATACTGTCTTTATTTACTGCAGCCTTAGCAAGGGCGTCAACTTTGTCATGTTCCTGCAGGCCAATGTGAGAAGGAATCCACAACATTTTTATATTTACCCTCTTGCTAAGTATTCTTATATATCTACGTCTAGCTTCCAATACAAGCACGTTATTACTTGATTGCAAACTGTTTATTGCTCGTAGTGAGGAAAGGGAGTCAGAAATAATTAAGCTGTCTACGCTCTGCACACTCATCCCGCAACCGGGCTCTCTACCCCCGGCCTCACCCGGCTCTCTGCCTTACTCCAGGCTTTGTCTCAACTGCTACGACACGTCATTACATTGCCAACAAACCGACGGCTGTAAACAAGACTATACTAAAAAATATACAAAAAAACACTACAAGGTTTTCTCTGAGTACTCTTTATTTTCTTCTCCGAGGCTATGGGTCCCTACACTTGCACCAGAGGTGGTACCCCTTCTAGGTATAAAAAAAAACACTAAACTCTCCGTGTCTTATCACCCAAAACACGGACACGTAAACATACAGCACAACAGAAACTGCCCAGTGCCCCCCCCCCCTGCAAGTGGCGCCCAGGACACGTGCCATACCTGAGATATATACACCATTGTATATAATCGTATTATAATCGGACAGAACAAGACTTGGGTGTTGGCAGTGAACCAAATCTGTCAGCTGAAGCCCACATCAACAGAATAACATCAGCTACATATAAAAAGTTCGGCTAATATAAGAACTGCCTTTAGGAATCCGATCAATGAGTCGTTCAGGATCTTGCAGGTAACCCCATTAGCCCTAATGATCTTTTCCAGTTGGATTTTAACATTCAACACATTTACGGCTTCGGGTAGGCGGTTCCATGGGTTTATAACCCTGAGGGAGACAAAGCCTCTCATTTTCTCAGCCCTACATTGTGGGTTGTTGGGCTTGAAACCGTTGCTCCTTGTTTGTGTTATATCTGACCTTTTGAAAAAATTGTCCGGATCAACATCCTCCATATTGTTCAGTATTTTAAAAGTTTCAGTGAGATTCACCCTGTGGTCCTCAACCGTTCCTGATGCGAGAGATGACTCAGCTCTGGAATGATTTTTCTTGCCCGGTGTTGCACTTTCTCCAGAGTAGCTATGACCTTCTGAAGATGAAGTCTTCGAGATTAATCGAAGTAATGGTAAAGTTATTTTTTCATAAACGCTTCTGATTTGGACAAACTTACAATTATGGTATGCTAACAAAAAGTACATGTATGTATATGTACATGTATATATACATATATACATGTATGTATTTACTATTTGTGCTTGCAGGATCTTGGTCCCCGCTATTCTAACCGTCGGTTGTCTGATGTGCTGACTCCCGATATACATTCACTGATCATATCTTCTACATATTTCCCCCTCACACACACGCACACCCCCCCCCCTACCCCCATCCAGGAGGCAGCCCGCAACAGCTGTCTAACTCGTAAGCACCTATTTAGTGCTAGGAGTGTGCCTGTGTACTCACCTATTTGTGCATGCGAGATCTAGCTCTAGCTCTTGGACCCAACCCATGCGGAGGCTGAGTTTTGGCTTTTTGGTCCCGTGCCTCAACTTTCAGTCAACTGGTATACAGTTCCTGAGCCTATTGGGCTCTATCATATCTACACTTGAAACTGTGTATGGAGTCAGCCTCCACCACATCACTGCCTAATGTATTCCATCTGTTAACTACTCTGACAGTAAAAAAAAGTTCTTTCTAACGTCTCATTTGGGAACTGAGTTTCCATCTGTGTCTCCTTATTCGTGTTCCACCAGTGCTAAAATGCTTGTCTTTATCTACTATGTCAACTCTTTTGAGAACGTTATATGTAGTAATCATGTCTCCACTAACCTTTCTGTCTTCCAGTGTCGTGATGTTAAATTCCAGTAGTCTTTCTTCGTAGCTTTTACCTCTCAGCTCTGGGGACTAGTCTGGTGGTATACCTTTGAACCTTTTCTAACCTAGTTTTGTGTTTGACGAGATAAGGACTTCACGCTGGAGCCGCATACTCCAGGACTGGCCTGATATATGAGGCATACAAGGGTCTCAATAATTCTTACACAAATTTCTTAAGGCAGTTCTTTTGTTTGTCAGCCTCGCATACTCCGTTGATGATATATCTTTGATGTGGGCTTCCGGGGACAGGTCTGGCGTGATATCAAACCCCAGATTTTTCTTCCTGATTTCATATCCCAACTGGTACCTTGTGTCTGGCCTCCTGGTCCTTACATCTTTCATCATCACTTTACATTTGCTTGACTTAAACTTTAAAAGCCATTTGTTGGATCATTCCTTCAGTCTGTCCAGGTTATCCTGTAGTCTGTTGCTGTCCTACTCTCGCTTAATCCTTCTCATAATTTTAGCATTATCAGCAAACATTGCGAGGAATGAGTCTATACTCTCTGGAACATCGTTTACGTATATCGGAGATAGGATAGGTTAATGTGTACTCACCTAGTTGTACTTGCGGGGGTTGAGCTCTGGCTCTTTGGTCCCGCCTCTCAACCGTCAATCAACAGGTGTACAGTTTCCTGAGCCTAATGGGCTCTATCATATCTACACTTGAAACTGTGTATGGAGTCAGCCTCCACCACATCGCTTCCTAATGCATTCCATTTGTCAACCACTCTGACACTAAAAAAGTTCTTTCTAATATCTCTGTGGCTCATTTGGGCACTCAGTTTCCACCTGTGTCCCCTAGTGCGTGTGCCCCTTGTGTTAAACAGCCTATCTTTATCAACCCTGTCGATTCCCCTGAGAATCTTGAATGTGGTGATCATGTCCCCCCTAACTCTTCTGTCTTCCAACGAAGTGAGGTTTAATTCCTGCAGTCGCTCCTCGTAGCTCATACCTCTCAGCTCGGGTACTAGTCTGGTGGCAAACCTTTGAACCTTTTCCAGTTTAGTCTTATGCTTGACTAGATAGGGACTCCATGCTGGAGCCGCATACTCCAGGATTGGTCTGACATATGTGGTATATAATGTTCTGAAAGATTCCTTACACAAGTTTCTAAAGGCCGTTCTTATGTTAGCCAACCTGGCATATGCTGCTGATGTTATCCTCTTGATATGAGCTTCAGGGGACAGGTCTGGCGTGATATCAACCCCCAGGTCTTTCTCTCTCTCTGACTCTTGAAGTATTTCATCTCCCAAATGATACCTTGTATCTGGTCTCCTGCTTCCTACCCCTATCTTCATTACATTACATTTGCTTGGGTTAAACTCTAACAGCCATTTGTTCGACCATTCCTGCAGCTTGTCCAGGTCTTCTTGAAGTCTCAAGCTGTCCTCCTCTGTCTTAATCCTTCTCATAATTTTGGCGTCGTCAGCAAACATTGAGAGGAATGAGTCTATACCCTCTGGGAGATCATTTACGTATATCAGAAACAGGATAGGTCCAAGTACAGAGCCCTGTGGGACTCCACTGGTGACTTCACGCCAGTCTGAGGTCTCACCCCTCACTGTAACTCTCTGCTTCCTATTGCTTAGGTACTCCCTTATCCACTGGAGCGCCCTACCTGTTACTCCTGCCTGTTTCTCCAGCTTATGCATCAACCTTTTATGGGNCTGTAGTGGTGGAGGTTGCTCTAGCTTTGTGCACGACACATTTTTCTGGGTCGCTGCAGTCCATCTACTCTGTCACATGAGCCCCTGTGATCACCTTGCTTTGCCAAGTTGGCCAGTCCCGAGCAAGCTACTTCCAAGTGCTAGGGTTGATGTCCAGGTCTTTGAGGGGTCACCTTGAGGCAATCCCTGAATCATTTCTTCTGCCCCCCTCCCCCCGACTGAATGTGCACCCTGACAATTCTCCATGCATCAGCTGTTTTGGCATCGGCTGTCAGCATTCTGAAAACGTGGCCTGCCTCACCAGCCTGAGTTCTGTAGGAGGGTGTAGATGCTGGGAATACCGGACCTTTTCAGGACCTCAGTGTCCAGAATTTTGTCCTGCTACCTAATGTGGAGAAATCTGCAGACAGAGCTCAAGTGAAGTGATTGATTATTTGGAGTGTCTGCTGAAGACAGTCTTGTCGCGCACTAGCGTAAAGGAGGATGGCGAGTACCAATGCACGGTTGACTTCAGTTTGGTGATAAGGCTGAGGCCCCTTCGCTCTCACAATCTTCCAAAGGTATCACTGGCCTTGACGATCTGTTGTTGACTTCTGCGTCTATTTCCCCACTCTTGAGAGTATGGTGCCAAGATAGGTGAAGTTGTTGTGTGCTGTAGGTTCTGCCCCATGACCGTGATTGTGGCTCCTGGTAAGGTGTTTCAGGGTGAGGAGCTCGTACATGACTTTGTACTTTTGGTGCTGATGATGAGATCAAAGTTGCTGCAGGCTTGTGAGAAGCACTCCATTTCGTACTGCATCATTTGCTCTGTGCTGGCGTTGAGGGCGCAGTCATCAACAAACAGTCTCTCTTATCACGGTTTTCTTCACCCTTTAACAGCCTACAGGCACCTAGGTTAAATAGCTCATCATCTGTCCTGTATCTGATGGGTGTGTTTCATTCTGGCAATCATGGAAGGCATCAGTAATCATGGTCGAGAATACCATGCTTTTTTTTGAGATATATACAAGAGTTGTTACATTCTTGTACAGCCACTAGTACGCGTAGCATTTCGGGCAGGTCCCTGGAATACGATCCCCGCCGCGAAGAATCGTTTTTTCATCCAAGTACACATTTACTGTTGCGTTAAACAGAGGCTACAGTTAAGGAATTGCGCCCAGTAAATCCTCCCCGGCCAGGATACGAACCCATGCTGAAGAATGTTCGGGCGAGAATGTAGCCCCGCTTCATGCCCTTTGTCATTGGGATGGCTTTTGACGCGTCTCCATCATCCATACTTTCACCATCGTACCATCGTGAAACTGCTGGATACTCGTGGGTAAACTTGCCAGAACAGCCAAACTTCATTATCTTCTAAAAGCCATCTCTAATGACTACATCGAAGGCCTTGGTCAGATAGACGAAGGTCGTGAAGATGTCGGTATGTTGCTCTTGGCATTTCTCTTAAAGCTGGCATGCAGCCAATACATCGACAGTTCTCCATTCTGCACAGAAGCCGCATTAGCATTCTAGAAGAGACCCTACTCAAGATGATGGAGATGGTTGAGCAGGTACGAGCAAGGATCTTCCCAGCGATGGACAAGAGTGAGATACCCCGTGTGATTGTAGCCAGGCTGGTGGTTGCCTTTCCTCTTGTAAATGTGAATTATGCTGGCATCTTTTAACTGCTGTTACACCTTCCCTTAATTCCGCGTTGACTGGAAGAGCTTTGTCAGTTTCTGCATCATGGCTGGGCCTCCTGTTTTGTACACTTCAGTAGAAATTGCATACAAGATACGACTACCATAAATACTGTGCTGTAGTGGCCAAAAATATCATCCTATAAAACACAATTAGCCTTGTCCTTAAAATTTTCACTATGATAGTAAGCACATGTTCACAATTTGTACAGTATATAACTCAAAGGGATCCAAAGGCTAAATCTGAAGTGATTATCTTAAATTACTTTTGAGATGCCATCAAGAAATAGTGACAAACATTTGCTTCACTAAAAAAAAAAAAAAAATTCATGTGGTTGCAATATTTATGAACCATCCGGCACATCCTCTGACATTAGGAATAAAAAAAATTGTAGTTCCCTTTGTCACATGTTAAAAAAAGGACTTATTTATTACTAATAGGACTATATAATAAATAAAAAAGGATTTATTATTTATTACTGTAGTTCTAAACAAAAAGTGGCCACAAGGTGGATAATTGAAAACTTCCAATAGGAAACGTCATTTTTAGACATTTTAAGTTTCAGGTGATGCATTAACACTAATGATCCAAAAATACCTAACAGCACAACACTACAGTATATGACATCCCTTAACTGAAATTAGCAGTAGTACTAAATATTCAAGATAATAATGGGTCTTTAACTTGTATTTGCAGATAACCAACACAACAGAAAAAATGAAGGAGCAGTCATGGCAGATAACAATAACAATGGTTCTCATATTGGTGAACGTAGCAATGGCTACCCAGACCATAGGTACAGGCAAGCGAGGTCAACTTTCAGGCCGCTACAAGGGTCGGAAGGACTTTAAACCCATTACTGGAACATATCCTTCAGTGGAAGCTAAGGAATACTACACAAACCCCAAGGTTAGTGCAATAGCATAAAAAAAAAAACTGATTGGTTGAAAATATATCATTATAAATCAAGAATTGAATATAATTAACTGTTCTTATTGTGGGCATCCAGTAGCTCACTGAAGTTAGTGCTGGTACCACCAAGCTGCCATAAATCATAAGTGCAACAACATAACCAACTGCTGGAAGGAAATTAGGCATCCCATGGTAAACAGGGCAAGCAATCATTCCCACATGGTAAATTTCCTAACCATGACGTGCCCGACTGCAACCAGATGGTAGCCCAGGTAATCCATACCGAACCCTTCAGTCATATAAGGAAGAAAGGAATAGGACGGGGAGTATCTGTGATTCCACCTGAAAAAGGAGTTTCATTACGTTCAACACAGTTTCAGGTGGGATCATTGGGTAGCTTCTCAAACTTACTACCAATAGCACCTTGCTAGAGGTCAGCTTCTCTGGAAAATAGAAAAAGGGAACTGGGCTTACCCACAAGAGAAGAATGGTTACCATGTCGCTCATGGCCAAGCACAACACAAACAAGGTAAAGCTGAATATGGTAAAAGATCAGAGCCAATTCGACAAGACTGATACACAACATACCCAACATGAACCATAGTCCTGGCTTTGTTCCTGTTGACTCTTCCCTTTCACATTCGCCTTATGCGTTTTTGTTCTCGTATTGGCGTCCTTGGTGATATTTAGCGCCCTCCGATTATCCCGCACATTTGATGGTGCTACATAACCTTCCCGGTTTGGTGCCTTCTTTTTGATAATTACTTACTCTTCCCTTTCACAGTACATATTAAAATGCTCTAACCTTCCTAACAAACGTGACCTGATATAAGCCTATCCCCTTCCTTTTTCTTACCCTCCTCTTATTCTTACCTATTTTCCTTCATTCATTATTACTCATCCCATTCTTATCTTTAGCCTTTCTGTTACCTGCTCCGCACCTTACATTCTAGATACGTATTTCCTGCTCCTCACCTCTCTCTTGCCTTATTTAATGCCTGTGCCTCCCTCGCTCCCATTTACAGGCTACTCGGGCCCATGCCACCTCTTGGGTGGCTTAATCTTCATCGATCAATCTCACTCCCATCACAATCGACTTGATAATGGGTCCAGGAAGGACAAGAAACATTGCAGTCTCTTCATCTTCTGGTGTGTGGTTTTGTTATCATATCTTCAGCCACATTATTGTGACTCCTTATCTGCACAGCCATGAAGTGAAAGAGGACCTGTGCGCAAGTGTGTTAGGGTCCAGTTCAAATGCGCAGTCTCAGTTTTGCAATAGGAACTGTAGCAAGTCTCATCGAGCCAAGCTCGATCAGACTTGCTTCAACAGATCAGACAACAGAAAATTGTGGAAAGGGTGAAGTCATATCCAATCCAAGGACCATGGACCAAGACCTGGAAAAGAAGCTGTAGAGTAGTGGTGGTGAAGTCCAGCTCATACTGCAATGGAGGATATGAAAACACACCCATTCTGAGCAACAATCCCTCACGACCACGAAACAAACATTAAAGTAGCTCAAATAACGGCCAAGAACCCTCCTCCAGCAACCCAGAATCCCAGAGATCACCTCCAGCCATAAGAGGACTAGGGATGAAGCCTACATGTTGCCCATGGCCATGAAACCTCAAAATAATACAAGCAAAGTATCAACAGAGGATACCATGAATCCTAAGGAGCTGAACCCCATGCACATCCCAAAGAAACAAGGACATGGAGGAAAGGATAGTCTCGAGAGCCTTCAAGGACCCAAGAAGGGTTAACTCTCCTGCACAACCGCCAATGTTTTATTCTTGATACACTAGTTTTATTCATTATTTCATCACATTCAGTAAATAATGCATTATTTTATTACATTTCATCTATGCTGTGTTTGCTTGAATAGCTTTGATGAGACTGTGATATAATAACTATTTAAATAAAATTAAAGTTCAGTATGTACAATTGATATATGATATAGAGGAGAATTTGAAGGTAAGAAATATACATTATATAAAGCCATTAATATGTTTTTTCCAAGATAAAGAGCAGTTTTAATAAATTTGCAATGAATGTCATAAAACAAAGTTCTCAGTTTCTACAAACACTATATATATATCGTACAATGTTACATAAAAATGTTGATTTTCACTTTACAGGGTGCTAAAATCACAAAATCCTCCCACTTCAACTACCAGTATGTATTGGGTCACAAGATTGTATTTCTGTGTGTTGCCAGAGGTTCTCCACTGCCACAGATAACTTGGTTTAAAGATGGTGTTGAACTTTATGCTCATAGATATATGCAGGTAAGACCAGTCAAACTTTGTCAATTCTCAAACTCCTTTGATTTTTTCCCCTTAAAATTTTATTAAAAATTTAGGTCAAATAGTTTAAAAAAAAATTCAAATTAAGTACAGCAATATTATATGTAAAATGGAAGTCTGTGCGCTAAGACAATAATTTTTTTTCATCATTTTCCATGTGGTTAGAAATATCCCACATCCATAAATTTATCTTAATATACCTGAGAGCCACTGTCTCCCTAGTGGCCCTTGACAGGAACATATGCCTGGCCAAGATGAAGCCAGAGGAAACTCTGGTGGAGGTCCACAGAGTCCTGAACCATTTACAGTTACGACGGGTAGGCCATTCCATGGGTCTATAACCCTATGGGTGAAAAATATATTGTGTGGTACTCAATACAGAGGAAATTAAGTGTTGTATGTAATGAAATGTCCTTTATAACAGGGCAACTCAAACATCTTGAGATATAGTGTTAGAGCTGCAAAGCCACATAATAAATACCCTAGCCATAATGTATCTGACAGCCACCAGATGGCAGCCCAGGTCAACTGGGGTCAGCACCAACTAGCAACCTCATTCTTGAGTTGCCCGAGCAATAAAACAGGGCCCCCCCAACCCCAACCCTCCAAATCCCAATGGAATGAAGGGAATAGGGTAGATACAGGGAGCCAACCAGAAAAGGTAATTTAATTACATTCAGTGTCTGATTTCTCTGAGGATCCTTTCAATCTGTGTTCGTCTCTCTTGGATTTTCTCACTCGTGCACTGGTAAGCGCAAGGATGGAAGCTTACGGGCACTGTACTTTATTCATCTGGGAGGTGGGAGTTGTAAATTTTGTTCAAAGCTTCTACAGGAGTTTTCAGTAGTACTTTCCTTTGGGTTAGAAGTGTATTTGTTTCTTCTCTTGGAAGTATAGTAAAGAGGCAATTTCCTTGGAGCCATCCATTTTGCCACTCATTTGTCCAAGACTATGTTATGCTTCCCAGCAGGACTCAATGGTAAACCTGCCCTCTTTCCTGGTCACCAGGAAAGAGGGCAGGTTTCCTGGAGAAACCAGTCCGATTTGCTTTCTCGTCTCTCTTGAGTAGAGATCCCCTGAGCCCAGAGAACATCTGAGAGACTGGGAGGATTGTTGTAACCCTCTCCCTGGAAACACAAACCATAACTGACCCTATTTTTCGCTTGTTACAACTTGTAATAAAGTTGTTACATCTTGGCTCAACGTGTTTTTGACATATTAGAACCGTGTTACAACTTGTTATATTGGTTGTTATAACTTGTTAGGTGTTAAATCTTGCTCGAACGTTGTAGCAACGTCGTAGTTTCGCTGTGTGTTTGGTGGGTTCCCACTTAATTTTTAAGATAAATCCCATTTTTTTCCTCAAGTTTGGTTTATTTCCCTGAGTAGGAAATGATGACCTAGATTTCCAACATTTCAGTTGTCCCACCTTTTTTGCTGCACATGATAGGTGGGTCATGGCACAAGGCCCATGTGGGTAAACTGGACTCTTGCTCTATAGGAATTCAAATGTACTGTATCTACTTGGCCAGGCTCTAGTTTCTGTCTCACTGGTGGGCAATACTTTATTTATGCCAAGATAATGGCAGTCATTTTTCATTCTCAGTGCTCAAATGGAAGAGAATTCCCTCATCTTCAGTATAATTCAGCAGTAAAGCATTTAGCTTGCCAGGCAATACTTTTTATGTGCCCCTTTTACTTTGGGATATGGTGACCTAGCAGATGCATGTCTAGGTTTCCCTTTTGTTGCAGTGGACTTGAAAGTTAGTTGGCCCTCACTTTGTAGGTATAGAATGCAAATAGTCATGCTGTCAGCACTCTTTCCTTCTCACATCCAGTGGCATTCACCAGGCTGGTGGATTTGAGAGAAGTGATGCCATGTTTGCTCCATGCCTTGTAGGCCCGCATGTAGTTTCAAGTCGGTTTGGAGTTCAATTGGTCCACCTCTTGCTTTCCAGCCCTTGTGTTTTCCTGAGGATGCAGTACAGGAGATGTGATAGGAGTGCCAGTCTTTGTTCCAGCCAGGTTCCTCTCATGGGTTGGGAGCTTACGATTCAGCCAAATGAACCCCTGTTCAAGGTAAAGGTTCTAGATTGCAGGTTTCTCACTTGACTATAGTCATTCCTTCTGCTAACCCACTCTCCTTTGAGCGTGCAGGTTCTGCTGGTTCCAGAGAAGTCATGCAAGGGTAATTCATGATCCTTTCATACGCATTTTGTGGTGATCCCCAGTGACGGTGTTGTGGGTTGAGAAAGGGGAGAGGGGATTCCAGCACATCACTGGGGTTGGAGCTAGAGATTCCTGAGTTTGAAAGAGACTTGGGCATGGTTTCATCTTCCAGGAAGTCTGATGTCTTCAGACAGCCATCCTCCCTGCTCCCTCTGAGCTTGTTCAGTTCAATCTCCAAGATGCTAATTGGCATAGAGTATTTCCTTTCACCGAGTGTTTAAGGACTTCCTAGGGTATTATGTTTGTTGTATGAGTTACCTCTTCAATGCTGCTCGCTCTCGCACTCACTCTCTCTCTCTGTGTTAATATTGCTGACTAGTACTCCTTTCACCAGCAGGCTCAACAGGGTGGTGCCTCTTTGAGCTTCAGCACTATGGCTGACAAGTCCTGGTTACCTTGACAATTACCTCTTTTTGGGCATCCAGTGCCTGGGTACCCAAATGTAATTAAGTGATTAATAGCAAATGATTGTTTTAAATAAAATATATTGAATTTATTTATATCTGCACATACCCAGAATACACAGTTCACTTGCAAAAGCTTCAGGCCTGAAGTGTGGAGTATGGCCACTACAGACAGATGTTAATGTGATGGATTAACAGTTTTAACTTGATGTATTATTTTTCAGGTTTTGAATAAAAAGATAGCAAGCAGAGGTTAATCAATTTCCTAAAACCTGAAAATTAACATTCATTATTTCTTTCAGCTACACGAGTGGAAGAAGGGTGACCACCTGAAGAGCAAAATGGAAATTGACCCAGCAACACAAGCAGATGCTGGCATCTATGAATGCCATGCCAACAATAAGTATGCAGTGGACACTAAAGCCTTTCGTACCACCTATATTGCACAGTTTAATTAAGTCATAAATAATTTATGATAATTTAAAACCAAACTGAAGAACCAAGTAAACATATGCACTGTTACTCCTGATGTGACAATTCCAGTGTACTTATGTATGGGCAAATAACTTCCATTATGAACAGGATGAACCTAATGTAGACATTATTCAATGGTAGATGACTTCCAAGTGACCAACATCTGCATATTTACGGTGCCTTGAGTAAGTCACCGTCAGAGAATACAGTGGTCGGCAATACTGCTCACTCTCCAAACTATCATTTTTCTCAAGTCTTATTATGAAATGAGTAGCAGTTCAATCTACATAGCAAAATTTTTCGTGCACTGAAAGTACACACGTCAAAGAAAATTTAGTCTATTTTCAAGCCAAAAATAATATAAAATTTAAAGTACAGTATTAAAATGCCCCTTTCTGAGCAAACATGCAGGTGCTCCCCCCAGCTATAGACCGAGTCCACCCAGGACACTGTTCATGTGCCAGGCCCTCGGAAAACTTTCCTCTGTGACGAGTAACTTTCAAATAGACTTTGTGCAATAGTCTAGGGGGGGAAACGGTAGAAGGCCAAGACCAAAAATCAGATGAAAACAAAAACCTTCAAGTGATAATCGCAACATAAGGAGAGCCAGTTAAATTTCTGGAAATTATCTAACGACTAGCCATCCCATGGTCCCTTTAGGGTCAGTGAAACCAGCTAACCTTACTTAAAGCCCAGGCCACCCAAATATGCTCACAAAAGCCAAGAGCAACTAATGGTCCACTCAGAAAGGGGCATTTCAATGCCCTAAATGGTTTATTTATTAGCAGAGCCCCTCANGTGCTCTATTATCAACATTCATCCACGTTTCGGTAAGTGCAATATATCTATTTTTCTGTGCAGACAAGAGCATTTTATTCGTTAATTTTATTTCTTAGACTTCTACTGTTTGTGTAATATACCCTAAGTGAATTGTTATTTTGAGGCCCTTCTCTTTCCCTGATCATTTTGCCAATTCCTTTCTCCCGCAAACACATACTTTTATTACATCCTTCCTCCAAATCAATTCCCATACCTCTATCTACTAACAGTTTAAACCCAAACAAACACCTCTAACCACTTCTTCCAACGAGTTTGCAACAGCAACAACCCCAGCTCTCGATAGATGCACCCCATCCCGAGCATACATTTCATTTCTTCCATAGAAGTGTTCCCAGTTGTCTATATAAGATATTGCATTAGATTTGCAATATCTTTCCAGCCTGCAATTGACACCAAGTGCCCTCGACATCCATTCATTTCCACTCCCTTTCTTGGAAGAATGCCACATATGATCGGGATTCCTCCCTTGCTCCTAACTAATTCTATTGCTGTCTTGAATTTCAGTATTAGTTCCTCACTTCTAACTCTCCCACATCATTACCCCCTACACTAATACAAATAATGGGTTTGTTCCCATTTCCCGTCATAATATCTTTCATGTTTCCAACAATATCACCAATTCCAGCTCCCGGATAGCAAACTCTTAATCTGTTCCCCCTATCTCTGGCACAAAACGTTCTGTCTAAATACCTCACCTGGGAATCTCCCACAACCAAAATTCGCTTCGGTACCTCCTTAACTTTATGAGCACCCTGAGGGGCCCGCGCTTCGCCGCTCCTTGCTGATTTCTTTTCGGAGTGAACTGGCTCACCACAGCACTCGTCCTCCAACACGGCAAATGAATTTGCTGTCTTTAGGGCGTCTGTAGGCGGCCTTGTCAAGGTCTTCTTAAGACCCCTGTCCCCAACGACTCTCCACGACGAGGTCTTGTTTATATTGGTCTTCTCCGTTTCTTCCCGACGTTTCAGCTGTCGTACCTCCTCTCGTAAGGAATCCATCTCTGCTCTCACAGTTCCAACTAAGTTCACCAATTCCTTCAGTAATCCTTCCATTATTGCTATAATAATGTTGCTACAATCGGAGCTCCAGCTAACACAACGTCTCACTGTGACAGCACCTGAAGTGATAGTGATAGTGAATCACGAGCATACATTTCATTTCTTCCATAGAAGTGTTCCCAGTTGTCTATATAAGATATTGCATTAGATTTGCAATATCTTTCCAGCCTGCAATTGACACCAAGTGCCCTCGACATCCATTTATTTCCCACTCCCTTTCTTGGAAGAATGCCACATATGATCGGGATTCCTCCCTTGCTCCTAACCTAACTAACTAATTCTATTGCTGTCTTGAATTTCTGTATTAGTTCCTCACTTCTAACTCTCCCAACATCATTACCCCCTGCACTAATACAAATAATGGGTTTGTTCCCATTTCCCGTCATAATATCTTTCATGTTTCCAACACTATCACCAATACCAACTCTAGGATAGCAAACCCTTAACCTGTTCCCTTTATCTCTGGCACAAAACGTTCTGTCCAAATACCTCACTTGGGAATCTCTTAAATACCTCACCTGGGAATCCCATAGATGCTTTGCTTCCATTCTGTCTAAATTTGGTGGCCTATATATAACTCCTATTATAATATTATTTGCTTTTCGTTTAATTCTATCCAAATAGTTTCTGTGTGTGGCTCAGTTTTGATTCCCTCTTTGAGACTGCATTTCAAATTGTCCCTAACATATATGGCTACTCCCCCTCCTCGTTTAATATATCGATCTGTGTGAAATAGTTTAAATCCATTTATTTGATATTCAGCTAATAGTTCTCTGTTTTCTACATTCATCCACGTTTCGGTAAGTGCAATAATATCTATTTTTTCTGTGCAGACAAGAGCATTTAATTCGTTAATTTTATTTCTTAGAATTCTACTGTTAGTGTAATATACCCTAAGTGAATTGTTATTTTGAGGCCCTTCTCTTTCCCTGATCATTTTGCCAATTCCTTTCTCCCACAAACACATACTTTTATTACCTCCTTCCTCCAAATTAATTCCAATACCTCTATCTACTAACAGTTTAAACCCAAACACCTCTAACCACTGGTTCCAACGAGTTCGCAACAGCAACAACCCCAGCCCTCGATAGATGCACCCCATCACGAGCATACATTTCTCGTGATGTAGATATGATAAGAGCCCAATAGGCTCAGGAATCTGTACACCAGTTGATTGACGGTTGAGAGGCGGGACCAGGTGAGTACACACACACGCACAGTGAGTGAGTGAGTGCGAGGCCCCAGCGTGGGAACGGAGAGAGGGGCAGGCAGCCAGAGGTCGCAGTGTCGTGCGGTGCGTCGGCCTGGTCGGACGAGCCCGCCAGCCCTGCTCCACACACCGCCGCTCACCACCGCTACGCCAGCAGTAACACTACGCCAAGCCAGGCCGCCGCCGCCGCCGCTCCACACACACATTCGTCCTTAACATTAAACACGGACAAAAAGGAAGCGCCACAACAGGTCAGCCCTCAGGATAATTGTAAACCTACAATTGACATCAAATTGTAAGGCCTACAGTTTACATCAAACATGTAGAGAACGGCACACGTCATGGATATACGCAGAGGTATATCCTGCAGGTATATCGGTATATCTCGGTGTATGTACACTGAGAACTTTAGTCCTGGATAATGTCCAGTGCTACAGTACTCTTGGTGGTTGGTCAGTAATCACTTGTGTGGCCTTAACAAGCCTTCCGAAGGTTGATAGGCCAGCAACCCCCAATTTTCATTTCCGATTACTTATGTCGATTTAAACGTCTTTCAACATTCACAATGCAATTGCAATCGATAATTGCGGAACATTCAGGTATTTGCAAGTGACGAAAGTAGCAGCGGGATATTGTGTGTACACAGCAGGTGATGGATGCGTGTTGGTCTGACACGCTGCCTCAATGGGGCGGGTGGGTGCGTGTTCACCTAGTTGTGCTTGCGGGGGTTGAGCTCTGCTCATTCAACCTGCCTCTCAACTGTTACTAACTACTCACTGTCCCCTCCCTCCCCCCCTCCCAACACGCGGGCACACCCAGGAAGCAGCCCGTAACAGCTGTCTAACTCCCAGATACCTATTTACTTCTAGGTAATAGGTGAACAAGAGAATCAGGGTGAAACAAACACTGCTCATTTGTTTCCGTCTCGAATCGAACCCGGGCCAGCCATTAGGACTACGACCCACGAGCGCTGTCCACTCAGCCACGAGGCCCCGCGTGCGTGCGTGTGTAATTACCTAAGTGTAGTCACAGGACGAGAACTACGCTCGTTGTGTTCCGTCTTCCCAGTACTCTTTGTCGTATAACGCTTTGAAGCTACTGACGGTTTTGGCCTCCACCACCACCTCGCCTAGCTTGTTCCAATCGTCTACCACACTGTTTGCAAAAGAAAGCTTTCTAACATTTTTTCGGCACCTTTGTTTCCTTAGCTTGAATCAAGTTCAAGTATGTTTATTGAGACAAGAAAGAAATACATCTCAAAGGGATAGAGTAGCTTAGGCTATTTCTACCCCCCTAACTTGAATCTGTGTCCTCTTGTTATTGAAGTTGCTGGTTTCAAGAATTCCTCTGTCAATTTTGTCGATTCCTGTTATTATTTTGTAAGTGGTGATCATTTCACCTCTTTCTTCTAGTTTTGGCATGTTTAACGCTTCTAGTCTCTCCTCGTAACTCTTGTTTGTCAGTTCCGGAAGCCATTTTGTAACATGCCTTTGCACATTTTCCAGTTTATGTGCTTCTTGAGATATGGGCACCATACAACTGCTGAATATAACAGTTTTGGTCTCACAAAACTCACGAACAGTTTTTAAAAGCATGTTTGAAGTTGGAAAGCAACGCCTACACTCCTCTCTGTGTTGTGCGTGTTCCTCTGGTGACAGTTTACTATCCAAAACCACCCCTAGGTCTCGTTTTTTATTAGTTCTTTAATTCCTTTCCACATAATTTGTAAATTGTGTGTGGGTCTATTTTCTAGACTCCACATTTCATAACATGGCATTTATTCACACAATTCCATTTGCCGCATGTCGTTCCAAGCATTTTAATTTAGACTAATTTTTCTCCAAGAATAATTTTACCTAGACCAATTTGAAGGGCATGACAATCGTCTGCGTCTCCTAACTTCAATAGTATTTTAGCATCATCAGCAAACATGTTGATATAATTCTATATTCTTTCTAGAAGATCGTTAATGTAGACAATGAACATTACTGGTGCAAGAACTGAACCCTGTGGTACTCCGCTAGTAACACTCCTCCAGTCAGATACATTTTCTCTGATACTGTCCTCATTTGTCAATTTTTTTCATCCATGTCAGAAGTCTCTCTGTCACCCCTGCAGCATGTTCCAGTTTCCAGAATTAACTTGTGTGGGACATACTCAAAAGCCTTTTGGTCCAGATACACAGTCAACCCAACCATATCTTTCCTGGAGAATTTTTGTGGCTCTATCATAAAAACTAAGATTTGTTACACAGGATCTTCCTGTTCGAAAATCATACTGCTTGTCCGTTATTGTCATTATTCTCTAGCTGGTCAACCCATTTGGTTTTAACTATTTTGTCTAGTCTTTAGACTACCACGTGTGTAATGTGCAGGTCTATAATTTAATGTCTATCAGTGTGTACGGGGGAGTGAGGTCTAGCACTGTATGCCCCCGCTTCCTAGCCTTGTGCCTGTTGCATGAACGTTGTGCACGTGTGTCGCGTGCACACGTTTATGTGAGTGTGTGTTGTGTGCATGTTTTGCGGGCATACATGTGTTGTATGTATATGAACATGTGAATACACATGTAGGGCGTGTGTGTGTGTGTGTGTGTTCTGTGCACATATAAACATTACCTTACAGTCGATTGATGAAGAAAAGAACTTTAGAGTCAGAATCCACAGATCACTGAAAATTGCACAAGTGGGAGCGGCATAAAACAAAAAAACCGCAGAGTAAAGCGAATCTTTGACTTTAAGGAAAAGGTAGTTAATCAAGTGTAATGTGGGAGCGTACCAGTCTCTAGTGGGCCCCACTTGGATTATTGCATCCAAGCATGGAGACCTCGCCTTCAGAAAGACGCAGCTGCTTTGGAGAACGTTCAACACAGGACGACAAAAATTATTCCAAAACTAAGTCAACTCTCATACCAGGAACGGTTGAGAGCCACAGGACTACCACCACCACATACCAGGAATGGTTGAGGGCCACAGAACTAACACCACCACATACCAGGAACGGTTGAGAGCCACAGGACTAACACCACCACATACCAGGAACGGTTGAGAGCCACAGGACTAACACCACCACATACCAGGAACGGTTGAGGCCACAGGACTAACACCACCACATACCAGGAACTTGAACAGGACTAACACCACACATACCAGGAACGGTTGAGAGCCACAGGACTAACACCACCACATACCAGGAACGGTTGAGAGCCACAGGACTAACACCACCACATACCAGGAACGGTTGAGGGCCACAGGACTAACACCACCACATACCAGGAACGGTTGAGAGCCACAGGCTAACACCACCACATACCAGGAACGGTTGAGGACCACAGGGCTAACACCACCACATACCAGGAACGGTTGAGGGCCACAGGACTAACACCACCACATACCAGGAACGGTAGAGGATCATGGTACTAACAACATTACAAACCACACATAATGGGGGGCTGATTTCGTCAAAAATTCTAAAATACTGAACAGTCTGGAGAACACTGATCCACATTGCTTCAAAAGGTCAGATATAACAAGAAGGAGCAACGGTTTCAAGTTGAGTAAGCCACAATGTAGGACAGAAATGGTTTTCACTTGTAAGGTAATAAACCCATGGAACCGCCTACCTGCCGAAGCAGTAAATGTCAAGCCAATGCTGCAATCTAAGATCCGGGTTGATAAAATCATCAGGACAAACGGGGGACCTTTGACAAGTCGCCGGCTTTCTATTCTCGTCCAGACCACTATAGTGTTGCTGGCCCTCAAGTAAATGTGTTGTGGGGTGGGAGGGGGTTTAGTGCGTGCGTGTGTGTTGAGTGAGTGTGAGTGTGAGTGTGAGTGTGAGTGTGTGTGTGTGTGTGTGTGTGTGTGTGTGTGTGTGTGTGTGTGTTGTGTGGTGTGTGTGTGTGTGTGTGTGTGTGTGGAGTGCGTGCATGTGCTGAACACCCGCGTGCGTGCGTGGAGCACACGTTCATGTTTGTAGCATGTGTGCATGTTAGTTTATGTGTTTGTGTGTGCAATTAGCTAAGAGTAGTTACAGGACGAGAGCTATGTTCGTCGGGGCTAGGATGGGTGCTGGGTGTGTGTGTGTAATTACCAAAGTGTATTTACAGGATGAGAATTATGCTCGTGATGTCCTGTCTTCCCAGTCATGTAACGCTTTGGAATTACTGACAGTTTTGGCCTCTACCACCATTACCACCCTCTCACCTAACTTGTTCTAACGTCTTCCACTCTCTTTACAAAAGTGAATTTTCTTATATTTATCCGACAACTTTGTTTCGTTCGTTAAATCTATGACCTCTTGTTCTTGAAGTTCCAGGTCTCGGGAATTCTTCCCTATCAATGTTATCGATTTTGTACGTGTTATCAATGTTACCATTTTGTACGTGGTGATCATATTGCCTCTTTTTCTTATATCTTCTAGTTTTTGCATATTTAATGCCTCTAACCTCTCCTCATAGCTCTTGTCCTTCAGTTCTCTGGGAGCCACTTATTGGCATGTCTTTGCACCTTTTCCAGTTTGTCGGTGTGCTTCTTAAGATATGGGCACCATACGGCATATTCCACCATTGGCCTACACAAACAAGTCGTGACCAATTTCTTTTCTTTAGCATTTAAAAGCAATTCTAAAGTTAGAAAGCATAGCATAGGCCTCCTCAGACAACGTTCTTTAGGTGGTCCTCAGGTGATAGTTTTCTATCTAGAACCACCCCTAGATCTTTTGTTTATCATAATTCTTTAAAGATTTTTCACATTATATATAGGTGTGTGGGGTCTATGTTCTCCTATTCCACATTCCATAACTGGCATGTATTCACAGTAAATTCCATTTGCCAAGTGGTGCTCCATATACTTTGTCCAGTTCTTGATGGGCACGACAATCATCTATGTTTCTTAAGTTCCCTATTATCTTAGCATCATCAGCAAACATTCACATGTGTGCGTGTGTACACTCTCCAATTTGTACCAACAGGATCAAGCATTGGTCTTGCTGGATAAAGCAAGAGCCAATTCTGCCCTTCTAGCCGCTTGTTTAAAGCAATAACTCCTGTCCTATTTCCCTATCATATCTAGTTTTAAAATTATGAATAGTGCTTGCTTCCACATGCTGCTCCTTAACTTCATTCATTTTCCCACTACTCTTACACTAAAAGAAAACTCCTAACATCTCTCACTCAGATGAGTTTCCAGCTTCCGCCCATGTCGCCGTGTTCTGTTCTTTTTCAGCGTGAACATTCCAACTATTTCCACTCTGTCAATCCCCCTCCCCATAAGAATTTTGTTTCTATATATCTTCTCGCTCTGCCTTTTTTCTAGTGTCATCAGTTTCAGTCCCTCTTCATACCCCATCCCTCGCAACTCGAGAACGAGCATCATCGTAAACTTCTGAACCTTTTGTCAGTTGTGTTTCTTCAGGTGGGGATTTCATGGTGAAGCGGCATACTCTAATATTGGTCTCACGGAGGCAGTGTAAGCACCTTAATTGCCCCATACTTAGGTTTCTGAATGATGCACTAACTTTTGCCAGTGTAAAGTACTGCTCTCATTATCCTATTTATATGTGCCTCAGGAGTTAGTTGTTACGTCCACTCCCAGGTCTTTTTCTCGAATTAGCACAAGTAGTTTTCCTTTCATTGTGTACTTTCCCTTTGGTCCATAACCTAATCCCACTTCCATAACTTTACATTTGCTCGTGTTGAACTCCAGTAGCCATTTCTCCAACATCTCCAACCTATTCAAGTCTTCTTAGAGGATCCTGCAATCCTTATGTCACATCTTATCAATTTTGTCATCTGTGAACATCGACCTATGGACTCTACTCCCGTAGACATGTTTACGTATACAGTACTGTATTATAGAACTGGTCCCAGCACCGATCCTTGAGGTACTACACTCGTTAAAGGTCACCAGTCTGACTTCTCGTCCCTGACTGTTACTCTGACTCCACCTGTAATTATAATCCAAGCTAGGGCTTTTCTGCTTACTCCCGCCTGCCTTTCAAGTTTCAATAGCAGTCTCCTGTTCAGTACTGTATCAAAGGCTCTTTAGCCGTCCAGAAATATGCAAAAATATCCTTCTCTTTCTTGTCTTATTCTTGTTACTTTAACATAGAATTCCAGAAGATTTGTTAGGTATGATTTTTCTTTTTCTGAACCAATGTTGGTGTTTACATACCTAATTTTCTCAGTGTGTAACCAGTCTTAACCCGATTATTCTTTCGAGCACTTTACAGGGGATGCTTTGTGTGATACTGCTCTGTAGTTCGTCCTCGTCCCTATCTCCTTTCTTGAAAATTCGTACCACCTTTGTCTTCTCCAGCAACTGGGCAACTCCCCCTTCATAAGCAACCCATTATAGATCTTTGCTAGAGGCACACTGAGGGCCTGCGCTATCTCTTAGTATCCACGATGGTCCATTGTCTGATCTGCTTTAATCCAGTGTTAGTTGTTTCATTACCTCCTCTGCTGTCACCTCTATATCTATTATCTCTCATCTAGGGTCATTTCTTCTTCTAAAAGGGGTGCTGCTCAGGCTTCGTTGTAAACACTCGTGGAAAATGGCATTCAGATTCCAGGTTCACAGATTTTCTCGTTGCTTTCTGTATATGCACCCTCCAGTTTTCCACAGTCTTATCACTTGGTCGTTCACCCTCATTTTCCTTCTTATATGACTGTTGTAATTTAGATTGCTTTTTCGCTTTGATCAAAATATTGTTCTCGTAGTTCCTTTCCAATACTCACCTTATATTAAAATATTCATTCTTAGCTCTGCTAAGAATGAATGGGTGGGCACTACAGCAGCACCATCTGGGTGCTGCTGTAGTGGAGGTTGCTCTAGCTTTGTGCACGACACATTTTCTCTGGGTCGCTGCAGTCCATCTACTGTCACATGAGCCCCTGTGATGACCTTGCTTTGCCAAGTTGGCCAGTCCCGAGCAAGCTACTTCCAAGTGCTAGGGTTGATGTCCAGGTCTTTGAGGGTCACCTTGAGGCAGTCCCTGAATCATTTCTTCTGCCCCCACTCCCCCCTGACTGAATGTGCACCCTGACAATTCTCCATGCATCAGCTGTTTTGGCAATCGGCTGTCAGGCATTCTGAAAACGTGGCCTGCCTCACCAGCCTGAGTTTTCTGTAGGAGGGTGTAGATGCTGGGAATACCGGACCTTTTCAGGACCTCAGTGTCCAGAATTTTGTCCTGCTACCTAATGTGGAGAAATCTGCAGACAGAGCTCAAGTGAAAGTGATTGACCTACTTGGAGTGTCTGCTAAAGACAGTCTTGTCGCACTAGCGTAAAGGAGGATGGCGAGTACCAATGCACGGTTGACTTCAGTTTGGTGATAAGGCTGAGGCCCCTCGCTCCCACACGCTCTCACAATCTTCCAAAGGCATCACTGGCCTTGGCGATCCTGTTGTTGACTTCTGCGTCTATGTTCCCCACTCTTGAGAGTATGGTGCCAAGAGAGGTGAAGTTGTTGTGTGCTTGTAGGTTCTGCCCCTTGACCGTGATTGTGGCTCCTGGTAAGGTGTTCAGGGTGAGGAGCTCGTACATGACTTTGTACTTTTGGTGCTGATGATGAGATCAAAGTTGCTGCAGGCTTGTGAGAAGCACTCCATTTCGTACTGCATCATTTGCTCGTGCTGGCGTTGAGGGCGCAGTCATCAACAACTCTCTTATCACGGTTTTCTTCACGTCTTTAACAGCCTACAGGCACCTAGGTTAATAGCTCGTCATCTGTCCTGTATCTGATGGGTGTTTTCATTCTGGCAATCATGGAAGGCATCAGTAATCATGGTCGAGAATACCATGCTGAAGAATGTTCGGGCGAGAATGTAGCCCCTGCTTCATGCCCTTTGTCATTGGGATGGCTTTTGACGCGTCTCCATCATCCAATACTTTCACCATCGTACCATCGTGAACTACTGGATACTCGTGGTAAACTTGCCAGAACAGCCAAACTTTCATTATCTTCTAAAAGCCATCTCTAATGACTACATCGAAGGCCTTGGTCAGATAGACGAAGGTCGTGAAGATGTCGGTATGTTGCTCTTGGCATTCTCTTAAAGCTGGCATGCAGCAAATACATCGACAGTTCTCCATTCTGCATAGAAGCCGCATTAGCATTCTAGGAGAGACCCTACTCAAGATGATGGAGATGGTTGAGCAGGTACGAGCAAGATCTTCCCACGATGGACAGGAGTGAATATACCCCATGTGATTGTAGCCGGCTGGTGGTTGCCTTTCCTCTTGTAAATGTGAATTATGCTGGCATCTTTTAACTGCTGTTACACCTTCCCTTAATTCCGCGTTGACTGNTTTCATGGAGTCTGAAGCCAAATTTACTGAATTTTAGTATATCAAGCTCAGCTAGGTGAAAGAAAAGCTACCTGTACGTCAATTTCTCCAATATTTTAAGTAATCTGGATTGATTTATATTGGTCTATAGTTACTATTGGCAAGATCTTCGCTTTTCATGGACTGGAGTTACCCTGGCATATTTAAGAATGTCATGTTACACTTGTATACCCGTGCTAATGTTTTTCCACACTAGCAAATTCATTCTCCCAGTTAATGTTGCCGACAGCTTCAGTGAATTTGTCTATCGAGGGAACACCTTGATTGCTGGGGTTGAATTACCACTTTGCCCCAATTGATTTTTTCACTGATATATCATGTTAGTGTGAATTCTTTGTGCATCTCAAGCTAATCTTCATGGTTTCTAGTGGTGGTTTGGGAAGGTTTGATAGAAGAAATAGAGGGCAGCTACTAGTGGAGATGTTATGTTTGTCCAAATGTAGTCAAGGTTGAAGCAGATTGTTCAAGTAATTCTGGTAGGTTTCAAGAGCTCTGGAACAGGCATGCAGGAGTTCATATAATTGAGGAAGGTAGCAGCATGTGCCCTAGTGGTTGGAAAAGGTCAGTATTAAAATCTTCTGTAAACATTTAGTGATTTTTTAAATTTACAGTATTTATATCATTACGTTGCTGAGTAGCGTTTCACTAAATTACCTTCGTGTTAGTAATTCTGTATATAGCCCCAACTGTTAAGTTAGTGGCTTACCTGTAGACGTTTTCAAAAGGTCTTCTTTCACAGACTGGTCTGGGGCCAGCCTTCCCTGGTTAATGTCTGTTTTTCTTAATAGCCCACAGGGCTATGAACACAGCCTCCTCACAGCCAGGGTGATCTGAGAACTCCAACTGAAACTCAAGAGTACCCTCTTGAAATCTTCTACTGTTGTTCCAGTAATATTTCATATAATTGTTGGCAGATAGATGAAACTCCATGAACATGTGACGTACATTCTTTTACATAAACTTTTCATTTCATATATTTGACAACTGCTACTAGAGAGCCGGTCGGCCGAGCCGACAGAACGCTGGACTTGTGATCCCGGGTGCCGGCGAGAAACAATGGGCAGAGTTTCTTTCACCCTATGCCCCTGTTACCTAGCAGTAAAATAGGTACCTGGGTGTTAGTCAGCTGTCACGGGCCGCTTCCTGGGGGTAGAGGCCTGGTCAAGGACCGGGCCGCGGGGACACTAAAGCCCCGAAATCATCTCAAGATAACCAAGATAACCTCAAGATACTATATTTCTCACTCCAGTATGTTGTAATTTCACTATACAAGTTCGGAACCTAACTTTCCAGTATCTTCCATATGTGTATTATTAGGTAATTTCACTTCTGTTCTAGGAAAACAATTTAAGTACATTCAGGTGGTCTCGGCAGGTCAAGTGTATCACTAATTCTGTTGGCGGGAAGGAATCTCTCTATAATTTATATCTCTGCTCACTTGCCTGCCTTGAATGGAGGATGTGAGGATCGAGCAATATTCCACACGAAATAGGTCCAGTGCTATGGAGACTACCATTATTGGTGTGGCATCTTTTGTTTTGAAAGTTCTCAGAATATCTTGAAGGTACCGAATTAGATAAGGAAATACCTAATGGACAAGAAACAGGGTCACGATAAGCAAGAAAATGTTGAAGAGAGAGAGAAGTGACAAGCATCACTGGTCCTTCAAAATCTCCAGTTCCTGACCAATTTGATTGACTTACCAAAGGAGGCAAGATCTTACACGATAATGTTTGCAAAAACTAATGAAAATGAAGTGTAGTAGAGGAGAAAATGCAAGATTTAATTATGTAATTATCAAAAGAAGGCACCAAGCCGAGGAGGCTATGTCACAACTAAACTTGACATATTAAGAAAAAATATCAGAAAAGGCAAGAATGAGAGTACAGAATAAGCGAAAGGCAGCTACAGGAGTCAGAAAAGGCAGACTTAAGCATGGCAATAGCATCAGCTTTAACACTATAAGTGCATGTAAGTAGAACAGCAGCAGCATGTGAAATTGGAGAACAGATGTATGACATTTAGAAACCAAAGCAGGTATTCATTCAGAATAATAAATGCAGTCTACGTCTGGGCGTGACCTCCACGCAACACTAGCGTGGAGGTTCCACTTTGTGAGACACACAGAAAAGATTCGAGAAAGTCTGGGAGGTTTGCAACACGAGTGTCATTGAAGTGTTATTGTTATAGAAGATGAAATGTTATCAGTGAATGGAGCTAAAACTAGAATCCTTTGTGCTATCTAACTAAACAGCTGGAGGATGAGTAACAATCTTGGGAAATAACATACTGCCAAATTACTAGTTTTACCATTTATTAGTAAGTAGTCAATACTGTACACACCCTAAACAATCATCATTAGTGAATAGTCTGTAAATACTGTATTGATTCATCATAAAAATATATTATGCTGTAGCAAGGACATGATTCTTTTATGTTCTAAAGAGGTATAATATATAGTATTGACCATTATATTTTTCTGAATAAAGATGCCAGGGGTACAGTGAAGTTCCATAACCCAGCCTCCAAAGACCGACTGTTGACAAGTATGGTATGGTTTCCAAGACCCATCACTCTGGTGTACAGGGCTTCCTTAACCCACGTCTCCACTTTAGCAACGTTAAATAGGTTTAATTTGTAGCAACTGTGTCCCCTTAGCCTTTGTTGCTGTATGTATAGCTGTTGAATTTAGTATACAAAGTATATTTTAGAGATGCAGACCATGATGAAATTATGGCAAGTAAATTTGGAATAGTAAATATATGGGTTAAGTGGTTTTAACACACACAAATAAATATGAAGTATAATAAATATATTTAAATATAAAAACTAGACTTTACTGGGTAAATAAATATATATTGGTAATGTTACAGATTGTTTGATCTACAATCCAGCCCTCTCAGTAATATGACTCCTATAATCTGGCAATATCCACAATACAGCAATGTCTTGACCATGGGGAGAGGGGGCTCAATTATTGAGACTCCGCTATATTGCATTGCATATAATTTAAAAATTACAGTATACATATTATACAACTATTACTGATTAAAACTACACCATGCTTACTGTGAGTACAATTATTATGCTATTTCTAACTTAAAACTACTTATTAGTGTACTATAATAATGAATTACTAAAACTTACAGACAATTACAAAACATGTTAGCACCATCAAAATACGAAGTTAAAATGTATTCTAGCATTCAGCTGCCAAGGAGATTACAGCTACTTTTACATATATACAACAGATATACTACATAATACTCTTTGCTACTACAGTACTGTACTCTTAGCAAATTTTATTGCAAACACATTGATACCAAAATGAAAGACCTAGGACGAGAATTGAGGTAACAAAGTTGAAAAGAGTATACACATTTTATTGCTCTTGATGAGCGCTCATAGGGGTAATGCGCTGTCAATTTCTCTGTTTGCTGTGGGTGGTACGCCAGGCTTTTGGACTTTTTACATGCATACTCCTGTGGGGAATTCTATTGCAAACACAATGATACCAAAATGAAAGACCTAGGACAAGAATTGAGGTAACCGGTCGGCCGAGCGGACAGCACGCTGGACTTTTGATCCTGTGGTCCCGGGCTCGATCGGGGGCGCCAGCGAGAAACAATGGGCAGAGTTTCTTTCACCCTATGCCCCTGTTACCCAGCAGAAAAATAGGTACCTGGATGTTAGTCAGCTGTCATGGGCTGCTTCCTGGGGGTGGAGGCCTGGTCGAGGACTGGGCTGCGGGGACACTAAAAAAGCCCCGAAATCATCTCAAGATAACCTCAAGATAACCAAAGTGAAAAGTGGAGTACATTTTATTGCTCTTGCACGCTCCCGGGTAACATGCTCTCAATTTCTTTCTTTGTTGCGGATGGTACGCCAGGGTTTTGGACTATATATGCCTTTAGTCCTGTAGAGAATTCTATTGCAAAGAATTACCAAAATGAAAAATCTAGGACGAGAATTTAGATGACAAAGTTGAAAAGAGTATACACTTTTCAGTATTACCACACACTCCCATGGAATGTTAGGTGCACCTTGGGGTGGCGCACGGCGCTCTCTCGCCCAAAGCACCAAGTGCTAGTAACACAATTCACTGTAATAATTTGGCTTGTTTTCAATATTTATTATTAGCAACGATTTTTATGCCTAGCGAACTTACCCAGTATGCTTGTAGCTATCTAGCAAACGGCGCACGGTTCCCATCCGTAATACAGCTGCATTAGACGCAGGGCAATTTTTATACATTTAAAAATTAAAAATGCACATCTTGCACGCTGCAAACATGGTATGTATTTATCTACCTAATTTAAGAAAAAATAATAAACACGATAGTTTTTCTTAAAATTACCTTTTTAAATATTTCAGAAGTCTGTCAGCCTCTCTCCAACCAGATTCCAAAGCACCATGGACAGTAGAATAATAGCATTCATGGGTTGCTTCACCAGCAAAACAGACACCTGAAAGAAAATGAAAAGTTCTTAATTTTGATTTACAACCCACTTCATCAATTTATTGTAAATTGAAATTCTACAATGGAGTCCTGTTCGAATGAATTAATTTGGACTAGACTCCATTCCATTTCTGTAGATATCCCATTCGAACCAAACTTTACATTCAGACGCATCACAATAACGTGACTGAAGATATGATGACTGAACCACACATCAGAAGATGAGACAACGATGTTTCGATCTATCCTGGACCATCATCAAGTACAATCGACTTGATAATGGTCCAGGACAAACCAAAACGTTGCCGTCTCCTCATCTTCTGGCGCGTGGTCTGCTCATCAAACTTTATATTGTTCTTTGCTGTGAGTCAAATTTTCAATGATGAAACACAGCCATCCTCCTCTGTAACAATAGAGCACCAAGTGAAATGAAATGCTCCTTTCTGATCACTGAAGCTGTAGTTTATTTTAGCTGATGCGCTGGTCTTTTCTGGTCAGATGAGCCAATGCCAGGTATCTGAGACTGTCACTGACTACCAGGAACTGCAATTTCTCCTTACCCCTCTTCCATGAGATGGGGAGCTCCTGGGAATCAGATTACTAAATAGTACCACACCTCTTAAAATGCAATGGAAAACCACAAGACACCAAAGTTCCATCCCAGAAATATATTTTCCAAGTACTTAACTACCAAAGCAAATCTCATACAATTATTAAACAAGCAATCCCACCAATTCCACATGTCCAATACCTAAGAAGGCTGGGCCAATGCCAGTCCCAGTGACACACCCACCCTCCTACACACTCTAGCTCAGCTGCAAAGAACAGCCCCAGGAAAGTGAAGAGAGACTGGGTGAGAATAAATAGCTCCAAAGGTGTTGCCTAGAAAAATGTTTCATTACCTTCAACTCTTTACTTCTGGGTTTCCTTTTCAGCAGCTTTTTCTAGCTTCCTTCCAATGGCACCTCATAAGAAAGCCTACTGAAACAATAAAGTTAACACACAAAACACAAATGAAAATAAAAAGAACAGGAAGGGATTCACCTGGGACAGATAAAGTCTGGAATGTAGAATCCGGATGAAGCAGAAGCAGAGCCCTCAAACAGGCACCAGCAGGCACATAGTTCAGGAATCCCTGGGCATATAGCCATGAAAATATCTCCAGGTACACAACCCTGGAACCTATAGACCTTGGGAACCTCAAACTAATGAATAAACTTGGAGCTGAAGAGGAGAAATGATGCTCTAACAGAAAATGGGCCAAAATGGGGGAGCCCTCAGAAACAGAAATCGAGATCACAGCCCGTGTGCAAAGTGCAGGAAAGAAATCAAACCTGGCTGGGGAAAAAAAATCCAAGATTCATAAAGGATCCAAAATTCAGATGTTAGGGGACCAAAAACCTTACTACAGAAAGTACTATACTTCATGCAAGATTTGAGGAAAGGCACCCCCCCCTCCTGCAAAAAGCCCCCCCTTGGGCTGTGGTGGGTATGTGGGCCTGCGGGCCACTCCAAGCAACAGCCTGGTGGACCAAACTCTCACAAGTCAAGTCTGGCCTCGGGCCGGGCTTGGGGAGTAGAAGAACTCCCAGAACCCCATCAACCAGGTATCAACCAGGTATCAACCTCCCTCCCCAACTGAAACGTAGCAGGAGCCGAGACCACAGAAACCGGCTACAGAGTGAGCCAGAGCCACGAATCTGGGACTCAAAACCTACCTAAGGAAAGGAGCTGTACTAGCACTGGAAAAGAACGGGAGGTCAAGACAAAAGAAGCTTCTGAGAGAAACAAATCCACTAGCCTAGATAGCAGGAAATCCACAAATCACTAGCTAACAAATCCACTAGCTAGCAGTAAATAGGTACCCGAGAGTTAGACAGCTGCTACGGGCTCCTTCCTGGGAATGTGTAACAAAAAGGAGGCCTGGTCGAGGACCGGGCCGCGAGGACGCTAAGCCCCCGAAATCATCTCAAGATAACCTCAAGATAGCCTAGTTGAGACAAGGTAACAATTGCAAATTCTGTTCCTCCTCAAACAAATCTACAAAAATGTCCAAAACTCACCCTTGCCAATATAGAGGGTGGGTTTGGGAGGGTGCCTACAAACCCCCCCCCCCCCCAACCTTCTGCCCCAGAATCCCAAAACCAGGAGGGAGAATGGAAAGGGCACCAGGCTTGGAGACTGCACTGACTGCACTTATGTAGAAACAACCGTTCCAGCTGCTTTAGTATGGCACATGCCCACACATTTGTTAATA
Organism: Procambarus virginalis; assembly: GCA_020271785.1. Lineage (NCBI taxonomy): Eukaryota > Metazoa > Arthropoda > Malacostraca > Decapoda > Cambaridae > Procambarus > Procambarus virginalis. The sequence continues at coordinate 33,327,527 of WNGS01164858.1, forward strand.
ATAATATTATATTATGCTACTGCATTTTAATACATTACCTTCCATCTTTTAATTACATATTTTAAGTTAAATAAACTAGTTTAGATTTAATTCATCTTTACAGACATACTAGATACAAACTAAATTTTTTTAAAGTTATTTATGACTTACAGGAGTATTATTAGAATCCACAAGAGGTTCAGCCAAGTCAGAAGCCCGGGCTCCCATAGCATCCGTCTTCATGGAGCGGTAGCTGTATGATCCTCTGGTCCAGCAGTTTGAGCCCCATGATGATCTTTAAAAACAAACAATACACATACTAGCGAATTTGTTTTGAACTCGACTGGCCCTGACACTTGCCCATATTTCATGTGTGAAAGTTGTGAGAGGCTAGCCCTAGCATCTACCATCCTACTTCAGACACAGGCAGACAGGAAGGACATTCTACTTTATAGATGTAGACTATAGGGGATACATATGCACAAGAAAGAAAAAACTGAGAAAAAAGAATATTTTGAATGACTTTCTGTAAATTTCTGTGGTAATTTATGGGTTAGGGTTTACTGTATTGGTTGAAAACATTTGGATTCCAGAAAGTACATTTAATTTAAAATCTCTTAAATGGAGAAAAAAAAATATAGTTTAAAAAAAAATTAAAGAACTAGCAAATTAAATATCACATGCAACTTACCGTCTGCACCAGACTGAATCTGGGATCTGGAACTTGTGTGACAAAAGTCGTCTCAACTGGGCAATACAAGCTTTAGCTACTTCTTCCTCAGAAACCTGTTCCATAAGTAAAGCTGCAGGGCCAGTAATCCAACCACAAAGCATATGTGGATGCTTAAACACTTCATAAAATCCTAAGAGTTCGTGTTCCCAATTCTGTTGAAAATAAAAATAGAGTAAAGCACATTATTTTAATAACTATGTTTTTAAACATAGTTTAATAACTTAATAAAAGAGTGTAATACTCTGTAACAACAATACACACCACAAGAAAAGTTTAAAGTTCACATGCATTATCTGAATTTGCACGAAAGAAAATTAATGTTTCATATATATAGTATACCTTCCATTTTACACAGAAGTTAATGACATTCTCCTCATTTAAATAAGACAAAAAATTGGGAAAAATTTCTAAGTGGACCCCCCACCTTCAGTAGTTCTGCCAATTATAGCTTTAGGGCTAACAAGCCCTAGGGAATTGCACCAGGTCTCCGAGACCCACATTAGCCTACTGGGAGCTAGGACCAGAATCTGCATGTTTCTACAATGCAAGGGAAGCTTGGAGATCAGAGATCAACCCAAAATTCTGTAAAAATACATCAAAGTATAAATACTTTGTAAAGTATAAGTATAACATCAAAACAAAACAACTGCTTGCAAAGAATTTATAATCCTAATAAAAGCAAGACAAGCAAGTGTCGCTGCAGGATAAATTCCAAAACCATAATGTGCCTAACTGCCATCACATGGCAGCTCAGGTCACCCGGGGTCCACACCAGCTAGCGCTTTCATTCATGAACCGCACGAACAGACACCCCACCCGTCTCTGATACAGGCTCCTTGTAGGCTCGGGTATGTCTCAGAGGCCTGGTGTGAGTCCTGAATTCCTGGCAACCCTAGTGCTAAAGCTCACAAAGTCACCGAGTGGTCCACCATAAGAGGGGTGGGGGGGGGTAGTTTCAATACATTCAGTGCTAGATTTTTACTACTACTAATGTACTGAAACCAATTTTAGTTGGATGAAGTGGTACACAAGCTGGTTTAGATACTGGAAACATATGCATGAGAAAACCTCTGAAATTTTGCCTACTGTATAATGATTTGGAGAAAAGATTGCATGAAGAAACTGTTTAACCAAGCAACACATTACCTCCTTAGTTATGGTAGAACATTCTTCGTCAAGATTGCGCAAGAAACTAAATCCATTGCAGTTGTCATCCCACCATCGATGTGGAAATTGAAGGAAAATCTTGTTAACAACACCAATGGACAAGCCCTAAAATAGTAAATAAAACATTACAGGATTCATTTTGATTTTATAGTATACAAAACTTTCTTATTTAAGTATTGACTGTTGTATTTAAGTGTAAAGCAATGGGATATCAATTTTCAGAAAAATTTACATTGACTAAGTTCAAAATGGTTTCTGTTAACTAAACGTTAAATTATGCCTCACAGCAGTTGTCTATTGAAAAAGGAATTGTTTATAACTGTGCAGACAATAAGTCTCAATAACGTGATGATCACACATTTGGTTATGCGACTTGATAATGGTTCAGGACAGAATGAAACATTGTCGTTTCTTCACTTTCTGATGCGTAATTATCTAAGTGTAGTTAGAGGATGAGAGCTACACTCGTAGTGTCCCATCTTCCCAGTACTCTTTGTCGTATAACACTTTGAAACTACTGCACTGATGGTATAGCCCTCCACCACCTTCTCACTTAGCTTGTGCCAACCGTCTACCACTCTGTTTGCAAAAGAAAACCTTCTAATATTTTTTCCTTGATCACACACTTCCTTGATCATCTCTTTCTCTTTTACAACTTGTACATATGTCTCATTTATTTCCTCTTTGTACTTTTCTATTTCTTTATTAACCTCCTCTATGTGAGTTGTCCATGAAGTTTCTCTCTGCATTTCCTTGCCTAACTCCATGTTAGCCCTCAGGGTTCCTTGGAGTTGTTCACCATACGAGTATTTGCTTGTTAATTTCTTAAAATTCACCACTCTTCACTTTCATGCCTCATCATCTTTCACTAGTTCCTTGATGTGTTCCTCCTATATCTTTACCTTATAATTCATGATGGACATTTCCTTACCGTGCTGAAAAATACTACCTTTTAAATTACAAAACTCGATCGTGATACCCCTGATTTTCTTGCTTTAATTTAATTACCTTTTCTTCATAATTCTTTAGCAGGTCCTCAATAATCACTAACCTACCAAGAAAATCAACCCAGATTTTTCAGATTTCTCACTCGCTTATTTCTTGTCTTTTAGTTACTTTTCAAATTCCCTATACTGTACCTTCATGTATTCTGGAACACCATTTCCACCCCTTCCCCCTGTTCCCAATACTTAGGCAATTGGATTTTTCCTGGAGCCTGCTGCAGTCAGACTCCAGCCACCTGGTGTGGTTTGGTCATCATCCTTACACTGTATGGTACATATTATAACCAACTTATTATCCAATTTGGCAATTTCTTTATTGCTAAGTATGGCTTGGAGTAGGTATTTTGAGTGTAGACGAGTGAACCTTCTGGAGGTCATTCCATGCTGGATTGAGAATTCTCCAGTATCTTCCTTCTTCTATTCACGGCCTAGTGAGGGTGGTTTGAAAGCCCCCATACTTCATCAAAGCTGAGAAGGTCATACTGGCCTCTCAGGAATTTTGCTATATCCATGGGAAAGCATGACATTATTTATGGGTGCAACCGTATGGTTCAGTACAATATTTGTACCAGTTTAATTAAAACAATATGTTTAGGGTAGCTTGAAGCTTAGGAGGCATGGCAAAACACCAGTGATGGAACAGGTGTAAATATGAGGTCACAAAGAAATATACCTTATCACTACAGTGATATTCCTCTCTTCCTAAATATTCTACCACAATATGTAGTGTACATCCACAAATAATTTTCCATAAAATTACACTCATTATTCATACAAAAAATATAAATTATACACATATTTCTTATAAATTTGCTGTATTAAATTGTATTTATAACTTACCTCAATAGCATTCAATTTTGCTACAGGCAAGGAAGGACTGAACATCTCCTTTGCGACAGCTTTCAGAACGCCAAGAGAAGCGGTGAAAATTGTATGGTCAGCATAAATAGCCTGTCCAGACGCAAGAGTGACCTTACAACCCGAGGACGAGCCAGAAGTCGTGGTTCTCCAGTTTATAGACTTCACAGGAGTATAAGAAACAAACGAGATGATGGCAACTTTTCCTGAGAATCAAAGAAAGCCAATTACGTTGATGATACAGATTAAAATAATTAACAGATCTTAAGATTTTTGCATGTTCTTGCATAGATATATTAAAATAAAGAACTTTCTTTGTAATGTATGTTCATATGTCTCATTCAACAATAAACAATAATGGTCCAGTTAACTCAATGCAGGAGCAATAAATATAGTACAGGCTGATATCCACCTTGTCTCAACTCCATTAAGGACTGGATAAATAACACAGGAGACTGTGACAAGGTCATCACATTTACTAGCACCTTTAAATGATGGATCAGATTTTGGTATCCATTTTTCTTCCAGTTGACAACAGGATTTCCAGGGCATTCCTTGTAATGTTCACCAACTTCTGCCGGGACATCAAACCAACTGTCTGAACCATCAATACAATTCTGAAAACGACCCTGCCAATTCAGAAGCTCGTCTCCAAGGGCACCCCATTTATTTTCTGCTTTGAATCTGTGGAAAACTTGAAACTGTATGCATATCCCACAACTGATGCTAATATGAGTAACCCCATTTAATGTACATAATAACAACTATACAGTATAAGCAGACGATGAGTCACAATAATGTGGCTGAAGATTAGACAGACCAACAAATCTAACAATGAAGATTTGATGATGTTTTTGGTCCGTCCTGGACCATTATCAAGTCATATAATTACATGACTTGATAATGGTCCAGGTTGGACCAAAACATCGTCAATTTTTCATTTTCAGATTTGTGGATTGGGTGTCATAACTATATAATACTGTACAGTATTACTATACAGTGCTGTACAGTACAAACCACCTTATCAGCCACGAGTGGTCATATGGGTGTCCAGAAAACTGACAAATTCTTATAATTAAAGGCACCTGCTGGAGTTTCAGCCATCCCTCCACACCAACACTGCTAAACAAGAAAATGCTCCTAGTTTATATTACCCAACCACTTGGGCTGGACGGTAGAGCGACGGTCTCGCTTCCTGCAGGTCGGCGTTCAATCCCCGACCGTCCAAGTGGCTGGGCACCATTCATTTCCCCCCGTCCCATCCTAAATCCTTATCGTGACCCCATTCCAGTGCTATATAGTCGTAATGGCTTGGCATTTTCCCCTGACAATTCCCTCCCTCCCCCCTAGTTTATTAGATTCTCATGTTAATACACATTCTTTTTTTCCAATACATCAATTTTTTAAAAAATGGGCTGTACACTTTAATTTCCATGACACCCTCTCAGTGTGCAAGAAAAAAATAAATGCCAATTTTTAAATTTTCTTTTAATACTGTACTGTATTGTTAAAATGCATTCCCTGATAATGGGGATATAAAAAAAAATGTGACTTACTTTGGCCATGGTGGAGCGAGGAAATCTTGTGATGACATTATGATTCATGAACATCGATAGAGCAATCACCCCAATGGACATTACCCTGGGTTAAGACATGGGTTGCGAGTTGCCAAAACAAATAATTTTTGTTTTGTTTTAATTGACATGGAAATTTGTATTTCCATGTCACCAATTTTTGTACTTCTTTTTTTTTCCATCAATATTATTCAATAATGTGCCATTTGAGAAATTTATATGATAAACTGTGGAATAATGATATTTTCAAATATATTCATGTCACTAATATGCACATCTTATTATATTCTTGGAATGATAGAACATACTGTTATTACTGTTATTACACTGTATATACATGTTATATACAACTATCTACATTTATATGCCCCCATTATGAACCACTAAGCAGTCCTGGTGGGTTGTTGTTGTTGTTGTTGTTTGTTGTTTTAGATTCAGCAACTTGAAACAAAAAGTGCCAAACAGCAGGGGCGATGACGAACCCGTCGTACTCACCTGGCACAGGAGATGTATTCAACTAGTTGTATTCACCTAGTTGTGCCTGTGGGGGTTGAGATCTGGCTCTTTGGACCCCCACCTCTCAACTGTCAATTAATCAACTTTTCTGTGGAGAACCTCTTCGGCTCCCTGGAACTATACTGGGCTGATGTGCATACATTAGACCGTGGCAACAGTCAATCGATGGACTTCTAGGCTACCGGGACCAGCGCCAGAACCTGGCCCACTCAGAAGAGGAACGAGGAGCACTGGCCTATAGACACCCCCATGTAATTGGAAGCAGTATATGTCTGCCATCTCCCAGATCTGGCACCCAGAAAGGTAGGAATACCAAAACAAACTACTGCTGGTTAAAAATTGCAAACCGAAAGCCAAACTAGCAAGCAGAACTCCCCAATCGAAAGCAAGCAAGGAAATGGGACATCACTACAGCTGCTGCGCCGCTCTCAGTCTGTCTGTCTGTGTCTGTCTGGGGCCCCCCCTCTCCCCATCCCCAGGAGGGGAGGGGGAAGGGGGGGGTACCCAGACCTCACGTGCCAGCTATCCAATCCCAGTTCAAGAGGCTGTTGTGTTGGCGATGGTCGATCGACTCTTTCTCCATCCTTTTGAGCAGTGCTGCAGAGTGGTGGTGGTGGTGTTCTGTTGTTGGTGGTGTGATATCAGAAATATTCTTTCTAATATTTTCTAAAATATTAGAAAATTTTCTTTTGCAAACAGAGTGGCAGACGGTTGGAACAAACTAAGTGAGAAGGTGGTGGAGACCAAAATCACAGTAGTTTCAAACCGTTATACAACAAAAAGTACTGGGAAGTCGGGACACCACGAGTGTAGTTCTCATCCTGTAACTACACTTAGGTAATTACTTGTTTCTCTTTACTGACAAGAGTATGTGCTTTGAATAACTTGATAAATCACATAATTCACATATGATAATGTTTCAATTGATGATCGGTTTACCTGGTATAGTTCATTAAAGCTATATAAAGGATATGAACATAATACATAATGGTGTTGGGTTCAAGGTGATAACACATGGCATAATTGTCACCATATGGGCGAGGTAAGAAAGTGATTGAAAGAAAGGCATAAACCACCACTGTGGCACCACAGGGGATGATAGGCTCTTAGTAAACTTGATGCATGATAATGGTTCAACTGATACTTGGTTTACCTGGTTCACCTCATTACAACCACACCACTGTAGTTGTAATGAGCTGTGAAACCACATGAACATCATCGGTGTGCATATCATGTAACTATGATGGAATTTTATACAATGACCGCATTCACCTAGTAACATCCATGACTATAACAGCATTCACATAATAATGTAACCATGAAATGTTGACAGGATTTTATTCAAGAGTCAAAGTAAACTCCATTACATCCACAGAGCTATTATATTCTTATTTGCATCATACATGTAAAACCCTGACAATATTTGTTTAAATCATCATTTGATGATAACCACATTACCCCGTGAATCAACATATATAGTGTTCACAAGCATACACTAACTACTACTCATTAACAAGCATTTGCAACCAAGACCCAAACCCTATCTGAAGGAGGGACGGCCAAAAAGAATTTGACCCTTAGAGGAGGAACCCAAACATCTCATAGATGATGAGTCTGGTGAACAGGGACCCCTTGACTATGCCAGAAAGAATAACCCTGAATTGATGCAATGCTAGGGAGCATGAGATTGTTCACATAAGAAATTTTATAGTACCATGATTATTATAAGCCGCACTGATAATACAAATTTTGAGTAAGTTGTACATTTTGACATTATCAATAAATAGTTAAACCCTAGTATCCAATTCCTGTAATTTTTCAACAATTCTCAATGTATATAAACTAAAAATAATCTGATTCTCTTAAATCATTTTCATATTTCACTTACTTCTCTTTATAGTACTGTCCTAATGAGTCGTGAAATGTGGAGTAATCCTTCTCCAATTTTTCAGAGATGTTAGCTATAGTCATGAAGAATGCCTCTTGCACTTCATCCGGCACTATTTCACCAGACTGTCGTATAAAAATTGTATTTCCAGTTCCTAAAAAAATATTTTATTAATAGTCTATCTTTTTTTATAAGATAAAAAGAATTTTAGATAGTACAGTGAACTTCACCTAACAAATAATTATACTATGAACATTTGGTCTAACATATACTGTACCTTTAATTTATCCAATTAAATAACCTAATAAATATTTACTGTAATCTATTACTGAAAAAACCAAGTGCTGAATGTAATGCAATGCCTTTTTCTGGTGGGCCCTCCTATCTTTCGAAACTGAGCTGTGATACCACTATACCTTAGCCCAACACACCCAGCCTCCAAGACCTTCCTTGCCTACTGACAATCAGAATCTGGCTTACCCTATGAAGTGAGGGGAGCAGAGAACTAGAGATCAACTACAAACCTGGGTAAAATACAGTGATGCAAATGTGTAAAATCCAGACCTTTCCCTGTTTCCTCTACTAGGACCGGAGTTTGGACTGTTCAGTCAGCATCTACTCCTGCTTCCTCCTCACCTCTGCCTTTGATAAGAACTAATAAAAGGTCTCGGCTAGAGGCATCTCCAGTTTCCAAGGCATTTGTGCAGCATTCTGATGGTTTGAATGAGAATATTTTTTGGCAGATGTGATGGTGGTGTTGGAGCAAAGTCTCTCCTCTGCATCCATCGTGTGTTTGTGGGACCATTCGGTGGCCACTCTCCCAGCATGGTTAAGGTCTCAATAGTCAGCACAAATACTCCCTCCCCATCCTTTCCTTGGCTTTGGATGTAGTTTTGAGCTCTGTCTTTGGCCCCTTTTCATCTTGGGAATGGAGGTACAGGAGACTGGTCAATGGGTACCGCTGTATTTAACTGAAGTTGGGAATAGGTGCCAAAATCTGAGGGGCTGTCCCTTCAGATTGGTACCCTTTATAATCCCTCATCCCAATTTCAGCTAAATACTGCCTTTGTTACCCCTAAGGTCCCTATTATAGGACCCAGTTTGGAGTTTGGTTTCATCTACCATACACAAATTTCAGCAGTGCCACCTTCTAGTCCTTCAGACCCAGCATGACTTACTCATGAACCAGGACATTGGAAGTGAATCTGAATTCATTTGACCTTCACTCCACATAAAGGTCCTGGGCCTGTATTGGTAGGAACCCACAAATCACACACAATGCATTAGAGGGGATTTTGTTTAGGTCTCCTCCAATTCAGTTTCCATGGTCTTTTGTCCTACCATCTTGTGTTTTGTTTTGCTTTATTAGATATTTAAAGGTTACAAGATGTACATTGGTTAGTACTATGAGTGCTTAAAAGTTATGGATCTCTTGGAGCTCCTTTGCTTCTGGACAGGAACCGAGGACACAGCAGGTGTTTCCCCTCTCGATTGCCACACTGAGGTGCTGAAATAAGAAACTGGCAGCCCTTGGGTCTCTCTCTGGTGATGTCCATGAGCCTGGAACCCATTCTTTGAGAAACCCCAAGGCCCTCCTACCCCAGGGACCGAGTGTCTCAGACAATATGGGAACAAAGGTGTATTGACCTTCCAGTCGCCTGTACTTGATTTATTTTGCAGTTTCCCTGTGGTTGGTCCCACACCTGCATGATCAGTACCAATGTATATACAGTATAGGTGTCAGGGAGGGTGGATACACATGTGTAGTCACACACCAGCTATTTGCTCCCTCTTCCATGGGGTATACTGTGTGTAGTCAGCACAATATACCCCTGATATCATCTAGATGACATCATCATGACATTAAGAGGAGGAAGGCTTCTCTTGATGATGTCATTAGCCTCACTGTGTCTTGCATGGCAGCTCTTGGAGCTCCTGCAGTGCAGCCCATGCAGTCCATATTGGTCTACTACCACCCTGTTGCAAATACACTTGTATCCAGTGTGAACTGGAGCACCAAGGTGGACAGTCACTGCTACACGGATGGATTCTGGATCTAGACGCATGTTTGTTGCCAACATAGGTACTGTACTCCTAAAAGAAAGCATGGGGGCATGAACGGCTCTGAGGCAGGCTTTCTCCTTTCCTTATCTGATGTTGCTGCTATTATATACAGTAATTTTACAAAATAATTACACACTAACAAAGTGTAAATAAATGAACATTGGTAGAGGTACACCATGGACATAACATTTATAAAAATTCAGGCAAAACAGAGATTTTGTTTCAAATGTTCGACTATGCTGGGAAATTTTTAATCTACTGTACATTAGTGCTACTTTCAAAAACAATAAATATGCACCTGTTTGCATTAAGGAAATGTCCTCATCAACCAAACCATTCTCTGATGCCCACTGGAATACAGCATTGCCCTCCTCACCATGGATCCAATGAGCTCCCATTTCCAAGTGGTGTTCTCCTGCAGACAAAAATTCAACTTAATTTTATTTTTATAATGATTTTAGATTCACAAATTTCAGAGAATGATTCAACAAGCAAGAAACAAAATGTTAATACCAAATTATAGAGCTTCTTAGTTACACACACAAATCACAATAGCGTGATATATCAAATGAATAAATCCACAAGAGCCGATTACGGCGCATCTGGGATCATCCTGGACGTAAGTTCGAACCCTCATCACGGCCCTTGTGGATTTATTCAGCTTCTTAGTTATCTAGTAACACAAAATTTAACTGACGATTATTTTATAATCTATATACAGTACTGTACGTCACATGCATTCATCAAAACTTGTAAGAGAAAGTACAGTAATGTACTCCATATCGTGCTTCAATAAACTTGCCAAGACAAATATTTATACAATAGCATTTAACAGTTTTCCATAGTTATTAATTTCAGGTAAAAAGTAGATAAATAAATGCTGTACAACCAAAGATATGGATCTTTTACTAGCTACTTACCATGTTCCAAAGTAAAGACTCTACCTCCAATTCTATCTTGTGCTTCAAGAACAACAAAATTTTCAATTCCAAACTTTGTTAATTTTTGTGCTGCGCTAAGTCCAGCTACACCAGCTCCTACTATACACACACGCACTCTACTAGGAATAGTAGCCATTTTATAATAAAGCTTACGTTCTGAAAAGAAAAAGATAAATATGAGCCCCATCAAACTTGTATTTTTTATGGAGGGAGAGGGGGGGAAGGCATGACTGATGTATGAGAAACCAATTTACCCATTTCTAAAACATGGAAATTCAAAATTTGCTCTTATGACTATCCAACATACCACTACTACTAAGTGTTAGAAATAAAACTTTGAATCTACAGTATTTGTGCAAATTTTTAGCAGTGCAACTGGAACACAAAGTTCTCCCTATAATTCATTGGAGTGATGAAAAATAGTGTGTTTAGTGCACCATATTTCTTTCTGAGCAGTCCCTTGGTTACTCCAATGGCCAGGGCCTCGGTTCCCACAGGACAGAGATTGTTGGGCACATTTCCTTTCAACTTTTCACCAAGTAGTAAATAGGTACCTGGGAGTTAGACAATTGAATTTACCTGAATTGCTGTGGTTTTCATCTTGGGAAGGTCAGACACTGGCAAAGAGGGATCTCGTTACGCCAAAATACAGGCTCCCTGCCCCAACAATGGGAAACTTCCTAGGCTTTTATGTCACGGGCTAGGAGGCAGTTTACTGGCTCATGTGGTAGTATACGTATCACGTTTTGAGAACAGAAATCTCAATAACTCGAACAAAAATAAGGATGGCTGCCCAGACTCAATGCAAGCCAATGAAGAGGAGAGAGTAAATGTTATAACAGACACAACACAGCTTCAGTGAGGGGAAAAATCATGCATAGCGAACTTGATTGAATTCTATGTCAGGGTCACCAAAAATATGACAAGGACAAGGTCACCAAATATGACAAGGATTTGTTCATTTGATGTATCACGCTATTGTGACTTCTGTGTGTACTGTAATTTGTTCATATGAAAGGATAGGTAGACTGCATAATTCTTAATTGTCAAAAAGCTTTTGATACGTTTCTCACAAAAGACTATTACACAAGATAGAGAAAAAAAAGAGGGGATAACAGGCAAGGCACTGCAATGGGTATGGGAGTATTTGATGGACTGAACAAAAGGGGGGTCACAATCAGAGAGGGTATGTCAGGCTGAAGGAGTTTTTTTGTATTATTTTTTTATCACAGATGTGGTCACACATTTACAATGCTAAACAGCATATATATGTTTTCTTCTTCCTCCATGGACAGGGTTAGAGATTTGTGAAACATATAGTTCAATGATTTACTGAACAATTGACCACAGCAGGTGATTGTAGTGCAATTAAAATGCTAATCTACACCTACATACATAAATACAAAGATTACCATCTGTCCGACATAAACAGAGTTCGAGGTGTCTTTTACAGTGTCATTAATGTGTGTTTACAAAGTGAAATGCAATTCTGACCAGTTATACATATCTGTATACACAAATATACCTATGTATATATATATATACACAGATACATACACATACAGTATGTTTCTCCTACTTTGACAAGGTAGGTGGAGAGGAGTGGAAAGTGGTGTTCCACAGGGATATGTCCGAGGACCGTTACTCTTTCTAACTTATGTAAATAAACCTTGTAGATGGTGGGAGCTCATGTGTGTCAATTTTTACAGATGATACAAAGGTAATGGGGAGAGTAAGAACTGCAAAGAATTGTAAGGTGCTGCAAGAAGGCTTTAAACTTAAGGAATGGTAGGTAAGTTTTTCTCAACAAATAATTGAAAAAGACCTGGTGGAGTAGACATAATCCTAACACAAACACCAGAATCTCATGTGAACAGGATAATATCAGCAACATATGCAAAGTTAGCAAATATAAGAATATAATTTAAGAATATAACTGCTTTGCACAAGATTAGAATCTGTTAACACATGTAAACGATTCCAAAAATGTGCAACCATGTTGGAACAGACACGCGCTCAAACTGAGAGTTTGTTGCCAGGTCAATGAATCTGTGCAGGTCTGAGGCTCAGCAAGTGATGAAATAAGCAATTTTTATAAACCTTACATATAGCTTATTTTATTTATATTTATATTTTGCATATTTATGCATATAGATTATATTTCATCTTTTTTTTTTTTGCATAAATAATTAATGCTCATTAACTTCTTGAGGTTATCTTGAATTGATTTACATTTTTTTTTTTTTTTAGTGTTCCCGCAGCCCAGTCCTCGACCAGGCCTCCACCCCCAGGAAGCAGCCCGTGACAGCTAACTCCCAGGTTCCTATTTACTGCTAGGTAACAGGAGCAACAGGGTGAAAGAAACTGCCCATCGTCTCTCGCCGGCGCCCGGGATCGAACCCAGGACCACAGGATCACGTGTCCAGCGTGCTGTCCGCTCGGCCGGCCTTAACTTATCAAGATGTTTGCAACAATTTTATTTGGGTGTTCGTCTGTTCCAACATGGTTGCACATTTTTGGAATCTTATACATGCGTTAACTCTTAGGTACCCAGGTACCTAAGTACCACACACTAGAAGGTGAAGGGACGACGACGTTTCGGTCCGTCCTGGACCATTCTCAAGTCGATTGTTGCTGATATTTATTAGAAAAGAAAAAATGCCTGTGTTATAGTGTAACACACATACACAGTGTTATAGTGTTATGGGTTTAGAACTTGGAAGGGGTCAGGATAAAGAGTTGGGATGGGACGAAAAAGAGAAGAGAACTTCACTCTAGGCCTTTGTTAAAGTTTTTCTTGGTCAAAGTAGCTGGTATAGCTAACAAAGTTTGTTTAACTCTATTGAAAGCAACATTCACTTAATTTACCTTTACAATAATGTCACCAATACCTTGCAAGCCAAGTAGCAGGAGTCTTGAAGCTTACAGTGGCCAGCGAGGGTTCCCGTTTCTATAGGTGTCTGGTGCTGCGTTATAGAGCGTCTTGTGCTTGGTGGAGTCTGGGAGGCAATGGCTGCAAGTCATGCAATGTGTGTGGAAAGATACCAGATCTTTTAATTTAAGAGATGTGAGCATTTAGGTCCTGTAGGCTACTAATCCTGCATTTCAGTTTCGTGAATACCTATTTCTTGTTTCCTGAATACCTATTTCTTTCTACAAACTGCCGGTGTTGGCTTGTGACGTGGGGCATGACTGGAGATAAAATTCCAACTGTTCTGGTGACCTAGTTCTCACGAGGTCACTGGTGCTGGACGTGCCCAGCGATCACGAGTCAAGAGGAAATACACTCAATGCCTTCCAGGTAAGACGTTGCCTTGTTACCTCGCAGCAGGTAAGCACACTGTCTAGCAATAACTCTCGGGGCCCACCAAGTGCCCCGGGAAGGCCAGCAGGTGCTGAGTGGTGATGACTGTTGTTGTAACAGCGTTGGACCCTCGCTTCTCCAGCCGAGTCACTGATCACGTTTTCTTTGTTGAAGATATTTCCTTAGTTTCATCTTTTTATAATAATAATAATAATAATAATAATAATAATAATAATAATAATAATAATAATAATAATAATAATAATAATAATAATAATAATAATAATAATAATAATAATAATAATAATAATAATAAAAATAATAATAATGATAATGATGATGATGATGATATGATGATAATAATAATAATAATAATAATAATGATAATAATAATAATAATAATAATAATAATAATAATAATAATAATAATAATAATAATAATAATAATAATAATAATAATAATAATAATAATAATAATAATAATCGTAATAATAATCATAATAATAATAATAATAATAATGATTATAATAACAATAATTTATTTTAAATAATATATATATAGGAACATGATACCCGTGGTTAATTAGTTGTTAAATACACTCGTAATGCATATTCAAAATTCCACAAATACGAAAAGAGTTTCGAGAATAATTTAAAATAATTGTATTTATTTATTTGTATATTATATACAAGAAGTTACGTTGGTTCATACCCGCCTGTGCCCAAATTTTTTTTTTTTTTAAATTCCAACAAATAAGTTTTTATTATAGAATTATTAACTCATATGCAGAATGTGAGAAAAACACGAAAATTAGTGAATATTTATCGTTTCACTGGGTCGAGTGCTCGGCAAGGCTGCGTTGGCACTTGTCAACACCTGGTGCTCAACTTTGCTGATGCTTCATGTTTTATCCTTCGATGTTTCACCGATTGTTTTCACACAAATGTGAGAAAAACACGAAAATTAGTGAATATTTATCGTTTCACTGGGCGAGTGCTCGGCAAGGCTGCGTCTGGCACTTGTCAACGCCTGGTGCTCAACTTTGCTGATGCTTCATGTTTTATCCTTCGATGTTTCACCGATTGTTTTATCACTGTGTTTCTTTCTTTACATCCACAGAGAACTTTTATATCTATATTTGCATTATATATGTAAAACCCACAAATAATTTTTAAATCATCAATGATGACCCATTCCCCTAAGTTACATTCATGACGATAACTGCCTTTCTACCTTGAAATAGTAGCAGGATTTTATACATGGGTCAAGGCAAACTCCATTACGTCTATGTAGACCTATTACTGTATATCCATATTTGCATCATACGTGTAAAACCTGCCCAATAATTTTTAAATCATCATATGATGATAACTGCACTACCCTGTGAATCAACAATTGACGATAACTGCTGTCAAAAGGTCAATGAATGTTTTGTCATTATT
>WNGS01164858.1:33345386-33401316 GCA_020271785.1 Procambarus virginalis
GCTAGGGATGGGTAGGCAGGATGTGGAGTCTTGATCAGGGAGTACACTGACATCGGCCCTGTAGGTACTGTTATTGGACGCCGCTTAACTGACAATGTCTCTTCAACACAGGCTGAACTCCAAGGTGTATTAGCAGGTTTACAGGAAGTAGTCAAAATGTGGTAAAAATGCTTGATTCTTTATTGACAGCAGAGGAGCGTTATAGTCTTTAAATAGCAGACGTCCAGTTTACCAGAATATTGTGATAGAGTGTAGAGAGAGAATGTTAAGAAATTAGAAAAAAACTGGGTATAAAGTAAGATTCATGTGGATCCCTTTCACATGTGGAATACTGTTGAATGAGGTAGTTGATGACATAGCAAAGAGAGCCACGGAAAAAACTCTTGTTTATGTTGTACATCAGATAACCTTGAAACAAATAAAACAAGAATCAAGATGATCCAAGAAGGTGAAGAAATGATAAAGAGATGGCAATGGTGGACAGTAGTAACACACTTAAGAATTATTCAATAATAAATACAAACTCGTCTTTCGCCTATGATAGAGGAAAGTCTACTTGGAAGGATTCAATTTACACGAGATTAAGATTAGGATACAAATATATCTGGCAATACGGTTGTTGATGTCAGTGAAAAGATAAGGAGTGTAAATTATGTAGTATGCCGACAGCCCACACCTTAGAACATTATGTATTAGAGTGTTAACTTATTGATAACTATAGAAATAAGAAAATAAATAGTGTACCACAATCAAAATTGTTTAGATGTGTGATAATGGTATGATAGACAGTATACTTAATTAGGAGCTACAAGAATTTTGCCCCAAGAGTGTAACACTTATTTTTTTTTTTTTTTTTTAATTGAGATATATACAAGAGTTGTTACATTCTTGTACAGCCACTAGTACGCGTAGCGTTTCGGGCAGGTCCCTGGAATACGATCCCCTGCCGCGAAGAATCGTTTTTTTCATCCAAGTACACATTTTACTATTGCGTTAAACAGAGGCTACAGTTAAGGAATTGCGCCCAGTAAATCCTCCCCGGCCAGGATACGAACCCATGACATAGCGCTCGCGTATCGCCAGGCGAGTGTCTTACCACTACACAAGGAGACTGCTGTGCTTACTATATTAACCTGAATGTTAAATGGGATTCTTGTACTGTTATTTGTCTATTTGTACTCATGAATTTGTGCGCCCTTGAGGATTTGAAGTAGAGGGGGTAGAAATAGCCTAAGCTACTCTATCCCTTTGAGATGTATTTTTTTACTTGACACAATAAACATACTTGAACTAGAATGATAACTAATAATATAGTAATTAAAATAATTTACATACAGTAACAAGTATACATAATAGTAAGTACAATAATAAGTAACATGAAGTAACTAATTCAAGTTCAAGTTCAAGTATGTTTATTGAGATAAGCAAGAAGCAATATAGGATAAAGTATTGCTTATGAGATAAGCAATACACTCTTAGTAATATCATAGCTTTATAACATTAGAACATAAGTTATTCATATATACTCTCTTCTTTATCATACACTGTTCACTACTTCCCACCTTCTAACCGAGAGGATTAATTCATTAGCTCCCCCACCTCTCATTAATCTAATGGCAGAGGCTACATTTTCTCTGAAATTCTATCCCCAATACTCTGCAGATTCAACTCCATCCTCATTATCTCAATCATAGATTTCTTGGGCATCCTAAGATTATTCACATGGCTTCATTTTGTACCTTCTCCAACTTGCCATCCTACCTTTACCAAAACAAAAATGACAGGTGCAGCATATCAATAAGAGATCCTACAGTACTCAAGTATATCATCTGTAGCACAGGGACTCCCACTCCCTTCCACAGCATGCCAAGGCCTTCAAGGTTGTAATCTCTTCCGACATTGACCCAACAGTCTGTTCATCTCAGCTTCCAACTAACTAATTAACTATACTTACAAGAAACTTAATTGTTACTAAGTACAATTTCTAAATTTGTTGCTGGTGGTGACCATCCTTGGAGAGTTTCTCAGCTTATTATGTGATTATACTCTCACAATCCGCCACTGTCTAAGGGTTAAAAATCATTCATTTGAAAAGGGTGTATGGTGCAAATGCCGGTGGATAGGTGGTTGGGATGGTTGAGGGAATAGAGGAATCCAATGTACTAGAGAGAGAGAGGCCACCATGTATAATAAACATCAGTTAATATATCCTGATTTTCGTCATGTTTATTTTCTTGGTCTTCTCTTTGTTCATATGCAGCTTCAGAAAGCATTATCATTAGCTAAGAACACATGACACAATCATTTAGGGTTTAGAAATTCAAAAGAGCAACTAGATATGCATTGTCCATAGTCAATCGTGCGAGGTATTTCCTAGGCTGGCACCGAGTTGTAAAGAGTGATGGGGTGCAATGATTACTGGAAATATAATGAGTAGAATATAATGAAGATTGTAAATAGTATAAATCAAATGATGCCTACATGAACCTGTATTTATATAGTAAACTTATGATATAGATGAAAACAAAGATAGAATTGTAGTACACTATTTTATTCTCATTTTTCTGTACAGTAATTAGGGAAGGTTCATTAATTATGATGTTGGGGACAAAGAATAATGTATCATTGGTAGAAAAGAATTAATTTACTTCAGCCAGTGATGCTTCCATAAGTAGCTTTGAAACATGGGGTCCCCATGTTTATTTTTAGCCGCAAGACATATATTCTTGTGCTATAACCAAAGGACTCCTTGCAGACGTGGGACATCGCAGGACGCAAGAAAATTGGTGAAACCGAGTGCCCTGATAGCACATCTTTCAGTTGGTCTCCATGTGGAAAGTACATGCTGACAGCGACCTGCTCTCCAGACTGAGAGTTAATAATGGGTATGTTTTTTACTAAAGAAAAAGAGTTGTCTCCTTTGTGTGTTCCATTGATTGTATTTAGTACATTGTACACAATATTGGAGTTCAGTTCTTTTCTTAATCTCGCTCTCTAGGTCTTCTGCTTTAATGCTATAATCTTCAAAGCAGCCATCAGTACACAGAAGGGGAAGGGAACTATCAGGTGGAAAGCACCAAGCCATTATGACTATATAGCACTGGGAAGGGATCAGGATTTGGGATAGGACGGGGGAAAGGAATGGTGCCCAACCACTTGGACGGTCGGGAATTGAACGCCGACCTGCATGAAGCGAGACCGTCGCTCTACCATCCAGCCCAAGAGGTACACAACATTTCTTACACCTGCACTTTCAGGTTATCTTTCTGTTTCGGTTATCTTTTCTGTTTCCCTTTATTCAGTATTGTGCAGCATCATATGATGCGTGGAGCATTGTCAGGATTAATTACCTCACTCCCTGTTAGCCCATTTCTATTCTTGTCATCTTGTTCTTATTTCTCAATTTTTCTATCTGTTAATTGTTTTGTTGTAATTGTTACTTGCCCTATTTCTGTCAGGCTTCTGTATGTATTTTCCCTATCCTTATCTGTAAACTTTCCATATTTACTGTATTATCATGTTCTCTTTTTTCCTACTCTCATCTTTCTCTCTCATCTCGGTAGATTTTTGTTAATTAAATTTCCCCATAAATATTCTGGTAAAAAAAAAACTAAAAAGTATTAATCAGGACTCCAGGAATTTCTTCTGCTCCACTTTTATGTCTGAGAATAAGATTATAAACCTTATTTATTGTCCAGATAGCAAATGTTCATTAATAATTGTTAAATAATCCATTTTCTCCAATTTTGCAACAGTTAAGGGTCATTAATATTTTCAGATATAAAATGTGGCACTACACAGCGGTGTTGCTGCATGAAAGCTTCGTAAATGAGCTCTACGCTGCCCAGTGGATTCCTGACCCTGAGGCTGCTAAGCCCTTCACTATTTCCATGACACCGGTCACTGGTATAGAATCCTCCATTGTTGCTGGTGAGTTGTATGTGCAGTTGTACTCACCTAGTTGTGCTTGCAGGGGTTGAGCTTTGGCTCTTCGGTCGCGCTTCTCAACTGTCAGTCAACCAGTGTACAGATTCCTGAGCCTATTAGGCTGTATCATATATAGATTTGAAACTGTGTATGGAGTCAGCCTCCACCACATCACTTATTAGTGCATTTCATTTATTAACTACTGACACTAAAAAGTTCTTTCTAATGTCTCTGTGGCTCATTTGGGTACTTCTGGTTCCACCTGTGTTCCCTTGTGCATTCCCCCTGTGTTAATAAACTGTCATTATCTACCCTATGAAATCCTTTGAATTTTGTGTGTAGTGATCATGTTAGCGGAGATATCTCCGCTAACTCTTGTGACTTCCAGCGACGTAAGGTTTAGTTGACCAGACCACACACTAGAAGGTGAAGGGACGACGACGTTTCGGTCCGTCCTGGACCATTCTCAATCGACTTGAGAATGGTCCAGGACGGACCGAAACGTCATCGTCCCTTCACCTTCTAGTGTGTGGTCTGGTCAACATACTGTAATTTAGACACGTTATTGTGACTCATCGCCTGCGTAAGGTTTAGTTCCTGTAGTCTTTCCTTGTAGCTCATACCCCTCACCTTGGGTGCTAGTCTAGTGGTATACCTTTGAAACTTCTCCAATTTAGTCTTCTGCTTGACTTGATATTAATGCCATGCTGGAGGTACATACTCCAGGATTGGTCTGATGTATGTAGTATACAAGGTTCTGCATGATTAATTAAACAACTTTTTAAAAGCCAGTCTTATGTTGGCCAACTGTCATACCACCGATGATATTATCTCAATGTGGGCTTCAATTGACAGTTCTGGCATGATATCAACCCCCAGGTCTTTCTCACTCTTTGATTCTTGGAGAATTTAATCTTCTAAATGGTACCTTGTATTTGGCCGCCTTCTCCCTACACCTTTCTTCATTACTTTACATTTGCTTGGGTTAAACTCTTAACAGCCATTTGTTGGACCATTCCTTCAGTTTGTCCAGGTCATCTGGAGGCTTCATGCTGTCCTCCCCTGTCTTAATCCTTCTCATAATATTTAAGTAAATGAGATGTATGTCAAGTTTTGTGAAATATATGATTAATGCATAAACAGATTTATACCAAAAATGGAGATGCTGAACTAGAAAACAGCATTGGTTCAACAAATTTTGAGAGGGCCAGAGACCAAAAGACACAAAAATGGAATCAATATAGGAAGAGGCCAAATCTTCAAACATACCAGCAATACTAAGAAGCAAGAAACAACTACACAGCTACCTTCCTGACTACCTGTTGAAGATTCTGGGGATCAATGTCCCTGTGGCCCAGTCTCTGACCAGGCCTCCTGTTTGTTGGTCTGATCCACCGGCCTGTTTGATGGGGCTGCTCACAGCCTGACATATGAGTCACAGCTTGGTTGATCCGGTATCCTTTGAAGGTGCATGTGAGAAGTGAGGCAGAAAATTTTTTTGAGCAAGGTTTAGCAGACAAATGTAAAACAGAACCAGTTCTAATATATATAGATTCATTAAAAGCAAATTACAGGTAAAGGATAAAATTCAGAGGTTGAAAATGAGAAACAGAGTCAAGGGGAATGAAAAGGAAATGTGTGAAACACTAATCGAACAGCTCCAAAGTATGTTTGTACAAATTTACAATTTCACAGAACAAGGCACAATAAGAAATCCAGGAGACAACATAGAAAACACACAGGTGTCCAGAGTCAAAGTAGAAATAATGCTCTAGGAGTTAAGTAGGAATAAGGCAGCTGACCCAGATGGAGTTCCACCTTGGGTTCTGAGAGCATGCACACCTGAGCTCAGCATTCCACTTCAATTGATTTTCAGTCATTTCTGTGTACAGGAGTCTTGGTAGATAAATGGAAAAAAGGCTGGCAGCAGGGTGGTGGCAGGGAAGACCCTCTTAATTATAGACATGTATTGTTGACAAGTACAGTAGTCAAAATATTGGAAAAAATAATTATAACCAAAGGGGTAGAATACACGGAGAGAAGTGATATAATAAGTTTTTAAGAAGACACTGGTTTTTGATCAGGTAGATCCTGTGCAACAAATCTTAGTTTCTATGTCAGTGCCTCATAGATTTTATAGGAAAGAAATGGTTCGGTTGATTGGATTTATCTGGACCGAAAAAAATTTCAATAGAGACCTACATAAGAGGTTGTTCTGGAAACTGAAACATAGTGAAGGAGTGATGGAGTCTTCCAAGATTGATGAAAAATTTTGAAAGAAAAATGAGCGTAGTATTCAGAGGCAACGTATAGAACTGGAGAAATGTCCTGAATGGAGTACCACAGGGTTCAGTTCTTGCACCGATTATATTCATTGTCTACATAAACGACCTACCAGAAGGAATATAGAATTATATGAACATGTTTGCTGATGAAGCTAAGATACTAGGAAAGATAAGAAACTTTGACGATTGTCATGCCCTTTAAGAAGACCTGGACAAAATAAATGTCTTTGGCAAATGGAATTTAATGTGAATAAATGCCCTGTTATGGAATGTGGAATAGGAGAAAATAGGCCAAGCACACCCTACAAATTATGTGAAAGCTTTACAAAATTCTGATTAAGAAAGAGACCTATGTTCTAGATAGAAAACTCACCTGAGAACCACATAAAGAACATTGTTCGAGGAGCTTATGCTATGCTTTCCAATTTCAGAATTGCTTTTATGGATTTTATGGATTCATCCTGCTTCATGGATGACAAAATACTAAAGAGCTTTGTGAGACCAAAGTTGGAATATGTAGCATTTGTATGGTGCCCCATATCTTAATTTAAGAAGCACATCAACAACCTGGAAAAGGTGCAAAGACTTGCAACTAAATGACTCCCTGAAATGAAAGACAAGAGCTACCAGGAGGGGTTAGAGGCATGCCAAAGCTAGAAGAAAAAGAGGCAAATATGATCACAACAAACAAAATAGTAATGGAAATCAACAAAATTGATAAAGAAGAATTCTTGAGACCTGGAACTTTAAGAACAAGATGTCACAGATATAAGCTGACTAAACAAAGCTGCTGAAAAAAATATTAGAAGAATTCACTTTAGCAAACAGGGCAGTAGACAGTTGGAAGAAGTCAAGTGAGGTGGTGGTGGAAGCCAAAACTGTCAGTGGTTTCAAAGCAGTATATGACAGGGCGAGTGCTGGGAAGTTGGGACACCATGAGCTTAACTCTCATCCTATAACTATTTTTAGGTAATATGACACTATCTTGCATCTGTTTCTGGATCAGGAGGCATCTGTTGTGGATGCAGTTTACCTGGACTGGGGTGGTGGATAATATACTGATAATATATATACCTAGTCCATCCTGCTTCTTGTTTTGGCCAGGTTGGCGTATTTTATGAGTTACTTTCTGCTGTTGACTCCTGTGTGGTTGGTTCAGTACTAGTCCCCAAGGCTCCCCTAAGAAGTTTGCAATGCAACCTACTTTGATGGTTCAAGGCTTTGTCAATTTGAAGGGCATCTCTAGGCCTTGTGTACCATCACCTGTATAAAATGAGGTGGACCTTTTGCATTTGCATCTTTCTATGCACCAGCAGTATGAGTTGAGTTGGTGGTCCTTCCATCTCTTCTCTTTACAGAGTCTGTCCTCTGTGTTGTTGGTTGTGGTGCTGTTTTTTCTGTTCTGTCTCTTGTATGTATTACTGACTGATATCTATTACTGTCATTTCGTACCAGTTTGCCTTGGCAGAGCTTTTTTTCTCATTACATTTAAGTGAATAATGAGTTCTTCTCTAGAACTGTTGTGATCTGTAAATCATGTGTTGGCATTCTTGCCCTCTTGTCATTTTTCAGGTTTTTCTCTCAATCAAGGAATTCTTTTTAATGTGTTTCCTGGCGCTTGTTTCCAGCTGTTGGGTTAAAAAGTCTTCTGTCGTCATGCTGTGAGTCAGATGTATCGGTTTATTCTTTTGGTCCAGGGGATGATATTCTTTGCTTCCAGGCTTCTCCTTAGTTCTTTGTTAAGAATGAGACTTTGGTTGTATGATGGGGATTTTTGGTCATTGATGCATGGTTTGTTAAGCCAAGAATTCATCATATAGTCTGTTCTGTGGCTGCAGTGCAATATTATTTGCATGCTACTTGTACTGTGGTGGTGGATGCATTGTTTGTTAACCATGTTCCTAATGTTCTTTGTTTCAAAGCCTGCTTCTCTCAGGTCATCCAGGATGTAGTCCAGTTCAGTAGCTGGCTGTATATCCTTGCACACGTGTGAAAGTTTACTGCTGTGACAGTTTTCTTTGCCAATATGTCCATGGCTAATGTCTTGGCTCAGGGCTTCTGGCCGTCCAACATCCACCACTCGACCGTCTAAACAATTATGCATTATGAACCATAGTATTGACTGAAAATTCTGGACAGTAACCCATTTCAACAGGTTTTTTGGAGAATTGTGATCATGAGGATTCTGAAAAGAGCAGGTTGACTACACGTATATTCAAGATTCTTTTCTGATTGTGTTCCTTGGCCATCAAAATGCTCAATTTTTTACTGAAAAGAAGTTACTTTTCAATATTATGTAACAAAATTGTGTATGCATCAGGAGATACAGTATATACACTTTGTAGATGAATAAAATGTATCATTCAACTGCCCCTCAGTACAGTATCTAGTTACACATGTTCGTGGCTCGGAGAGATTATAAATGTAAGGTCTAATCTTTGCTTGCAGCTTCAAAGCAGAAGTACATCCTTCCAAGTCAGAGAGGAGCCAAAGGCCCTGTTGGTTTGACAAATACTGAGAAAAAGTTCCTCAGTGAAGTAGATGACCCAACAAAGAATGAAGGTAATACTTTCAAATTTTTGTTTATGGCAAAAGGCCAATATGTGTTGTTGATGTGCACTTATTATCATGTCTTTACATGAAAAGAATTTTGCTAATGCAAAACTTGCTATTAATTTGGATCATTTTAGAATAAATTGATACTAAAGAGGAATATTTCCTGAAAGTTTAGAGGCCATTTAAAAAATATGGAAGGTTGGAGGGAGATTTCCTCTTGTGCTGTCATATCATCACCATTTGTAATTGATTCGTTAATAGACAGTTGTCTGTCATTTAATTTGTCATAATTGCTAGCTATAGTTTACATTTAAACACTTCTGTACTTGTTATGGATAGCACCTGCCCAGTTGTCAAAGTCAGCTTTGAAAAACAAGAAGAAGAGAGAAGCTGCAAAGAAAAAGCGTGAAGAAGAAGGGGAGGCTGAGAAAGGGGGAAACAACTGGAGAGAAGCGGCTCCTCCAGAGACTGTAGCTCTAGTTAAATCCTTTGCAGCCAACATTGAACTGACTGGCGATCCAGAGAAAGACAAAAAAATAAAAATCTCAAAAGGTAAGGACTACAAGAACACTGGTAAACAGTTGTGATTTATTGTGTATGGTTAGAGAATTCAGGTGATGAGGTGACATAAAATTAGGGGGAGAAACTGGAAGTAATGACGGCTCTAAAAGTCGTCGTGATTTGGCTATTAGAACAATACTTGAAAATTTTGAACAGGGATTCAAAAATAGAAATATGAACATGAAATTTGGACCAACTAGACGTTGGTCCACATTCAGCCTGTATTGTAAACACTTCCTAAATCAGCATTGAGATTACACCAGCTTATACTCGACATACTTATTGAACATATTATATCCCCATCATTTACTAGAGCTTGTGAGCAGTGCACTACTTGAACTCATTACATTACCCTGGTTGTTTCCTGTAGTGTGTTGCAATTGCCCTCATGCAATTGAAACACATCTACTTGTTGCATATCAAGAAAGCTCATATTAAATAAGTTTTCTGTATTTTTCAGAAACTGGATGCAATTGCTAAGCTGAAAGGGGAGCAAGAGAATGGGAAGACCTTGGAGAAAAACCAACTGGACAAAATTGCTACAGAAGAGAAACTGATCAAAGACCTGGAGGAACTAACACTCTGATTTGCTTAAATATTATTTAGCATTTTTGTTTTATGACAAGCTTTCAAAAGTGAAGTACATTTAGTTTTAATTTTGTGAGCAAAAACTTAACAGCATCTGGCTGGTGACATATCCTATGGTAAGAGATTTTTTAGCGGTAAACAATATTTAGATTTGTGCTTCACTGGTAATGTTCAGCATATTAGTCAAAAGGAACCAAATGTATTCAATACCTAAGCCTGTCTAGTCTCCAGTTCAAAACAAAACAAAGAATCCTTGAAGTGTCAATAGTATATGTGCATGATACAAGACCATTTGGATTAATCTTTAGAAATAACTAATTCAAGTTCATTTTAAGTTCACATGTTCTTGCACATACAGGATTATATCATTTAGAATCAATGTCGTTATCAAATCGTTATCGTTATCAAATGTCAAAGATATTTTTAGATGCTGGCCATTATTTCTTTAAATTTTGTGTCTTCCATACCCTTCTTAGAAACTTAAATGTATTTGAGTTGAAAGGTAGCTTCAAGCTTGGAATATTGTTACCAGTATGAATAAATTACACTATAATGTAGAAAGAAAGCTTTCTAAAAATTGTATATACGGTGTTGTCTCTTAAGTGTTATTGTTTTCTTATATTTATAACAGCAGAGAGCTTCACTGCTTTGACAGTGTCAATGTTTTGAACTATCCACGTGTTAACATTATTTGCTTTTTATATAACTATATAATTTGTATATTTACGGATGGATTGGTTTATGAGGGTTAGAAGGCACTACCCCATTAGATAGAAGTTTAATGCAAATATTTGTATAATTTTGTGTTTTTTTTCCATAATAATTAGAAGCTATATTAGGCTAAATAGTTTTGTGTGTGTACAGTATAGCCTAACTTCTCCAATGTAATGGTATATAATAAGCTTAGATGCCTTCAGAACCTTAATAGTTAATTATTAAATGAAGGAATACAGTTTGATTGAAACAATCCAGCTATCAACCTATAAATAATTATCTTTGTGATGTTATTTTGTTAATACAATTAAAAGCTGTTCTAGCTCATTAACAATGTTATCACAGACACCAATTGCTTCCAATTAACCTTATATTCTGCAAATACAAGTGTACAAGTCAGCGACAATAATATTTAGGAGGAGGATTACACTAGTGTGAGAAAATCATTGTAGCAGGACGGGGATGGAACCATCATCCTGGGCACCCCGGATGCGTGCCTTACCCTGGATGCTGGCTCACCCTGGATGCTGGCTCGCTCCAATGATGTTTTCATAGGTATATCACGCTATTGTGATGTCCTTGTGTACAGTAATGTGGCTATGTAGAATAAATGAATAAGGAGTCGTAGATGTAATTTTTACAAATTAGTGGCAAAGGCAGTTCAAAAAGTGGGCAGAAATGGAGAGTGGAAATAGGTTCCACTATAGGAACCTATTTCCTAACCTAATAGGAAATAGTATTAACAGATAACAGTATTAGGTTCGAACCCTCATCAAAGCCCTTGTGGATTTGTTTATTAACGGGTTGCTTTTATGGCAATTTGCATGATGTACTGTACCTTAAACCTGGAATTTGGAACTGTTGAATACTATGGATATCAGTCTTTGATATCCATATTAGTTGTACAATACTAAGATTGTACAATTCTTAGGTTTGCACAGTACTGTACTAAGTTACCATGATGCCAGATTTATACAACACTTCCAAGAGGTACCATGATGCCGCTAAATGGAAGGTGGTATGGAATGGTAAGTATTACTTTAGATTTCTTAAAAGCTTTTCCTCCTTGACACTTGCCCTTCTTTTCATGGAAGGCATCTTTCCAGTCATTCCATGCCTCGTGAGTGGAAGAGACTGCCATTTCATGCCCCTTGAGCATTGGAAAATTTTTCCATGCCTTGGAGAGTGCAGACTAGCTTTGAATTAATATTTACTTCATTTATGGTACAATTTAGTTTATACAATTTATCTTGTGTTGCAAAGTTAACATTGCCACTGTCAACCATTTCACCAGTGTGAATTGCTGTCAACATCCACTTCGTGTGTGTCTTTCCAATGCAATGATAAAATTTTGTTGCTTTTTCTCGGCTGACAATCACCCACTGAAATATAAATTTATATTGTATAATGTGGGTTTATAAGCTTATAATGAGAGAAATGCCAGTGTCTTCTCTGTGGCTTTACTGTGACACGGATTCCAGTCTTATGTTCAAGCAGAAACATAGCAAGAGGCTTGTATAATTGTCAGCGTACAGAATACTGCCTTACTAGACAGTACAGTGTATTGCCCATGTTCAGCAGTGGTTCCGTGAGTGTCTTGACCACACTGCTAGGAACTCGACCGGGTGTATGTCAGTACTAGAATGTCATCATTCACTATTCTGGTTTCACACACGAAGAATATCAGTCCAGATGCGTGCTGTTTGAAAACAAGAAATACCTTGAAAAGAACTTGCAATTCGTCAGTCACTATATTCTGGCCTAAAAAAAAATTGAACGTTTCTCTCACATTACTGAATACTTTACTTACTCTCTACAGTCCATTGTTTCAATCTACATTATCATTGTTTTCAAAATGTAGGCACCTTAGAAGTAGCAGGAACCTATCATGTGACATGCATCTCCACAAACCTGGGGATGGAACACCACTGTCTTTGAACAAATCCACAAGGGCCGTGACGAGGATTCGAACCTGCGTCCGGGAGCAGCCCAGACGCTGCCTTAATCGACCGAGCTACGACATGGTTTTCTGTGTGTAAGTGTGTTACCACTGTCTTTGTTTCAATAATCCTGTTATGACATGTTTCACCATCATATACAGCAAAAGAAACACACACCTCACCACCATAGTCTCGTGTCTTTCCAACATGTCATACATGAAGCTGGTAATATGCCAGATGCAATGAGTTGCACTGCAGTTTGTTTCATCGAGTAGGTAATTATCAAAAGACGGCACCAAACTGGGAAGGCTATGTAGCACCATCAAATGTGCGGGATAATCAGAGGGCACTAAATATCACCAAGGATGCCAATAAAAGAACAAACGCATAAGGCAAACGATATCAAAAGTATCAGATTCACTAAGAATTCTATCGAGGGACAAGACACGCTCGTCCCAGAAGTCTGGATAATCAACAAGGATATGCACGACCATAAGATCGACAATGGAATTTGGACAATAAGGAGCAGGGCGGCGCTCCATTGAGTGACTGAGTTAAGCGTGTATGGCCAATATGCAACCTCGCCAGAGCTGTTTCCCATCGCCGGTTACAGTGGTAGGACGGCCATGAGGACACACTACTCCTAAGAGTATGCAGTTTGTTACCAGTAACAAAGACCAACAATCCTGCCAACGGGTAAGGATGGCGGAATGAATAACTGGATAAAAGTCGGAATAAGGAATGCCTTTACGGGAGATGGGACGAGCAGACAACTTCCCTAGCAGCAGCATCCGCATGCTCATTTAAAGAGACACCAATATGGCTGGGAACCCAGCAAAACTCAACTGACTTAAATTTACTGGAAATAAGAGACAGCCAATGCTGAATCTCGACATCCACTGGATGGACCCGAGAGCCATGAGGGCACTACAAGTCAACAACAACTACAAAGGAAGATTGACAATGAGAAAGCAGGAGATGAACAGCACAGAGAATAGCACAAAGTTCCGCTGTGAAGATGCTAGTCTCCAGAGGGAGGCGACACATGTAGTGCTGTCAGGAAAAACAACAGAGTAACGCACACCGTCCGCAGACTTAGACACATCGGTGAAGATGGAAACGAAATGGGAGTGCAAAGCGAAGTGCTCAAGGAAAAGGCGTTTCAGAACCGTATTATTGGTAAAAGCTTTAGTGATGCAGGTTAAGGATGTATAAAACTTTGGAAGGGGGGACACGAGGAGAAATATTAGAAATAAGAACTGAAAGAGAAGTTTCATCATCAAGATTCTGCATGTAAGCTCAACAGAATAAGCCATATAATAATCACTTCTCATCACTAGTATATAGGCAAATGTTGGTATTTCTAGTACAAATTCATCACAACGTCCCATATGAATACACTTGCTGCTTATACTGGTGCCGCTAGCACAATGGCCGTTTTCTTGAAATAAAACTTTGTTGGCCCGTAGATATAGCTCTTCTACATTGTATTGTCTCAACACGAACAGTTGAACTGGAAGCCACACTATCGTCAGTCCTCTTGGCTAGGGACATGCCAGTGCGTGCTTTTGAGACTGTGAATCTTTGTCTGGTAACACTTTTGTTCATCTGTTTGATATCTGCTTGATGGGAGTCTTGAGTTTTTTTTCCCTCCCAAAGTCCGACCTGAGGCCAGGCTCGACTTGTGTGAGTTTGGTCCAACAGGCTGGTGCTTGGAGCGGCCCACAGGCCCACATATCCACCACAGTCCGGTTGGTCCAGCACTTCTTGAAGAAAATTACCAATATATAGTTTTCTCTTATGTCCATGGTTGTTCCGGCAATACTCTCTGGGAGGATGTTGAACAACCGTGGACCTCTGATATTTATACAGTGTCCTCTGATTGTGCCTATGGCATCCCTGCTCTTCACTGGTTCTGTTCTGCATTTTCTTCCATATCGTTCACTCCAGTATGTTGTTACAGTATTTTACTGTGCAGATTTGGGACTTGGCCCTCCAGTATTTTGCACGTGTATGTTATTTGATATCTCTCGTCTCCTTTCTAGTGAGTACATTTGGAGAGCTTTGAGACAATCCCAATAATTTAGGTGCTTTATCGTGTCTATTTATGCCGTATATGCTCTCCGTACTCCCTCTATTTCTGCAATATCTCCTGCTCTGAAAGGGAGAAGCGAGTACTGGGCAGTTCTCCAGATAGGACAGTACATCTATCCTACTTTAATCTAAACTAATGCCACTGAACCCAGCAAAATGACTCATCTCTTACATTACCATGGTGATCAGGAACTGCAGATGGCACAGGTGATGATAATGGGAGTGGCATTGACCTAGGATAGCACAGATGGGGTGAGTGAGATTGCCATACTATATACACTCGCTGCATCATCGTCATCAATGTCTGTCTCACTCGTATCCAATACTTGTGTTAACTCTTTATTATGGTTATGGACTTTACTGCTAGAATCTACTCGGTAAAACATCTAAATTATTGGGACCAACTGAAATGCCTAAATCTGTATTCTCGAGCGCAGGCAGGAGATACATAATAATTTACACATGGAAAATAGTGGAGGGGCTGGTCCCAAACCTGCACACAGAAGTAACACATGAGACCAGCAGACATGGCAGGATGTCCAGAATACACCCCACTGAAAAGCTGAGGTACGATAAGTACTCGGAGAGTACTATCAACATCAGAGGCCCGAGACTGTTCAACACGCTTCCACTACACATAAGGGGCATAACTGGCCGACCCCTCACAGTGTTTAAGAGAGAACTTGACAAGAACCTCCAAAGGATACCTGATCAACCAGACTGACTCATACATCAGGCTGCGAGCAGCTGCGTCCAACAGCCAGGACCGACCTGGGTTCGTATCCTAGTCAGGGAGGATTGACTAGACGCCAGTCCTTGACTGTACAGTACTGTATTTGTTTACCTAGCAGTGAATGGGTACCTGGTCGTTAACCGATTTGGCGGGTCGTATTCCAAGGAATATTAAGATTTTTAAAATTGAGACCTGCCTGAAATGCTATGCATGCTAATAATGGCTTTACCAGAATGTAAGAACTCTTGTACAGGTTTATATAAATATTAAAAAAAAAGGTTACTTTTTAAGTTTTAAAAACAGGTTTTACTAAGATTTTACAAGCGCTTGTTGTAGTCATTAAAATGTCAACTGGGCAAATATTATTTGAATTTTTTTAAAACCTGTTTTATTTATATATTGTACATTTATGACTTACAACAATAGTTACTCTTACATGCTATAATCTTAGAAAAGGAATTGACAATCAAGTTGCCCTAAAAGCACCAAAACTGGATAAGGTATAGAACTGGCAGTCGCCCCAAAATTATATATTGTATACAGTACAATCCAATTTTCTTGTGAGGGTCATTTTGTAAAACAATTTTTAGTAATTGAAAAATACAGTCATTATAATGTGCAATACAGTCATTATAATACAGTCATTATTTTTCTATGTAAACTGTTAATCTTGTATGAGGATGCAAGTCTTTGGTAGCAAAAGGATGAAAATTTGGTGCCGTCTTTATCTTAAGTTTCATCTGCGCTTAATTGTTATGGAACTCTAAAAGCTGATAAAATACAATATACATTGATAATACAATAAGCTCTGTCTAAACTTTTACACTTATAATAAACTAGGTTAATAATGAGTGTACTCAACAATCACTGCTCCTCAGGGTTAACTAGAGCATGCTTCTCACTGCTTCTCAAAACTATACGCTTACTACAATGCTGTAGTGCTTGAATTTATATGAAGGAAAAACCTAATATACAGTATATGTATTATAAATGTATTTAAAACTAATTTTCTGATGTAACCTACATCCTTTCTCAAGGTTCTGTACACAGCACCTTGAGAAAGGATGTAGTTTACATCAGAAAATTTGGTTTTTAATACATTTGTACATATACTGCATCTTTCCTTCACCATGAATATTTTTTTTTCATACTATTCCTAAATCCACTTTAATAGAACATCCTAATTTTCACAACTGGGCGTTTTGAGAAATCTTACAAATGCCTCGTAAAATATTGTGATTCTACTGTATATCATACATATTACATTAGTATGTTATTACTACACCATATATATATACATTACAGCAGAAGAATATATGCTTGACTTGTTCTCAATGTTACAAATATACTGTACTTCTGACAAATGTGTGTAAATAACTGAGATGTCATTATGCAAAAATGCATAGAAAATTTAACCTCTCTATGTTTAACACAGTCTAATAATCTTCTAGTTACAGTACCGTAAAGAAAAATGCACACATTAATTAATAACAATAAAATTCAATACAATTATTTTGTATGCCAGTAACTGCACTGAAATTTAATT
Organism: Procambarus virginalis; assembly: GCA_020271785.1. Lineage (NCBI taxonomy): Eukaryota > Metazoa > Arthropoda > Malacostraca > Decapoda > Cambaridae > Procambarus > Procambarus virginalis. The sequence continues at coordinate 33,362,331 of WNGS01164858.1, forward strand.
TCTTGATTAAATGTACACTAATATAATTTTGAAATCTTTATGAACATTAACAGTTAACACAAACATTTTAAGTTTTTTATATGCAAGATGATGTATGCACCAATATTATCTTAAAACTGTTTAGTGTACAATACAGTATTTCAAGTATATATACAGTATACAGTATTCTCCCTCATACCATACCATACCTCCATACATACAGTGGCACAATACTGCTTCTCAGAGAAGTGTTTGGAGCACATTACATATAAGGTTTTAATGTTTTTATCTACAGCAACTGATTAATTATTCATGCTATCCATCGAGTCAATTGAATCAACTGACTGAAAGTGGTGACCTATCCACGAGGGCATGGATATTTCACACATCAATCACCGACAGTGCTTCCCACTTAACACAACAGAGGCGCCACTTGCCACAGTCACCCTCGTACATCCTTGTCCCAAGTGTATGGTGGAGTCAGTATTATTTTTGTCTGGCATGGGCACTCGACTCCCTCACACCCTTGGATCAATTTTCACAATTATGAAACGTATCTTTAGTATGTAATTTAACAATAGTTAATGTGTTGTCAGATGCTTTGAGAAGCAGCCAATATAACCCTTAAAGGGAGCAGCACATTATAGACGATGGGAGTATCTGTCACGGAATGGCGCACATCATACATAGACAACTGAGGTTGCCGCACACTATTTAACCTTTGGGAGGCTCTTGGCGAGAGAATTTAGAATTTAAAATGCAAAATAAAATACATAATAATACAATCTAAGAATTACATAGACTGGTCAATAAATGATGAGTCTTTAGGCACATTTGAGTACTAGCTATTTTATTAAAGGGAAAACAATAAATATTAATGGTAAAATTATGCTAAATGTGTGGGCATTGTGTAACAATTTGCAAATAGAAGGAGAGCACATAAAACCATATTATTTATTGATTTCATATTAATAAACTGCATTAATTTTTTCCCTTGTTAACTTTATATTTAAATAGGTAGAGCAGCCACAAATGTCAGTAACCTACGTTTGATTTCATATTTACATGGTTAGACCCTGTAGCCACTCTATCTAACAATACATGTTATCGTATGAGTGCACGCACAACAAATACTTACAGTATGACAAACAATGATACTGTGCGCAGCAAATTGCTTGTCTGAGCTGGACCCAAAAATAATATCCAGGCCTAGATGAATTGATGGGTCTCGTCGGTCTATTCGGCACACACACATTACATTTGTAATTGTACTTCATTTGGCACTGCTTTTAAAAAATGGAGTCACAAATACAGTCAAGCATCTAACACTTGAAATAGTTTGAGCCAGACCACTGGGCATTTTTTCATTTAGGTATGTACTTGCTACTTTACATATTTCTTGTGTAATTTAACTTTATAAATTAGGTTGTATAAATACAACGATAAATTATAATAAAGAAATTTTTGTAAAATTATTTTTTTTGGGGTCTACTGTTCTAGTATTTGTATTTTGAGACCAAGAAGACAGACAAATGTCAGAATCGGGAGTTTTTTTTTTATACAGTATATAAAATATCTTGATTAAAATTATTTAGATGTTTGGCTGTACTGCAGTTGGAACATTAACGCTAAACCTTACGCCTAAGAAACATCAAACTGACAACATGTTACTCTACCCTGGACTATTATCACATCAAAACTGTTGTCTTATACTAATAACCTTGGGTATTGTTATAGGATACATCAGCATAAAGGTACAATGATGCATCCTTTTATTTTTATTGTTATATTTTTAATGTGGGTTTAGTCTTTAGGCACATTTGAGTACTAGCTATTTTATTAATGGGAAAACAATAAATATTAATGGAAAAATTATGCTAAATGTGTGGGCATTGTATAACAATTTGCCCACACATTTGCCCAAATACAATAGGGAAGTGTATTCACCTTGCCTATACTATATAAAGGGTTTCTAAACTGATTTCACTACCTTTATCTTTACAACACTTATTGTACTATTGCAACGTAAGTACAGTAGTACTTCGTTAGTTCGCATACAGTGGATAGGAAACAATTATGTTTCAGATGCTGTGCTTCACACGCGCTCCAAAACTGTGATTATTCTGCATTAACACTGTTTTTATATGTCAGACATTTGGAATAACAATATTGATAATTGTTATTGAATTTTGGAACATGCATAGTATAAAAATCTTGGAAGTTCAAGTTATTTTTATAATTTAGAATAAAAGGTTTAAGTACTGTAACCTGTACAGTATAGACGAGTCTTGCTCGAATAAAATTCAGTCAACTGAAAGACTACATGCATGGGAAAGAAATAATTCCAGAAATAATATTGTTGCAAATGGTCAGCAGAGAAAATATTAGAAGCTTAACAAAGTCCACTAAAATATTAATGTTAATATTAAACATTTACTTTTTTGGCATGATTTTTGTATACAAAATATGCATAACAAGCATTTTTTTTTTCATTCCCTAAATAAAAAGACAAATTTGGAGCATAAGGTAACAAGAGACAGCAACAGTAGGATGCAATGGGAATTATTTTGCTACAGAGGAGTCTGGACCAAATTGGTCTATTTGAGCAAGACTTCACTGTAATATAAAATGGTCACTATAGTATTATTTTGGCAAATACATTAATAATAAAATTTGGCACTTTACATTTAAAATCGTGAATAAATTCTGTCAGTAAAATTTAAACAATTAAATTTTTATACTGTACAACATCCTAATGATTACTTAATAATCACTGTGAAGCAAACAGCTCTTGTGCTGATATATATAGTCTCATCAAATATGCAAATAAGCACTTTGCAAATTTGATCAATAAACCATAGAATTATATTTTACTCTTGATGTTGCACCGACCACCACGTAACCTATAACAAAATAAAACATTATTGTCATTATTGTAAAACATTATTGTTGTCATTAACAACATTTTTTCTATTAGTTTGCAGTTCATTTCAGTTAATGACACCACCAGCTGGACCCGAAGGTACAACATACCATCAGCATCATTACCTCATTTCCCACATTCATGGGTTTGGGAGGCATCTACTCACAGAAGGCAAGAGAGTAGTTTAAATATCAAATTGTTATCAATGTAACAAAACAATGTCATGTATATAAATTGTCATCCACATGTCCGTGGAAATAAACATTCCATTCACCTGGGCTCTAGGAGACTCGAACCGTAAGGTCGAAGCTCTATCGACCGAGCTATTGAGTAGTCTTAATAAGGAAAGTTTCCAGAAGCAGCATCCTGCTGTCAAACTGAAATTTTTTACTTTCCCCTGACTACTACTGAATAGTACTGTACAGTACAACCTCGATTAAACATACTATATGGGACCAACCCCAGTTCGTTGGAGCGTTGGATTCGTTGCAAGAGGTGACCTTCAGGAGGCGTTTGTGTCAGTGTCTTTTCTTTTCTTGTAGACAATAAAAAGGCATTATCATATTATATACTGAACCTATATATTATTACAGTACTGAAGACTACTCAATAGCTCGGTCGATAGAGCTTCCGCCTCACAAGTGTGGGGTCCACTGTTCCAGCCTCCTACAGCCCAGGTGAATGGAATGTCATGTATACACAGGCAAATATATATAGACAGACATACAGATATATTGATCATACCATACCATACCTCCATACATACAGTGGCACAACACTGCTTCTCAGAGAGAAAATCATGCCTGACAAACACGATTGAATTCCATGACATGGTCACCAAAAATAAGACAAGTGATTGAAGGCTCAGTAGACTGCATCTTCCTAGACTGCCAAAAAGCTTTTGATACAATTAACAAAAGGCTAATACACAATATAGAGAAACAAGCAAGGATAATACAAAAGGCACTGGACTAGGTACAGGAATATTTGACAGACAGGAAACAAAGGGTCATAGAGACAATCTATCAGGCTGGAGAGAAGTGGAAAGTGGTGTTCCATAGGGTTCTGCCCTAGGACCATTGTTGTTTTTAATATACGTAAATAACCTCATAGAAGGGGTGAGTGTGTGTACATGTTGATATTTGCAAATGATGCAAAATTAATGCATTAACTGATGAAAAGAAGAGAAAAAGACTGTAGGGTGCTGCAAGAAGACCTTAACAAACTTCAGGAGTGGGCAGATAAAAGATTGCTGGAATTCAATCCAAATAAGTGCAAATTACTGAAAATGGGTAGAGGAGATAGTAGACCAGTATTTAGCTACAGGTATACCATGAGGAAAAGGCTTGCTCTTACAAGAAACAATAAGAGAAAAAACCTGAGAGTAGACACTGTAATCCCAACACTAACACCAGGAGCTCATGTGAGTAACATCAACAGCATATGGGAAGTTAGGAATCATAAGAACGCCCTTTAAGAATCTAAACAAGGAGGCTTTCATGTCCGAACACACTACCTATGTGAGACCATTCATTGAGTATGCAGCTCTAGCATGCAACACACCTTCTGAAGCAGAAACAGATACTTTCTGTTTTTGAAGAGAAAGTTCAGAGATTTGCAACTAGGTTAGTACCAGAATTGTCTCTCAGCTGTGAGGACAGGTTGAGAGAACACAGAGATGATGTTATAACTAAATACAAGATCTTGAACAGAATAGATAAAGTGGATAAAGGAAGCCTATTTAAATTAAACAGGTGGGAGTACAAGGGGACATTAGTGGAAACTGGACATGCAACTCAGTTGAAGAGACATAAGGAAGTTCTTGTTCCCTGTATGGATGGTAGGCAAGTGGAATGCATTGTTTGAAGTGGCTGTTGAAGCCAATACTATCCACAACTTTAAAAATAAATATAATAAATTTGTTTATGTTGAAAGGGGTAATTAGCACACCAAGTATTAACGAATAGGAGGCAAGGTATAAAGAGCTAGATTTCACTCCCCCTGTAGTCATTGATAGGTAAGCACTGATAAGTAAGCACACAACACAAGGGGAAACATGCCACACACAGCCTAAACATTGTGTGAACAGGTTTGATGAACTCCGACAAGGAAAGGTTTTAGGGGTGGTTCTGAATAGTAAACAACACATACAACAGCCGGGCACACAGTCTGGGGGCAGCCGAGCCCAGTTAGCGAACATGACTGGAGTGAGACTGGTATCAGTATGGAGAAGTGGGGTTGAGATGAGTGTCAGTGTAGAAAAGTGGGGGCGAGATGGACATCAGTGTGGAGGAGCGGAGTCGAGATGAGTGCCAGTGTGGAGGTGTGAGTGTGTTATGGGTGTTAGATGGAGCTGTGCATAAACAAGAATGCTGTACCTGAATCAGAGACTGCATTTGCACACCAGCATGTTAATGAGAAATGATTTGATACATAACAAATACAAACATTAAATTGCATGAAAATAATTTCTTGAAAATAAAAAAATATTTAGACATCACATGATGAATAAAAAAGCATAGGCATAATTTACCTCCGATATGCGGTGACATAATGTCCAGTTTGTTCTATTCCATTCTGCAGTGCACCGTGGACAGTGGAGTAATAAGCTCGGCTGTTTGCTTCTCCAGCTAAAACCAACACTGGAATCTGAAGTAGAATGCCACCATCATGCAAATTATAATTATGTGAATAATATTAACTCAATTTAAAAGTTCACTACCATATATCCATAATGCACAAATACAGTACTGTGATTCTGCACGTGTGCTGTGGTGACAGTGATGATGCTATATGCTCTAAATTAAAATGGCAGAAGAATAAAAAAAAACACTGTATGTACAAAAAATACCATACATGAACATTAAGGGGACATACTGTGCTGTAAGGCGGACCATATATTAACCTCAGCTCTGACATATATGTATATATTACTGGATAAATTTTGATCTGCATTTTTGCTTTCCTGTCCTCTCCGAGGGTTCAAGTTGTGCCTTTAGTGGCAGACATGTTTCAAGGTGCCGTCTTGTTGACTTGTGTTATGTAGTCATATGGGGGACCTATATGTGTCCTCCATCATCATATTACTTGTTATACCAATGGTCCTGAGAATTGGTCCTCAACTGGTGAGCAAGACACCAAAGCACTTGCAGTGTGTAGACCTTGGATTGTATCTGGATGAGGCTCTGGGAGTTCTACTTCTCAAGCCCAGCCCAGGGTTAACTTGTGAGAGCTTGATCCAGCAGGTTGTTGCTTGGAACAGCCTGTAGGCCCACATATCCACTGCAACCTGGTTGATCTGGGACTTCTTGCAGAAAACTGTCCAGTTTTTTCTTAAAGATTTCCACTTTTGTTCCTGCAATATTTCTTACATTTGCTAGGAGGATACTGAACAACCAAGGACCTCTGAGGTTCAAACAGTGTTCTCTGACTGTGCCTATGACACATCTACTCTTCACTGGTTCTGTTCTGCATTTCCTTCCATATCATTCACTCCAGTATGTTGTTATTTTACTGTGCAAATTTAGGGCTTGACCCTCCAGTGTCTTCCATGTATATATTATTTGATACCGCTCTCATCTCCTTTCTAGAGTGTACATTTTGAGAGCTTTGAGACAATCCCAATAATTAGCATGCTTTATCATTGTCTATGTGTGCTGCATATGTTCTCTGTATTCCCTCTTATTTCAGCATTCTCTCCTTCTCTGAAGGAGGAAGTGAGTATTGAGCAATACTCAAGGCGGGACAGCACCAGTGATTTAAATAATATGAGTGAGAAGAGTTAATGTGAGTTTTTTTTAATAGTATGAGCATTGTAATAGGATCCCTGGATTTGAAGGTTCTCATAATCCATGTTATAATTTGTTTAGCTGACACTATATTTACTTGGTTATGCTCCCTAAACATTAAGTTGTCAGACATCATTATTCCCAGAACCTTTACATGTTGCTTTCCTACTACGGCCAGATATGATTGTATTCACCTAGTTGTGTTTGCGGGGGTTGAGCTTTGCTCTTTTGTCCCGCCTCTCAACTGTCAATCAACTGTTTACTGTTCCCCCCCCCCCCCCAGGAAGCAGCCCGTAACAGCTGACTAACTCCCAGGTACCTATTTACTGCTAGGTAACAGATACATTCAGGGTGAAAGAAACTCTGCCCATTTGTTTCTGCCTGGTGCGGGAATTGAACCCGCGCCACAGAATTACGAGTCCTGTGCGCTATCCACCAGGCCCCCTATCAAGATTGTGTTTTGTAACCCGTACTTTGCTTAAGGTCTTTATTCTTACTATATCTAAATACCTGGAATTTATCATAGTTAAACTTCATGTTATTGTCAGCTGCCCAATCAAAAATGTTATACTGTATATATCAACTTGTAGTTTTTCAATGTCTTCTACAGAAGTAATTTTCATGCTGATTTTTATGTCATCTGCAAATGATGACAATCTGTGACTTGTATTTTTGTCTATATCTGATATGAGAGTAAGCAAAAGCAGTGGTACAAGGACTGTACCCTGAGGTACAAAGCTTTTAACTGTACTTAAGACTCAATTTTATTTGGTTGACTGTTACTGTTTGTGTTCGGTTTGACAGAAAGTTTAATATCCATCGCCCTACTTTATCTGTTATTAGTGTTGACCTATTTTGTGGGCTATCACTCCATGGTCACATTTATCTTGTTTACCTTTGCAAAGTCTGTGTATACCACATCTGCATTTTGAAAGATGAGTAGCCCCAAAAACCTCGGAAGAGAGAACTGGTGGCTTTTGAGTCGCCATAAATGAAAGCCAGGGTAGGGTACTGCCTTCAAACCAAGTCAAAACAGACTGAAATTTGTGAGGTACACAAGCAGAGTGAGCTTCACACCATGAAGTTAACTATGAAAAGTGTCTTGTCACATTGGGCACCAGGCTTTATAATGAGACATCTAGTTTCTAGATACTGTACTAGTATTGAACTGGGACACACCATATAAAGCTCGTCATGAAATATTAGGATATTGTTGATGTTAAAATAACAAAATCAGTATTTTGTTACTGACTGGCAGTGCTGCACAGCCAGTTAGTGAGTGAGTGTGCATGTGTAACATTTTTCCATTAAGAAATAAGCAGTTGCTATCATGTGCGCATATCACTGTTTTAGCTTTTATATGTGGATCTATCATATTCATTAAATATTTGATGTACAGTACTGTATATGAATATGAAAGACAAAGTGACATGTGACTTATTCAGAAAAATACAGACAGATACAGAATAAAGGCTAATTTGCAAATATAGTCTTTATTAATGTTTGCAAATACAAGTTATACTGTGTATATTTCTATTTTCAATTTTTTCCATGTGACTTATAACAGAGAAATACAGAATAAAGACTAATTTGCAAATATAGTTTACTAATATTTGCAAATACAAGTTATATATACAGTATATTTTTTATTTTCTATTTTAAAGGCAAAATTTAGCAATAAATAGCTGAAACCCTGATACAACAGAAACCTCCAAATCCGAGAATAGATCTAGTTCTATATAATTCATTATATCAATGTTACATTTATAATGCACTAATACTCTCGGCTAACCTCATCACCGTCCTTTGAAAGAGCACACACTGGCACGTTGAGATCATTCTCTGAGTCTTCACTGCAGCAGTCACAACCAAGCGGATGATAGGAATAAGATCCTTGAAAGAAGTGATCACTTGCCCACTGAGATCTGTCATAATGATAGGAATTAAGAGCCTTAGCACAATATTAAATACTGTACCTGGAGCATACCTGGAGGGAGGTTTCGGGAGTTCTTCTACTCCCCGAGACTAGCCAAAGGCCAGGCTCAACTTTTACTGCTGTTCAATCAATGCAGCAGGAGGTGATCATTACGATATTAGCACACTTATTCATACATGCTAACTCAAAACAGTATTGCGTGTGGAGGATTTCTTCACAAATATTTTTAGCAAGTCTTTACAATTTAACAATGCTTGAAAAAGCTTTTCACCCTTTTCCATTATAGTAACTAAATTTTAATTTCGTATTTTGTTAATCTGTGTGCTAAACTTAACCATTATGTTTAGCTATTGTGCATCTTCAGAGAATGCAAGAACATAGTTATAAGAAAAATGCAGTAGGCCAATGCAAGGCAAGTCCTTTTAAAATTTAATCATTTTCATTTACACCCAATAGTATTTTTAAAGTGTTCAAAGTTATTAGTTTTCATGATGTTAATTGACACCCTGTCCTCACACACTAACAATTATACATTATGGTACTAAATAACTGTGTTGCAATGATGGCCAAACCACACACCAGAAGATGAGAAGATGACAACGTTTCGGTCCATCCTAGACCATCATCAAGTCGAATGTCACTATCACAAGCGACTTGATAATGGTCCAGTACAGACCGAAATCTCGTTGTCTCCTCATCTTCTGGTGTGTGGTTTGGCCATCATATCTTGAGCCACATTACTGTGACTCATCGTCTGCAACTGTGTTGCAAGATACTGTTCTGTGGGGAGCCCTGTCGGCTCCCTGAGGCGACAGGGAGCCGACATATCTGAACTGATATGTGCTATATTAGTTGGGGGGCATCAGTCACAGGAGTTCTTATGCCTACCAGGAACTACGAAGCAGAACCTGGCTCCCTCAGAGAGGCACAGGGAGCAATGACCAATGACCACTTTACATTTAAACTACTGTACTGTATGTCATAATTGCCATTGAGCGGGGAAGGACCCAGAAAAGTAGGCAAAACAAAACAGACCACTGTCTGGTTAACCTGTGCAATCTACATCCTAAAAGATCAAAATAACTCCCCTAGAGAGGAAGCCAGCAGCCACTCCAGTTCTTGAATGATGCAACACCACCAACTGGAGGGTGGGGAAGGGTTTTCCTCACCCAGAAAATGGTGTTCCATTACATTTAATGCTGGTTTTCTGTGGGGAAAACCAGCATTAAAGCTGACTTTCCCTCCCCCTACAGGGGGGAGGGGGATGGGTAGTGCTAACAAGCGAAGTGCTAGTCACATAAAGCTTGTTTGGTTTCTTTCTAGGGGGAGATATTTTGATCTTTTGGGATGTAGATTGCACAGGTTTTAACCAGACAGTGATCTGTTTTTATTCACTTACCATTCTGGGTTCTTCCCTGGTTGATGGCAATTATGACATACATTTAATATATTACACCGTAGGTCTACAGACAGTACTCAGCCACTTTTTTGACAATTATGTATACATAGTTTGAGTTATTCAGCACAAGTATTTCAATATGTAACTCATAACTGGAACTACAAACATAAACAAGATCCAAGGTGAAAATGTATGAAACATCTCCCCCTCCCCCTTCCCCACACCACTGTATCAGCAACTCTCGCATGTAGTGTTGAATACCACAATGACCCTGCCACCTGGTTTCCCGGCACCTCCCACCAAATCATTAAGGACTTGGATATTTGTTAGTTTGCCTTTTTGTTACTTTTTATACGCAAGTGTATCATTCTATGGTTTTTGTTTTTTTGCATACAGGCAAGGTGATAACCTGGATGATTGCTGCATTTTAAGAATTATTAAATAGTGTAAGGGTTACGATATGTAGAGTGCTACAAAAGTGGCCGCCACATACAATTTGAGGATGGCATTCACACAGTCATATTGAAAAATTTAACCAACAAAATGGCTGCCATATTGCTTCATCTTCTAGACAACCAAAAGAAGTAGACAAGAATGTTGTCTTAGAAAGAAGGAGCTGTTAGGATATCAGTTCATTGAAACGTAGAAAATCATTTCACACCTTTACATAATTAAAATCATTTTACACCTTTACATAATGAAAATTATTCAGGAACTGGAAGATGATATAAACTACTTGGAGGAGTTCTCTTAATGGATCCTACATCAAATATTATTATTGAAAATCCCAATGAAGTATTGCTTCTGTGCCTCCCTATATATAACTTAAAAGTTAAAATTCAGGTAATACAACCAACATATACCTATAAATAAAAATAAAAATGACACATACCTGTAAACTTTTTTAGGGTAAGGTACATCCCAGTTCAAGAAGCGTCGTAAAAGGTTTGTGCATTCTCGGCCCACCTCGTGCTCACTCAGCCCTTCCATGTACTCTGCTTCAGGTCCACCAATCCAACCACAGAGCATTGCTCTTTGATTAAAAACAGGATCAAACCCCGAGACTGCCCGTACCCAGTATTTGCTCATCTGTAGCGGAAATAAACAACATTAATTACAAGATTAAAAGTACTGTACAGTACAGTAATATAGCACCACAAAGTAAGCACTGAAGGTAATGAACTGCCGTCAGTAGTTTCAAAGCGTTATATGACAAAGAGTGCTGGGAAGACGGGACACCACGAGCGTAGCTCTCATCCTGTAACTACACTTAGGTAATTACACTGCCCTTTTCTGCCAGTAGCTATGGTACCTCCCTTAGCTAAAAGCTAAGCCTGGTCTAGCCAAGCCCTTGGTCTTGAAATGAGTTGGTGCATTAAGATGCACCAGGTCTTTGAGACCCACTTTATCTACCAGGAGCCAGGACCAAAATCTGACTCCTTCAATGAGCTTGTGGATCAACCCAAAACTGAGAAGAAAAATAATGTTTCTTTTTCAGGTTTTTAGGTAAATAAAGTATTAGAATTGAGTTGAAGGGTTCCATATTCCAGGTGTCATAGGGTTAGAAGCTCTGAGAATCCACTAAGAAAACACCACAGAAATAGAACATTAGTATGAAGAGCATCTTTCAAAAATTTTTGAATGACACCCTTTCACAAATTGGAGACTTCTTGTGCCTGAATTAAATGGACAAAACTGTGGGTACAAATTAAGGAAACTCAATCTCACAGCCTGAGTGAAGAGAAAGAAAGAATATGATTACTATGTACAAGATACTGAGGGAGAGACAGGCAAGGACATCATCTTTAACGTGAAAGAAACAAAACAATAATATACAGTATCAGTGAAAGCTGGAATTGCAACCAGGTATATTGGTTGAAACTGGAATTGCAACCAGGAATATTGGTTGAAGCTGGAATTGCAACCAGGTATATCGGCAGAATCTGGAATTGCAACCAGGTATATTGGTGGAAGCTGGAATTTCCTCCAGGTACATCGGCAGAATCTGGCATGGCAATCAGGTATATCGGTGGAAGCTAGAAAAGCAAACGGGTATAATCGGCAGAATTTGGAGTTGCAACCAGGTATATCGGTGGAAGCTGGAATTGCAACCAGGTATATCGGTGGAAGCTGGCATTGCAACCAGGTATATCGGTGGAAGCTGGTATTGCAACCAGGTATATTGGTGGAAGCTGGAATTGCAACCAAGTATATCAGCAGAATCTGGAATTGCAAACAGGTATATAGGTGGAAGCTGGAATTGCAACCAGGTATATGGGTGGAAGCTGGAATTGCAACCAGGTATATTGGTGGAAGCTGGTATTGCAATCAGGTATATCGGTGGAAGTGGAATTGCAACCAGGTATATCAGTGGAAGTGGAATTGCAACCAGGTATATGTGGAAGCTGGAATTGCAACCAGGTATATCGGTGGAAGCTGGAATTGCAACCAGGTATATGGGTGGAAACTGGAATTGCAACCAGGTATATTGGTGAAAGCTGGAATTGCAACCAGGTATATGGGTGGAAACTGGAATTGCAACCAGGTCAAAAAATGTAATGAAATACTCATTCTCTGTATGAGTGGATAACAAGTGTAATACAGGGAAAGAAGATGTTGAAACCGCCTTTTCCACAACCTCAAAAAGCTTGGAGGGGCAACAATACATGAATCTCACCGATAGACAAGCACTCATTAACAGACGTTAGATTTGGGTATCAGAAAATTAATAACTAAGCCATTCTGATGATATAAAAAGTACACTTAGTACCTGCTCTGTAGTGCCGTCACAAAGTCTTGTATGAGGAGCTTTGCGTTCAAAATCTGGTATATCGGTGGTCCGCACTATCTGAAGGCCTTCCCAGTCGTTCTGCCACCAGGCATCTGTGTACTCCAAAAATATCTTGTCTATGGTACCGTATCCCATGGATGTAATAGCCTGCAAATATTGAGAAACTTATAAAAATATATTATAACCGCTGCCTCATCCCATAAATTGAATCAAATGACTCGGAAATGCCCTAGTATTGGAGATATTAACAAATTATGAACAGATCTCTTGCGTAATTATATTAATATTGCATTACAATTCATTTTGGTCTATCATACATCATTGAATTTCAAAACATAAAATATTATCTCTTCTTTTGCTGTGTTTCTCCTCTCCCTCATCATCCAGAGCATTGCAAGTCTGGCAATTGTTTGGTGACTTCTTTCCTTTCGGTCCTCCTCCCTCTTGCCAACAGCACCACTCCTGTGCCAGGTAAGTCCACTACTGGCTCACCATAGCCCGTGCTACTTGAAACTTGTTCCGAGTAGCTGAATCTATAACAACAACAACTCTTGCCAAACACGACAGATTTCAGTTGAGCTGAAAACCTGTCATCTTTGTTCCTGCAACACTGCATCAAGTCTACAGATCCTGTTCCTGCAACACTGCATCATGTCTACAGATCCTGTTCCTGCAACACTGCATCAAGTATACAGCTCCACCTCTATGGCCTTCAGTCTATCCTTAAATTAAACTTTTTCCTCCTGCCCTCACAAGCCGGCATCCTCCTCCAAAGTCATAGCCAAATCATTAATTTGGTTAAAGAACATTACAACATTTAGATAAATGCATGGAAGTGAAGGTGATAATAAGACATCAGGATGGAGTAACTAAGACATGTCAATGATTGTACATGAGGTTTCTCGAAGGCTAAATTAAAGATTTAAAATATACATAAAAGAAAAGATCAAAGTGCATAACATATATAAACCAAACATAATAAATCTAAAATAACATACTATAAACTTACAGAATACTAATGAAACAAAGTCCAGCACTGAATGTAATACAACACTATCTGGTGGGCATTCAGTATCTCTCTGATGCTACAACCTGGACACATTCAAGCATTAGAAAAGACACCAGGGCTTCAGGACCCATGAGTATCTACCAGGACCAGAACCTAGCCCCCTTTGAAGAAGCAACGGAAAAAAACCTTGGGATGAGAGTTCACCACAGAACAGAGCAAAAGACCCACCAAAAAGCAAACCAGCACTCCAAAATAAGCAATGACATGCAAAAGATTTGTAAATCATTACTGCATTGAATTCAATATCTAGATGTACAATATCTAAATGTCATTATCTAGATATCCAGATGTTATCTGTCACCAAATGCAGCTCAGGCTATATCGGATCCCAGCCAGCCAACCAGCTCACTCAAGAGCCTTGTGCATGCCTGGGAACACTCAGTCTCTACATGGCTTTCTTGTTTTCTTTAGATTTTTGATAAGTGGTACACTGATACGGTACTGGTAATCGCTGGAGTGATAGTCCCTTGCAAGGCAATTGCTTGTGTTGTTCTTTATTTAATTCCACAATGTGTTCTTTGCCACTCACCATAAGTGTGCCTTAAATTTTTCATCTGCTCCAGCTATGGTAGCCAAGGTTATCTTCCTTTGTATCAAGGGGCAGTCAAGGGGAAGGCAGTTTATATCAAGTCGGGAAGGCAGTTTATATCAAGTCTACATCTTGCATGCCCCTGTCCCCTCTGGGTTATCTTTCTTGTGAGGTATCAGTTTTTTTTTTTGCTGCAAAGTGTCTCCTCTTGAGGTACCTTGGATTGAGTAGTGCATGGACTTTGCTCCCTCTGCTAACCCTGTAGTTGTGAAGTGATTGATCATAGCAGTTTGCATCTGGCCAATTGTTTTATTTGATGCATTGGCAGAGGGTGTGCTTGGGTAGGTGGTTGACTGTGTCTCAGGTAACGTAAGGCTCCTTCACCAAGTAGTTGTTCAATGTGCTCCTTGTTTGTGCAGTGGGAATTCAGGATGGCTTTGTTTATCTCTGATCCTGACTATTCTTGAGCTATGGTCTGTGTTTTCAAGTCGTGTCTATGTGTTTTCAAACCATTTTGCCTAGCTTGCCTGGCTTTCTTACTCAGCTGAATATAACTTGGGAACTGAGGTTGGAGGGAAGGAGGGCATTGACTTACGATGTTACAACAGCTGACATGCATTCAGACAGTGGGGATTGAGTTAAGGGAAGGGGGAAACTGAACAAGATGAATGTGTGCGATTGTCACCCACCCATCTCTAGGGGCTCTCTTTTCTTACCTGCATCTAGCCTGCCTGTTACTATTGTAGTATGCCTGCATATAGCTTACTTGTGACAAGTCTGCTTGCATCTGATATGCTTGCATTTAGCCAAGCAAAACCACCTAGACAAACATACCCCCCCTTGTAGAGCAGTGTTCGCAATCATGCACCAGGTGAGATACAGTATTTAACAGTCCAGTTGACCAGACCAAAATGGTGGCCTGATCAGAAATTGAACCATAGGGACATTGATCTTTGGAAGCACCTCAAGGTAAAACTCAAACTAGCTGACTGAAATTCTTGGCTTAGCTAGCTGGCTGAAATTCTGCGTCGCTTGGGCTGCCATCTGGTGGTGAGCAAGTGTATCCATGCGGTGATTTTGCTCCAGTAGCAATGATTTGCATTGTTTTCGTCAGGAATACAAATTTCTAAAAACATTTTATTTTTTTTTTTGTGTGTGTGTGTGTTTGAGTTTCTGAATGGGTTTTGGCTCTATTTTGTGAAGAAGAAACAACTTACCTTCTGAAGTCTTCTTGGAAGAGCAGGAAAAAACAGGTTTGGGTTATTCTTCAAGTAACCAATAGAGGAAGTCACTATCACATGCTGAGCTTCAAATTCACTTCCATCTCTGAAATGTTAACTGTCATGAAAAAGAAAGACCTTATACTGTATCCCAGATATGGACTAGCCCCTATTTTGGATCTATGTCATTTCACCAAGAATTTTTGCCCACTATTTCATCCCACCTCTTAGAGTACCACTCTGACCTAACAGGAGCCAAACAGGAAATCTACATGAGAACTGTGAGACTGCACAATGGCCAGTCGAACACTATTGTATCATTGTATTCCAAGATGAAGGCATTCAATCAAAATTAATAAAATATGCATTATACATAGTAAACCATCACCAGAAGATCACATAAAGGACGCTGTGCAGCAAGGAGCCTATGCTAAGCTTTCCGACTTCAAAATCGGTTAAATACATGGAAGGTGAAATACCTGTATTAAGGAAATTGTTCATGACTTTGTGAGACCAAAACTAGAATATGTAGCAGTTAAATGGTGCCCATATTTCAAGAAGAACATAAGTAAACTGGAAAAGGTGCAGACATCCTATCAACTTGGCTTCAAAAAATGAAAACTAGAGCTACGAGGATGGGCTAGAGGCATTAAATATGCCACGCTAGAAGACAAAGGAAAAAGAGGTAACATTATCACAATGTACAAAATAGTAACATGAAATGACAAAATTGACAACAAGAATTTCTTGAAACCTGTAACTTCAAGAACAAAAGGTTATAATTCAAGCTGAGGAAACAAAGGTACCAAAAAAAAAATTGGAAAGTTGTTCTTTGCAAACAAAGCGGCAGTTGGTTGGAAGAAGTTAAGTGAGATGGTGGTGGATGCCAAACTGTCAGTACAGTGACTTCAAAGCATCATATGATAAAGGGTAATGGGGAAGATGGGACACAAAAGCAAAGCTCTCATCTGGTAACTTGGCCCACCTTATAATTTTCCTGTCTGTGGTTGGGTGGGTTTTAGGTTGGGACTGATGGACTGCACTTTTGTTGCCAGAGATGGGGTTCTGTGATCTACCAGTTATCTCTGTCCGGGTCAAGTCTACATCTTTTTCCGCAGCCTTTTCCCTTCTCCGTTTGTGAATTAGCAAAGTCTGGATCTGGTTCATTCTAGGACATGCGTTCTGCTCACTGGGCGCCCACGATGCTTTTGTTTCTTTGTATAGATGGTTCACTCATCTATTTTATTTTCCTCGGCAGGTCTGGCCTCCACACCTCATAGATACCTGGTTGATACCTGGTTGATGGGGTTCTGGGAGTTCTTCTACTCCCCAAGCCCGGCCCGAGGCCAGGCTCGACTTGTGAGAGTTTGATCCACCAGGCTGTTGCTTGGAGCGGCCCGCAGAGCCACATACCCACCACAGCCCGGCTGATCCGGGACTTCTCTTAGGAAACAGTCCAGTTTTCTCTTGAAGATGTCCACGGTTGTTCCGGCAATATTTCTTATAGTCGCTGGGAGGACGTTGAACAACCGCGGACCTCTGATGTTTATACAGTGTTCTCTGATTGTGCCTATGGCACCTCTGCTCTTCACTGGTTCAATCTTGCATTTTCTTCCATATCGTTCACTCCAGTACGTTGTTATTTTACTGTGTAGATTTGGGACCTGGCCCTCCAGTATTTCCACGTGTATATTATTTGGTATCTCTCTCGTCTCCTTTCTAGAGAGTACATTTGGAGAGCTTTGAGACGATCCCAATAATTTAGGTGTTTTATCTCGTCTATGCGTGCCGTATATGTTCTCTGTATTCCCTCTATTTCAGCAATCTCTCCTGCTCTGAAGGGGGAAGTGAGTACTGAGCAGTATTCGAGACGGGACAACACAAGTGACTTGAAGAGTACAACCATTGTGATGGGATCCCTGGATTTGAAAGTTCTCGTAATCCATCCGATCATTTTTCTGGCTGATGCGATATTTGCTTGGTTATGCTCCCTAAACGTTAGATCGTCGGACATCATTATTCCCAAATCCTTGACATGCTGTTTTTCTACTATGGGAAGATTTGATTGTGTTTTGTACCCTGTATTATGTTTCAGATCCTCATTTTTGCCGTACCTGAGTACCTGAAATTTATCACTGTTAAACATCATATTATTTTCTGCTGCCCAATCGAAAACTTTGTTGACATCTGTTTGTAGTTTTTCAATGTCTTCAGCAGAGGTAATTTTCATGCTGATTTTTGTGTCATCTGCGAAGGATGACACGAAGCTGTGACGTGTATTTTTGTCTATATCAGATATGAGAATAAGGAACAGTAGCGGTGCAAGGACTGTACCTTGAGGTACAGAGCTTTTAACATCGCTTGGACTCGATTTTATCTGATTGACTGTTACTCTTTGTGTTCTGTTCGACAGGAAATTGAGTATCCAGCGTCCTACTTTTCCAGTTATTCCCATTGACCTCATTTTGTGAGCTATCACCCCATGGTCACATTTGTCGAAAGCCTTTGCAAAGTCTGTGTATACAACATCTGCATTTTGCTTTTCTTCTAGGGCTTCTGTGATTTTGTCATAGTGGTTGAGTAACTGTGACAGACAGGATCTTCCCGCTCTAAATCCATGTTGTCCTGGATTGTGCAATTCATTGTTTTCCATAAAACTAGAAATTTGATTCCTAATCACTCTTTCAAACACTTTATTATGTGTGATGTTAGTGCAACTGGCCTATAATTTTTTGCCAAGGCTTTACTCCCCCCTTGTGCAACGGAGCTATATCTGCAGATTTAAGTGCTGCTGGTATCTCCCCTGTATCCAGGCTCTTTCTCCATATTACGCTGAGTGCTCTCGCTACTGGTACTTTACATTTCTTTATGAATATTGAATTCCATGAGTCAGGCCCAGGGGCTGAGTGCATGGGCATATTGTCAATTTCTCTTTCAAAGTCTTCCGAGTTTGTGGTAATATCCGTTATATTATCTGCAGCTTGAATGTCATTCATAAAGAAGCTGTCTGGGTCATCAACTTTCATGTTGTTAATTGGTGTGCTAAACATAGCCTCATACTGGCTTCTTAGAATTTCACTAATCTCTTTGTTGTCCTCTGTGTACGTACCTTCATTTGTAATTAACGGTCCAATACTGGTCGAGGTTTTGGATTTTGATTTAGCGTATGTGAAAAAATATTTCGGATTTTTCCTTATCTCTTGTATAGCTCTCTGTTCCAATTCCATTTCCTCAGACTCATATGATCGCTTCAACGTTTGTTCGATTTCTTCGATCTCCCTGCTTAGGCTTATTTTCCTTGCTTGTGATAGTTGTGTCTGCCGAAGCATTTCCGTAATTTTTTTCCTTCTCCTGTACAGTCGTCTGCGTTCTCTTTCTAGAGTGTTCCTCTTTCTGCCCCTCCTCACCGGCACGTGCTTCAAGCAGACCTTGTAAGCTTCAGCTGTCAGTTGAGCTATTCCCTGTGTGGGAGTTTTGTCGCTTAAGACCGTCTCCCATTGAATGGTTGAAAGGTCCACATTTATTTTTTCCCAGTCAATCCTCTTATTGTTGAAATTGAATTGATTGAATATTCCTTCTCGCTTGTTGGGTCTCTTAGATCTACTACCGTTATTTATGCTAGTTCGCACTTCAATGAGCTTATGGTCTGAGTATGAAGTATCTGAGATTGTTATGTCTCTGATTAGTTCATCATTGTTTGTGAATAACAAGTCTAGTGTGTTTTCGTTCCTAGTTGGTTCTGTAATCTGTTGATTGAGCGAGAATTTGTCACAGAATCTCAAAAGTTCTCTGACCTGTGGCTGGTTATTTCCCGGGTCATTCCCTGCTATGATATTTGTGTTTGCCATTCTCCATCTTAGACTCGGTAAATTGAAATCTCCAAGGAAGATAATATCTGGAGCTGGGTTTGCTAGGTCATCAAGTATGTTCTCTATTTTGTGCATCTGCTCTGTGAATTCCTCAACCGTTGTATCTGGCGGTTTATATATTAAAATAATAATTAGGTTTAGTTTCTCTACCTTAATTCCAAGTACCTCTACCACCTCATTAGTTGAGTTTAGTAGTTCTGTGCATACCAGGTCCTCTTTAATATACAGACCTACTCCCCCATTTGACCTAGTTTTTCTATCACATCTGTATAAATTATAATTTGGAATCCAGATTTCACCATCCATGGAATCTTTTGTATGAGTTTCCGTGAATGCCCCAAATATGGAGTTTGACTCTAATAGGCTGAGGGGAGGAAGAGTCTGAAGAGAGGATGAGTCTGAGAAAGGTGTGAGTGCTCCTGGTTTTCCCTATAGGTTGCGCTCTGGAACTGGTTGGCCTTCCTGCAGGGTTTGCTGGCACATGTTGGTGGTTAATGTACTAACCTTATCCTGAAGGTTCTTTGCTCAGTTACTGTTTTCACATTATTTCTAGCAGGGGCATCCTCCTTTTAATTTTGGTTCAAATGGCATCTTTTAAAATCCAGTAATGAAACACCCCCTTCAGAACCAGTCACTTGTTTTTTGCCATTATTTTTCTTTCTGTCATATATTTGCCAAGCATACTTCAGTTTCCTTGGTAACAAGTAAAATTGCTGACTTCTTTAACCATGTTATTGCTGTGGTACTGCTGCCATCTGGTGGTTGTTGGGGTACCAGTGATAACTGATACTGGTTTTTTCTGACTGCAAGTTGGGCTTTTGATTGTGACTTGAGTAAGACATACCACTGACTCCTTTCCCAACCCATGTGACTATGCTACAGTATTGGAATGTTTCTGCTTCTGGTGGGTGAACAAGTCATTAGAGCCTGGAGGGCAGAATGTGTGTGTTTGTGAACCTACAGAGGCCATGAACTCAAGGATTCAACCGAGGAACCTGCTCAGGAATGTTTCATTTCACTCAACGTCATATTTATTTTCTCCCCGTTTCCTTATTTGCCGCTTTTTCTTCACCGTGTCTAGGCACAGAAATTTAATACTCTTCGACAAGCCTGTACTGGCATTAAACCCAAACTTCTAATGTTGTGACAAATGACCTGTTTTTATATATTTTTAAAGACATAACTAATGCTTACTAAACACATGCTTAACTAGTATGTACACAACTAAACATGTTCACTCACTTGCACTTGACAATCACAGGATAAGTTGTGCCATCTAGCCGTACATAAGACCCTTCGTCAGTCGTAACCTCACTTGCATAGTCAATGCTAAAAGCAAAACCTCACATTATAACATTGTGTTATATGTTCCTTGTAAAATCAAATGTGTTCAGTTTACATTTCACTACAGATTATTCTACTGATTAAGAATAATCAAATCATAATGAATGAACACTATATAAATGAACAATGTATCTTTTATACAAAAAAAAAATATATATATATTTCTATTTTGGAAAACTTATACTGTATAATCAAATAATTATGGGGTTAGTAATAACGACTATTACCAATACAGCTTACCAATCCACTTCGCTATTAAGCAGCAAGTCTGCTTTAGTTTCTGCAAGAATGGAACTCAAAATGGATAAAAATCCATCCTTGGGGTTCATATTCTCTTTTCCACTGCAGTATATATAGTTTCCCCAGCAGCTGGCTGAGAGCTGATGAAGGGAATCACAAGCATTATCAATTCTGTACCATCTGAAAATTAAGAAAAACATATTCAGTGTTTCCACTACAGAATTTGCCTACACAAAGTGTTTTAAGTGAATGTAATATACATTGATATTTATGGTTGAACACTGCTTGATTTAAAGCATTATACCCAAAAGTCAAGAAAATGCTGCCATATAAACTGGACTCATGGCTAAAATAGGGTAGCATCCAAAAATCACCTATTAAACATTAATAGTAACACTCCATTCTCTGGGCCCCCTCAGTAACTCCCCAAAAATAAAACATTGATACTGTACTCTAAAGCCAATACTATCTCACCAGGTATCCATCACCATTTCATCAGCTGCTTAGAAGCAAGGATCAAAATCTTGTGAATTGACATATAGCTGACTAAATTTGACCAACATGTGAATAATCTCATAAAATCTTACTTTGAAACAGTACAGAATAGAGCGAGGGTTAAGGAACAGAGCGACCTCACAGGATGCCCGATTAGTCCACAAATACCTACAAATAGTACCAACTGGAGAGAGAGAGAGAGAGAGAGAGAGAGAGAATGAGAGAAGCTTGGCTTGACAATGCATGCCTCAATGACTAGATGACCACTTAAAAAAAAAACAAAAAACCAGCACATTCTTGGCTGGGAATGAAGGAAGAATGTTCAACCTAAGAAAGTAATCCCAAAGATTAAAAAAACAATAATGTTGCATTGATGGAAGGCATGGAATTCCCCAACATGACTGCCTGATACAGAGATCAACACAAGCAGATCTAAATATACTGTACCATAAAAGCCAAAGGCAAGAAGTCAAATCTAACAGAGGTTATCTTGAGTTGATTTTGGGGCTTTTTAGTGTCCCCACGGCCCGGTCCTTGACCAGGCCTCCACCCCCAGGAAGCAGCCTGTGACAGCTATCTAACTCCCAGGTACCTGTTTACTTCTAGGTAACAGGGGCAGCAGGGTGAAAGAAACTCTGCCCATCGTTTCTCGCCGGTGCCCGGGATCGAACCCGGGACCACAGGATCATATGTCCAGCGTGCTGTCCGCTTGGTCAGCCGGCCCCAGAGGATAAGAAATCAAGCACCAATCCTCACTACTAAGGAGAAGGTCCAAAAACCCTCAGAAAAGATAAATTCTGGTGGTTAATATCTCTGGCTAGCAGCATCAGAAAATGGGACTCTGAAAACAAAGTTGAAGCAAACTAAGTAAGCAAATGACATTCAAGGCAACCGGCAAGTATGAACATGTATTGTAATAAAGAAAAAGAGTCTATGTTTGGATGAAAGACCAAATGGAAAGATGGCCACTTACCTATAAAGATGATGTTTGGTCTCAGTGGAACCCATCTACTCAGAAATGGTGCCAGGAAGAAAAGAGATTGGCATCCCCCCCCAGAGCCACCTTCAGGTGGCAGTGAAAGATATTTTTCGAATGAACACTTGGATGGCATTTTGAGTGTTTTGTAAAAAAATTTATGGGCAGTTTATGACATTTATCTCTGATTCCAATGTACTCACCACCACACATTTGAGGGGGAAAATCAATTTGAAATGGTACTTGCTCCTAGTTAGTGTGAGCAAGCTGCAGAAATTTGGCAAATTAGATATGGCATTTAAATCTAATTGCTACAAGCTTGGGGAACTACCGATGGAGCTTTCCCAGAAATATGGAAAGCCAGACCTATGAACTAAAGAGGCCTTGGTCATGTTCATACCCTTTTCTGAAAAAACAAACAAGATTTGTTCCAATGATAGATTCTTTGTAGCTCATCAAAGGTGCCATTTTTTTGAGGTTTCACTGTACTGTATAGTAACTTTAGAAATTTATATAGATAGAATTTAGGACTTAACATATAAGTGTCCTAGCCAAATAATAAAAGTTCCTAGCTAATAATAAAAGGTCTGCATGTACTGTAACTTTCATAAAATCACTAACCTTAAGGTCCAATAATACAGGGCTTTCTTCAGGTTTCTTAATGAGGGTCCATCAGTTTTACATGTTGATAAGTACTCAAGAAATCTTCTCCTAAAAACATCTCCAACTGATAGCTGTCGAACCACTTTGAATTCTTTGTCTTGACTGTAAGTCTTGCATTCTTCATCAGCCTCCTCCATGACATCCAATATTTCATCTACTAAGTGTTCATCTATGAGCTTTCCATTCTCCATGCGGAAATCACCTAACAAAAGGTAAAACAAAATTATTTAAAGATGAATTACTTAAAGAAGTAGTTGATTGGGAGTACCAAATGGTCCAGCCTAGCACATAGTGGCAGCCCGGTTAATTGATGCTAAGGTTATTCGCTCATTGCCAACCATTATTTGCATAATTAAACATTTTTTCTCAAGTAGTGGTATATTTTTCTTTGTAGTTCCTCAGATCAGTTTTCCTTGGTTATTGGTCATTCTCAGATACCATTCTCCTCTCCCCTTGCCAAGTGAACCAGATTCTAGTCCTAGTTGCCTAAGAGGACTAATCCCTAGTCCTCTTAGACCTCAATAAGTGTAAGAGACCTGGTGTAACCTGAAGGCTTAGTAGTACCAGTGCTTAAGCACCAAGGAGACACTGACAGGGATTAACCAGAAAGGTTACTTAAACATTACAATACCAGCAATATCTTCAAAATTTACAAAACATAATAAAGTGGTACTCACCCCTGCCATCTACAGATAGCTTATGGTGAAGGAGGTTTCTGGACCTTGCAAACTGAAAAATGGCATTACCATCTTCTCCATGAATCCACTGTGCACCCAATTCTACAACACCTTGAGGTACTGTTCTAACCGTATTCACACGCCCACCAAAACGGTTGCTGCCTGTAGAATATCATAATGTTAATCATCCAGTCTAATTCCATGTCAAATCAATTACTGTATGCTATTCAAGGCTTTCAGTTAATGTAAAAAATGTACATTTTGGGCAAACCCATCAGTTGGTTCATTAGATCAGATCCTGTTCCCTCAGGACTCAACAGTGTGACTTTCATCACTTCCAATGCAACTTGAGTCTTTCCAAAGCATTCCCTTCCCTCCTGGGCCATATACGGGAGAGAGAAAAAAAAAAGACTATGATGAATTCTCAACCTAGTTGTATATAGCATCAGATGGAACTTTTACCTACTACCTCCTAGTAGTCCATCCAGATATCAGACCATGCCCAGGTCCCATCAGTCTGATAATAAGCAGAAAGGTATTGTAATTCTAAGGCCTTCATGCAAAGTACTGTATACTCTTTGAACACTAGCCTTCAAGAATGAGAATGGAGTCGATGCCCTGCGCATTAAGTTCTCTCGCTGCTCCGATACCTGCAGCCCCAGCTCCGACAACGACGACATTGTATTTTTGACGAGAGCCAACTGGTTGACAATTTTTGGAAGTTGGAACACTGTTGGAAAAAATCTCCATTAGGATAAACAGCCAAACATCCCATGCAGCAAAGGAAATGGAAAATGTATGCTGTAGCACATGGCAGGAACAAATGAGAAATGGAAGAACCATGATAGTGGTGCAAGCACTCAGGAAGGGTCCACTCATATATTTCAGCTACAAGCTGAAATATATGAGTGGAATAATGGTATGACTGTAACTATAGAAGTGGCTATAAATGCTGCAGCTTCTGTTGATATCAAACAGCTCCAACTTAGTTAATATATTACAGGAGTGGCTGTAACTGCAGCAGGAGCCATCTATATCAAACAACTCCCACGTATGTAATACCATTATTATTTTAACAAATTTAAAGACTAAAATAAAGGATAACTGTATTTCCATAAGTACAGGGCTTTTATATGTTTTTATAAACCATTAGTCACATGCAGTGTTTCAGGTAAGTCTTACAATTAATATTTTTCTGTGGAGAGCAACAGAAGCTCCCTGAAGCTATCCAAACTGATATGTGTTACATTAGTTTGGGATCATCAGTCACAGGAGTCCTTTTGCCTACCGGGGACCACGAGCCAGAACCTGGCCCCCTCAGAGAAGTGCAGGGAGCAATGGACTATGAGAACTTTACATTTAAAGTATGTCATAATGTCATAATTGTCATTGACTGGGGAAGGCACCCAGAAAGATAGGCGAAACAAAATGGCACAATCTGGAAAAATTGCTCTCTATGTCCGAAAAGAGCAAGAGAACTCTCCCAGGAAGAAATCAAACAAGCAACACTTCATCCAACTAGCAATCCCGCTCATTTGTGCTACAGGAGAATCAAGCACGCAACACAGCCATCGCCTGATCCCCGAGATCGTCAGACAAGGAATGGGTAAATTGAAGCACAAGCGAGGAACAAGTCCCGCAAGTCTCCAGGTCGGTGGTGTCACTAACCCAACAGGCAGCATGATGGAGGCAGTGCTGATGAACATCTCCCTGAGTCAGGGGCGACGAACAACCATTAACTCCGCACAATGCAAGAGAGGATTCAGAAGACACCTTCTTGGTATCCTCAAGCCCACTGGGGTTTTCCAGGGCCTGTATAGTGAGTAAGCCCTACAAGAAGTCCAGGCACTTGGGCTATCTAAGCCAGTAGAATCCTGTCTGTCAGCAGGGAAACTGACCACCTGTAGTAGTCGTGAGACCTCGGGGGCAACAGAAGAGGACTACCAACACAACCTAGGCTAGTCTAATGAGACGCTAGGCAGACCTCCTCCATTAACAAAAAGCAAAAATGCTAGAAAAGAGAAACAAAAACCCCAAAGACATAAACAAACTGGCAGCCAGAGAGAATCATCAGCCACTGTGTGTGTGCAAGCTGTGCCGGCTGCAGGGCACCCTACTAAGCCAATAATGCTCCCCCCCCCCCAGGGGAAGATGGAAAGCTCAAGACCCGCAATGTACGCCAAGAGTGAAGACAGCGCCAAGCGACGAAACCCTCAAACAAGATTGATTCCCAAACATCCCAGGGAAGATAACCCTGAAACGCAAGGGCAGTACTTACAGAGCACCTAAGGAAGATCACCCTAGGCACATGCTGCTCCTGTACTCTAAGACACCTGGCCAGCACACCACACACACACAGCTGGAACAGCCACACGGGACAAAAATCCAGAACAGGTATTTCAGGCCAGAGATGATGTCCGATCACCAGCACATCAGTTCAAGAACTTGGGTGGTGGGCTGCCAGCTTCCCTCTCCCCCCTTTAGGGGAGGTGGTGTAGCACTAACGAGTAGGAGCACTAGTTGGATGAAGTGTTGCTTATATGTTTTCTTCCTGGGGCGTTCTTTTGCTCTTTTCGGGCATAGGTAGCAATTTCACCAGATTGTGGTCCCTTCTGTTTCGCCTATCTTTCAGAGTGCCTTCCCCAGTCAATGGCAATTATGACATTTTAAATGTTAAGTGCTCATAGGACATTGCTCTCTGCGCCTCTCGGAGGGGACCAGGTTCTGGCTTGTGGTTCCCGGTAGGCAAAGGACTCCTGTGACTGATGACCCCAAACTAATATAGCACTGTATCAGTTCGGATAGCTTCAGGGAGCCTCTGGGGCTCACCCAGAAAATGGCATTTCATTACATTCAACTTTGGGTTTTTTTCTGATGATAATACATTTGAGGGTAATAATACAAGAAGATGTAAAGATGTAATACTGAATATATAAATGCAGATACAAATTAAGAAATTTAGCCAATGACAGTTTTCTAGATGATAATACTAAAGTGTGCAGACTACTTTATTCAAATGTCAATAGCTATATTGGTCAATACCGAGTTTAAAATAAGTGTTCAGTTTAGTTGCAATATTTTACGAGCAAAAAGTAACAGCAAGCATAATTCACAATTTAGGAAATACATGTACTGTATATGCAATTTGGTATGGTAGATATATATATGTACAGTACAGTATATATATATATTGATTACATTATCAATTTGGTACTTCAATCAATTTTAAATTGGTAACAGATCATACAGTATTTTATAGCATATAGAACAATATGCCACAATTTAGGTACCTTTATTTGCATGGCATTTTGTTTTCCATTGACTGTAAAATAGATACTTATTTCTTGTGTGGTGTTTGTTTTCCATTGGTGTATGTGTGATGTTTACGAGTTCTATTGGCACTTGTGTAGCATCTTAGAGTTCCATTACACCCATCTAAGAAACATTTAAATTTGGGATTGGTATGGCAACTTTGAGGTTTGAGATTTAGAGTACACCTGAGAATGTGTGTACTATAGAGATTTTGTATTTATATATATATACAAGAAGGTACATTGGGTTTGTGAGGATACATAGCATGGTGTTCACATTCTTGTAAAGGCACTAGTACACGCAGCGTTTCAAGCAGCAAATATTAAGCATGTTCAAATAAATAGTTTCTGCATGTCGTCTTAGGATGGAGCTTGTTAATGCTTTTCTTGTATGGAAATGTTTAACTTGTTGTCTAAATGACAGTATGCCAAGGAATATTCCTTCTACTGTACTTTACTCTCATTTTAGATGTTTATTCTTAGTTTATTTGACAAGTATATTTGTTTCCAAACAATATCCAGCATGCCTTGTGAATGTTAAGAGTGAGTTTGCTAGAAGTTAGCAAATTATTTTGATTTTTTATTTACTGTATCATTTAAGATGTCTGGATTTAAGACGTCATCAGCAAATAGAATTGGTTTAAGATGGTATTTATTGAGTCATTGACATATAGGAGAAACAGGAGAAACAGAAACTACTGTACTTTACTCTCATTTTAGATGTTTATTCTTAGTTTATTTGACAAGTATATTTGTTTCCAAACAATATCCAGCATGCCTTGTGAATGTTAAGAGTGAGTTTGCTAGAAGTTAGCAAATTATTTTGATTTTTTATTTACTGTATCATTTAAGATGTCTGGATTTAAGACGTCATCAGCAAATAGAATTGGTTTAAGATGGTATTTATTGAGTCATTGACATATAGGAGAAACAGGAGTGGACCAAGTGTGTTGTAGTATGCCACTATTAACTGGCAGTGTGGGAATAGTAGTGTCATTCACAGATACATATGGTGTTTACCACTCAGATAAGACTGGATGTATACAAGTGAATGCCTCTTACATTTTGGTGATGTAGTTTAATGATGACATCATTGTGGTTAACAGTCTCAACGGCTGTTTGAAGATCAACAAATAGTCCTAAAAGGTACTCATTTTTGTCAAGTGCTGAATATATCAGACCAAGCATGTTTATTTTAGAATAGTTGATGCTTTTCATGGGGTCTGAAGCCAAATTTATTGAATTTTAGTATATTAAGCTCAGCTAGGTGAAAGAAAAGCTACCTGTACATCAATTTCTCCAATATTTTACGTAAACTGGATTGATTTATATTGGTCTATAGTTACTATTGGCAAGATCTTCGCTTTTCATAGACTGGAGTTACCCTGGCATATTTAAGAATGTCATGTGTTACACGTGTATACCCGTGCTAATGTTTTCCACACTAGCAAGTTCATTCTCCCAGTTAATGTTGCTGACAGCTTCAGTGAATTTGTCTATTGAGGGAACACCCTGATTGCTGGGGTTGAATTACCACTTTGCCCCAATTGATTTTTTCACTGATATATCATGTTAGTGTGAATTCTTTGTGCATCTCAAGCTAATCTTCATGGTTTCTAGTGGTGGTTTGGGAAGGTTTGATAGGAGAAATAGAGGGCAGCTACTAGTGGAGATGTTATGTTTGTCCAAATGTAGTCAAGGTTGAAGCAGATTGTTCAAGTAATTCTGGTAGGTTTCAAGAGCTTTGGAACAGGCATGCAGGAGTTCATATAGTTGAGGAAGGTAGCAGCATGTGCCCTTGTGGTTGGAAAAGGTCAGTATTAAAATCTTCTGTAAACATTTAGTGACTTTTTAAATTTACAGTAATTCCATCATTACATTTCTGAGTAGCGTCACTAAATTACCTTCATGTTAGTAATTCTGTATATAGCCCCAACTGTTAAGTTAGTGGCTTACCTGTAGACGTTTTCAAAAGGTCTTCTTTCACAGACTGGTCTGGGGCCAGCCTTCCCTGGTTAATGTCTGTTTTTCTTAATAGCCCACAGGGCTATGAACACAGCCCCCTCACAGCCAGGGTGATCTGAGAACTCCAACTGAAACTCAAGAGTACCCTCTTGAAATCTTCTACTGTTGTTCCAGTAATATTTCATATAATTGTTGGCAGATAGATGAAACTCCATGAACTTGTGACGTACATTCTTTTACATAAACTTTTCATTTCATATATTTGACAACTGCTACTAGAGAGCCGGTCGGCCGAGCTGACAGCACGCTGGACTTGTGATCCCGGGTGCCGGCGAGAAACAATGGGCAGAGTTTCTTTCACCCTATGCCCCTGTTACCTACGTTTCCTGGGGGTGGAGGCCTGGTCAAGGACTGGGCCGCGGGGACACTACCCGCCAAACACACACCGAAACTACGACGTTGGTACAACGTTCCAACAAGTGTTAACACCTCCTAACCAGTTATAACAACCAATATAGCAAGTTGTAACAACGTTCTAATACGTCATAAACACGTTAAGCCAAGATGTAACAACTTTATTACAAGTTGTAACAAGCGGAAGATAGAGACAGTTTCGGTTTGTGTTTCCAGGGTAAAGCCCCGAAATCATCTCAAGATAACCAAGATAACCTCAAGATACTATATTTCTCACTCCAGTATGTTGTAATTTCACTATACAGGTTCGGAACCTAACTTTCCAGTATCTTCCATATGTGTATTATTAGGTAATTTCACTTCTGTTCTAGGAAAACAATTTAAGTACATTCAGGTGGTCTCGGCAGGTCAAGTGTATCACTAATTCTGTTGACGGTAAGGAATCTCTCTATAATTTATATCTCTGCTCACTTGCCTGCCTTGAATGGAGGATGTGACGATCGAGCAATATTCCACACGAAATAGGTCCAGTGCTATGGAGACTACCATTATTGGTGTGGCATCTTTTGTTTTGAAAGTTCTCAGAATATCTTGAAGGTACCGAATTAGATAAGGAAATACCTAATGGACAAGAAACAGGCTCACGATAAGCAAGAAAATGTTGAAGAGAGAGAGAAGTGACAAGCATCACTTGGTCCTTCAAAATCTCCAGTTCCTGACCAATTTGATTGACTTACCAAAGGAGGCAAGATCTTACACGACAATGTTTGCAAAACTAATGAAAATGAAGTGTAGTAGAGGAGAAAATGCAAGATTTAATTATGTAATTATCAAAAAGAAGGCACCAAGCCGGGGAGGCTATGTCACAACTAAACTTGACACATTAAGAAAAAATATCAGAAAAGCAAGAATGAGAGTACAGAATAATCGAAAGGCAGCTACAGGAGTCAGAAAAGGCAGACTTAAGCATGGCAATAGCATCAGCTTTAACACTATAAGTGCATGTAAGTAGAACAGCAGCAGCATGTGAAATTGGAGAACAGATGTATGACATTTAGAAACCAAAGCAGGTATTCATTCAGAATAGTAAATGCAGTCTACGTCTGGGCGTGACCTCCACGCAACACTAGTGTGGAGGTCCCACTTTGTGAGACACACAGAAAAGATTCGAGAAAGTCTGGGAGGTTTGCAACACGAGTGTCATTGAAGTGTTATTGTTATAGAAGATGAAATGTTATCAGTGAATGGAGCTAAAACTAGAAATCCTTTGTGCTATCTAACTAAACAGCTGGAGGATGAGTAACAATCTTGGGAAATAACATACTGCCAAATTACTAGTTTTACCATTTATTAGTAAGTAGTCAATACTGTACACACCCTAAACAATCATCATTAGTGAATAGTCTGTAAATACTGTATTGATTCATCATAAAAATATATTATGCTGTAGCAAGGACATGATTCTTTTATGTTCTAAAGAGGTATAATATATAGTATTGACCATTATATTTTTCTGAATAAAGATGCCAGGGGTACAGTAAAGTTCCAATAACCCAGCCTTCCAAAGACCGACTGTTGACAAGTATGGTATGGTTTCCAAGACCCATCACTCTGGTGTACAGGGCTTCCTTAACCCACGTCTCCACTTTAGCAACGTTAAATAGGTTTAATTTGTAGCAACTGTGTCCCCTTAGCCTTTGTTGCTGTATGTATAGCTGTTGAATTTAGTATACAAAGTATATTTTAGAGATGCAGACCATGATGAAATTATGGCAAGTAAATTTGGAATAGTAAATATATGGGTTAAGTGGTTTTAACACACACAAATAAATATGAAGTATAATAAATATATTTAAATATAAAAACTAGACTTTACTGGGTAAATAAATATATATTGGTAATGTTACAGATTATTTGATTTACAATCGAGCCCTCAGTAATATGAATCCTATAATCTGGCAATATCCACAATACAGCAATGTCTTGACCATGGGGAGAGGGGGCTCAATTATTGAGACTCTGCTATATTGCATTGCATATAATTTAAAAATTACAGTATACAATATTATACAACTATTACTGATTAAAACTACACCATGCTTACTGTGAGTACAATTATTATGCTATTTTCTAACTTAAAACTGCTTATTAGTGTACTATAATAATGAATTACTAAAACTTACAGACAATTACAAAACATGTTAGCACCATCAAAATACGAAGTTAAAATGTATTCTAGCATTCAGCTGCCAAGGAGATTACAGCTACTTTTACATATATACAACAGATATACTACATAATACTCTTTGCTACTACAGTACTGTACTCTTAGCAAATTTTATTGCAAACACATTGATACCAAAATGAAAGACCTAGGACGAGAATTGAGGTAACAAAGTTGAAAAGAGAGTACACATTTTATTGCTCTTGATGAGAGCTCACAGGGGTAAGGCGGTCACTTTCTCTGTTTGCTATGGGTGGTACACCGGGCTTTTGGACTTTTTACATGCATACTCCTATGGGGAATTCTATTGCAAACACAATGATACCAAAATGAAAGACCTAGGATGAGAATTGAGGTAACCGGTCTGCCGAGCGGACAGCACGCTGGACTTGTGATCCTGTGGTCCCTGGTTCTATCCCGGGTGCCGGCGAGAAACAATGGGCAGAGTTTCTTTCACCCTATGCCCCTGTTACCTAGCAGTAAAATAGGTACCTGGATGTTAGTCAGCTGTCACGGGCTGCTTCCTGGGGGTGGAGGCCTGGTCGAGTACCGGGCTGTGGGGACACTAAAAAAGCCCCGAAATCATCTCGAGATAACCTCAAGATAACCAAGGTGAAAAGTGGAGTACATTTTATTGCTCTTGCGCGCTCCCGGGTAACATGCTCTCAATTTCTTTGTTTGTTGCGGATGGTAAGTCAGGGTTTTGGACTATATATGTCTTTAGTCCTGTAGAGAATTCTATTGCAAAGAATTACCAAAATGAAAAATCTAGGATGAGAATTTAGATGACAAAGTTGAAAAGAGTATACACTTTTCAGTATTACCACACACTCCCATGGAATGTCAGGTGCACCTTGGGGTGGCGCACGGCGCTCTCTCGCCCAAAGCGCGCAAGTGCTAGTAACACAATTTACTGTAATAATTTGGCTTGTTTTCAATATTATATTATTAGCAACGATTTTTGTGCCTACTGAACTTACCCTGTATGCTTGTCTAGCTACCTAGCAAACGGCGCATGGGTTCCCATCCATAATACAGCTGCATTAGATGCAGGGCAATTTTTTTATACATTTAAAAATTAAAAATGTAAATCTTGTACGCTAGCAAATACGGTATGTATTTATCTACCCAATTTAAGAAAAAAATAATGAACAAGATAGTTTTTCCTTAAAATTACCTTTTTAAATATTTCACAAGTCTGTCAGCCTCTCTCCAACCAGATTCCAAAGCACCATGGACAGTAGAATAATAGCATCCATGGGTTGCTTCACCAGCAAAACAGACAACCTGAAAGAAAATGAAAAGTTCTTAATTTTGATTAACAACCCACTACAACAATTTATTGTAAATTGAAATTCTACAATGGAGTCCTGTTTGAATGAATTAATTTGGACTAGACTCCATTCCATTTCTGTAGATATCCCATTCGAACCAAACTTTACATTCAGACGAGTCACAATAACGTGACTGAAGATATGATGATTAAACCACACATCAGAAGATGAAATGACGACGTTTCGATCTATCCTGGACCATTATTAAGTACAATCGACTTGATGATGAAACACAGCCATCCTCCTCTGTAACAATAGAGCACCAAGTGGAATGAAATGCTCCTTTCTGATCACTGAAGCTGTAGTTTATTTTAGCTGATGCCTGGTCTTTTCTGGTCAGATGAGCCAATGCCAGGTATCTGAGACTGTCACTGACTACCAGGAACTGCAATTTCTCCTTACCCCTCTTCCATGAGATGGGGAGCTCCTGGGAATCAGATTACTAAATAGTACCACACCTCTTAAAATGCAATGGAAAACCACAAGACACCAAAGTTCCATCCCAGAAATATATTTTCCAAGTACTTAACTACCAAAGCAAATCTCATACAATTATTAAACAAGCAATCCCAGCAATTCCCATGTCCACCACCTAAGAAGGCTGGGCCAATGCCAGTCCCAGTGACACACCCACCCACCTACACACTCTAGCTCAGCTGCAAAGAACAGCCCCAGGAAAGGGAAGAGAGACTGGGTGGGAATAAATAGCTCCAAAGGTGTTGCCTAGAAAAATGTTTCATTACCTTCAACTCTTTACTTCTGGGTTTCCTTTTCAGCAGCTTTTTCTAGCTTCCTTCCAATGGCACCTCATAAGAAAGCCTACTGAAACAATAAAGTTAACACACAAAACACAAATGAAAATAAAAAGAACAGGAAGGGATTGACCTGGGACAGATAAAGTCTGGAATGTAGAATCTGGATGAAGCAGAAGCAGAGACCTCAAACAGGCACCAGCAGGCACATAGTTCAGGAATCCCTGGGCATATAGCCATGAAAATATCTCCAGGTACACAACCCTGGAACCTATAGACCTTGGGAACCTCAAACTAATGAATAAACTTGGAGCTGAAGAGGAGAAATGATGCTCTAACAGAAAATGGGCCAAAATGGGGGAGCCCTCAGAAACAGAAATCGAGATCACAGCCCGTGTGCAAAGTGCAGGAAAGAAATCAAACCTGGCTGGGGAAAAAAAATCCAAGATTCATAAAGGATCCAAAAATTCAGATGTTAGGGGACCAAAAACCTTACTACAGAAAGTACTATACTTCAATGCAAGATTTGAGGCAAGGCCACCCCCCCCTCCTGCAAAAAGCCCCCCCTTGGGCTGTGGTGGGTATGTGGGCCTGCGGGCCACTCCAAGCAACAGCCTGGTGGACCAAACTCTCACAAGTCAAGTCTGGCCTCGGGCTGGGCTTGGGGAGTAGAAGAACTCCCAGAACCCCATCAACCAGGTATCAACCAGGTATCAACCTCCCTCCCCAACTGAAACGTAGCAGGAGCCGAGACCACAGAAACCGGCTACAGAGTGAGCCAGAGCCACGAATCTGGGACTCAAAACCTACCTAAGGAAAGGAGCTGTACTAGCACTGGAAAAGAACGGGAGGTCAAGACAAAAGAAGCTTCTGAGAGAAACAAATCCACTAGCCTAGATAGCAGGAAATCCACAAATCACTAGCTAACAAATCCACTAGCTAGCAGTAAATAGGTACCCCGGAGTTAGACAGCTGCTACGGGCTCCTTCCTGGGAATGTGTAACAAAAAGTTGGCCTGGTCGAGGACCGGGCCGCGAGGACGCTAAGCCCCCGAAATCATCTCAAGATAACCTCAAGATAGCCTAGTTGAGACAAGGTAACAATTGCAAATTCTGTTCCTCCTCAAACAAATCTACAAAAATGTCCAAAACTCACCCTTGCCAATATAGAGGGTGGGTTTGGGAGGGTGCCTACAAACCTCCCCCCCCCAACCTTCTGCCCCAGAATCCCAAAACCAGGAGGGAGAATGGAAAGGGCACCAGGCTTGGAGACTGCACTGACTGCACTTATGTAGAAACAACCGTTCCAGCTGCTTTAGTATGGCACATGCCCACACATTTGTTAATAATAATATTATATTATGCTACTGCATTTTAATACATTACCTTCCATCTTTTAATTACATATTTTAAGTTAAATAAACTAGTTTAGATTTAATTCATCTTTACAGACATACTAGATCCAAACTAAATTTTTTTAAAGTTATTTATGACTTACAGGAGTATTATTAGAATCCACAAGAGGTTCAGCCAAGTCAGAAGCCCGGGCTCCCATAGCATCCGTCTTCATGGAGCGGTAGCTGTATGATCCTCTGGTCCAGCAGTTTGAGCCCCATGATGATCTTTAAAAACAAACAATACACATTGTAGTAAAAGTGTTATTGTATTATTGTACCCGGATGAATGCTCGCTTGACTGTTTTGTTTGGATGCTCGCTTGATTGTTTTGTTGTTGTCAGACCAGCTGTGTCGTGCCTGTGTACAGGTTAGTTTATGTTCACTCCTAGTTAATTTCTATTTGTTCTAGTGTTAGTCATGTGTACTTTGCTTATTATATTATATATCTTAAGCACTGTTAGTCTTTATAAGTTTTGTATAATATATGGCTTGTGTATTGCAGTATGTAACTGTACTGTAATTATTTGTTCAATAAAGCCACATGTCTGGCAATGCTTCTCCTTTACCTCAATTTATTGAACAAATAATTCAGCCAGTGAACATGGAGCGGTTACTACGGCCCGAGCGGTTTGCTACTGACCCGAACGCCACCAACGCCGCTCAAGAATGGCGTCACTGGCTCAAGACGTTCCAAAACTTCACTCTTGCAGTAGAAGAAAATACTCCCACCGTGGACAAGCTGTGTCTCTTAATAAACTACGTTGCTCCACGTGTGTTCGACTACATAGCTGACTGCACTACGTATGATGCTGCTGAAAAATCCCTAACAGAACTGTTTGTGAAGCCCAAGAATGAAGTATTCGCAAGGTATGTGCTTGCAACACGACGCCAAGAACCCGGTGAGTCACTTGATCAGTTTCTTCAGGCTTTAAAGTTATTAGCTAAAGATTGCCAGTTCAAAGCAGTGACTGCTGTAGAAGCCAGTGATAACTATGTGAGAGATGCTTTCATTAATGGGCTAGGTTCTGCCACAATAAGGCAGCGCTTACTTGAAAATAGAACTTTAGACTTACAGTCAGCCTTTGACCAGGCTCACACTCTAGAAACGGCACAGAAACTTTCTGCCTCTTATGCTCAGCCAGGGGTTACAAATGCTGCCATGGCACTCTCATTAGACCTGGAGGACTTAGGAGGACAAGAAAGTGCAGAAGAAAAAGTTGACACAGTTTCTGCAGCTACAACTAGTGGTTTTAAGTGCTTCTTTTGCGGTTACACTCGACATCCTCGCAGTCGATGTCCGGCTAGAGAGGCTCTGTGTATGAATTGCAAGAAAAAGGGTCATTATGCTAAGGTCTGCCGATCTCTGAAACAGACTAATAGTGCTTCAAACACCCAACATTCCGCTGCTATGCTTGCTACTTTAGCTGGGACTTCGCCCGCATGCCTCAATAAATCAGTGCTTAGCTCTAAGATCAATGGTATTCCAGTCAGTGCACTGATTGACACTGGTAGCTCTGAGAACTTTATTCATAAGAATATTGCCGACCAGAGTGGGTTACTCGTCTATCCTGACAATGGGGCAGTTTCTATGGCTACTGTATCGTTCTCTTCAAAATTCCTGGGTCAGTGTTCTGTAGACTTAGAATTACAAGGAGAAACTTACCATGGTGTGAATCTCAAAGTGTTACCCGATTTGTGTGCTGATGTGATTTTAGGTCATAACTTTTTACAAAATCATTCTGTGCTTGAGATGGCTTTTGGAGGAGATAGACCTCCTCTTAGAATATGTGGATTAGCTGCCGTCAAAGTTCCGGCTCCATCTCTCTTCAGTAATTTAGCACCAGACTGCAAGCCGATTGCTGTAAAATCCAGACGCTATTCTGAGGCTGACAAGTTGTTTATTAAATCTGAGACCGCTCGGATGCTACGTGAAGAGATAATTAGACCCAGTCATTCTCCATGGAGAGCCCAGGTATTAGTAACTAAAGGAGAACATCACAAGAAAAGAATGGTTGTAGATTATTCACAAACAATCAATCGATTCACGGGGCTGGATGCCTACCCCTTACCACACATAGATGAGATTGTGAATAATGTTGCTAGATTTAAAGTATACAGCACTCTGGACTTGAGAAGTGCTTACCATCAAGTGGGTTTAACAGAGGAAGAAAAACCCTATACAGCCTTTGAAGCTTGTGGGAAGCTTTATGAATTTAATCGTATCCCTTTTGGGGTCACTAATGGAGTGGCTAGTTTTCAAAGGGTAATTGATGGCATCCTTGAGAAAGAAGGAGTGGAGGGTACCTTCGCTTACGTTGATGATGTCTGTGTGTGTGGAGAGTCTGAGGAAGACCATGATAAAAATCTGAAACATTTTATGGACGTTGCGAGAAGATATAACCTGACCCTGAATCTTGAAAAGTGTAGTTTTCGACTCAGGTCTATAAAGCTGTTGGGATATCTTATACAAGAAGGAGAAATTAGACCTGACCCGGAACGCCTCGAGCCACTGTTAAAACTTCCACTACCAAGTAACACAGGTTCTTTACGCAGAACAATGGGAATGCTTGCACATTACTCTCGTTGGGTGCTGAGTTTTTCTGAGAAGATCCGTCCTCTCTCTCATGCCAATGATTTTCCCTTATCTGCTGCTGCTGCGAAAGCTTTTGAAGGATTGAAACAAGACATTGCTGAGGCAGTGGTTCGAGCAATCGACCCAACAACTCCTTTCACTGTGGAAACCGATGCTTCAGATCATGCTATTGCCGCTACCCTAACCCAGAATGAACAACCAGTAGCTTTCTTCTCCCGAACACTTTCAAATAGTGAACAAAGGCACTCATCAGTGGAGAAGGAAGCGTATGCCATTGTGGAAGCCCTAAGGAAGTGGCGACACTATCTTATTGGTCGCCATTTTCGGCTTGTGACTGACCAGCGCAGTGTCGCTTTTATGTTTAACTCTAACTCAGCTGGTAAGATTAAAAATGATAAAATTGCTAGATGGCGAGTCGAACTCTCCTGTTACCACTATGACATTGTATATCGCCCAGGTAAAAAGAACATACCAGCTGATGCATTCTCACGTGTATGTGGTGCCACCAGTATGGATGAATTAAAGGAATTGCATGACAATCTGTGTCACCCTGGAGTGTCTCGTATGGCTCATTTTGTCCGATGTCGAAATCTGCCTTATTCTGTGGAGGAAGTGAAGAAGATGACTAATTCTTGCTCTGCATGCTCTGAACTTAAACCTCGTTTTTGCAAGTTTGACTCTGGGCATTTGATTAAAGCTACTCAGCCATTTGAAAGACTCAACATAGATTTTAAAGGACCACTTCCATCACATTCAGGAATAAATATATCCTTACTGTTGTAGATGAATTCTCTAGATTCCCTTTTGCATTCCCTTGTTCAGATATGACTACTGGTACAGTAATTCAGTGCCTGGTGCAGTTGTTTGCAATCTTTGGTATGCCTGCATATATACACTCTGATAGGGGAACTTCCTTTATGTCGGAGGAGTTGAAATTTTCTACTAAAAAAGGGGTAGCAACTAGCCGTACGACTCCTTACAACCCTAGAGAAATGGCCAGGCTGAGAAGTACAATGGGATTATTTGGAAGACAGTGCTGCTATCTCTTAGGACGAGAGCTTAGATGTATCCATTGGAAGTATTCTTCCTGATGCACTCC
>WNGS01164858.1:33409386-33422906 GCA_020271785.1 Procambarus virginalis
ATTCTACATTTGAAATGTGTACGGAGTCAGCCTCCACGCACATAATGTGGTGGAGGCGCCTCCACGCACATAATGTGGTGGAGGAGCCTCCACGCACATATGTGTGTGGTGTGTGTGGTGGTGATGTTCCTACTGTTGTTTGGGTAACCATGGGATCACTGCCTGGAAGTACCTTAATCGATTGTCGGAACTGTTTGTGGATAATCACTGTAGCTAGGCTACGGTCAAATTCAAGCGAAGATGTGATAGACTCAACTAATATATTTCTTCATATTTTGTTACTCATAGTGATGTAGGGATTAAAGGAATTTTAATGACAGGCTGTCATTGGTGAGGGCTACACAAGTAGGTGGTGCAACTCACTTAGATAGGCTACTTGTACTGTCTATAGCCCGCGAGGCAAAACCCGAAGGCTAGTTAAATTGTATTCAACATCTTATCTACTGATCTTACGATGAACCGTCGATATATATCCTTTCGGAGTTCTTGTTACATGGTAGTATGATGATAGGAATAGTAGGCATAGATAAAATACCAGCTCTAGAAATCCAACATTCTGCTTGTAACTCATTTTGTACGTATGTACTTTTCCCTAGTTTTGTATGTATGTACTTTTTCATTATCATTATTATCATAAATATTCCAAACAACTCTGCCTGAAGGGCTGGTAGCTCAGGCTTCCTTATAAAAAACAGGTGCCGTCACTCATCGTCACGACAACGGGATATACAAACAGACTGGTAGAAGCTACTCGTCTATCTGCGGAAAAGAACGGCACAGTCGAAAACATATTTACGTATTTCCAGATTAATCAATGTAGGTTATTTGTTACGGCCAGCGGCGGCTAGTTTATCGTGGACCCCATATTCATGAATTATATTTTATAAAATAAAGCTTGGGGCTAGCCTCAACCAACTTTCCTAGATGAATCATGTTAGGTACGGGAGTGTCATAGGCCAGTTGGTGTCAGCCTAAGTGAAATGCTTTAAGAAATATCGGTCTTTACATAGCTTTGCTATTTATATATCTCATGCTATTTTTCATGTAATCTAGTTTGAAATATTTGTTGTGCTTTTATTACCACTGCTACCTTATTCAATCTTGTGTTGATGATATCCTCAAAATGCATCCGGAGTCTGCCAGTGCAGACTGCTTATCACATGCTTCTGTATGACTAACCATCCTGTGTGATGGGGATTTTTTAGCATCACCTAGTTAGCTTTTTTTGACACACTGTACTCCACTTCATATAGTCTAGGGTAGCTTCACTAATGCAGATGTACCTAATGTATTAATAAAAAAAAGTGAAATAATACGTTTTCTGAAAGGGGAGTGACGGGGACGAAATAGGGGGAAGAACGAGGAAGGAGAAAGAGGAGAGCACGAGAGCAGGGAAGAAGGAACGAGAGCAAGACGAGGGACCGGTTAAGAGACCCCAGGCACAGCCAGGTACCTCCTTCTAGTACTGTAAACATGGTACCGGAAAATTATTGAGGGAGCACAAGATTTTAATTGGATCCAGTCTGTGTTTTTTTTTACCTAAATTTACCCGAAGACCACTATCTGAATATTTTTTCCATTTGTAATTTAGACTAAAGCATCGTTTTGGCATTTACGGATTCAGAGAGGGTGGGGGGGGGGAGACGATTTAATGGGTTTATTACCCCTATGTTTGAAAGCATCTCCTGTTCTCTATGCTATATTGTGTTTTATTTGAGCTTGAAGTCCCTTGTGTAAGTAATATTGTATCTGTTAAAAGTTATTTGCCTTAATGTTCTCTAATTTCATAATTTTATTGATCACCATGAGATCAGCCCTGTCGTGTCTGATTGGCAGATTTGTTAGTTCTGAAGCCATCAACTTTTCGCGGCATGAAAATTGGCTTAGTTTTGAGATGATTTTTTGTTGCTCTCCCTTGAACCTTTTCCCCATGCGGTTTGTCTTTGTGTGGGGAAGACCGTTATCCATGGATACAACAGTCCAGGTGAAGCAGTAAAAGAGATTTGCGCAGCTAAATGTCATCTATTTTTGTCTTGAAGCCAAAAATTCATTTCATTATTCCAAAGGTTAGGTTGATTTTTTTTTTGTTTACCGCAACTCCTACTTGCAGCTAGGACATCTTTCAATGTGACTGATATAATATTAAACCAAGATTCCTTATATTTCAACTTCCTGTGTTTGTTGTTATTTGCCTTACATGTTAGTCTTGCATTCCTCAATGTTGAAGAGTATTTGCCAACCATCTGACCATTTGTGGATTTCGTGTAGATTCTTTTGCAAGGCCTCAATATCGTTTTCGTATCCCACTTTCTCACAGATGTTTGTGTTAGTGTGAATTTGATGTTGTGTTTTGTGATGATGTTGTTGATCCATAGTTCAATTGATCTACTACTAGAAATTTTAATCAAATATCTTCAGTTTGCTAACTGTAGGTAATAAATGCAGGGTGATTAGACCCTTTCCACTGCTGCCCACTATAGGTGGTAGATGGGTGCATGATAAGTATATCAAATTATGAAACTAACTCGTCGTAAATGTAAGTTGATTAGCTTACAGACTGTACTTGTAGTTGGTCTCGAACCCATTACATACATTAAATGTTGTAACTAGCTTATCAAGATTAGCTAAATGAATTTTGTGGTTCAGTTCCTGAGCCCATGATGTGCCCACTTAACATTTTACATTACCGGAGGGTATGAGGTGCGTAATAAATAAGCAAACTAAACTATAACATTACAAATAAGGGTTGACCTTAAACTGGAACCTCACGGAACGTGCCCTGCAATATTTTTTTTCAGTTTATTCTCTTACACTGAGGACGAACCTTAGCTTTCTGCGCTATATATATTTTTAATTCTTTGAATGATTTTACTGTTGATTCCATGGGTTTGCAATTTCTCGGCCAGTCTTTCATGTCATGATTAATTCAAAGCTTTTGAGAGGGTAATCATGCGGCCAAAACATGCTCGAGTTAAGTTTAATCAACGTTAATTCAATGTTATTAACCATGCTTGCCCAAAGGGATTGGGTTGTTCACTACATCAATTGGAAATCCTTTAGATGTACAGATGGTAACTGCTTCCAGAAATACGAGCAGGTTTGTAAGGTAGGATATGTTTTGACTAAACCATGAAATGATGCTTTTACAAAGTTGTGCACTGTGAATGGTGGACAAATGTGTTTCATATGCAGGCGATGAGTCACAATAACGTGGCTAAAGTATGTTGACCAGACCACACATTAGAAGGTGAAGGGACGACGACGTTTCGGTCCGTCCTGGACCATTCTCAAGTCGATTGGTATATCTCCACAATCGACTTGAGAATGGTCCAGGACGGACCGAAACGTCGTCGTCCCTTCACCTTCTAGTGTGTGGTCTGGTCAACAAATGTGTTTCCTTACAATCTCTCAATGAACTTGCAAATATGAGAGGCAAAGTTCATTGGTCTATTGTTTTCTTATACCCTTCTTCCTTTCATGAAGACAGAGGACTCTTAGCATATTTCCAGTCTTGGGGACTTTACTTAGTCTAAGAATTTCCAAAGTTGACGTTCAGTGGCAGACACAGTTGATCACTATCTACTCTTTTGGACCGAATTACATGTACACTCTTATATTTTGAGTACAGTAACTTGTCGATGATCTGCTGGATGTAATAGGTATATCTCCTAATTCTTTTCCTGTTTCAGACATCTTTGGGAGTGCCGGAAATTGTCTATCATTTATAGTCACTCTAGATGAATTTCGTTTACTAGGCTACCTATGCCATGTTCTAGTCTGCTTCCACTTATGCTACACAAAACTGACTAAGATAGAATAATATAAATATACAAAATAGTTTGATATTAAATTCTTTTAAATTTCCATTCTTTCACGTTGTTATAGACGTTAATCCAGACTATTAGGTCCAATATAACTTGCAAAAGGGCAACTTCAATTATGAAGCTGTTATGTAGAACAGACAAAGGAGATGCATTTCACACTTATGGCAGTAAACTCATAGAATCACTTACCAGACAAAGCAGCCATATGTTTAGGCAAAAACTGTATCAATTGTTTATCTAATATCCAAATTCCCAAGCTAATTTGTTATACATACATATAGAATGTGAGTTGATACCTGATGTTTTTATACATACAGTTCACAGGTATTTCTACATAAATATTTACTAAATACTTTCTGCCCTTTAAATGTACTTAAAGGGCAGTCTAATGTCTTATCGCGTGGTTTTAATACTAGAGAATAGGATTCCAGTATAGATCACAGGTCTAGTTTTACTTAATGTTTGTTACATGTAACTTTGATAACTTAGCCTGTGTTATCGAGCCGGACCGGTTCTCGCACTTAATTTTGACGTTATCGGGTTAATGAGCCTAGGATAGGATACATGGGTTGGCAGGTTCCAACGCTTCAGGTTAGGCAAAATCACTTCATATCTGACGCTTTTTAAATTGTGGAAAGGGCTGACGGGAGACAGTATTCCCAGGAAGGAGAGCCTGAACCCCCCTGACGGAGTCCAGCAGATCCTATGTGAGCGAGAACCAATATGACAATCTATTTGCCCTACGGCCGGTTCAGTTGCGTTCGTGAGCTTGACAATATTTGAAGAAT
Organism: Procambarus virginalis; assembly: GCA_020271785.1. Classification (NCBI taxonomy): domain Eukaryota; kingdom Metazoa; phylum Arthropoda; class Malacostraca; order Decapoda; family Cambaridae; genus Procambarus; species Procambarus virginalis. Next base: position 33,413,999 of record WNGS01164858.1, read on the forward strand.
AACCCGCTCTCAAGTTCCCGCTTTTCAGACGATTCCAACTGAAATGGAACCGAGGCTTGTGCTGGCTCGATCTGCAGTATACCGGAATGAACGTGATATTTGAAACCGTCTCTTCCATGCGTTATTGATGGCTAGTAGAGCCGGTGCGTAGTGCGGCCGGCCATATCTAAGGTTACCAAAGACACCTTTAAGTTACCTTTAAACCCCGTCTGATACCCCACGGCTTTTATATGTTATATCCATCAGGCTTTGATTTAAAAGCTCTAGATAGTGAGAGGAGGTTATCTTCTAGGCTTAGTTGTTACAAGCGAGAAATGTAGAGAAAAGGTTGGCTGGTAACTGGGCGAGCGGCCAGTGGATGTTAACTGCTCCAGCGCCGCCGGCCGCCACTCCTCCAGCCTCACCCGACAAGCTAACACTCTCTTCAGTCTCCGTCCACCACTCGACTTTATTCTTCAACAACAATGTCAGGTAAGTACCGGTGTTGTTCAGGTCATAGGTCAATTCAAAAGTTTATACTAGCTAACAGATCTTTAACTTAATTAAGCCTAAGGTACTACAGTTTTTTAGTCATAACTTTGAAGGCAATGAGTTGACGAAGATATCGAAGGCTAGGTAGGATAGCGGTAAATTATAATGCAATAGGGGGGGGGTCAGTAAGGCTAGTAGGTGAGGCTAGACCTCACCCCCCCGTAGTCACTGTTATCCTTAAGCACCTGGGAGCAATGACCTGTGCCAACTAGGCACAATATCCAAGAGTAACGGGAATTCAACATTGCTAACGTTGATTCATCGTTAATTCAACATTACGCTTGGATATTGTACATGCTCAGTGGTGTTAGCTGGCAACAGTGCAACATCTGCAGTGTTGCAAGCTTCCTGTCAGTTGTCGGCAAGATTTGTATCCTGACTCAGGTGCGAGGACGGGCTCGTAGTATATTTCAATTCTTCCTTTGTTATTTTTTTTTAATATACCCTGCTGAATTAGCATGTGAATAAATTAAACTAACTTTTGCAATTTCTTCGCTGACCACAAGATAAATTGCAGACTTTGTCAGCAAAACTATACACAGGCTATAGATAGCAATACACATTGCTATCTATTATTTGTTGTTGCTATCTATGTTATTTGTGAAAAACTTGGAGTTTGGACTCAAATATCACTAATCAAAAGAAGCACAGTGTTTTTTTAATAATGCAAAAAATAACAAAATAATAATTATTATAATTTATCATTAAAAATCTAGGCTCCATAGAGTCTATTCATAGAGTTACATTGCTTACATTACAGATTTCTACAGAATAGATTTTGATATGCTTTCCAAGATTACTATAATCATTTACCATAACTGTTTGAGGGAAGGGGGTTTGTTGATATAAGCAAACTACTAACTCAGCATGTTGTTAACCCAACACCAACCAGTACGGTGGATGCCAGCTGATTAGCTCATCACCCGACACCGATAAGCTTAATTCAAATACAGCTGCAGTCTGGCTTATATTTCCGGATATAAAATAAATAATAAATCAGCCCGTTATATAGATTTGACCATAAAGCTTACAACTGAACGGTATAGCTGACCACATAGCTTATATCCGAATAGTATATTTGAGCATAAAGCCTACATCCGAACAGTATATTCGACCATATAGCCTCATCCGAACAGATTGTTTGACCATATAGCCTATATCCAGCCATATTGCCTACATCCGAACAGTATATTCGACCATATAGCCTCATCCGAACAGTATGTTTGACCATATACCCTATAACCAGCCATATTGCCTACATCCGAACAGTATATTCGACCATATAGCCTCATCCGAACAGTATGTTTGACCATATTGCCTATATCCAGCCATATTGCCTACATCCGGACAGTATATTCGTCCATATAGCCTACATTCGAACGCCACCCACCCACCCCCCCATGAAAGTAAATCCTGTCTTCCTACAACGAACGTCGCTTTTCGCTCGTACGCGTTACTTAAGGCCAAAATTGGTCGTACTAGAACATGGAAGCGGTTCGCGAAAGTGACGTACTGTAACTTTAGCGAGCTGCTTAAGTGAAAGATCACTTAATTAAGATTAAGAAAATGATCTGATGAAAATGAAAATGATCACTTAATCTTTCTATTTTTATTATTCGACGTTTCGTCGGTAATGTGACATCGTCACATTGCAGAGATCCTTTACTGCTAGAATCCACTCGGTAAAACATCTAAACTATTGGGACCGACTAAAGAGCCTAAATCTGTACTCCCTTGAGCGCAGGCGGGAGAGATACATAATAATTTACACGTGGAAAATATTAGAGGGGCTGGTCCCAAACCTGCACACAGAAATAACATCACATGAGACCAGAAGACATGGCAGGATGTGCAGAATACCCCCGTTGAAAAACAGAGGTGCAACAGGTACTCTGAGAGAGAACTCTATCAACATCAGAGGCCCGAGACTGTTCAACACGCTTCCGCTACACATAAGGGACATAACTGGCCGACCCCTCACTGTGTTCAAGAGAGAACTGGATAAGCACCTCCAAAGGATACCTGATCAACCAGGCTGTGACTCATAAGGCAGGCTGTGAGCAGCCGCGTCCAACAGCCTGGTTGATCAGTCCAGCAACCAGGAGGCCTGGTCGATGACCGGGCCGCGGGAACGCTAAGCCCCGGAAGCACCTCAAGGTAACCTCAAGGTAAGGTAGGTCATGAGTACACTGTAGAACTGACGCAGCTACACTGACACAGCTATACTGACAGCTCTACTGACACAGGTATACTGACACAGCTATACTGACACAGCTATACTGACACAGCTATACTGACAGCTATACTGACACAGCTCTACTGACACAGCTCTACTGACACAGCTATACTGACACAGCTCTACTGACACAGCTATACTGACACAGCTATACTAACAGCTATACTGACACAGCTATACTGACACAGCTATACTGACACAGCTATACTGACATAGCTATACTGACACAGCTATACTGACAGCTATACTGACACAGCTCTACTGACACAGCTCTACTGACACAGCTATACTGACACAGCTCTACTGACACAGCTATACTGACACAGCTATACTAACAGCTATACTGACATAGCTATACTGACACAGCTATACTGACACAGCTATACTGACACAGCTATACTGACACAGCTATACTGACACAGCTCTACTGACACAGCTATACTGACACAGCTATACTAACAGCTATACTGACACAGCTATACTGACATAGCTATACTGACACAGCTATACTGACACAGCTATACTGACGCAACTATACTGACACAGCTATACTGACACAGCTATACTGACATAGCTATACTGACACAGCTATACTGACACAGCTATACTGACACAGCTATACTGACATAGCTATACTGACACAGCTATACTGACACAGCTATACTGACACAGCTATACTGACACAGCTATACTGACACAGCTCTACTGACAGCTATACTGACACAGCTATACTAACAGCTATACTGACACAGCTATACTGACATAGCTATACTGACACAGCTATACTGACACAGCTATACTGACACAGCTATACTGACACAGCTATACTGACATAGCTATACTGACACAGCTATACTGACACAGCTATACTGACACAGCTATACTGACACAGCTATACTGACATAGCTATACTGACACAGCTATACTGCTATACACAGCTATACTGACACAGCTATACTGACATAGCTATACTGACACAGCTATACTGACACAGCTATACTGACACAGCTATACTGACACAGCTATACTGACACAGCTATACTGACACAGCTATACTGACACAGCTATACTGACACAGCTATACTGACACTATAGCTATACTGACATAGCTATACTGACACAGCTATACTAACAGCTATACTGACACAGCTATACTGACACAGCTATACTGACACAGCTATACTGACACAGCTATACTAACAGCTATACTGACACAGCTATACTGACATAGCTATACTGACAGCTATACTGACACAGCTATACTGACACAGCTATACTGACACAGCTATACTAACAGCTATACTGACACAGCTATACTGACACAGCTATACTGACACAGCTATACTGACACAGCTATACTAACAGCTATACTGATACAGCTATACTGACAGCTATACTGACACAGCTATACTGACACAGCTATACTGACACAGCTGTACTGACACAGCTATACTGACACAGCTATACTGACACAGCTGTACTGACACAACTATACTGACACAGCTATACTGACACAGCTATACTGACACAGCTATACTGACAGCTATACTGACACAGCTATACTGACAGCTATACTGACACAGCTATACTGACACAGCTATACTGACACAGCTATACTGACAGCTATACTGACACAGCTATACTGACACAGCTATACTGACACAGCTATACTGACACAGCTATACTGACACAGCTATACTGACACAGCTATACTGACACAGCTATACTGACACAGCTATACTGACAGCTATACTGACACAGCTATACTGACACAGCTATACTGACACAGCTATACTGACACAGCTATACTGACACAGCTATACTGACACAGCTATACTGACACAGCTATACTGACACAGCTATACTGACACAGCTATACTGACACAGCTATACTGACATAGCTATACTGACATAGCTATACTGACACAGCTATACTGACACAGCTATACTGACACAGCTATACTGACATAGCTATACTGACACAGCTATACTGACACAGCTATACTGACACAGCTATACTGATACAGCTATACGCTTAGTATAGTTGTGTCAGTTTTATAGTGGGTACTCCTGAAAATGTCACATTTCTGACGAAACGTCGAACAATAAAAATGGAAACTTGAAGTGAACTAGTGTTTCTCCACCCTCCAGATGATAGAAGTTATCTGCGTAGAATGGACGATATCCAAAAGAAAATTAATAATAGTCACAATGCTGTTGTGTTTAATGACACTTGTATTAGAGAAAACCTGCTCCTGTTTTTCTGTGTGTAATAGTAATAGCATATATTGTAGGCTTGTATCCTGTAGGCCACTCCAGACCGACAACCAGAGCGCAACTCCATAGTCTCCTGAGACTGATGGATGCCTACTACTACTATATATCTACAGGAAAGACTCTTACCAATATTCAGTGCTGGATATTCAGTGTGAGCTGCCTGGCAATAGTCGAGATTGTTTGCTATGAAGCGCTTCGCCGATGTTTAATCCTCTGTTGTCGTTGTATCTGTCGATTATTTCAGATTTGTTAGGTAGGATTCCTCTGGTGATGTCCTGCTGGCGTGCAGAAATTATATGTTCTTTGATGGAGCCTTTTATGTTTTTGCCCCTTCAAAAAGATGTTGTCTTGCCTATATATTGAGATCGTTGGGCTGACTTACTATTTGGGCATGTGAAGGTCCCTTAGAATGCACAAACAACATGCTTCATTAAGCAACATGTGATCTCGTCACACAAGTCGCTCATCATCAGAGGCATCCTGACAAATAACTGAAATAATCGACAAACAGCAACAATATAAGATTACACATTATCGAAGCATTACATATCAAACAAACTCGACCAGCAATAGCCTACTAACACACTTACACAGCCCAACCACTTGGGCTGGACGGTAGAGCGAGAGTCTCGTTTCATGCAGGTTCACCGTTCAATCCCCGACCTTCCAAAGGGTTGGGAACCATTCCTATCCCCTTGTCCATCCCAAGTCCTTATCCTGACCTCTTCCCAGTGCTAAATAATCGTAATAGCTTTGCGCTTTTCCCCTGATAATACCTTCCTTCTACCATCGTGAAGACCAAGACAGCACCCACCACACTGCCTCAGCCACCATAAGAATATGAGAAGGGGGGTGTTGCATAGGACCTAGTGCCCCATACAACACCCTATTCCCCTTATTCTCAGTTATATATTAGGCTGTTCCAGATTATTGTATCGACTTTTATTCTGTCCTTGAAAATGTTGTTAGGATCTATGAAGCGCATCGCTTAGCGTCAGGCTGTAATAAAACCCTACAAGGAACTTTGGAGAGTTAAATTTTCAACTTCCTTTTCAAGTGAAGAACATAAGAAATATAGAGAAGATTCGCGCTAGAATCACGTGTTAGTTCAGAGTCATTGACAAATTTGTCAAGGATACCGTTTACTGCCATGTGTAAACAGTTTATGTATTTCGAACCTTGCTGTCTCAGAGCGGTGTTGCCGCTGAGTCCCAACTCCTCCCGAGGACTGATTGATTGATTGATGAAGATTAAGCCACCCAAAAGGTGGCACGGGCACGAATAGCCCGTAAGTGGTGGCCCTTTTGAGCCATTACCAGTATCAATAGATGATACTGGAGATCTGTGGAGGTGCGACTGCACCCTGCGTGACGGGAGAGGACTCCCGTGCCGAGGACTGGCCACACACTGATTGATTGATGAAGATCAAGCCACCCAAGAGGTGGCACGGGCATGAATAACCCGTAAAACCATACACTGCATTTAAAGCTGGCCTTTATACACCCATCAGGTCCTTACTCATTCACAAACAACTTTACTGGGCCCGGGCAGTTTGTGTTTTAAGCAAATTCTCAATGTTATGTCAAACTTGATATCGTATATTTGGAAGAGGAGGAGACTTGTCTGGTCATAGCCATTTTCTTATTCCTCCTGTCGTAGTAGACATAGGTGTGAAGCTGATCGACAAACGGATTGACCAGTTTCATTTTGAAATTAAATTGAAATAAGTTTATTGAGGTAAAATACACACAAAGGGATGAGGTAGCTCAAGCTATTCTCACCCCGTTCAGTACATCGTGTTAATACATACATATAAACACATCACAGACAATAAACATATTACCAAACATCCTGAGAGATAAACATCTACATTTCCTCCTTTCACCAGTTCCATTTGTCGTTCACTGTCACAGAGTAGGCAGCGTTGATGTTCGGCAGTGTAGTGATGGTCCTGTGTACAGATGCTACACTTGGTTTGGCGTTGTGGGCACTTCCCGCTGTAATGAGAATATTCGTAGCATTTGAAGCACTGTTTTAGCTTAAAGTAGCGTTCCTTCGCGAGATTGGGTGGGGTCGTTTTGTCAAAGCATTTGAAACCATTGGCGGCGGGGAAAGTGGCCGCGGCAGCTGTGGTGAAGGTCACCTTCAGAGTTGGACGTTGGTTATCGATGTTAGGAATGGTCCTTGCTGAGACTCCCGTCATGGAAGGGTTTTCGTCGTTGAATGCTGGCGATAATTTCGCCCGTTTGTCGATTCGTAATCTAGCTCACTCTGCTGTCTGAAATGTAGCGACGTGGTAGGGCGAGGAGGAAGTTTGCGTCTTGAAGGGCTGTCGGGTTTGTAGTAGAGAACGGTTGTTCAAGTTTTCATCCTAGGACTAAAAAGAGTACAATTCCCTCTTGACGAACGTCGTTGGGTGTTGTGCTGGTGGTGTTGGTGATCTTCACAAGTTCACTCCTGGCGAGAGCGCGGTCCCCTCGGAACCGAACCTTCACTTTGTGGATCATGGTTCTTGCTGGCTGGTGCCATTAGCGAAGGCTAACCGAAGCAACACATCTAGCACCCTGTCAACGGGCCACAGTACCGATGGAAATGTGATCCCTCACTCACTGTGAGACTAGCCAATCACTGGTGAGGAGACGGCTAAATTCAGTCGTAATTTGTAAGAAAACGGGTTGGAGGAGCAGCCTGAGGCACGTCCGGCTCCGATGGCTGCTGACGCTCAACCTCTGATCTTGTCTGTGACCTGTCTGTGTGTGCTTTCGTTTTAGTATCTTGGCTTAACGTAACATTTTGAATGGAGAGATTCCATGAAGAAAATGGAGCTGTCATCGTGGAGTTAGGAACGGGGCTATAATATCACCAGCGCTTTGACATTTCGCGGATCAATATCGTGATCACAGTGACATTTCGCGGATCAAAATCGTGGCCAGATTGACATTTCGCGGCGATAACCCAAAGTATTCTCAGCCGGACTTATCTGGTCGTCGAGGAAGAATTCTGCGTAACATAGCAGTGATGCAGAGCAACATTGCTCTGCTACAGTGCACTGCTCCACCAGAGTTCACACTACAATGTATCACTGCCTCAAGGCCAGACTCTACCTTGCGTTGATTTCGAGGCTCAACGTTCCCGCGGCCCGGTCCCTGACCAGGACTCTATTACAGGAACCCAAGACAATCGTTTGTCTGACTATGTAAACAAAGATTACAAAGACTTCGACTTCGACTCTTAGTCGAAGTCGACTCTTCGACCTCGAGCCAAACTCTTCGACCTCGAGCCAAACTCTTCGACCTCGAGCCAAACTCTTCGACCTCGAGCCAAACTCTTCGACCTCGAGCCAAACTCTTCGACCTTGAGCCAAACTCTTCGACCTCGAGCCAAACTCTTCGACCTTGAGCCAAACTCTTCGACCTCGAGCCAAACTCTTAGTAAATTGGATGAGAGAGTTTGAGATCTATTTAAATTTTTTAATAGCGTCAGAAATTATGTAATATTATGAGTCCTAATCGGGGTGTTTAATATCCCCCCCCTTGAAATTTTTCGACTCTGGGAGTCGTTCAGTGAAGCGACGTGTGGCTGGATTCTTGAAACTTCGAAAATGTATAGATGGAAAATCCAAATGTGGAGGAACGATTGAATGAGTAAAATTGATATAATTACATCAAACCTTTGCTGAAGGATCGATGGTGCCTGTCCTTTCCTGTGGAAAAGGTTAAGGGAAGGTACAAATGATGACGGGAGGGAGAAGGAGGAGGAGTGGGGGGGAGAGGATCAATATAGTGATCACTATGACATTTGGCAGCACCGGTTTACACCCGAATTCAACTGACCCGGCAAGTTAGAAGATGTGGTGTTGCAGAC
>WNGS01164858.1:33423906-33443473 GCA_020271785.1 Procambarus virginalis
TGAAAACATGTAAAATAAATATTACATAGGCAGTTAATTATAGCAACATCTTATATATTAGTACTGCTCTTTAAATGGGATAAAAATATTTCCCAGACTCAAAATACTAACACTCCTTTATGGAGAGATACTAACACATGAGGTATTAAACCCAGTATCCTATTTGTCTTATTTCAAACATGTATACTTTTTTCACTCAAGATTCCTACTCGATTTGGATACAGCAATTCCTAATGATTTGGATATAGCAATTTTGACATTAAGTTTACACTTGGACTTATTTTTTGCATCAAATCCTTCAAAATTTGCAACACGACAGTTATCTCATGAACGAGGTCAGATGCAAGACAAACCTTCAAGGATTTCATGAGTACCTTCAGAGTGCCCCTCTGTTCATGAAGAAGTCTGATAAACTAATGTCTGAAGTAAAGTTTGTGGCTCAAAATTATTTCTTAATCCATAGGTTGGGTCAATGCGTTATGTTTTTAAAACATAATTACATTGCTAATTACAAAATTGACAGTGAAACGGATATATATTTGGCTGAAATGTACATAATATTACAACAGTTAGAAAGTACCAGTCATTACATTTGTAGTAGTGGATTATACACTCGGTATATATTTTGCATTCAATTAGTCCAGGATTTATATACATTATATCTTTAAGGCTTTTATTTGACAAGCACTTACATGAAACCTGGATACCATAAGGTGGTTAACGTATGTGTAGTACATCAAGACTTACATTGGCAAGGAAACCGACACTGTATTAAGCTGATAAACAGTTAAAAATTTCTTCATGTTGAGGGGGTCAACAGTATAATAAATCCACTCATGTGGATCTAGAAGTTGTTCTCAATGCAACAGAAAATGTTTTCTTCTGCTTAATTTTTTTTTTGTACATTCTACCTAGGCTATCCTATTAGAACTTAAGAATTATGGACCACTGCAGCAGAGCTGTTTACTCATACAAGGGGTCTAATCTAAATATACCTCCTCTCACCAATATACTGTACCTATCCTATCCATTCTTGAAACCTGTTAGCCCTACTTGCTTGATAAAGGTCAGTTATCGTCATGTGTTGATCCTTGGGCTAATGTGGTTATTATAATTTGCCAATTTTAGTACAGTACATGGGTTAATGCAACTATATGGATGTAATGGAATTAAACAAGACCCATAACAAAATTCTACAATCATTTTGAAATGCTTATTATACGATGAGGCTAATGTGCACTAGTGACCTGCTATTATTGGTCACAATTTGGTCTTTCCCATCAGTTTGAATCTATTTCTGGACAACACTTCTAGACAGAATAACAGCAAAGGATTGGGTTGTGTAACAGTTCCTATGAGCTATGTCAGGGCTAAGTGTTTTGTTATATAGATATACTGTACATATTACATTGTAGGCCTATATATCGTACAGTACTCAATTACTGTTGTTTTTATCATATTTAAATAAACTGAGCTACTCAATTTCCAAAAAATACATTATGTAAACTAATAAGTCACGAACCTGAAAATAAAACGACATGATCATTCGAGTCCTCTCAACCCTACATGAGTCGGCAAACTCTGTATCTAGTGTTGAAACACTCGTTGATTCCGCCACCTGGCTACTGTGAACACCTCTCACATAACCAGAACTAGGGAACTATCAGGAGAAAGCACTAAGCCATTACGCCTATATAGCACTGGGAAGGGATCAGGGTAAGGATTTGGGATGGGACGGGGAGAAAGAATAAGAGGATATTTAATTTTTTTTATCAGAGGCAAGGTGACAATTCTGATGGCTGTACATTGATGGTTAGAACTGTACTGACCAGTCTATGAGAATGAACGCCAGGCATGTAAGTCAATCCACATGTACTTAAAAGCAGTATACAATTCAGAGAGAGAGGGGAATTATCAGGGGAAAGCACCATGCCATGACGACCATATAGCACTTGGAAGGGGTCAGGATAAGGATTTGGGACGGGATAATTCAGAGAGTAAGCTTCAAATCTTTGCAAGTTATGTTTCTGCGGTACAGTTGTGTATATAATTTAAACATTCACATTGGCTATTTAATAAGCGAGCACAAACATCGAGTTACCCATGTTAAAAGTGAAGCAACTGAAAAACTTATGTTGTGTAGTGCATTAAAGCACATAACTGATCTCTCTCTCCACCTGGTGGCCTACGTAGTCATGATGTTAAATATGAGCTAATCTTCACTATTCATTCAACGGAATAACTTGAAATCTAACTTGCTCTCCTGTTCAGGATGACCACTGAAATTACACCAAAAGAATGGTAGATATTCAGAGTTTCCTAATAAGGCTTCCTATAGTGCCATTTGGTACTGAAATACATCAACCTACCATCGGCTCCGTATTCCAAACCCACAAAAAAATATAAATAAATCACCAGGGGAATGTATTGTATCCCGAGTGGGCTTCCCACGCGAGGGGCCAACATATGCTCTGGAATAGTTAGTTACACATGTTGCACATAGTCCCCTCCCTAACCACCCGCTCGGCATAACAACCGACGCGTTACACAAGTCTATGTGACAAATCAACCAAGAAAAGGCAAAGTATTACTTGCAAAATGTGTCATAATGACAATCGGACGGATACCATGCCGCTCACACACTAGAGTCGTCCGGCAGAGACAGGCGCAGCCAATCACAGCGCTGATGTCCAGGAAATCTGAGCCAATCACAACGCAGTTTTCCTCTGACTTGTAAAGATAGTAGGTATAAATATTTACTTTTAATAGTAATTAGAATTCGGTTCAATTTCTTAATTGTGCTTTCCACTTTTAATAATAAATCTCGAATAATATTCATTTTTTATCGACAGTATAAATATTTCTTGAATGTTTTAGATCATTGGCAAGCGCGGAAACTGTCACGTGGTGCGGCCAGACTCCTCCACGTTCATGCCCTGTCATCTACATGATCTTCCTGCTGGATAAAATTTGGCTCTTCATAATAAATACTCATTATTATTACTTTCCAGTACGTTCCCTAAATTTCACGCAATTATATATTGCATTTTTAATAAAATTACGCATTATTGTTATTTATATATATATTTTATTTATTATTTATTTATATACAAGAAGTACATAATGTCGGCGTTCTTAGATTCATTCAAGCCCATTAACACGCATATTTAGAACCGAGAATTATATGTACAGGCAGCATAAAACATCCACTAGACAGTGTGACATTGTAATTGCCAGAATTAGGCTGGGATGTCGATATCTATGAACATTCCAATTGTAAACTTATGTGAACAAGAGCTGGGACATACTCTCCAACACTATAGCTGTGATTGCCCCTGTTATAAGTGACTTGAGACCTAATGGTATGAGGTACTTTGAACTCTGTTAATTACTCCATACACTCAGGAATATTGGAAGATATTCTTGTGCTGTACCCAGATCTTTTTTGCTAGTGGAGGCTAATAGATCATCCTAACACTTCGTGTTCCCTCCTGATTTTTAGCCAAAGTTGATTTGTTTTTGTACTGAGGCTGATATAATCTCTCCCTGATTCCATGTATGACTAACCATCCTGGGAGATAGGAATATTAGATGAACTTATAGCTAGTTTTTTACCTACAGAGTGTACTCTTTGATATACAATAGGATAGCAGCACATTGCTGTGTATACCCAAGCTTATTAATAAAATAAAAAATATCATTAAGCTAATTATTATATTTAGTTATATTTTATTATTAATATAATAAGTAGATAGTATGTTAATATTATTATTGAAGGTGAAGGAAAGACCCCTTAATTAACATACATTTAATTGGGAGCCACAAACACTAGTGGCCTTGACGAAGACAGGAAGCCAGCGGCTTGTCGAAGGTCCCCCCACTTGCCTTGATAATATTTTCCAGCTGTACTTTAAAAAATAACAGAGTTTTGACATTTACGGCTTCGGCGGGTAGGTAGTTCCATGGATTTATAACTCCGTGGGTGAAGAAGCCTCTTCTGTTCTTAGTCATACCTTGGGCTTGTTGAGCTTGAAACCATTGCTCGTTTTCTGTGTTACATCTGACCTTTTGAAGAAATTTTCCGGACCAACATCCTCCAAATTGTTCAGTATTTAAAAGTTTCAATGAGATCCGCCCTGGTATGCCTGGTTTGCAGTGTTGTTAGCGTTCTGGCCCTCAACCGTTCCTGACGCAAGAGTTAACTTAGTTCTGGAATGATTTTTGTTGACCGGTGTTGCACTTTCTCCAGAGCAGCTATGTCTTGAAGATGTGATCTCCATGCTTGGATACAGTACTCCAAATAGGCACGCACCAGAGATTTATACAATCGAATCACTACCTTCTTTTCCTTAAAGTCAAAGGTACGCTTGATTATTCCAAGTGTTTGGTTAGATTTTTTGACTGCTGCCCCAACCTGTTGTGCAACTTTCGTTGAGTCGTGGATATTGTCTCCAAAGTCCTTTTCTTCATCAATCTGCTGTAATGTGATGTTATGTGTAAGTGTATTAAAATGTTATATATGTGTAAGTGTGTTAAAATGTTATATATGTGTAAGTGTATTAAAATTCTCATCTTCGGATTGAATCTACATCCGAAAATGTTCATCCAAAAAAGCTGTATACAATGTTCAGAATACTGTATACAGCACCCTGAAAAAGGATGTAGGCTACAGCCTAAAATTTGGTTTTAATACAATTACACTACCTGGACAAACTGGAGGAATTGTATAAAAAATGGCTACTTAAGCTTAACTCAGGTAAGTGTAAAGTAATTAAATTAGGTGAAGGGAGCAGAGGGCTGAACACAAGGTACCATCTGGGAGGTGAAATCCTGCAAGAGTCAATAGAGAGAAAGATCTGGGGGGTTGATATCACACCGAACCTGTCCCCAGAGGCCCACATCAAAAGATTAAGGCAGCTTAATAAGGCGTTTATTAAAAGCTTCTCTTCACTTTGCCAATCCGAGCAACTTCTTTGCAGGTTACCTGTCGACTGGCCTGACTGATCCTGTATCCGTGGGGAAAAGACATTAATTGTAATTAACGGGCAGGGCGCGTGTTGCAAGACAGTGTGTGCAGGGAGGAGACGGGCAGGGCGTGTGTTGCAAGACAGTGTGTGCAGGGAGGAGACGTCAAGCGTGCGTTGATTGATTGATTGATAAAGATTAGCCACCCAAAAGGTGGCGCGGGCATGAATAGCCCGTAAGTGGTGGCCGTTTTGAGCCATTTATTATTATTTATTAACATCTTTATTGACAAATTAATTACAATTTGCCTAATCTGAGGATTTTGATAGTCTGATTACGGTGAGGATAATGCAGTATTCACTGTCACGCAGGACAGAGGGTCATACATAAGACAATAGGTCTAAACTGTAGGCTGAAGCATATATATCACGGTTACAATCAATGTTTTAATATTGATATGTGAAAACAACTTTCTATTGTGCACTGCCACACAAGGGCAGGGATGGGTTCATAAGTGATGCAGCTTAGATAATATAGATAAAAATTGTTCTTCTTCTTTAAAATGGACAAGCAAATTTTGGGTAAATTTTGAGCCATTACTGGTATCAATAGATGATACTAGATCTGTGGAGGTGCGACTGCACCCTGCGTGACGGGAGATGTCTCCCGTCGGCTTGTGTGTTGGGTAACGCATGTAAGATTAGTGTAGAACTTCTTGAATGTGGAATTCTTATGGATAGATTATGTGGAATTAAGAGACACATCTAACTATCTGCACTGAAACTTCTGATAAGTTAGAGCAATTATATTACACTTAATATAATTGCTACATAACTTCCCTTCCCAGCGGACGAGAAAAGTGTGAGGAGAAAAACATTAATGCGTGACACTCGCTCCCTGGGTCACTGTGGAGCATGGATAGATCTGGCGCCAGAAGACGCAGACGGCGTGCGGACGGGCTCGCCCACCAGCACCGTAGGAGACGATGGACGGAGAAGATGTTGGTTGTGGGTAGTGCAGCAGTCGTCGAGGCTGGGAGAGGCGTGTAGGCAGTTAGTCAGGACAACGACGGACGGAACCATTGTTAGAGATGAATTGTCCTGACGGTAACGTTGAATAGGCAAGGCGAGCTGTAGGTCCTGTACTGCGTTGGCAAAGTTCTTGAGTCGACAGAGCAGCCGACCCAAGGATTTCACGCTGTATACATAACCTACAGACACCCACTCCACATGCCCCCAGGCACCCGCTCCACATACCCCCAGGCACCCACTCCACATGCCCCCAGGCACCCACTCCACATACCCCCAGGCACCCACTCCACATACCCTCAGGCTCCCACTCCACATGCCCCCAGGCTCCCACTCCACATACCCCCAGGCACCCACTCCACATACCCCCAGGCTCCCACTCCACATACCCCCAGGCTCCCACTCCACATGCCCCCAGGCACCCACTCCACATACCCCCGGGCACCCACTCCACATGCCCCCAGGCACCCACTCCACATACCCCCGGGCACCCACTCCACATACCCCCGGCTCCCACTCCACATGCCCCCAGGCTCCCACTCCACATACCCCCGGGCACCCACTCCACATACCCCCGGCACCCACTCCACATGCCCCCAGGCACCCACTCCACATACCCCCGGGCACCCACTCCACATACCCCCGGGCACCCACTCCACATGCCCCCAGGCTCCCACTCCACATGCCCCCAGGCACCCACTCCACATGCCCCCAGGCTCCCACTCCACATACCCCCCAAACATCCATGCCAAACGCCCAACCCATCGTCAGAGAGCTGCCGGTCCTTGAACATTTAGTCCTGTTTTTTCGAAATAAAAATATCACTCAAATCAATACAAGCCAGAAATGCAGAGTTGAGGTGTATAATATTTCAGTGCGACCTACGACTGCTGGTGCCGCTTCCCCGTCCTCCTGGTGGTTGCCCAGCGCCTCAGGGCAAAATGAGGTCCATTCACGCTCACGTATCGTTGAAGGAACTGGACTTCACACTGCAAACCAGACACGACAGGGCTGATCTCATCGAAACCTTTGAAATACTGAAGTTGGAGGACATTAATCCAGACCATTTCTTTAAAAAGTCAGATGGAACACAAGGAGCAACAGTTTCAAGCTCAAGAAGCCACAATGCAGGACAGAAAACAAGAGATGCTTTCTCACCCACAGGCTTATAAACTCATAGAACTGAAAACCCGCCGAAGCCGTAAACACCAACACAGTACTTCAGTTTAAAATCCAGTTGGACAAATCCTCAGGAACACTGGCAAGACCTTTGACAAGACCCCGCTTCTTATCCCCGTCGAGGACACCAGATAAATAGTGGCCCACAGGTAAATTCAGGTAATTTACCAACGCCTACGGGGAAATGTGCATACCAAGACGTGTACCCCGCTTCTCGGTGTATATACAATTAGAGATTTCTTTTCTGAACTATATTCAAGACTAAGCCAACAAACGTATACCTGTTGACCAGACCACACACTAGAAGGTGAAGGGACGTACTTTAGCCACGTTATTGTGACTCATCGCCTGCAAACGTATACCTGCTGGTTGATCAGTAAGCTAGAGTCACGGCCTTCCAGAGGTTGACAGGCCGTAAGCTCAACGCCGAACTAAATTGATCTCTCAGTGGGTCACTGTCTCCAGTGACACTGGCGAGAAGCAGCCGCAGGGGCTCGTCAAAGGTCGCCCCGTCACTTCCCTTCCTTCCTGAGGAGTTCCCCCCCCCCCCTTGTGGCATTCTCACGAGGAGCTCTGTCTTGGCATTTACGGCTTCGACGGGTTGGCAAGGTGAGCTAATCATCGTGAGAGTGTGCTAAGCTACAATGACTGTATAGCACTTGGAAAGGATGTGTGCAGAAAAAAATTGTGATATGAGGACAAGCGCTGGGATATGTGGACAGGGAGCTGGGAAATGAGGAGAGGAAGCGGGGATATATGGACAGGGAGTTGGATTATGAGGACAAAATAAGGAAACGGTACTGAATCCCTCAAGCCATCGGGGATCGAGCGCCAACTCTGCAAGATCGCTCTAGCACTCACTCCAAATAATTTATATTTCAGCGGATAGGCGATTTCATAGGTTCATTACCCTATGGTTGAAACTGCATTTGTTGTTGTCTATCCTATATTGTGGCGTGTTGAGCTTGAAGCCCCATTATAGCCCATATGTGAGCTACACTGGACTTTTTAAGGAAATAGTCTGGGTTATCCTCCAACTTGTTTGGTGTTTTGAAGGTCTCAATGTCTGGTTTGAAGTATTGGTAGTCCTGAGGCCCTCAATGTTATCCTGGCATGAGAGTTGACTTGGTTTTGAGATTATTTGTGCTATACTCTTTGCTAAATCTTTACCATTGCAGTGAAGTCCTTTTACTAGGCGAGGTGTCTTTGCTGAGATATAAGTAGTGGAGATGAGAGCGTCCCAGGGATTTGTACAGCTGAATATCAATTAGTTTTATTGAAAATCAATTAGATTCGTTTGATTATGCCTAGATATTTTTTTCCTGTACTGTAGCTTCTTCATACTGAGCATCTCTCAGTGACTGATGGCTCACTACTGTCAAGTCGTTTTCTTTATCACAATCTGTTCTCTCAAATAATACATCGAATTTTGACGTCAAACCCTGCAATGGACAAATATAAATGTACTATTAATCATAGCCGCTCACAAACAGCCACGTTTTCTATGTGTGGGCCCCATCAGTTAGGTTAGACTCGCGCAATTTAGTATATACTTTTTGCAACGTTATGAGAGGGGGGAGAGGCCGGGCTGCACACTCGTATGTCTGTTATGGTTGGAGGTGTTTGTTATGCCTTATGTCAAAAACATTTACCGTGCTGAAGTTAAATAGTAGAACATCAAACCTCTGCTAACTTTCTGGCATAGGCCATGCTTATGTGACTCTTCTCACGGGTTGTGAGATAGATGCTATGGTTAGCAGAAATGTCTTATTGTCTAATATTTTTAAATACTGTTAAGGGATGGATATCGGTTCCATAGTAAAGTCATTCAACTTGAAAACTACTTAATTCCGTATTGTATATTCGTCTGGAACCGATTAGGTTATTANTTTTTTTAAATAACTCTTGAAAAGATTACAGAAGCCAAAGGCTCCTGGAGCAGATGAATGTGGTGGGTGGGCCACACTTCCTAGTACTGTCTGGGAAGACAGGGATGTCTGGCGATTCCTGTGGAAATCTGGGGATATTTGGTACTGCTACTTATGCATTCTATAAATTCCCATTACAGAAAAGCTAAGGAAAATGGAACAGTTCACTGATAAAAATGCTTCATAATGTGGCTTATTTTTTATGGATTTTTTGTTTTTCACAATACAAATATTAAATAAAAAAAATAGAATACTAACAAGACTGAGAAATCATTTCTTAACACACAGGTATACAAATACAGTGTATATCAATAAAAACCCCAAGCCATATGCATGAAAGTGATTACTTTTGAGCCCATTCGGGACCCTTATGTGAGCGTTGGGAAATTTATTTTCAGCCATGATATTATGATTTATTATTTTTAAATATAGAAGTATTCATAAGCAGGAAGCAAGAACTGCAACTCACAAATGGGCCTGGTGTGCAGGTCCATTTGTGAAATCTAGGGAAATCATGAATTTATTTCATGATACATGATAAATTCATGTAGTGTACTATACTTACAGAAAGTGACCCTTGTCGAATCTCCTCGAGTATTGAGGTAGAAAAGCATGTGTTCACCATAGTATGAAGTCCCTGACTTATCCATCTCGGCAGCAGTCAGAAGCAAACATGCCGTAGACTGCTTGTTCCAAAAGCTGTCTATCGTGTCAACCTGTATTAATAAACAAATAAAAACTGCAAAGAAAACTGAAATGGTGTTGGGTATTAAAGCAATACAACTAGACCTAAATAATGCTAAGATTGCTTACCTGAAAAAGTCCTAGGATAAACTACATAACTGCAGCAGTCTATTCAAATATTCCAGTAAGGTTATGTTAGCAATTCCCCATAATTAGGGCTCAATTTTACCATGTATAATTACTGTGATCTCAAATATGAACTATCAACTCTGGTGATCATTTCTTATCAATTTGGCTGGGGGGGGGTTAAAAAAATGTTTGTCTTTTTTTGGCAAGACCAATTGGACAAGTTTACCAAGATTTCTTGCAACAAGCATTACTGCAGTATCTAGCATTACAAGACACCAAAATGTTTGACATTTTAACTGAAAATAATGAGTCAGATTCTCTTGCCAATATACAGTACTTGTATAAATTGTAGTACAGACAAAAATACCTTCTGTCATTTCTTATTTGAAATTTAATAATGCAGGAGTCTTAGTAATAATATCTGCACATAAACAGTACAGCAGTTACTGAAAACTATTTTGAAAAGCTACCAAGCCAGCGATGGTAGAGGAAGCTGTTTTCTTTCCTCCTAACTTAGAACACAGAAAAATCAAATTACCACAGACTGACATTATACCTAAAATAATAAACAAAATACTGTACACAGGATAACTGAAAAGTTTCTCCTCAATAATAGCTACGAAAAGAACTTATCCATCCACCAGTTATCGTTACTCCATTTCCCATTTTCATGGGGTCTGGAGGCATCAGCCCAGAGAAAAAAACTCCAGATATGCTCTCATTGTCTCTGTACAATCTTTGTACATTGTCTTTGTACACAGACTTGATGCTCTCCAGGTAAGCATACTTCTCTCAAGTACATATTCACATACCCTTATTTGCACAATTGAATAATTCATCCTGTACTGTGTATCATTCGTGAATTATAATCAGTGGTACAAACGGTATCCCAACAAAGATGTCACATCAGTCATACAACTAGGTAAGAAGTAACACTATTGTGTGTGTGTTTCCACAGAAAATTCACAATGGTATAGTGTCCACCTTTAGCACTTCTCCAGGAAAGCATCCAAATGCTAAACGCTGTATGCTTGTACTTTACACAAAGATTTATTACTGCCAAATTTTGGATGGCATCTAGATTCAACTCTGACAACCATCTAAACATTTAATGGTTTCCCATTAATAAAAAAAAAAAAAAAAAAAAAAAAAAAAAAAAAAAAAAAAAAAAAAAAAATGGTTTCCCAATTTCACAGAAATCCAAGTTTTATGTACTGTTGGACTTTGGAAGCTTCAATTTTCCACCTTAAACTTAATACTTTTAAAAAGTTGCACAAGGTGTGTATAATCTAACCTGGAGAATATACTGTATAGTGGTCATATTATTACATAGTGAAGTAATAATAATAAAGGTTTATTAAACATTATATAATACATATACAGTATTCAAATACCTTAAAGAAACTTTTATTGGCCAAAGCATTAGAAGCTTCCTTGAAATTTGGATAGCGATAGAGGTGCACATACGCCGGAGCTCCCTTAATACCTGAAAGAAGATAAATAAGTACATCAATTTAAATTTGCAATGAGGTGTGCAATTTTACATTTTAATCACTAAGAACTTCCAATTCTCTGTTGTTGCTACAATACAATGTGACTGATCATGACCCTCTCCTATATTTAACATTAATTCAAACTCCATTTTCCATAAGAAATTGGATATCAAGAACTTTAATATTCAGCATTCTCAATTTATATACTATATGCTGAACCGAAGGTAAATAAGATTCCTACACTCTGCAGAGTTAAAAATCATTTCTCATTTCATTTCCGTACTGGCACTTCACTCCCTGGTAATGGCCCTGCCCGTCCAAGTGGTTGGGCACCATTCCTTTCCTGCGTCCCATCCCAAATCCTCATTCTGATCCCTTCCAAGGGCTATATAGGCGGTAATGGCTTGGCACTTTCTCCTGATAATTCCTTTCCTCCCTGCTAACGGCACTCCCATTCACCATTCCACAGCTTCACACCCTTACCCAGGTCAGCAAGCACTCAACTGTCTTTTCAAACACCCATCTCAAATCCCCTACACACATCCGTGCAGTCTATTACCATAAACTCTTGATCAATTCTTTTTTTCTTTCCCATAGTTATGCATTTCGAGCAGTTTTTTTTTTTAACCTTTACACTGACCTGTTAAATGACAAAAACAGGTCTGTAGAGAACAACGACAAGCAAGTATTTCAAACAAATCTTTTCAACCTGCCAAACCCATTACAGTATACTATACAAACTTTAAATACTGTTAGATCTAGATGTTCTAGATATTTCATCCCATAGATGCTTTGCTTCCATTCTGTCTAAATTTGGTGGCCTATATATAACTCCTATTATAATGTTATTTGCTTTTTCGTTTAACCCCTGATTAATAATTTATAATACAGACTGTAATACTCCTTGGAGATACCACCATTGAAGCCATGCAGTCTGAATTGTACAAAAATATCCTGAGATTTTACATTTGCTTGGCATATTATATTCTGATGGCATCTGTTTCACTACATTAAAACGATCAAGAATATACTTTAGGTGTATCTTGCATGGGAGTTGTCTGTGGTGTTTCCAAATTTCCAAATATGTTTTGAAATGGTCTTTGGTTTTAAGAATTTTCAAGCCTTATCTAAACTGCTCTTAAGAACAATAAATACAGAACTAAAAGTAAAGAAAACAAATGCAATATACAGTAGATAAAATAAATGCAGTACTGTATTACAAAAAGTAGATAAGAGTAATAATAAAGTTGTCACTAGCACTTACTAGGTACAAAAAAAGTTACATAATGGGTGGCTGTGGATGGTGAAATACTGAACGATCGCACTTTTTGAAGGATTTTCTTCTCCACAATAGTTTGAAGGTCATCTGCTTTATAAAAATGTACTTCGTTGGTAACACTGCGTGCAAATACTGTTTCATCATTTGTCCACTGTGGCTGCCTGAAAAAATAACATTTCAATTAAAATTATTACAAATAACATGTTTAATTACGATGTTACTAAATTTGCCAAACTACCAAATGCTACACGTGTATTGAAGTAAGGGCGAAGAGGAAGAATAATTTGGTGACAGAGCCCAAGTGCACGGGGGGGAGTTGTCTAAAACCCCGGTTTGTGTCTCGGAGAGACTGCGGGGTCCATGTGAGAACAGTAGCAATTCCGGTTGCAATTCTTTTGACCATGTTGTGGCTCAGTCGATTAAGGTGCGTCTGGGATCATCCTAGACGTAAGTTCGAACCCTCATCATGGCCCTTGTGGATTTATTCATTTACCAAGAGTTATCCCAAATACACTTATGTTCCAGGAAAGCACCTGCACTGCCCCCAGACATGTACGACAAGCTGTGTTTTGAACACAATTATTTACCACAGTATTATATTTCAACGTTTGTGTGCTGAATACTGTTGTACAACAGTATTCATATCATTGAGCTAGGCCCCCTATGAACCACAGCCATGGGGCCATCCATATCACTGCTAGATCCTATGTGATTGAGTCCCACAGAAACAGGTACCTTTCTAAATGGTCTTTTGCACAATTCAGGAGTGAGAAGCACAGTGGAGAGCATCTCTTAAAATTCATCACTGACACACTTTCCACGCTTTGACATAAAAGGACATATCAAACCCTTTTCACGGCCCTTCCATAAGATAATTGGGACTGCTTAGGATAGCCAATTATCCTAACTACAACAACTTAACCTGAACTACATCCTTTTCAACTACCTCAAACACCAACCACCACAGGGGTTACAGTAATAGTACAACCAGATCAGGAAAGATAGACACCTCCACTTTGTGCATTTGTGAATGAAGAAAAAACTGGTTTTCTTTTGATTTTGGTTTCGTTTGTGACTAGCAATGTCTTTTCCCATCGGATAGGGACAGACAGGATTAAGTTGAGTGCACACCTAATGTACTTCTCTAATAACAAAACTTTCACCTTGGGATGTCACATAATTTTTTAAGATCTTTTCTCTGCTAGTCAGGGTACGGAGAACCTGTTTCGTCTGGAGAATTATTCTGGTGTGCAGTTTTTACATGTTGCTCTCCTTTTTTTTTACCCCAATGGATACCATTGCATTCGGTATGCCCCTTGCTAATAAAAAAACAAAGTAATTTTTCACTCTTGTTTGAGACCTGTGTCAGTACATTAATTTTGATTCATACTCTTCAGCAATCAGGAGGCATAGTCAGAGATCAGGCCATGGAGACATAGATTCCCAGAACCTTCAACAGGTAGGTAGGTAGTTCACTGCAAGAAGGGTTTTGTTCCTTTCATCCTGGAAACTGTTTTGTCTCCAGTATGCTTTATACTTTTTGGCAAAGAATAAATCCTTTGCTTTTCATAGAAGTCTTCTGGTGGTTTGTCCAGTCACAAATGCATCATGCCCTCTGTCCAGCTCCTGCTGGGTCGCATTATTTACATGTTACACTTCCTGAATTGCTATCAATCCTGTTTCCTTAGTGCCTTGTTCAAAAGCTAGGTTCTCTCAAGTTATCCATCAGGCGGTTCGATTCACTGAGTATGATGCGAACCGTCATATGCATGATGCACTTATGTATGCTGTTACTGCTATGTCTATGGCTCATATATAGACTGAATTTCTAGCAGTCTAACAGTGTCGTCTGTTATTACCTTTCATGTTTCCAGTCCTTACTGGGGCTGTAAAGTGTTGCAACATCTTTCCAGTCACCGAGTTCATCCTTTCCCGAGCCCTGGGTTTCCTCTCTTCTATGAGGCACTGTAAGAAGTAAAAACAGGAAGCTACCGAAGGTCAGCTCAGAAATTAAGCATTGGTAGTAATAAAATTCCCTTTTCAGGGAAGGAATTGACATTTCCTTCTATCCACAATTCTTTACACGTCCCCACAGGAGTTAGGGCATTTTTGGGGACCCATATGAGTAAGGCAAACAGGCAGGTTGAATCCTTAGGTGACCTGAACTGCCATCTAGTGGTACACTCAGATAGTAACACATGGTTTGTTGACTGTTGCTCCGCTTCTGCTTTCTGGGACGTTTTACTCGGTTTGTAAGTTGATCTCGGATCCCTAAGCTTCCGTTGCCTCTATGAGTACACCAGATTGTGGTCCTGGCGTCAACTAGGCCTGTATAAGTCCACAGGCTTGGGAAAGTTTTAAATGTATCGGTGGAACCAGAAGCTATCCACTGAGAAAATACTGAGAGGCCAGCCCAGACAAAGAATTTGCACAAATCCACAAGGAGTATACCCTTAAGTATGCAGAAAATTTAAAATATTAAGAGTTTATAAATAATAAATTATTCTTTTCCCTAGTTGAAGATTTGTAATCAACTGATAATATAACGGGCTTTGTAAATGATGAAAATTATAATACCGTCCTCAAAAATAAATAAATAAAAGCAAGACACCATGCAGCAGCAAATTAAAATGGCTTACCAATTTACTTGACTCTGCTGGAAGAAGGACTTCAATGGTTTCTTTCCTGTCACATCATAAACACTTAAGTTTGGTTGAATCTGACTTTGGTCTGTTGTTTCTGGAAGAGCAAAAATGTAATTAATCCATCTTTTACCAGTTTTCAAATGTAGACAGTATTAAACTGCACTGTATTGTACTGGATTACAATAAAACAAAAATTTAAACTTAAATTTCTTAAAACAAAGCACCAAAATAATTTATTGAAAAACTGACACTTGCACCAGTATAAGCATAAGATTAATATAAATTGCCGTACAAACTACAATATATCCTATTGACCGAATTCATTTTAAATTAAGAAGAGCGGAATAGAAACAGTGAAGAGCAGAGGTGCCATGGGCACAATCAGAGAACACTGTATGAACATCAGAGGTCCACGGTTGTTCAACGTCCTACCAGCGAGCATCAGAAATATTACAGGAACAACCATGGACATCTTCAAGAGGAAACTAGATTGTTTCCTTCAAGGAGTGCCGGACCAACCAGGCTGTGGTGGGTATGTGGGCCTGCGGGCCGCTCCAAGCAACAGCCTGGTGGACCAAACTCTCACAAGTCAAGTCTGGCCTCGGGCCGGGCTTGGGGAGCAGAAGAACTCCCAGAACCCCATCAACCAGGTATTAACCAGGTATCAACCAGGTATCAACCTTTCCTGGCAACCAGAATGAATCTGGACATGACTGTTAAACTTAGAAAACTTTGATTAGGAAACAGAAAATCACCCTCATGTCCAACATTTTGCAAATGTGAAATTGAAGTAAGAGAGTAGAAGGGTGCCTTAAAACAGACGTCGGAGGAAACCAAGGGTACCACACCCATAAGAGCCTCTCGCTAACAATATGAAAAGACCAAGCATCCAAGCCTTCCTAAAGGCCTGCAGACGTTCCCCCACTATGCCGACATTAGGACTTTCCATAGAAGCAGTTCTGCAGAGATCTCCCAACAAAAAGCAGAGCTGCAGCTGACCGAAAGTAGTAGGGAGAAGAGAGTCGCAGAATGCATCTGAGCAACCAATACCAACAAGAGCAGCCAGTCACTGCGATGCACCCAAAGGAGTCGAGACAATTATCAGAACAAAAATGTGCTGCCCATTTGTAGTCAAGATGAGATATAGAGCGCTACCTGCTCCATACCTTATTCATAAGAGGGAAGTCTGCACAGAGCCTGCACCAGGAAAGGTCGAGGACCAAAAGCACCTAAAAGTGCCGAGGCATGCAAATGATCAGTTGCATATTGATATGGATCAAGTAAAGGGCTCACACAAGACCCTCATCAACAACTGTGCCTATGATAATAGGCACAGTTGATAACATGTAAAGGGTAACCAAGGCATGAGAAAGATTTGTAAATAAAAGAAGTTTCAGAATCAAGACACTGAGGGTCACTGATGCATAGTGTATGGAGGAAGAGAGACCAGAACACTTAACAGGAGGAAATCGGTAGGAAAAGAAGTGAATGTACATACCACTATGCATAGGTTTGCACAGTGGTATGTAAATATAGAAAGTTTATATTTGTATTGCAAATGACCTATAAATAATCTTTATACAATGTTTAATCAACCTTAATAATATTTGCTCTGTGCAAACACAATTTTTTCTTTAATTTATTCTTAAAAATTAAGGTTCAAGTAACATGCTGACAAATTTCCATGTGTACCAAGTTTCTTGTGCCACTAATAAAATAAAGTTTCTATTATGAAGACTGTTACTTACTGACA
The DNA here is from genome assembly GCA_020271785.1 of Procambarus virginalis. Classification (NCBI taxonomy): domain Eukaryota; kingdom Metazoa; phylum Arthropoda; class Malacostraca; order Decapoda; family Cambaridae; genus Procambarus; species Procambarus virginalis. Next base: position 33,440,990 of record WNGS01164858.1, read on the forward strand.
TAGGATTCCCAAATTGCCAAATAGTTGCCTTGAGGAGAAAAACAAATCTCTTGAGCACGTGGGTGCTTTAGAGATCCAATTCTCTCCCAAGATGGAGCCTCTACCACAAACACCCTGCAAACACATAAAAGTTTACACACAGAAATCACAATTGCATGATGCATCAAATGAACAAATCCAAAAGGGCCATGTCGTAGCTCAGTCGATTAAGGCAGCGTCTGGGATGCTCTTTGACGTAGGTTCGAATCCTCGTCACGGCCCTTGTGGATTTGTTCATATAAAAGTTTAACAAAGAGCTCATGTAACTTGCATTAAACAAAACACTATCCCCCCCTCCACCAAAATTAGCATTATGGATGAAGAAAATGCAATATACACAAAAAAATAAAACATTATTTGTAAGTTATTTTGTAATTTTTTTCTTATTTTTGTAAATAAGACATTCCTTTCAATGTGATTCAGTACTATAAGAGCTCGGTAATCCGATTTCTAGTAACCTGAATCATTGGATAACAGGAATGAATTGACGTTCGGAGTTCTTGACCTTTTAATCCGAATAGGATTTCAGGTTTAACCCATTCACTACGCATATCATATATTATATATTATACATATGAGAGAGAGTTAGAGTACTATGCAAGTCCCATGAGTACATGGGGCTCACATCAGCTTTCTCAGGGCTCCAGCAAACTGACACCATTTTGAAAATAGAAAATCGTGGACACCAGTCCTGGTTGTGAAGGCCTGAGTGAGCAACCAAGGCTGGCACATGCAGCACAAGCTAAAAACACTACTGTTCAGCTTGTGACCACAGCATCACTTAAAAATAACGTGTTGTGCTAAGTTAGGTAACGTAAATTTTCAAGAATTATTGATTTGAAGATACTGTATGCAGTATCAATCAAGACGAATTACAACAAGGAAAGCCGAAGTTTCTGTTTTAAATTACAATACTAGGATACTTTTTAATTACTGTATAATGTGTGTGGAAATTGAAACTATGTTGATTGTGATACAAACAATTATGAATACTGAATATTCACTTTTGGACTTCCCCGGTAAGAATTTTGCTTATCCAGCAGGATAAGTCAGACAGTCTAGCTAATCAAATCTGACTTATATAAATATTTATATTACTGTATATAAAATGTATATCAATCAAATCAAATGTTTATTCAGGTAAAAGTACATACATACAAGATGAGTCACATGCATACTGTTGGATTTATAGATAGAGCTAGTATATACAATGCCTAAAGCCACTAATACATAAAGTGTTTCGGGCAAGAAAAAGTAGAATTGCACTAAAGAAAAAAGTGACTCGGTATATTAACAATATAATTTAGGGGCATATACGGTAACTATACATACTGAAATTAGTCAAAATATTTTATGTATAAAATTGATGAACCTGTATACAATATTACATTACAATAATACAATACAAATAAAAAAAAGTGAGATTTTAAAGAAAAGTTAACACTTACTGGCCATCTGCAATCCAAGCAAATCTCTTCCCATCCTCAGAAAAGACAAATGTCTTTACCTTCCCTTGAAAACCTTCAAATTTTGTAGAGTTTTTCCCAAAGTCTGGGGGACCATCAGTAAACTGTGCCCCATCATTGGTGTGAACTGTAAAGCAATACATCCTTTCACTTAAGACATTATATTTGAAAACATGTAAAAATAAATATTACATAGGCAGTTAATTATAGCAACATCTTATATATTGAGGTACTGCTCTTTAAATGGGATAAAAATATTTCCCAGACTCAAAATACTAACACTCCTTTATGGAGAGATACTAACACATGAAGGTATTAAACCCAGTATCCTATTTGTCTTATTTCAAACATGTATACTTTTTTCACTCAAGATTCCTACTCGATTTGGATACAGCAATTCTTAATGATTCGGATATAGCAATTTTGACATTAAGTTTACACTTGGACTTATTTTTTGCATCAAATCCTTCAAAATTTGCAACACGACAGTCATCTTCATGAACGAGGTCAGATGCAAGACAAACCTTCAAGGATTTCATGAATACCTTCACAGTGCCCCTCTGTTCATGGAGAAGTTTGACAAACTAATGTTTGCGGCTCAAAATTATTTCTTAATCCATTGGTTGGTTCAATGCGTTATGTTTATAAAACATAATTACATTGCTAATTACAAAATTGACAGTGAAACAGATATATATTTGGCTGAAATGTACATAATATTACAACAGTTAGAAAGTACCAGTCATTACATTGGTAGTAGTGGATTATACACTCGGTATTTATTTTGCATTCAATTAGTCCAGGATTGATATACATTATATCTTTAAGGCTTTTGTTTGATAAGCACTCACATGAAACCTGGATACCATAAGATGGTTAACATATGTGTAGTACATCAAGACTTACATTGGCAAGGAAACCGACACTGTATTAAGCTGATAAAGTTAAGAATTTCTTCATGTTGAAGAGGTCAACAGTA
>WNGS01164858.1:33444473-33455467 GCA_020271785.1 Procambarus virginalis
GGATAAATCCACTCATATGGATCTAGAAGTTGTTCTCAATGCAACAGACAGAAATACAACACCTGCACACAGAAATAACATCACATGAGACCAGAAGACATGGCAGGATGTGCAGAATACCCCCGTTGAAAAACAGAGGTGCAACTGGTACTCTGAGAGAGAACTCTATCAACATCAGGGGCCCGAGACTGTTCAACACGCTCCCGCTACACATAAGGGGCATAACTGGCAAACCACTCACAGTGTTCAAGAGAGAACTGGATAAGCACCTCCAAAGGATACCTGATCAACCAGGCTGTGACTCATACGTCAGGCTGCGAGCAGCCGCGTCCAACAGCCTGGTCGATGACCGGGCCGCGGGACGCTAAGCCCCGGAAGCACCTCAAGGTAAGGTAACCTCAAGGTAAGGTAAGGTAGCCTATTAGAACTTAAGAATTATGGACCACTGCAGCAGAGCTGTTTACTCATACAAGGGGGGTCTAATCTAAATATACCTCTTCTCACCAATATACCTATCCTATCTATTCTTGAAACCTGTTAGCCCTACTTGCTTGATAAAGGTCAGTTATCGTCATATGTTGATCCTTGGGCTAATGCAGTTATTATAATGTGCCAATTTTAGTACAAGGGTTAATGCAACTATATGGATGTAATGGAATTAAACAAGACCCATAACAAAATTCTACAATCATTTTGAAATGCTTATTAAACGATGAGGCTAATGTGCACTAGTGACCTGCTATTATTGGTCACAATTTGGTCTTTCCCATCAGTTTGAATCTATTTCTGGACAACACTTCTAGACAGAATAACAGCAAAGGATTGGGTTGTGTAACAGTTCCTATGAGCTATGTCAGGGCCAAGTGTTTTGTTATATAGATATACTGTACATATTACATTGTAGGCCTATATATTGTACAGTACTCAATTACTGTTGTTTTTATCATATTTAAATAAACTGAGCTACTCAATTTCCAAAAAATACATTATGTAAACTATAAGTCACGAACCTGAAAATAAAACGACATGATCATTCGAGTCCTCTCAACCCTACAACATGAGTCGGCAAACTCTGAATCTAGTGTTGAAACACTCGTTGATTCCGCCACCTGGCTACTGTGAACACCTCTCACATAACCAGAACTAGGGAACTATCAGGAGAAAGCACTAAGCCATTACGCCTATATAGCACTGGGAAGGGATCAGGGTAAGGATTTGGGATGGGCGGGGAGAAAGAATAAGAGGATATTTAATTTTTTTTTATCAGAGGCGAGGTGACAATTCTGATGGCTGTACATTGATGGTTAGAACTGTACTGACCAGTCTATGAGAATGGACGCCAGGCATGTAAGTCAATCCACATGTACTTAAAAGCAGTATACAATTCAGAGAGAGAAGTGAATTATCAGGGGAAAGCACCATGCCATGACGACCATATAGCACTTGGAAGGGGTCAGGATAAGGATTTGGGATGGGATAATTCAGAGTAAGCCTCAAATCTTTGCAAGTTATGTTTCTGCGGTACAGTTGTGTATATAATTTAAACATTCACATTGGCTATTTAATGAGCGAGCACAAACATCGAATAACCCATGTTAAAAGTGAAGCAACTGAAAAACTTATGTTGTGTAGTGCATTAAAGCACATAACTGATCTCTCTCTCCACCTGGTGGCCTACGTAGTCATGATGTTAAATGATATGTGTGCTAATCTTCATTATTCATTCAACGGAATACCTTGAAATCTAACTTGCTCTCCTGTTCAGGATGACCACTGAAATTACATCAAAAGAATGGTAGATATTCAGGATTTCCTAATAAGGCTTCCTATAGTGCCATTTGGTACTGAAATACATCAACCTACCATCGGCCCCGTATTCCAAACCCACAAAAAAATATAAATAAATCACCAGGGGAATGTATTGTATCCCGAGTAGGCTTCCCACGCGAGGGGCCAACATATGCTCTGGAATAGTTAGTTACACATGTTGCACATAGTCCCCTCCCTAACCACCCGCTCGGCATAACAACCGACGCGTTACACAAGTCTATGTGACAAATCAACCAAGAAAAGGCAAAGTATTACTTGCAAAATGTGTCATAATGACAATCGGACGGATACCATGCCGCTCACAACACTAGAGTCGTCCGGCAGAGACAGGCGCAGCCAATCACAGCGCCGATGTCCAGGAAATCTGAGCCAATCAGAACGCAGTTTTCCTCTGACTTGTAAAGATAGTAGGTATAAATATTTACTTTTAATAGTAATTAGAATTCGGTTCAATTTCTTAATTGTGCTTTCCACTTTTAATAATAAATCTCGAATAATATTCATTTTTTATCGACAGTATAAATATTTTCTTGAATGTTTTAGATCATTGGCAAGCGCGGAAACTGTCACGTGGTGCGGCCAGACTCCTCCACGTTCATGCCCTGTCATCTACATGATCTTCCTGCTGGATAAAATTTGGCTCTTCATAATAAATACTCATTATTATTACTTTCCAGTACGTTCCCTAAATTTCGCGCAGTTATATATTTACTTTTTAATAAAATTACGCATTATTGTTATTTATATATATATATATATATATATATATATATTATATATATATATATATATATATATATATATATATATTTTATTTATTTATATACAAGAAGGAACATATTGGGTTTTGAGAGTACATAATGTCGGCGTTCTTAGATTCATTCAAACCCATTAACACGCATATTAGAACCGAGAATTATATGTACGGGCAGCATAAAACATCCACTAGACAGTGTGACATTGTAATTGCCAGAATTAGGCTGGGATGTCGATATCTATGGCATGGCTGCAGGTAATGAATCCCCCCCCCCCAATGGTGAACATTCCAATTGTAAACTTATGTGAACAAGAGCTGGGACATACTCTCCAACACTATAGCTGTGATTGCCCCTGTTATAAGTGACTTGAGACCTAATGGTATGAGGTACTTTGAACTCTGTTAATTACTCCATACACTCAGGAATATTGGAAGATATTCTTGTGCTGTACCAGATCTTTTTTGCTAGTGGAGGCTAATAGATCATCCTAACACTTCGTGTTCCCTCCTGATTTTTAGCCAAAGTTGATTTGTTTTTGTACTGAGGCTGATATAATCTCTCCCTGATTCCATGTATGACTAACCATCCTGGGAGATAGGAATATTAGATGAACTTATAGCTAGTTTTTACCTACAGAGTGTACTCTTTGATATACAATAGGATAGCAGCACATTGCTGTGTATACCCAAGCTTATTAATAAAATAAAAAATATCATTAAGCTAATTATTATATTTAGTTATATTTTATTATTAATATAATATAGAAGTAGATAGTATGTTAATATTATTATTGAAGGTGAAGGAAAGACCCCTTAATTAACATACATTTAATTGGGAGCCACAAACACTAGTGGCCTTGACGAAGACAGGAAGCCAGCGGCTTGTCGAAGGTCCCCCCACTTGCCTTGATAATATTTTCCAGCTGTACTTTAAAAAATAACAGAGTTTTGACATTTACGGCTTCGGCGGGTAGGTAGTTCCATGGATTTATAACTCCGTGGGTGAAGAAGCCTCTCCTGTTCTTAGTCATACCTTGTGGCTTGTTGAGCTTGAAACCATTGCTCGTTTCTGTGTTACATCTGACCTTTTGAAGAAATTTTCCGGACCAACATCCTCCAAATTGTTCAATATTTAAAAGTTTCAATGAGATCCGCCCTGGTATGCCTGGTTTGCAGTGTTGTTAGCGTTCTGGCCCTCAACCGTTCCTGACGCAAGAGTTAACTTAGTTCTGGAATGATTTTTGTTGACCGGTGTTGCACTTTCTCCAGAGCAGCTGTGTCTTGAAGATGTGATCTCCATGCTTGGATACAGTACTCCAAATAGGCACGCACCAGAGATTTATACAATTGAATCACTACCTTCTTTTCCTTAAAGTCAAAGGTACGCTTGATTATTCCAAGTGTTTGGTTAGATTTTTTGACTGCTGCCCCAACCTGTTGTGCAACTTTCGTTGAGTCGTGGATTGTCTCCAAAGTACTTTTCTTCATCAATCTGCTGTAATGTGATGTTATGTGTAAGTGTATTAAAATGTTATATATGTGTAAGTGTATTAAAATTCTCATCTTCGGATTGAATCTACATCCGAAAATGTTCATCCAAAAAAGCTGTATACAATGTTCAGAATACTGTATACAGCACCCTGAAAAAGGATGTAGGCTACAGCCTAAAATTTGGTTTTAATACAATTACACTACCTGGACAAACTGGAGGAATTGTATAAAAAATGGCTACTTAAGCTTAACTCAGGTAAGTGTAAAGTAATTAAATTAGGTGAAGGGAGCAGAGGGCTGAACACAAGGTACCATCTGGGAGGTGAAATCCTGCAAGAGTCAAATAGAGAGAAAGATCTGGGGGGTTGATATCACACCGAACCTGTCCCCAGAGGCCCACATCAAAAGATTAAGGCAGCTTAATAAGGCGTTTATTAAAAGCTTCTCTTCACTTTGCCAATCCGAGCAACTTCTTTGCAGGTTACCTGTCGACTGGCCTGACTGATCCTGTATCCGTGGGGAAAAGACATTAATTGTAATTAACGGGCAGGGCGCGTGTTGCAAGACAGTGTGTGCAGGAGGAGACGGGCAGGGCGTGTGTTGCAAGACAGTGTGTGCAGGGAGGAGACGTCAAGCGTGCGTTGATTGATTGATTGATAAAGATTAAGCCACCCAAAAGGTGGCGCGGGCATGAATAGCCCGTAAGTGGTGGCCGTTTTGAGCCATTTATTATTATTTATTAACATCTTTATTGACAAAATTAATTACAATTTTGCCTAATCTGAGGATTTTGATAGTCTGATTACGGTGAGGATAATGCTAGTATTCACTGTCACGCAGGACAGAGGGTCATACATAAGACAATAGGTCTAAACTGTAGGCTGAAGCACATATATATATCACGGTTACAATCAATGTTTTAATATATGAATATGTGAAAACAACTTTCTATTGTGCACTGCCACACAAGGGCAGGGATGGGTTCATAAGTGATGCAGCTTAGAAGTAATATAGATAAAAATTGTTCTTCATTCTTTAAAATGGACAAGCAAATTTTGGGTAAATTTTGAGCCATTACTGGTATCAATAGATGATACTAGAGATCTGTGGAGGTGCGACTGCACCCTGCGTGACGGGAGATGTCTCCCGTCGGCTTGTGTTGGGTAACGCATGTAAGATTAGTGTAGAACTTCTTGAGATGTGGAATTCTTATGGATAGATTATGTGGAATTAAGAGACACATCTAACTATCTGCACTGAAACTTCTGATAAGTTAGAGCAATTATATTACACTTAATATAATTGCTACATAACTTCCCTTCCCAGCGGACGAGAAAAGTGTGAGGAGAAAAACATTAATGCGTGACACTCGCTCCCTGGGTCACTGTGGAGCATGGATAGATCTGGCGCCAGAAGACGCAGACGGCGTGCGGACGGGCTCGCCCACCAGCACCGTAGGAGACGATGGACGGGAGAAGGATGTTGGTTGTGTAGTGCAGCAGTCGTCGAGGGCTGGGAGAGGCGTGTAGGCAGTTAGTCAGTACAACGACGGACGGAACCATTGTTAGAGATGAATTGTCCTGACGGTAACGTTGAATAGGCAAGGCGAGCTGTAGGTCCTGTACTGCGTTGGCAAAGTTCTTGAGTCGACAGAGCAGCCGACCCAAGGATTTCACGCTGTATACATAACCTACAGACACCCACTCCACATGCCCCCAGGCACCCGCTCCACATACCCCCAGGCACCCACTCCACATGCCCCCAGGCACCCACTCCACATACCCCAGGCACCCACTCCACATACCCTCAGGCTCCCACTCCACATGCCCCCAGGCTCCCACTCCACATACCCCCAGGCACCCACTCCACATACCCCCAGGCTCCCACTCCACATACCCCCAGGCTCCCACTCCACATGCCCCCAGGCACCCACTCCACATACCCCCGGGCACCCACTCCACATGCCCCCAGGCACCCACTCCACATACCCCCGGGCACCCACTCCACATACCCCCGGGCTCCCACTCCACATGCCCCCAGGCTCCCACTCCACATACCCCCGGGCACCCACTCCACATACCCCGGGCACCCACTCCACATGCCCCCAGGCACCCACTCCACATACCCCGGGCACCCACTCCACATACCCCCGGGCACCCACTCCACATGCCCCCAGGCTCCCACTCCACATGCCCCCAGGCACCCACTCCACATGCCCCCAGGCTCCCACTCCACATACCCCCCAAACATCCATGCCAAACGCCCAACCCATCGTCAGAGAGCTGCCGGTCCTTGAACATTTAGTCCTGTTTTTTCGAAATAAAAATATCACTCAAATCAATACAAGCCAGAAATGCAGAGTTGAGGTGTATAAATATTTCAGTGCGACCTACGACTGCTGGTGCCGCTTCCCCGTCCTCCTGGTGGTTGCCCAGCGCCTCAGGGCAAAATGAGGTCCATTCACGCTCACGTATCGTTGAAGGAACTGGACTTCAACACTGCAAACCAGACACGACAGGGCTGATCTCATCGAAACCTTTGAAATACTGAAGTTGGAGGACATTAATCCAGACCATTTCTTTAAAAAGTCAGATGGAACACAAGGAGCAACAGTTTCAAGCTCAAGAAGCCACAATGCAGGACAGAAAACAAGAGATGCTTTCTCACCCACAGGCTTATAAACTCATAGAACCGAAAACCCGCCGAAGCCGTAAACACCAACACAGTACTTCAGTTTAAAATCCAGTTGGACAAATCCTCAGGAACACTGGCAAGACCTTTGACAAGACCCCGGCTTCTTATCCCCGTCGAGGACACCAGATAAATAGTGGCCCACAGGTAAATTCAGGTAAATTTACCAACGCCTACGGGGAAATGTGCATACCAAGACGTGTACCCCGCTTCTCGGTGTATATACAATTAGAGATTTCTTTTCTGAACTATATTCAAGACTAAGCCAACAAACGTATACCTGTTGACCAGACCACACACTAGAAGGTGAAGGGACGTACTTTAGCCACGTTATTGTGACTCATCGCCTGCAAACGTATACCTGCTGGTTGATCAGTAAGCTAGAGTCACGGCCTTCCAGAGGTTGACAGGCCGTAAGCTCAACGCCGAACTAAATTGATCTCTCAGTGGGTCACTGTCTCCAGTGACACTGGCGAGAAGCAGCCGCAGGGGCTCGTCAAAGGTCGCCCCGTCACTTCCCTTCCTTCCTGAGGAGTTCCCCCCCCCCCTTGTGGCATTCTCACGAGGAGCTCTGTCTTGGCATTTACGGCTTCGGCGGGTTGGCAAGGTGAGCTAATCATCGTGACAGTGTGCTAAGCTACAATGACTGTATAGCACTTGGAAAGGATGTGTGCAGAAAAAAATTGTGATATGAGGACAAGGCGCTGGGATATGTGGACAGGGAGCTGGGAAATGAGGAGAGGAAGCGGGGATATATGGACAGGGAGTTGGATTATGAGGACAAAATAAGGAAACGGTACTGAATCCCTCAAGCCATCGGGGATCGAGCGCCAACTCTGCAAGATCGCTCTAGCACTCACTCCAAATAATTTATATTTCAGCGGATAGGCGATTTCATAGGTTCATTACCCTATGGTTGAAACTGCATTTGTTGTTGTCTATCCTATATTGTGGCGTGTTGAGCTTGAAGCCCCATTATAGCCCCATATGTGAGCTACACTGGACTTTTTAAGGAAATAGTCTGGGTTATCCTCCAACTTGTTTGGTGTTTTGAAGGTCTCAATGTCTGGTTTGAAGTATTGGTAGTCCTGAGGCCCTCAATGTTATCCTGGCATGAGAGTTGACTTGGTTTTGAGATTATTTGTGCTATACTCTTTGCTAAATCTTTACCATTGCAGTGAAGTCCTTTTACTAGGCGAGGTGTCTTTGCTGAGATATAAGTAGTGGAGATGAGAGCGTCCCAGGGATTTGTACAGCTGAATAATCAATTAGTTTTATTGAAAATCAAATTAGATTCGTTTGATTATGCCTAGATATTTTTTTCCTGTACTGTAGCTTCTTCATACTGAGCATCTCTCAGTGACTGATGGCTCACTACTGTCAAGTCGTTTTCTTTATCACAATCTGTTCTCTCAAATAATACATCGAATTTTGACGTCAAACCCTGCAATGGACAAAATATAAATGTACTATTAATCATAGCCGCTCACAAACAGCCACGTTTTCTATGTGTGGGCCCCATCAGTTAGGTTAGACTCGCGCAATTTAGTATATACATTTTTGCAACGTTATGAGAGGGGGGAGAGGCCGGGCTGCACACTCGTATGTCTGTTATGGTTGGAGGTGTTTGTTATGCCTTATGTAAAACATTTACCGTGCTGAAGTTAAATAGTAGAAACATCAAACACTCTGCTAACTTTCTGGCATAGGCCATGCTTATGTGACTCTTCTCACGGGGTTGTGAGATAGATGCTATGGTTAGCAGAAATGTCTTATTGTCTAATATATTTTAAATACTGTTAAGGGATGGATATCGGTTCCATAGTAAAGTCATTCAACTTGAAAACTACTTAATTCCGTAATTGTATATTCGTCTGGAACCGATTAGGTTATTAAGTGTCATGCCTGTGTACTCGTCTAGTTGTACTCACCTAGTTCTGTTTGAGAGGGTTGAGCTTTGGTTCTTGGTCCCGTCTGTCAACTGCCAATCTACTGGTGTACATGTTCCTGAGCCTATTGAGCTCTATCATATCTACATTTGAAATGTGTACGGAGTCAGCCTCCACGCACATAATGTGGTGGAGGCGCCTCCACGCACATAATGTGGTGGAGGAGCCTCCACGCACATATGTGTGTTGTGTGTGGGGTGATGTTCCTACTGTTGTTTGGGTACCATGGGATCACTGCCTGGAAGTACCTTAAGTCGATTGTCGGAACTGTGTTGTGGATAATCACTGTAGCTAGGCTACGGTCAAATTCAAGCGAAGATGTGATAGACTCAACTAATATATTTCTTCATATTTGTTACTCATAGTGATGTAGGGATTAAAGGAATTTTAATGACAGGCTGTCATTGGTGAGGGCTACACAAGTAGGTGGTGCAACTCACTTAGATAGGCTACTTGTACTGTCTATAGCCCGCGAGGCAAAACCCGAAGGCTAGTTAAATTGTATTCAACATCTTATCTACTGATCTTACGATGAACCGTCGATATATATCCTTTCGGAGTTCTTGTTACATGGTAGTATGATGATAGGAATAGTAGGCATAGATAAAATACCAGCTCTAGAAATCCAACATTCTGCTTGTAACTCATTTTGTACGTATGTACTTTTCCCTAGTTTTGTATGTATGTACTTTTTCATTATCATTATTATCATAAATATTCCAAACAACTCTGCCTGAAGGGCTGGTAGCTCAGGCCTTCCTTATAAAAAACAGGTGCCGTCACTCATCGTCACGACAACGGGATATACAAACAGACTGGTAGAAGCTACTCGTCTATCTGCGGAAAAGAACGGCACAGTCGAAGACATATTTACGTATTTCCAGATTAATCAATGTAGGTTATTTGTTGCGGCCAGCGGCGGCTAGTTTATCGTGGACCCCATATTCATGAATTATATTTATAAAATAAAGCTTGGGGCTAGCCTCAACCAACTTTCCTAGATGAATCATGTTAGGTACGGGAGTGTCATAGGCCAGTTGGTGTCAGCCTAAGTGAAATGCTTTAAGAAATATCGGTCTTTACATAGCTATTGCTATTTATATATCTCATGCTATTTTTCATGTAATCTAGTTTGAAATTTTGTTGTGCTTGTATTACCACTGCTACCTTATTCAATCTTGTGTTGATGATATCCTCAAAATGCATCCGGAGTCTGCCAGTGCAGACTGCTTATCACATGCTTCTGTATGACTAACCATCCTGTGTGATGGGGATTTTTTAGCATCACCTAGTTAGCTTTTTTGACACACTGTACTCCACTTCATATAGTCTAGGGTAGCTGCACTAATGCAGATGTACCTAATGTATTAATAAAAAAAAAGTGAAATAATACGTTTTCTGAAAGGGGAGTGACGGGGACGAAATAGGGGGAAGAACGAGGAAGGAGAAAGAGGAGAGCACGAGAGCAGGAAGAGGAAGGAACGAGAGCAAGACGAGGGACCGGTTAAGAGACCCCAGGCACAGCCAGGTACCCCTTCTGTACTGTAAACATGGTACCGGAAAATTATTGAGGGAGCACAAGATTTTAATTGGATCCAGTCTGTGTTTTTTTTACCTAAATTTACCCGAAGACCACTATCTGAATATTTGTTCCATTTGTAATTTAGACTAAAGCATCGTTTTGGCATTTACGGATTCAGAGAGGGTGGGGGGGGGGAGACGATTTAATGGGTTTATTACCCCTATGTTTGAAAGCATCTCCTGTTCTCTATGCTATATTGTGTTTTTGGAGCTTGAAGTCCTTGTGTAAGTAATATTGTATCTGTAAAAAGTTATTTGCCTTAATGTTCTCTAATTTCATAATTTTATTGATCACCATGAGATCAGCCCTGTCGTGTCTGATTGGCAGATTTGTTAGTTCTGAAGCCCAACTTTTCGCGGCATGAAAATTGGCTTAGTTTTGAGATGATTTTTTGTTGCTCTCCTTGAACCTTTTCCCCATGCGGTTATGTCTTTGTGTAGGGAAGACCGTTATCCATGGATATACAACAGTCCAGTGAAGCAGTAAAAGAGATTTGCGCAGCTAAAGTCATATATTTTGTCTTGAAGCCAAAAATTCATTTCATTATTCCAAAGGTTAGGTTGATTTTTTTTTTGTTTACCGCAACTCCTACTTGCAGCTAGGACATCTTTCAATGTGACTGATATAATATTAAACCAAGATTCCTTATATTTCAACTTCCGTGTTTGTTGTTATTTGCCTTACATGTTAAGTC
>WNGS01164858.1:33495876-33511818 GCA_020271785.1 Procambarus virginalis
AGGGGAGAAGGAAGGAGGGGAAAGGGGAAGGGAGAACCAACCTTCCTTTTTCCCTTCCCTTTTCTCCCCTCCCCTTACCCGCATTCGTCTTCCCCTTCACACCCCCCCCCCTGTAGCCCATTTGTCAAGGTCCAAGGAGTTGACCTGAGGGTTGTGTAGCCGACCTCTGTGATACCTTGCGTCCCCACGTAATCCTCCCCACTCGTTTCCCCTCTCCATCCTCTCTCTCCCCCTCTCATCCCCTCTCATTCCCTCTCTTTCCCCTCTCAACGATCCCTTACCCATACCAGGCGAGTCAAGTGTCCCTACCCTTTATCTGCTGGAGACGGGCTGGAACATAAATAATCAGTTTTGGTAAACATTGCTCGGGAGGTGCACTAGTTGCCTTGTTCCCATCGCACAGCCGGGGAGTGCTGACTCAATCTTCAGGAATTCATGTAGCCTTCCACGGCCCCTCAGGGTAGATGATTGGCGGGAGATAAGAGCCAAGTCCTTATTGGCCCTAGAGAGCCAGACCTCAGGCCTAGGTGTAAAATGGTTGGCCATTGCCAAAATAGTGGTGGAGCCCTGGGGGCTGTATTGGATGGTGGGAGGTGTAATCCTTCCCAGCAATAAGCTGGTAAAACAAAATTTCATTTAGTGTGTCTTGGGAGTTTTTCGGGACTGGAGGGCAAGCCAGCCCGCACCCAACGGGGCTGAGGGCCGCCATCAACATCTGGCCGCAGTGTGCGATTGAAGGTAGTGTGCTCCTACGTTTCTTGCATATTGGTATTGCATTTTCCATTGCCTCTTTTATTTTGGTAGATGTTGTTAGAGTAGGCTATATGTCAATTGTGATTTAAATATACAGTTACCATAAATAAATAATTGTTAATTCATCTTGGTGAGTTATCTGTCCCCTTGTGTTAATATATTATTCATGCGATTTTCATGTGCGGTGTTGGAACTTCCCTGTGTTTCTCCATTCTTAGGAATAATAAAGTAAAGCGAGAACCTCCCCCCGTTCAGTTCCATAAGACTAAAGTAATCCATTCAATTTCAATCACTGGTCCGTTGAGTTCCCTGATTATCGAGTCCCTTCCTTCCTGGGGACCGATAATTATAGACACATTCATTCATTTGGAAGGTGGTGGCAGTGTATAAGGTAAGGAGATTAAGAATCCCTTTCCTTGTGATATTCCTCATTTAATATTCAGCTTATATTCGTGACAGTCCAGCGAGGGGTCATACTGGTCCGTTATTAGTGTTTGCTGGTTATTAAGTGTGGACAGAGACATTACAAGACTGAGGTACAACATTACAATGGTAGAGAAGACAGCACTGGAAGACGTTACAGCCTAATACGCCAAGTTTTCATGAATTAATTGTTTTTCGACTACCTAACCTACCTAACCTTACCTAACCTAACTTTTTCTGCTACCTAACCTAACCTAACCTATAAAGATAGGTTAGGTTAGGTTAGGTTAGGTAGGTTTGGTTAGGTTCGGTCATATAACTACGTTAATTTTAACTCCAATAAAAAATAATTGACCTCATACGTAATGAAATGGGTAGCTTTATCATTTCATAAGAAAAAAATTAGAGAAAATATATTAATCAGGAAAACTTGGCTTATTAGGCAAATCGGGCCTTGCATAGTAGGCCTAATATTGAGTTCTGGCTACTAGGTACAACATATACATATATATATATATATATTATATATATATATATATATATATATATATATATATATATATATATATATATATATATATATATATATATATATATATATATGAGAACAAGCCTGAATGGTCCCCAGGACTATATGCAACTGAAAACTCACACCCCAGAAGTGACTCGAACCCATACTGCCAGGAGCACTCTGCTGGCGTACAGGATCCCTTAACCGCTCGACCGGTCGTGTTGATCGACCGGTCCCAGTCGACCAACACGACCAAAGATTTTGTCCCATGTGTTTAATAACTTCTTCCGCTCTGTCGAATCAAAGTTGAAATCTTACTGGGTTTGTAACTGTGCATTGTGTTAGATAATGTTCCAGTGGTCTGTCGGGCATTTCTCCACAGTGCTGACATTTCCTCTCATCTTCCGGAACCGGTAAGCCTATTTCCCATGCACATGGGTATCCAAGCCTGATCCGATGTAAGTGTACGTCTGTTGTTCTACTGCTCCCTTTCATCAAACTAAGTGGTTCATAGTTGGTTGAATACTTGTACCAGCCCGCAGATCCTGATGTTGCAACTGCTGTGTTGTGGTCACTGCACATCTTTTGCATTACTCTGTTTCTAATTACTAAAGATGACATACAGAGACCAGAATATAGTCACAAAGAATAGTTACGTGTGCAAGACCAGACGCTGAGAGCATTGATATGGTTATGAGTATCACAGAAGGGATCACAGAAGACATATTATGGAAACTAATGAAGATTGATGTTGGCGGATACGAGGCAGCTCCTGTTTATATCCACCTAAACTCATTCATATATTTGTCTAACCTACGTTGGAAACACTCCAGTGATGCCACGTCGATCATGTTACTCGGTAATTTATATTCACTTTTGGTAAAGATATTATTAGAGCCGTTGATAGTACATATTAATTATAACAATAAAAATAATACATTTTATTTAGAAAAAATCTTGCACACCGTCTGATTATCAATTTTCCATCAAACGTTTTACTATTGTTAAGCAATCATACCGCGCGGGGCTCTGGGCAAAACAAGTGCCTTGTAACACCTCAAAATACTACGAGCACCGCTGACCATTACAACGGTGCCTACCTTCATCACGCCTGTGTGTCCCCATTACTGTACCTTGGTGTTCCTGGTACTTCTGTACCTCTACTTGTCCACACAGGGCAACCAGTACTCAAAATTACAGAGGCAGTAATTGTGAGTACTGGTTCAAGTGCTGCCCCTCATAAGGTCCAATCTTAACTCACAACCTCCCTTCCCCGCCGCCTAAAACACACTGACCTTGTCTCACTCCCACGAACCAAGGGTGTCTAAAACCAAGCCCTCTCTCTTGCACCCCTTGAACCAATCAGAAGGATTAGGCACACTAGTCTACAACCAATCCCCGAGAACTAGGATCTTGGTACCTGTAGTTATTCATGGGGCATAGGTCTAGAGGCACTCCCAGAACTGAACGTGATCTTTCATTCCTCAATATTGGTCCTCTGTTATCGAGGGGGAGGGGCTTCCCTCTGTACCTTGAACGGCCAAACATTCTCCCAGACACCACCCGTCTGTCACATGGAACAATGAACCGTTAGTCTCTGAACTGCCTCACTCTCGTGGTTATCTGTACGTGTCTCAAGAACCAGACCTCTTCTGGCATTCATGTTTCACACAGCGGAGACTCTCTGGTCTGTGTGTGTGTGTGTGTGCTGTGGACCTTTGTCAAACGCCACATTTAATGGTTCTTAAAACACCGCCTGGACCCAAGGCCACAGCTTGACCCCAGCTGGACCCTACTGAGGACCCCAGGACCCTGGGTAGCTGAGGACCCAGGACCCTGGGTAGCTGTTACATGGGTGTCTGGTTGCCTTCCGTCTGGGCGTCTGGGCGTCTGGTCGTCTAGGCGCCCGCATCTGGTCGTCTAGGCAATATCAGATAAGGAGCCGACTAAGATAATCTTGGACGTAAAGACCAATCACTTAACAACTGATAAAACTGTTCATTGATCTGGTATTTCCCTTTTGACAGTACTTGAACTTGTAAGTGGTGTTGAGGCACGTGATTTTGATGAGAGCCGACATGTCATATGGGTCCGAACAACGCCGACCGTCATATAGGTCCGAACACAGCTGCCCTGTCATATGGGTCCGAACAACGCCGACCTGTCATATAGGTCCGAACACAGCTGCCCTGTCATATGGGTCGAACACAGTCGACTAAATTGGTGAGTGAGGGAGCACTGGGTGGGGGAACTATGAGGATGGAATTAGGTACTTTTTGGTTTAACTTTTGAATAAAGTGTAGGTTGGACCATTTGTTAATTCATTAGGGAATGAGTCAATAGACTGAGTCCTTTTATTTATATGGAGTGTTTACATTTATTACATATCCCCAGATTTAGCTTGACTCTTGGGGATATCAAAGAGATATTTATTTCTAGTGTGGTGCTCATGGGTTCTAGTACACCTATCAAGGAAAAGTTTCAGATAAGATGAGCATTTAGGAACAAGGTTTTGTACATGTAAATAGCACATGAGAATGTGTGGAGTGAATGTACGTTTAGCATGTTAAGGGACTTAAATTGAAGGGCTGTGTGTTGTCTGAAGACAGACTTTGTAATAGTTCTGATTGCAGATTTTTGCTGAGTGATGATGGGCTTAAGGTAATTTGCAGTAGTTGAACCCCCATGCACAGATACCGTATGTAAACTAGGGATAGATTTGCGCGTAGTATAGTGAAAGGAGAGCAGAGTGGGGAACACAACGTGTGATTTTAGAGAGTAATCAAGCAATTTTTTATATATTTTTGGGGGCAATGTGTTTTATGTGGTTGCTGAAGTTCAGTCTCTTGTCTGTGTATAGGTCAAGGAACTTTCCCTCAGTTTTATTGCTAATGTTAACATTGCTTATCTGAAGGTGAATTTGGTTTGATGATTTACTTCCAAATAAAACTGTAGTAGGTCTTTCTATGTTTAGAGTGAGTTTGTTGGTTGACACACAAGAGTGAACTTTTTTTTAATTCGTTATTTACAACATTGTTTAGTGTGTGTGTGGGTTGGGGGTCTGAGTAGATGAAGGTAGTATCATCAACAAATAGTATAGGTTTAAGAATGTTAGAGAAATTGGCAGTATATTGATGTATATAAGAAACAGTAGAGGTCCTAGAATGCTGCCCTGTGGCACTCTTACGGTTAATGATAGAGTGGGGGATGTTATATCATTGATGGCTACATATTGATGTCTGTCACTAAGTTTGACTCGAATATAATTCAGGGCGATGCCTCGGATTCCACAATGGTTAAGTTTAAAGAAGTTGTCACCTTGGGGCTATTTTGTTGACAAAGGTCAAAGGTCTTTGTCAATTTTGTTGACAAAGGTCAAAGGTCTTTGTCAATTTTGTTGACAAAGGTCAAAGGTCTTTGTCAATTTTGTTGACAAAGTTAAAGACACCGTTGTTGTTGTTGTTTTAGATTTAGCTACTCAGAACGAAATGTTATGGTAGCACGGGCTATGGTGAGCCCGTAACTGAAGCCATCGCTTAAGATGATGTGATTTTTTGTTGAGTTTGTTGTTTATGATTAGATTCCTCAGATTATTTGAGAATGCAGTTGCATTGTATTGAGAAATCCATAAGCAACTTTAATAGTTATAGGGATTTATGGGATTTGATCGAAAATTTAGTAAAGTCATATTCACAGCAGTCGTGTCTATCACTTGCATACTGGTGAAGTTATCGTGAAAATAGATAGCTGTACCACTCTCCATTGCTTGCCTGGGGCTACATTCACGAAGCAGTTTCGCAGTACTTACGAACGTATACATCTTCCTCAATCTTGACGCCTTTGGTTACATTTATTAAACAGTTTTACAAGCATGAAAAGTTCCCAATCAACCACCCTGGTGCTTCGCAGCTCATTAACTGTTTAATAATTGTAAACAACCCCCAAAGATTGAGAAAGATGTACATGTTCGTAAGTGCTTGCGTAACTGCTTCGTGAATCTGGCCCCTGGCCTGCAATTGTACTCACCTAGTTCTGTTTGCGGGGTTGAGCTCTGGCTCTTTGGTCCCGCCTCTCAAAATGTCTATCAACTGTTGTACAGATTCCTGAGCCTATGGGCTCTATCATATCTACACTTGAAACTGTGTATGGAGTCAGCCTCCACCACATAGTGTCTGGCTTTATAAGTTTTATAGCCAGGTATGGGATTTACTTACCCATGTTTCTGACAAGATAATGATTGATCGTTAACACCTGGTGCTTCTAATAGTGTATATCAAAATGTTTACTAAGTGATCTGACATTTTGGTTGAATACCCATAGGCTTTGTGATATTTCGGAGTTGTATTTGCACGGTAATGCTGTGTATTAATGGCAGTAGTGATGATCAGTGTGCTGGTTCACATTGTTTTCGAGAACCCATTCGCATTGGGTTCGAGACAAAATGATTGGGCAGGTTTCCTATTATTAAAGCCACTGTTCACCTATCAGTAAACAGATACACATGAATTGGGCAACTGGTGTGGGGGCTCCACCCTGGGAGGGTGGACAAACAGAGAGCTGTCACACTAACGTGATGTGACAATGATAACATCATTGCCTGGGAATACCCGGCACATGGGTTCGAATCCTCATCTGGCTCCTACGGATTTTCTCAATGTGATAGTTATTGTAGATTTGTGATAGAACATATAGCTTAGAGCCTATACGGTGCAACGTTTGTATACAGTAGGAACATCGTCGCACTGCGTTAAGGGACAACACCCCACGACATATTCAACAAGAACCCATGTTTATTTATTATTACTATTATTATTATTATTATTATTATTATTATTATTATTATTATTATTATTATTATTATTATTATTATTATTTTGTATATATACAAGATTTCTTACATTCTTGTACAGCCTTTAGCACGCATAGCGTTTCGGCAGGTCCTTAATCCTATGTTCCCTGGAATACAACCCCGCCATATCGTTTAACAACCTTGTACCCATTTTACTGTTGGGTAAACAGAAGCTACAGTTAAAATTGGCGCCCGTAAATCCTCCCCGGCCAGGAAATGAACCCAGGCCAAATCCCTCGCGAAACGCCAGGCGAGTGTCCTACCACTACGCCACGGGGACTGCAACACACGTCACACTCAACAAGAGCTCACGTCACATCATATTCATAAGGTTCATTTTTTGTATTATAAATCGTTGGTTTAAAATATAAAAAGTATATGCTGAACTCGTTTTCTTTTGAAGCGGTCTGAAGATTTTGACTTTCTATAAATAAAATTCTAGGGTATACTCAAATAGTTTTCGGATTCCATATTTCACATTTTTGAATATTAAAACAGTATTAATCAATAGTAATGAAAACCTAAACTTATCCTATAGAGAGTAGATAACAGCACGAACTCCTTAGTGGTTTGAATCATTAACTTAATGGGATCTCCTTCCTGAGGACAGGTCGTTGGGTGATACTTAATGATGACAGGCATGGGACTATTACATTATGGAATCTGCAGCTCTAGCAACAGTACAGTAGTTTTTTTTAACATTAACAACAGAAAGAAAATACAAATGTGTAATTTAGTAAAGCAATGTATTGACTTAATTAGTAGATAAATATTTATTGTGCAATATTAATCAGGTGAAAGCGTTTATGTAACAAACACATTTATTACTTAGATGAAGCAACAATATGTTTGAATGGAAATTGTATATGATTCTATTGTATTTTCGGAAAAGTGTCTATAGATAATTGATGATGATTGTGTGTGATTATTTTGTGGCCGTGTAGTCATTATCAAACCGAAGACAAACAAGCATTTCTCGACTGATTATACACAGCAAGAACCATAAATACATGAATTCGGAGCTTAGCAGAACAGTTGGGTTCGTCCTCGACTCACAATCTGGAATCCGAAAACCTGCCAGAATGATTGGGCAGGTTTCCTATTTATTAAAGCCACTGTTCACCTATCAGTAAACAGGTACACATGAATTGGGCAACTGGTGTGGGGCTCCCCCCTGGGGAGGGTGGAGGTCAGTAGTTCCACCCTGAGGGGAGGGAGGACCTCGATATACACCTAACATATATTTACTCGAGTGCTGAAGTGGCTCTGCCAAACCTCGACTTGAGTGTAGACCAAATCACACACTAGAAGATGGAGACGAAGACGTTTCGGTCCGTCCTGGACCTTCAAGTATCAAGTCGAGTAGAATTTTCAGAAATAGTTTTCTTTCATTCTGGTACAATTTTTCCCTTCGTGAATTCACAACCCTCTGACCTGAGTTCTAATGGCCTTCCCCATGTTAAGAATTCATGCTAAAAAAAAATAATGATCATTCAAGTGCCATAGGGTATGTAACAAACTCCTTTTGTTTAGACGAATCATCGTAATAAAAAAGGACTGTGAATGAATTTAGCTAAATATTTTAAAATAAAGATACTGTCTATACTAACACCAGTAAAGTATATAGAGTTTTAAAAGCAGGATAGTCATACTTTTTGAGAAAATAATCACATGAAACAAAGAATGGAGATTCGCTTAGCGTGGTAAATGAACCCGCAGAAACCTAAAACAATCCAGTAATCTCATAACTGTTGGTACCTAATAATTTTGTCCCATGAAAAATTTATCCATGTCTTTCCTGATTCTAAACTTATACATTTGTATCCATTGTTTCGTGTGTATAGCCCTTCATCCACTTGTATACTTCTGCGTAAACTCAAAATCTATGTAAAACACAGAGGACATGACTACACAGTGTGTATTAGAACCAGGTTTATAGAGTAGGGTCAGAAGGAGAAAGAGATAAAAAANGCCCAACATGCTCTGGTACACAACATGCCCAACATGCTCTGGAACACAACATGCCCAACATGCTCTGGTACACAACATACCCAACATGCTCTGGTACACAACATACCCAACATGCTCTGGAACACAACATGCCCAACATGCTCTGGTACACAACATACCCAACATGCTCTGGTACACAACATACCAACATGCTCTGGTACACAACATGCCCAACATGCTCTGGAACACAACATGCCCAACATGCTCTGGTACACAACATGCCCAACATGCTCTGGTACACAACATGCCCAACATGCTCTGGTACACAACATGCCCAACATGCTCTGGTACACAACATGCCCAACATGCTCTGGTACACAACATACCCAACATGCTCTAGTACACAACATACCCAACATGCTCTGGTACACAACATACCCAACATGCTCTGGTACACACATACCCAACATACTCTGGTACACAACATACCCAACATACTCTGATACACAACATACCCAACATGCTCTAGTACACAACATACCCAACATACTCTGATACACAACATGCCCAACATGCTCTGGTACACAACATGCCCAACATGCTCTGGTACACAACATGCCCAACATGCTCTGGTACACAACATACCCAACATGCTCTGGTACACAACATACCCAACATGCTCTGGTACACAACATACTCAACATGCTCTGGTACACAACATGCCCACATACTCTGGTACACAACATGCCCAACATGCTCTGGTACACAACATGCCCAACATGCTCTGGTACACAACATACCCAACATGCTCTGGTACACAACATGCCCAACATGCTCTGGTACACAACATACTCAACATGCTCTGGTACACAACATGCCCAACATGCTCTGGTACACAACATACTCAACATGCTCTGGTACACAACATGCCCAACATACTCTGGAACACAACATACCCAACATGCTCTGGTACACAACATGCCCAACATGCTCTGGTACACAACATGCCCAACATGCTCTGGTACACAACATGCTCTGGTACACAACATACTCAACATGCTCTGGTACACAACATACCCAACATGCTCTGGTACACAACATGCCCAACATGCTCTGGTATACAACATGCCCAACATGCTCTGGTACACAACATGCCAACATGCTCTGGTACACAACATGCCCAACATGCTCTGGTATACAACATACCCAACATGCTCTGGTATACAACATACCCAACATGCTCTGGTACACAACATGCCCAACATGCTCTGGTACACAACATGCCCAACATGCTCTGGTATACAACATACCCAACATGCTCTGGTACACAACATACCCAACATGCTCTGGTATACAACATGCCCAACATGCTCTGGTACACAACATGCCCAACATGCTCTGGTACACAACATGCCCAACATGCTCTGGTACACAACATGCCAACATGCTCTGGTACACAACATGCCCAACATGCTCTGGTACACAACATGCCCAACATGTTCTGGTATACAACATACCCAACATGCTCTGGTACACAACATGCCCAACATGCTCTGGTACACAACATGCCCAACATGCTCTGGTACACAACATACCCAACATGCTCTGGAACACAACATACCCAACATGCTCTGGAACACAACACGCCCAACATGCTCTGGTACACAACATGCCCAACATGCTCTGGAACACAACATACCCAACATGCTCTGGAACACAACACGCCCAACATGCTCTGTACACAACATGCCCAACATGCTCTGGTACACAACATACCCAACATGCTCTGGTACACAACATACCCAACATGCTCTGGTACACAACATACCCAACATGCTCTGGTACACAACATACCCAACATGCTCTGGTACACAACATACCCAACATGCTCTGGTATACAACATACACAACATGCTCTGGTACACAACATGCCCAACATGCTCTGGTACACAACATGCCCAACATGCTCTGGTACACAACATACCCAACATGCTCTGGTACACAACATACCCAACATGCTCTGGAACACAACATACCCAACATGCTCTGGTACACAACATACCCAACATACTCTGGAACACAACATACCCAACATGCTCTGGTACACAACATGCCCAACATGCTCTGGTACACAACATACCCAACATGCTCTGGTACACAACATACCCAACATGCTCTGGTACACAACATGCCCAACATGCTCTGGTACACAACACGCCCAACATGCTCTGGAACACAACATACCCAACATGCTCTGGTACACAACATGCCCAACATGCTCTGGTACACAACACGCCCAACATGCTCTGGAACACATGCCCAACATGCTCTAGTACACAACACGCCCAACATGCTCTGGTACACAACATACCCAACATGAACCTTCGTCTTGCCTTAGTTGCTGTGAACACTTGCCTTTCAAAATATATAGTTAAATGCTCCAACTTTCTAAACAAACGTGATCTGATTAGGCTTGTAGCCCCTCTGACCTGTCTTTTCCTTCTCTTTCGTTACTGTCTCTTCTGTTTCACTTCTTTCTTCTTCCCCCATTTGGGCTTCGGCTCCTTTCTTTATTCCTATTTAGGCCTATTCTTTCCTTTTTTGTCGCCTCTCACCTCATATTCTTACCGTATATATTAACTTTCTCTCCCGCTCTTTCTTTACACCATTTCTTAATGGTCCAAAACGGACCGAAATGCAACAGTAATTAACGTGTTACCTTCTTTTGTTTTCAGATGTGCGGGTTAAGTGTCTAATGTTCAACCACATTAATACTGTTTCTCATCGAACGCATTAGGCATTTCCGGGCTGACTCCATACACAGTTTCAAATGTAGATATGATAGAGCCCAGTAGGCTCAGGAACCTGTACATCGGTTGATTGACAGTTGAGAGGCGAGACCATGGAGCCGAGGTTCAACCCCAGCAAGCAGAGTTATGTCTCTTATAGATGTTACTGCTGCTCGGCTTAGACTAGGCTATAATGTCCATCGGAATGTCCATTATTTGCCTCTGTTGACCGGATTAAATGTAAACTGTATCCGTATAGGTTTACACTATGCAGAATGTAATCAAATGTGAAAACATTCAAGAAATTGTAATTAATTCTATAGCATTTTTTTAAGGAATGTATAAATGTTTAATTCAAGATTATATACTACCAGAAAATTTCACCAAACTGTCTCCAGTTTGCTACTAATAGAGAGCGCATGCGCGTGACTGCCTCTTTTTCATCCCTGCCAATTGGGTTGAGTGTTGGGCAAATATAAACATATATGTAACTAAGTTTCCAACAAACTCAAATTTCTTAGTTAAAGCATTACGATAAATTTAACTTATAGGCTGAAGATTCAGTGGCTTTTGGCCATCCTAAAATCACGCGCAAAGCTCGGGTTTAAGCTTGTTATACTATACCTAACTACACTGTTGGACAGCTTCACAAAAGGGTCACGGTCAAGTAGTCGGGATGACCTTTGGCAGGGGGTGGGGGAGATTTATATATATATATATATATATATATATATATATATATATATATATATATATATATATATATATATATATATATATATTTATAATATTTACGGGTTTTAATACTGTAATAGAAGTGTGTATTTAACCAAGTTTTTCAAAATTCCTCATCAACGGAGGCTAAATTCTCATTCTTCTACCCATCAAGTCACCTGTCTATGAGTGGAAAACACTTTGTACTCGACTCTCAACTGATGCATGTATCCTTGTACTCGACTCACAGCTGATACATGTATCCTTGTACTCGACTCACAGCTGATGCATGTATCCTTGTACTCGACTCACAGCTGATGCATGTATCCTTGTACTCGACTCACAGCTGATACATGTATCCTTGTACTCGACTCACAGCTGATGCATGTATCCTTGTACTCGACTCACAGCTGATGCATGTATCCTTGTACTCGACTCACAGCTGATACATGTATCCTTGTACTCGACTCACAGCTGATGCATGTATCCTTGTACTCGACTCACAGCTGATGCATGTATCCTTGTACTCGACTCTCAACTGATGCATGTATCCTTGTACTCGACTCACAGCTGACACATGTATCCTTGTACTCGACTCACAGCTGATGCATGTATCCTTGTACTCGACTCACAGGTGATGCATGTATCCTTGTACTCGACTCTCAACTGATGCATGTATCCTTGCACTCGACTCACAGCTGATGCATGTGTCCTTGTACTCGACTCACAGCTGATGCATGTATCCTTGTACTCGACTCACAGCTGATGCATGTATCCTTGTACTCGACTCACAGCTGATGCATGTATCCTTGTACTCGACTCACAGCTGATGCATGTATCCTTGTACTCGACTCACAGCTGATGCATGTATCCTTGTACTCGACTCACAGCTGATGCATGTATCCTTGTACTCGACTCACAGCTGATGCATGTATCCTTGAGCAGGACTTCGCTCATGTCCTCCGCTCGAATCCCACCTCAATAAATGCTTCTCCCCCGTAGAACAAACACCAATAACGGCCAACAGAACCTAACCTAAACCGCACTAAGCCTGTTACTATTCAGCGCATTCAAGTGTGAAATATTACCTTATATTTGACAAAAGACTAATTTTGAATGCGCAGTGCGTTAAAATTGACGAGTGCGTTTTGGAGGACGGCCGCTGCATTAAAAAGCCTAGCCTGAAGACGGCCGCTGCATTAAAAAGCCTAGCCTGAAGACGGCCGCTGCATTAGCGAGCCTAGCCTGAAGACGGCTGCTGCATTAGCGAGCCTAGCCTGAGGACGAGATGAGGATCTTTAACATTACGAACCTATAGCTCTTGACACAAGCTATGTAACCCTCTATGTAATCTAGGGGCAGCTGTATAAACGAGGATGTACCCAGGTTAATAAATAAACACGGGTTTATCTCAGTCAGTTATCTATATCTAAAGGGAACAGACGCTTACTCTAAGTTCCAACAATTCCCACATTGATGTATTATTTGTTTTTATCAACTGCAGCCTTGAGGGACGATACCAGTTGAAGTAACCACCTGGTTATCAGACATCGTCACTGCCTTATTCGCTGTGCGTATTGTAGTGGCTTTAGGTATAGTATACAGCAGCTCTGTCTAGACATCCAACATTCTGTTTGTAACTCATTTTGTGTGTATGTTCCTTTACCTGAATAAACAGTATTATTATTATTATTATTATTATTATTATTATTATTATTATTATTATTATTATTATTATTATTATTATTATTATTATTATTATACATATAGGTAGTAACGCAGCAGACAGAACCCAAATCTATGCTGAAGCGTCTTCAGATCAGCAGTAACCAGCAGCCAACATAAGAACGGCCTTTAGTAACTTGTGTAAGGAATCATTCAGAACCTTGTATACCACATATGTCAGACCAGTCCTGGAGTATGCAGCTCTAGCATGGAGTCCGCATCTCGTCAAGCGTAAGATTAAATTGGAGAAGGTTCAGAGGTTTGTCACCAGACTATATAGTACCCAAGCTGATGGGTATGAGCTACGAGGAGAGACTACGGGAACTAAACCTCACGTCGCTGGAAAAGAGAAGAGTTAGTTCACACCTCCCACACCAAGAAGGCAAGTACTTGACACACCTTCTGTTATCATATTGTGCATATTATCTTATTCAACTTGGCAAATAGGTCTGATGAATAAGCAATATCGTGCAATAATTCTTCTTAGTTTATCACTGGGAAAAAAGCACCTGAGTTTTCCAAAAACTCGACTGTAGTGTCGGAAAGTTCGTAAAAGTATTTTAAAACAATTGCCTTTTGACATCTGTTATCTGCAATAAATATTGCAGATATTAGGAGCGGTTTTTTATTTGTTTTTCAAATAAGCAGCAAAACCACGATAGCGGCCAATCATAAGAACATAAGAATGAAGGTAACTGCAGAAGGCCTATTGGCCCATACCAGGCAGCTCCTATTTATATCAATCCAGTCTCATTCATATATATGTCTAAGATACGATTGAAACAATCAAGGGATTTGTTTCTTGAAACATATCTCGGCCTCTTGATCATTCCCTTGAAACAATCCAGGGAACACCTTCACTCTCTTAAGGTGTTCATCATTGCACTTGTTCAGTCAGCTGAACAAGTAAGTGCGTCATTAAGCGGATTCTCGTTTTCTCTCAACAACAACGTCAAACTCAACATTAGTATCCGTGAACCTTGCAAATTACGACTCGTTGCTTCAACTTCCGTCGTTTATAAAGCGCACATCGACGAGTAGCAGGGACTCATTGCATAACAAAGTTGACTCATCTAGTTGTAATGTAATTCTGTTGTCCTGCATCCTACACAAAATATTTGTACACATTCTTCGCCATTTTATCTATGCACAATATTATTGCTGTGAGGAATCGTTTTATTTAATTATCATGGGAGGCTATCCGGCGTTGCTTGGGTCTGTCTGTCTAATTGTCTCCCCCACTTTTTCTTTTCTGTTATATATATGTATATATATATATATATATATATATATATATATATATATATATATATATATATATATATATATATGAGAACAAGCCTGAATGGTCCCCAGGACTATATGCAATTGAAAACTCACACCCCAGAAGTGACTCGAACCCATACTGCCAGGAGCACTCTGCTGGCGTACAGGATCCCTTAACCGCTCGACCGGTCGTGTTGATCGACCGGTCCCAGTCGACCAACACGACCAAAGATTTTGTCCCATGTGTTTAATAACTTCTTCCGCTCTGTCGAATCAAAGTTGAAATCTTACTGGGTTTGTAACTGTGCATTGTGTTAGATAATGTTCCAGTGGTGTGTCGGGCATTTCTCCACAGTGCTGACATTTCCTCTCATCTTCCGGAACCTGTAAGCCTATTTCCCATGCACATGGGTATCCAAGCCTGATGCGATGTAAGTGTACTTCTGTTGTTCTACTGCTCCCTTTCATCAAACTAAGTGGTTCATAATTGGTTGAATACTTGTACCAGCCCGCAGATCCTGATGTTGCAACTGCTGTGTTGTGGTCCCTAACTTGTTCCAACCGTCTACCACTCTGTTTACAAAGTTAATTTTCTTATATTTCTTCGGCATCTTTGTTTAGTTAGTTTAAATCTATGACCTCTTGTTCTTGAAGTTCCAGGTCTCAGGAAATATTCGCTATCATATCAATTTCTGTTACTATTTTGTACGTGATGATCATATCGCCTCTTTTTCGTGTATCTTCTAGTTTTGGCATATTTAATGCCTCTAACCTCTCCTCATAGCTTTTGTCCTTCAGTTCTGGGAGCCATTTAGTTGCATGTCTTTGCACCTTTTCCAGTTTGTTGATGTGTTTCTTATCAATGTTGTGTTGATGTGCACCACTCTCTCTTACACACACACACACACACACACACACACACACACACACACACACACACACACACACACACACACACACAT
>WNGS01164858.1:33534634-33576104 GCA_020271785.1 Procambarus virginalis
GAATCACAACGCTTAAATGCTTCAACACACCCACGTACTACAATCAAATAATCGCCAACGAACTAAACCCTGACCTATACCTATCCTATGCCTATATATACACAATATGGCCATATATTATTATATTTATTATACTTGAGAAAATTACCCGTTTTGAATGAAACAGCAATGTTAGAAAATTTATGAACTGCTGTCTGTTGGGGTCGACCGCTGAATGTAATGGACTAGAGTGAGGACGGGTTGTAAATACACTACTCGCAAGGGGGTTGTGGGGTAGAAATAGCCTAAGCTACTCTATCCCTTTGAGATGGTATTTCTTGTATATCTCAATAAACATACTTAGAACTTGAACGTACTGCAAACGCAAATAATCGACAACAGAACCTAAACACCTGCATAACTAAACGCCTTCAACAGGATTAACCTAAAGCTTTTTACCTTAATTATATAGCATATGGAAAACCTAATTTCCTAAATACACAGTATGTTAACAATAATGATGCGTTCTTGCGGCGAACAGCCGCTGCTTTTAATTAACGACACCTAGACCGAGGACGGGGTTGAAATACCAATAACGACCACAGAGAACATAACCTAGTAAGTAATATGTTATGAAAAGAAGCAACATAACCTAAGTTTCTCGCCAACAGGCCGCCAGACTATTCACACAAATTCCAGTATGAAAATATATTACCTTCATAATTAAGAAAATACAAATTTCCGAATACGCAATGCGTTAAAATTAATGGATGCAACTCTGGGGGTCGACTCAACCTGTCTTTAACCTAGCCTGAAGACAGGTTGAAATTCAACTAATTGCTAATAGAATCAAGCCACTTCACCTACGGGGGGGGGGGGGTATACGCAACTGTCTGCGGCCTTCTAGACAGTCAAAAAATTTTATAGCAATTCCTAAAATTCGTTTTTTATTTCCTTGCGTATATATATTTTTCGTATTGTTCACTTATATAACTAAATGCATAAATAATTATAAACAGCAAACAATATTCTTTGATTCAGAAAATAAATATCTGCCGCGGCGGTGTTGTAGGTATAGAACACCGGGTTCCACAGACGAGCTCTGAGACGAAACACCGGGTTCCACAGACGAGTTGTGGGACGCGGAAACACGACAGGTTCCCCCTATCTGAGGAGCACGTACAGCGTCAACACACTCTTGACGTACAGCGACTCACGACGAAGGGTTAAGGACGCAGACAACCAACACGGACATGAAGCCATTGTCCAGCTGTTGTTGTTTACATAATAATTCAATTAAAAGCGAGTCATGTATTTTCCTTTCTTCTCGCTCTCTTCTAATCCCCCATCACCTCTAAGAACCGGTTCGCTGCGCGAGTACTGCTGTAGATTGCCTCGTGATAAACGGATAAAACGGAACTGCTAAAGGTACAAAATAGAGTATTGGAGTACTTACCTGGTATGACTGGTTCGTAGACACTGTCCTGGTTAGATTGGAAGCGGCTCGCGAAATGACAGTGTCCCGTTTTCTATTTACGGTCCTCTGGTAGATAAGGGCACTTTGGTACGACAGTTTCTTGACGTTGGGGACCTTAGGAGGGACGGACTGCATGGTCTCCTGCAGTCACCGCAGGTGGCGTGGACCCGTCAGGGTGTCCTACACCTCACGAGGTCACTTGCCGGTCTCCTGACGAGAGGCGATGGCGGCTTCTTAAAAGAATGGTGGTTCGAGGCACTGATTCCAGCGATTCGTACTTTAAGTTAGGGTGATGTTCACAGCACTACGGAACCCTGCAGCTGGTCTGCGGGATGTTACGATGTTAATCACTTTCTTCCCGCACACGCACTTTGACACAGTGATCACAACGTCCAACACTTCCCTTAAGTCACTTTACTAATCGTCTCCCTAGTCAGTAAAGTGACCTCACTTTAGCAATAATTAACACGAATGATTTTACGGATTCGGTTAAATTAAAGTTGGAGTTAACTTTGCACTACTGGGCTCCTGTGTAAAGTGCATTCAGCGCCATAGTCCTGTGACTTAAATGCACAGGCGGTTACCGTGAGCACTCCAGTTAGAATGTCTACCATGCTGGACGTGGCATCAAAACAAAGGCTATGAAGTTAGCCAATCCATGATAAGCATTTTCAGCTGGCTTCACTCTGTATGGTGGTTACGTCATAAGCACAACTAGTGAGTTCTCTGACATCATCGTTAATGAGACGGGTTAAGTACCTGACCTTCTCCTGGCTCAGGTCAGTTTTGTACAGCAAACATCACTCAAGATGGCGGCAAGATGTACTCCTTCATAACCATGAACTCTAGGTTCTTCGTCCTAATTAATAAATGATCCTACAACGGCCATTGTGTGATGCGTGAACACGGCCCAACATGTGCTGTCCGAAGGCACCCGACAACAGAAGGAAGACCAGAGGCACACTTTGTAAAGTACGGCCTCATAGACAACTTAGCTGAAAAGTGGCAAGTTGCCCTCGAGGCTAGTATAATGAAATTCTACTACATTGGTCTTAACGGTAGCGTGAAACCGTTGCTCTAGTTTATTAATGACAACTACCGATGTACCCGCAAATAGTTACGAACAGATTAAATCCTTCTAGGATGTCATTCCTGCTGCAACATTTACGCAAGGAAGAGAGTTGGAGGGGGAGAAGCAACGAACATGTCCCAATAACCACGTATAAGACGAACGTTATCCACGCGTTAACCTTACAGATACAACTGGTTAGGGCGACGGGGCAAAAAATAATCTTCAGACGATGTGTTATTCGTACCGGTTCTCCTGACTGCCTCCAGCGAGGCCTCGGGGCGTATCACAGTACCAGATCTGGTTATATGCCATACAAACCAAGGTGTGGGAAGGATGGCAGAGCATTAGTGAATGCCATCAGTGCCGTGGAGCGGCAAATGGACAGAAGTTCTGAATGAAAATCGCGGCAGGGTCGATAGCACGTTAAATATGGACAGTGAACCAGGATGGAATTTTTAGTAAGACGGGGCAGGATTGAGGCGGGAACGGGTGCTGATAGCAGTGAAGTGGGAGCCTAACAGTGAAGTGGGAGCCTAACATGTTCACCACACTGACTCTGCGACCACAACCACAAAGAAGAATGACATGCTACGACAGGAAAGACTTCACCTGAAAGACTTCAGACTGTTGCTTCACATATGTAATTTTGCAAATGCTCGTGCAGATTCAGGCAAGAGGTTAACGCAGCTATTTTAGATAGATCTCCAACCACGTAAACTGTGGAGACTGAATTGTTCACACACCCTCCATCACTGATGCAGTGCGAAAAAGACTCAACTTAGAGAATTCTATAACAGATGTTAAAAGTTGTGTAGATATTTCATTCACCATGATCTGTTGCAAGACACTTTAGCCAAATATTCCCAGTCTGGTACCTGTAGGTAGTAAGCGAGCGATTGAAACCTTTCCATCGCTGCCCACTGGTTAAGGGGCTGTGTGCAGGATAAACAAATTATAACAGTATCTCACCACTTGTGTCGGTTTACAAGTTTAGACAATGTGGTCGGTCTCTATCATTGTTGAATATGCATTGAATTTCGTAACTCATCAAAACTAACCTGCTTAACCAAATGAATTTTGGGATTCAGTCCTCTAGCCGCATCTTAACCCTTCCCACTACCGGTCACAGATGGGTATGGGTCATTATACAGGCTTTATCAAGCTGAAATTTATACCATTTGCCAGAGGTGAAGAATCTTCCACGCAGAGTTAAACCGTTAGTTCCAGCAAGGAACCCACTTCCAGTAGCCGCGAGAGGCAGTGGATGGAAAGGTAAAAAAATGATATAGGCTCTTCAGTGTACACGAAGTCTCGCCTCTTATCAGGAGAACAATGAAAAAGCGTCAAGAAATATAGTTGGCGAAGACACTTCCTAAAAAATGGCTCCAACTGTCCAACAGCAGACTATTTGGAGTAACTTAAATATGTTAGTCTAGGCTCCTGCAGATGAAGAGCAAGTTTCAAAAGTTTAAGGTGTCTTTTGGGGTCAACCGCTTGATGAAATGGACTTTGAGGACGGGTTGAGCCACCAAGCGTCTTTGATTAATTTAACACTTCACTAGACTGAAGACTTGTTCCAAGCACAAAGCTGTAGATGCCTCGCCCACGTATACAATATCCAACAAGTTATTTTGACCTACGCGATTTCATAGTCAATTTCTAGGCAAAATACTCTTACAGTTCGAGAACATTTAGTTATATTAATGAAATGCTCCTGGGGTGGGGGGGGGGAAAAGAGAGGAGGGAGGGACGACCGCCAATAATGAGCCTTGCCCGAGGACGGGAACCGGGATCTTTTATGGGTGCTTCAAGGAGACTTTTCTACCCGGTTGTGACCAAGCTGACCGTCAGGAAGTGACTAGACTTTACTTTAAAAACAACGTCTATAATCCCAATGGACAATTAATATTTTAGAAAACTTTTTACCACATACTCTTAGAATAAAACTCAAGACTTCCCCCCCCCCCTCCTCCCCCCTCAAATGTACAGGTAGAATCTCTAGCAGGGGTCTATTAGTGAACTCAAGTTATGTAAAAAGATTCCATTCAGCGGCCATTCTGACTGATGTTATAATCAGTTTTAAAGGAAGCTTCGGCGAGAGTCCCGCAACGCCGCTTTCCCCTCTTTAACAAGGTCATGTCAAGCATAATCTAAGTATTAAATACAAAAAGCCAATTGAGAAATTAAAGTACTAAATAAGCACAAGATTTTATTTAACACTTTCCTTACACGCCATATTTAGGACACCAAGCAGAAAAATGAATTTTTATATGAATACAACATCTTTACTCTGCTACAGTATTTTAGCAACTTTATCACATTTACACAACAGCGAGGCAAAATAAAATAGCTAACGACGATTTAAAAAGACGAAGTCTGCTTTGGTCAAGCTTGGAAGCGTTTAGCGCAACAACCTTGTGCCATACCGATACACTGGTCTTTGCAAGCCGTGTCTTGCTCCCCGCAGGCTTGGTAACAGGTGATCAAGGGGGCGAAGCAGGAGGGAGAACAATGACAGCACGTATATTCCACTGTGTAGCAGAACATCTGGCAAAAAAGCTTCTGAAAGCCTCTGCGAATACACTCGTCTATACAGGTGGGACCAAGGACGTCCGGGCAGAAGTCAGGGCACCTGGGAATGAACAGGTACATATACCTAGAGATTTGACTAAAAGTTAAGCCAAGTTAAAAGAACTTTAAAAAGAGTTTTTTCCTACCGACTACCCTAGTTATGTACATAAATTCAGTACTTTCCTCTCCTTAAGAGGAAAGTCCATAGAAGAAATTAAGAGTTTTAATTTTATGGCATCACCTTAAACTACTATACCTTATTTAATTTTACGAGAATTAGCCACACATTTAATTCTGCAAT
Source organism: Procambarus virginalis (assembly GCA_020271785.1). Classification (NCBI taxonomy): domain Eukaryota; kingdom Metazoa; phylum Arthropoda; class Malacostraca; order Decapoda; family Cambaridae; genus Procambarus; species Procambarus virginalis. Next base: position 33,540,035 of record WNGS01164858.1, read on the forward strand.
ATTCTGTTACTCACAAGAAACCTTGCCGGCCGATTTCTGTCAAAACATCACTGGCAAGATTGTTAAAATCTCTAGCTAAAGGGGAGACTGAGCCATTTACAGAGTCTCCGGACGACACGCCATCCTGTAATGGACCCATGGGATCAAACCCGCCTTCGTACATGCCATACGAGCTTGCGGGGTCGTTCAGCACACCAGACGCCTCTTCAGAATCACTCTTACTAGAGTCCTCGTCCAACTCTCCGGAGGAGCAGCCATTTGGATGCTGGGTCGTTGGTTCTGAGTCAGGAACCAGAGGCGTTGTAGGCTGCCGGAAAAATATATTTTGGCTAAATTTATCTAGTGTGGACGCTTTAGTATAGAAGTTTAATAACTATTTAGAACACGTTTAAGAAATATAATTAGGGTATATTTACCTGATCAGACACTATCGGGTCAGTGACTATCAGCAGGCTTGCCTGGAAAATTGCACATTTAAGGGTTTAGTGTCAATATCCAGAGTCAAGTCAAAATCATTAAACATTTAAAAGATTATAATTTAAAATTTATATATGATTAAGTATCAAATTCAGCATGTCGGGAGAACATCCAAGATAAAATTATACAAGAGCTGTGCAAGTTAAATACCCATGGTACATCAATCACCACCACCACCAACAAACACCCCCCCCCCCCAACAGTGCGCGCACGCGCCCCCCCCCCCCCCCCTGTCCCCGAAGTTCATAGATCCCAAAGTCTCGCATTCAGGTTTATAATAAAGAAAGAACTTAGTTAAGACTTCGGGAAATATACTGTAGAAGTGTTTACTAGCTCCACTAAAAATTTACACATTTATGAATAGAGCATTTCCAAACACTTATATTTAGAGTAAACGAGGGTGGCCAGCTTATATTTACCCGAGTTTTTTACACAGCACACAACATCAGGACGCCAGGTATACAACGACCGGCTTATAAAAACACAAGTCTTATCACTTAACCTGGCTCAGACTTACTGCGAGGAAGAAAAGAACCCTCATGGTTATACAACGACCCCAGAGTACGTAACTACTGTCCTCCACACCAGCCAGGTGTTATCCTGTGGCCGCAAAGTGGAGCTCTGACCTCTAACCTTCGCATTCCCCCTGACCTCACCTCCCACCCCTAGTGCTCTCTGTTCGATATTTACATACGGACACGACGCGATGAGTCGCGGCTCACCATAGCCCGTGCTACATGGACATTTCGTTCTGAGTAGCTATATCTAAAACAACAATGCGACGGTCCTACCATGTCGCAGGTTGCGCTAAAGTGTTATTGGAATGCATTAAGCGATAAATGGCGTTTTATTTGAAGAGAAACAGAAGTTGAAAACTGGTGACCCCCCCGCCGCGCGGCTGTTAAGTGCAGGACTAGCAATTGGAGGTCTCAGTGTCAGTTGTTAGACGGAAGTGATGGTTCCTGGTTATTTCTGTAAGTATATATATATATTATATATATATGTATATATATATACACAAGCATGATTGTTATGTATGTATATATATACATGCATGATATATATTTAGGATAACATACGTCCCATCGAACTTTAAAAGTTCATTCATATACTAGTATTATAAATTGATACATAACATACGTATGCAAACACATCAATATACATACGTACATATGTATAAGCCTACATACGAATGTTAAATATTTCATAATATTCAAAATAGTCAATGTTTAAACAATTCCCATTTTCATGTTATTATAAGAAAATATTCTAGCAACTTGAGTCGTATGTCCGTATTGATGGTCGTATATCCCTATTGATGTTCGTATATCCTTACTGATGTTCGTATATCATTATTGATGTTCGTATATTTCGTTATAGGCAATCGTCTTTATTTATGTATCTCGATTCATCTTCAAATATCTTTATTCATAAATTAAGTAATAGTTACATTATATTTGTTTCTTAACTTAATTTGAGTTGACTGTTAATTGCGTATTTAGCGTTGATGCCGTGTATACCCATCACGGGTATGGGTATGGTGATAGGTAAATAGGATTGGTCCTCCCACCTCCCCATTCAGTCCCTGGATCCCGTTACCCTAGGCACCCCTCCCCTCTGTTCCTCCCCCACGGCTTACGTCTCCCCCTTCCCAGATTTCCCCATACGCTATGCCCCACCCCTTCCCGGTCCCCCATTCTCTCAGAAAATGTTTCGATCTCTTCCCACTACTTTCGTCTCTCTATTTCGTCCTGACCCCTTCTCCCACGTCCCCCTGAAACCCCCACCCCTATGACCCTGCTACTTGTCCACCCCCGCTTCTCTCCTCCTTTCTATTTTTCTCCGTCTCTATCCTACATATTACTAATATCATAATAAGAGCAAATGCCACTGTCTTTATCATTTTTATTATAGTATATACACAGAATATAACAGTCTCCCTTTGCAAATTTATGGGTTGTCGTTCAGTTTTCTATGATAGGGGGAGGAGGGGCAGAATATATAATTTAGTTGTTTTATGGGATTGTGCTGTTAATTTAAATAGCTGAAAATTTTCGCTAACCCTAGAGCAGTGAATAATGGTGTGTATTTCCATAAGAAAATTAACAAAAAAAATCCGTTGTATTTTTTCATAACAATTTCGTAGGTGAACCGGACGGGCAGTGGCAAGACCGTGGGGGTCTGAATGTGACCGTGACAGGTTGTTCTCTTTTGAATGCTGGCGACCCCGACCCAGCCTATATTCATCCTGTACCCCAGACCAACAGACATTCTCTTTTATAGTATAGACTTAAGACTTATAGTATACACTTATACTAGACTTTTATAGTATAGACAAGCCCGGCGTTACCAGGATTTGTGTCTCCTCTCTTCAATTTGTCCCTCTATCTAGCAATCTATTCATCAATTTATCCATCTATCCATATATTCATCCATCTGTCTATACATCCATTTACATCTCTCATTCATATATCCGTGCATTCATCCATCTACCCCACTGTTCATCTGCTTATGCATATATCCATCTATCCAACTATTTATACATTCATCTATCAATACATTTATCTAGCTATCCGTTCATCCATCTGTCCTTCTATCCCTATATACACATCTATCCATCCCTGTTTCTTTCTGCCCATCAATCTTTTTATTCGTCCAGTTATATATCCATCTATCTATCCATCCTTCTATCTGTTCATCCATCCATCTCTCATCTAGCTACCAGTCTGTCCATCCATCTACTCATCTATCTCTATTCATCTATCCTCTATCCATCCATCCGTTTATCCATCTGTCTAGTACAATAAGATCAAGTGTCAATATGTCTTTATAATATTCAATTACTTTCACGCAGAATATAATAGTTCCCCCTTTTGAATGTATGAATTGACCTTCAGTAAGTTACACTTAACTATTCAGCACATTCTAGTTCGTAATAATATTACATTAGGTTTGAGAAAATACAAATTTTGAATACGTAGTATGTTAACATTGATGAATGTATCTTTGGGTGGTCGGCTGCTGCTTGAACGAGCCTAGCCTGAGGACACAGGCTGTTTCCGACAATACGAATATAAGGTGGAAGTTTTTGTCTACAGAAGAAATTTATTTAGAAGCATATCCCAGTTTTCGATATGTGTATACTTTGGCGGTTTCCTTTAGTCCTGAACAATCTTGATGACCAAAGTTTACTTGGTAATTGGTCAGAAAGGCATTTTGGTGGTCTTAATAACTCTCCAGAGGATAATAGGTCTTCAGCTCTACACTAAATTACCACTTTAAATACAGCTTCTGTGGCATTGACTCGATTTATACAGGCTTCAGATTGCTTTTCATCAAGTTATACATGTGTGTGTATATCTGTGTATTTACTATTACCTATTTGTGTTTGCAGAATCGAGCTATTAGCTCTTGGACCCCGCCTATCTAATCAATTTATTTTTTCATCTATTATATATCTACTGTATAGATTTTTATCTAATACACACACACACACACACACACACACACACACACACACACACACACACACACACACACACACACACACACACACACACACACACACACACACACACACACACATTATTGCTTTGTTCATTTGATGCATCACGTTAGTGTGATCTCTGTGTGTAATGATGTAAGGGCGAAGAGGGAGAACGGCCTATTGACATAGCTCGGGTGCAGAAGGGAGTTGTGTAAAAGTCTGGTTTGTGCCTCGGAGAGACTGCGGGATCCAGTAAGTTCAGTAGAACTTCGGTTTCAACTCTTTTTAACCCTGTCGTAGCTCAGTCGATTAAGGCAGTGTCTGGGATGCTCCCGGACGCAGGTTCGAATCCTCGTCACGGCCCTTGTGGATTTGTTTACATGAAGATATCTGACAACTACAGGACTATTGCTCCTACGGTATTTTCTAAAATATTTATTATACTTAACTTTGACAAGTGTTTTCGAGGCGTCATTAAACAGAGAATGTTGTTTAAGATTCGCTATTTGGATCAAAAAGTTCTAAGTATCACGGGCTATGGTGAGCCCGTAGTGAACTTAAGTAGTTGACGTTAAGATTCGATACCTGGAACAAAGTTCCAAGTAGCACAGGCCCGTAGGTACTTTTCGTGGACTTTAGTTGTTGTTGTTAAAGATTCGCTACCTGGAACAAGAAGTTCTAAGTAGCACAGGCTATGGTGAGCCCGTAGTGGACTTAAGGAACGTTCCGCGTTTACTGTCACGTTACTGATGACTTCCCGTTATGTGCATGAAGGTATAGACGTAAGGTAATAATGAATGAATTATTTCTCCATAAAATCTACACACTTCTCTCTAGTAATTATAGCCATTATAATTGACATAGAAGGAATTTCTACATAAATACGAGCTTTATGAGTCTCTCCCAGTTATCCATTCTTCCATCTTTACCCGTTGGCAGGCTTGTTGGTCGTCTGTTACTGGTAACAAACTACGTTCTCTTAAAGGTTGTGTCCTCGTGGCCGTCCTCCTACCACCGTAACCGGCGATGGGAAACGGCTCTGGCGAGGTTGCATATTGGCCATACTCGCTTAACTCATGGTCACTTGATGGAGCGCCGCCCTGCTCCTTATTGTCCTAATTGCATTGTCCCTCTTACGGTCGCACACATCCTTGTTGAATGTCCTGACTTCTGGGACGAGCGTGTCTTGTTTTTCGACTGTCCCCGCGCTCGCTTGTCTCTCGATAGTATTCTCGGTGACTCGGATACTTTTGATGTCGTTCGCCTTACGCGTTTCTGTTCTCGTATTGGCATCCTTAGTGATATATAGCGCACTCTGATTATCCCGCACATTTGATGGTGCAACATAGCCTTCCCGGTTTGGTGCCTTCTTTTGATAATTACTTACTTTGTGAGTCTCTGGCACACATGACTGCTCCTGTTTTTGTGATTCAGTAACAGGTGTGCTCATTTATGGAATAAAGTTACCGGGTAACATAAAAAATTGTGTGATGTTACTGACATAGGTAGATATACCTATGTCAGCAAGCATAGGTAGACATATTAAACAAGCTTGGGGTGCAGGTGAACAAGAGCTGCATCGTATGGGGACAATAAGCCTACAGCAGGCACGGAACGTCTCTATTGCTCCTCTCTCTCTCCTATATTTATTGTAGGAAAAATTAAACACTCTGGAAGATTATAATTACATATATATATATATATATATATATATATATATATATATATATATATATATATATATATATATATATATATACCTGTTTATATATATTTTAGCTGTGATTATCCCAATATGGGATCAAACACATTCCATTTTAATTTCGTTTTAGTCTTAAAGTAATATATTTTTTCTTTGCGATACGGTGCAGTTTGCGTGAAGGTTATCCTCCCGATGACTGCATTAAAGTTATATAATTCTCCAAACATTATTCTACAAAAATATAGCTAAGAAACCCTTTATCACAGTTGTTAAAAGTAAATCGTTTGTATTACGCTGTTTTTTCTTATATGTAATTTTGGACATCTATATGTATGTTCGTGACAGCCTGTGTGTGTGTGTGTGTAGAGTGTATGTGTGTGTGTAGAGACAGGCTAGAGACAGCCTGTCTCTAGCTTCGTAACAGACTGTGTGTTTGTATGTCTTGCTTCGTGGCAGAGTGTGTGGTTCACGCAGTAGTGACAGAACGAGTAGCTTATGTTAAGGATAAGACCTATGGCCTTTCACACGTCTAGGACGCACAGCTTCTGGGTTACAACCCTCTCTCAGGCCGGGGACGAGTCTCGTAAGCCCAGCGGCAAGACTGAAGCATGAACCATCACGAGCTCTTGAAAGAGCTGTCGCCAGTTGAGGACATGTTATCGGTGGAAGAGTTGGACTCCTCGTCATCGTCGCTGTCTGAGAACTCGTACTCGTAGGGCTGTCCGGGTTTGATGGTGTCGCCTCCCTTTTCCTCCCACTCACTGAAGGAGCCGCGGTAGATCCTGTGAGAGAAAGAAAGTCATTCTCGACGTCCGTAAAGAGGGAAGGAAGGAAGGAGGAGGGAGGCACAGGAATGATGATGAGATATTACATGAAATTATTTCACAACCTGCTGACCAAACACTAGTCAGCTGCTGAGTAGTAATGATACAGGCAAACTTCTGCTGTTATTATACAGACTTACCCAAACACTGAATATTTATCGCAGCTATGAGCAAGAATTGCAATTAAGGTGTATTGAAGCAACACAAACAATGAACCGCTTGAGCAATGTGTAATATGCTCGTGACAAAAATAAGAAATACTCATTTAATAGCATCTTTGATAGAGGATAGCTGGGATCACAGGGAGCACATGTCGACCCCTCGGCTTCAAGCCGGATATATGCAGCCTGGAGCCAGCTGGCTGTACCTGTTGGCAACAATGTTTACCTGTGGCTCTTGAAGCCCTTAGCCTGCAGGATATCGCAGGCGGTCTTGGAGCGGACGCCCGTCCTGCAGCACACCACGAGGGGCTCCTGCGTCCCGGGCTTCTCAAACCCGTACCTGGACTTGAAGGTGTCCTCGTCAAGGCCACACGCGTACTTGATCTCCGTCACTGTAAGGTAAGGTGATGAGCAGAGCGCAAAGCCACTGTGGCTTACAGAGCATGGGATCTGGGAGTGGAGGACAGAACGAACGAACGGTGCCCATCCACATGGCAGGGTCCTCGTTCGATTCTTGGGGATCGAACGAGGACCCTGCGTAGGAAGCAACGCCGTCGTTCTGCCGACCAGTTCAAGTGGTTGGACACAATATATGTGATTATTACTCCTATTGGTTAGAGAGCACTAATTACTACTTTGACCAACGATTAATTTTCACAGGTTTCTACTACAGGTTTCATCATAGATGTCTCAGCCTGTTGTGATTTTTCTTGTGTATTATACTTGCGCAGGAGAATATTCGTGAACTATTAATAGTTACCCCCCGAAAGTATCTCCATTCCTCGGGGTGCCAAAGATAGTTGCTTAATATTTATAATTTTCCTCGAATGTGTGAAAGGATGAGTGGAGGGGCTCTTGGGGGGGGTGAGAGGCCACGTCGTAGCTCAGTCGATTAAGGCAGCGTCTGGGATGCTCTTGACGTAGGTTCGAATCCTCGTCACGGCCCTTGTGGATTTGTTCGGTTGGGAGAGGGATTTGTAAGTGAGGCTGCAAAAATCGTGTATGGGGGTAGGGGACGGAGTGGGACACCACGAGGGGTCAGGACTCACCTGGGATACAGTGGGACCCTGGATCTGGCCGGCCTGCTGCAGTTCGACACGGTTGCGTACATCGATGACGGTGACCCGGCCCAGGTTGCCAGCCAGTTCGTCGTAGCTGATCTCTGAAAGTCACACACGAGGTCAGTCATCATCGTTGATGTTGATTGATGATAACTGAGGATGATTGACGCTAACAGATAACGATTGATAATAACTGGTGATGACTGACGATAACTGTAATGACCAAAAATGGTTGACTACTGATGATAATTGATGTAATATATATCATTAACCAAACATTACCTTGTGGGTCTCAGCCTTTGTAAACGGGATACATACATATATATATATATATATATATATATATATATATAATATATATATATATATATATATATATATATATTATTATATATATATATATATATATATATATATGCAAACAAGCCTGAATGGTCCCCAGGACTAGATACAACTGAAAACTCACACCCCAGAAGTGACTCGAACCCATACTGCCGACCACACCTTCTTGGCAGTATGGGTTCGAGTCACTTCTGGGGTGTGAGTTTTCAGTTATATATATATATATATATATATATATATATATATATATATATAATATTATATATATATATATATATATTACCATAAAATGGTATATATATTATAATATATATATATATATATATATACCATTTTTTTAAATCATTTAAATCAAAAGCTTTATTCATAAATATAGTTGTACATTTATAATTGGAAAGTTTACTTAAAGATTACAGTACATTAATCACATAAGTCGCAATAACAGCACAGAACGTAAACACTGTCATTATCAGAATTACAACTTTATTCCTAACAACTTATATATTTATATATTGTGCTTGAATATGATCGAAACGGTAAGATTAATGATTCTAACACGAATCTTCTCAATATTTTTTTATGTTTTTCTTCACTGTCGAGGAAAGTTGAGATTAACTCTCCAAAGTTCATTTTCACACTTTACTATGGTCTGACGGCTTGGAATGTGTTTCGCTAGACATAAGGAGTATCTTGAGAATGTAAGGAGCACCTTGCGAAACGCATCCCTAGGCGTCAGACTATAATTCTGACAGATTCTGCCCCTTCCTTCCATCTTCAATATCAGCATGCTCCCTTCAACATCAAGAATCGCCAGCAATACGTTACAACACGTACTGTCCAGTCTCTCCTTCCCACAAACCACCGCCCTACCTTCCACGAGAGCCGCCCACCTGCGGCTCTCCGGCTCCCAATCAACACTTATTAACAATGTTACTCTGCCGGCGCCCTGTTCCAAACCCTGCCACCTCACCTGTCTGACATCATCACCCTGTATATATGCTCGAGTAGGATGGCCGAGTTTTTTTTTACCATTAGGTCTCCATTTGTTCCGGGAGACATCTCCCGTCACGCAGGGTGCAGTTGCGCCTCTACAGATCTCCAGTATCATCTTTTGATACTAGTAATGGCACAAAAGGGCCACCACTTACGGGCTATTTATGCCCGTGCCACCTCTTGGGTGGCTTAATCTTCATCAATCTTCATCAATCGGCCGAGTTTTACGGGCTAATCATGCCCGTGCCACCACTTGGATAGCTTAATCTTCATGAACCATCGAGTGAGCACGCAGAAACCATTTTGGTGCTCTCATTAGCTCACGTATCTCCCTTCACTTTGACTTGTTTGTGACGGTAGACACTCAGAGCGTTTGTATAAAGTGTAACATTAATTTTATAATATAGTGTAACAGTGAATGTTAATAATTTACCATTATTAACGTAAATTCACTTGTATATATTTTTTTCTTTGTTTAAAGCCAAGTGGTCAAGGATTTTTTTNCCCTAACGAAAATACTCAAATCATCACCCTAAGACCTATTCCAAACACACCGATCGCTAGCCTTAGTTCATTCCAAACAGCCCCTGCGATCGGTCAAACAACTTCCATAATATTCCACCTACCAGCCAAAGACAGTTCCAAAATAGTCCAGCTCACGATCAAAGACCTTTTGAAGGCACTTCGACTCTTGCCAGAGAATCTTTCCCAGATACTTTAGCTCCCAACCAAAACGCTTTCAAAAATTCACAGCATTCTACGATAAGCTCAATTCAAATTACACCAGTCAATAGCTACGAGTCTTTAGGAAATGCTCCAGCCCCTATTCAACCATCATTTGAAAATACACCCTTCAGTAGATTACTTTCTTTTCAACAGTCACCAGTTACTTCCAGGGAAACTTTCACAGTTACTCCCATACCTGACCAGTCGTCTTTCCAGGAGGCGCCGTTCGCGAGACTAAACTCGCTGTACGGCCCACTATCCCTGGCCAAAGTATCCCCCAAGATTCCAGCTACCTAAGTCAAACATCTTTCTTCCCATCCCCAGATATAATCACAGGATCTTTCCAAACTAGTCAAGCCAACGACCAACATTCCCTCCAAGAAAACATAATTCCTCACGAAAAAACCTCTGAAAGCACACCAATATCAAGTTACGAGTCTTTTAAAACACATGGAAGCCAGGACCTATCCGCAACCCACAGGATCATGGCCATGGGCCCGTTCCAGACCAGGAGCGTTCTCACGTGGTGACAAGCAGTGTGCGTTCTTTTATCCTGCCAGAACACCCAAACCTGGGCCAGTCTACCTAACTTATCGACGCGGATTCGAATTAGTACAAAAAAACGCACAAATATGATACTAGTGTGGAAGCAAGTTGGGTCACTCACGATGGCCACAAAACTGGCTCAAACGCACGCAGCCAAAATAATTACATAGCACGTATCATAGCGTTTAACTTGTGTTTTGTTGGCGTTATATTGTTTTGTACCTGTAATTATAAATAAATTGTTTTTGTTTTCAAGCATTTTCGTGTTTCACTTGCTCTATATCGTGGCTATTGATGACCAGACCACACACTACAAGGTGAAGGGACGACGACGTTTCGGTCCGTCCTGGACCATTCTCAATCGACTTGACAATGATCCAGGACGGACCAAAACGTCGTCGTCCCTTCACCTTTTAATGTGTGGTCTGGTCAACATACTTTAGCCACGTTATTGTGACTCATCGCCTGCATGTGGCTATTGAACGCAAGGCAATTCTTAGATAACAGTGTAAAGTCCGCTGGTGCCCCCCCACCAGACGGACTCCCTCTGACTTACTGACCACCTGAGTCCGCCGGTCACACTTCCTGCCTTGTGGATGCCTTGCTTCCTGCAGCCTCTGCCTCTCTCCACTAGTTTACATGAAGTATTGCTTGTAAACTCGCATTTTATAGTGTTGAATGAGGAAGATGACCCGTGTAGGTGCGACTTGTCCTCCGCCTGTTTAGGCAGGACAGGCGATGGTGGTTCGTAAAGGATAATGTGAATGTTTGAAAATATATCTTCACTGCAGGTAATGTTTTGAATTGGATCTCTGCCATTTGTTAATAAGGAACAGGTAACAACGCTTCCAATTTGTTTTATTTTTACATTAAACCTTCCTTGCCAGGACTGTCATTGTGCCACGTGCTTCCTCACCATGTATGTCATCGTTCAAGAAACTACTTCACCAAGTCTGTCATTATTCTAGGTACTTTCTCCTCAGCTCTGTCATTATACCAGGTCCTCCCCCCCACTCCCCCCTCTTCCCCCCTCCCCCTGCTTGTGCTCACGTCACCAGCCGTCACGTCACCAGCCGTCACGTCACCAGCCGTCACGTCACCAGCCGTCACGTCACCAGCCGTCACGTCACCACCCATCACTCCCACGCTCGCGTGATGCTTTCAACCAGTCCAACATGAATCTCTACCATCTCGAGCCCAGCACAACATTGCTCGCTCAACATGCTCAAGGAGTCTCACCCTTCTCTAACCTTGTTACATATCACCCTTCTCTGATATAACAATATTACCCCTCGCTAATGACCTCATCTTATTGGTGGTAAGCAATAATATACTCAAATGACGTATCCTGGCCGGGGAGGATTGACTGGGCGCCAATCCTTAACTGTAGCCTCTGTTTAACCCAACAGTAAAGTGGGTACTTGGTTGTTAAAAACGATTTGGCGGGTCGTATTCCTGGGAATATTTGGATTAAGGACTTTCCCAAAACACTGAGTGCTAGTGGCTTTACAAGAATGTAAGAACTCTTGTATATATAACAACTTTAGAACACTTTCCCACAAGGAGACTCGAGCCCTAGCCAGCACAGAAGCCTTCCAGCCACTGGCATAGCAGATACGCCTTTAACCCACTGCACCACAACTCAGACCCCTAAAAAATAAATAAAATATATAAAAAATAAAATAAATAAAAAATAAGTAAACAATACAAGATAAATTAAATTATATGTAATTCTATAGCTTTTTTTATATTGCATCGACGTATATATTAATAATTAACAACATAATACACAGAGAAATCCCATTAACGTGATTATATATATATATATATATATATATATATATATATATATATATAATATTATATATATTATATATATATACATATATAAGAACAAATTCACAAGGGTCTTGATAAGGGTTCGAACCTATGAGTGTTCCCAGACGCGCTCTAGTCAACTGTACCACAACATGGTCAAAAGAACAGCAACCTGGAGCACTACTGCACCCACGAGGGTCCCGAGGCTTCCACTAAAGCCTACCCAGGGTTTCACACAATCCCCCCCCCCCCGATGCACTCGGGCTCTGTCAACCCGTAGTTCTACCTCTAACCCCCCCTTCCTTATAATCTTAAAAAGAGGTTGCAATTCTTTTGACCATGTCGTGGTGCTGTCGACTAGAGCGCGCCTAGGAACACCCACCGCATAGGTTCGAACCCTCATTACGGCTCCTGTGAATTTGTAACAATATTATCGTTGTTTGAATAATGGTATTTATGAATAATTTGTGAATAATTGTGAGAACAAACAGCAAGCTGCGAGAACACGAACAATATGAGCACTTAGCTCATTGTTGATACAGCTTACTCAAGGACTTCATTGAATAAAATTTACACACTTTACCTCTCTCTCTCTCTCAGTCCCCCCTGTCTCTCACTCATTCATCTCTCTTTCCGTCTATTTTCATCCTTCCATCATTCCATTCCTCTCCCTCCCTGTCATCTCTTGGGAGAGTTGTGGCAGCATCCTGGTGCCTCGCGTGACTCCGCCGTCACTTGGGCGACATGCACGCTTAGAAAGGCTGAGGGAGGGGGGGGGGTGCGGAAGGCTTAGTCAGGGCTGGGCCGGACTATAGTGGGTGAGGCTGGCGTGGGTGGGGCTTGGGCGGCCTCCATCCCTCGAACCGTCGAGCATTTGGGGGACGGGAGGGCGATGGACGGGTGAGGCTTCACGCACTTGTCTGCGCTCACCATCGTAAGACTTTTTTCTATCAAATACAACTTTTTAAGATAATGAGCCGAGTTCTTCTACAGCCTACTCGTTTATCTCGTCCCATTTTTAGTACTATTTATACGCAAACATAAAAGTATATATTAATAATCTGAAATCTCGATGGCACATATTCACATCTTCACGCACCCTCACTCTCCCTTCCATGTCATTTTGTTCTCTTGATTTTCATTGTGAAAGTTTCATCTTTTTTCTACTTTGTCAAGCCAGGCTTTCCGCGTGTCAAATCTAGATGCCAGACTGCTTGACAAGCGTCTATTTTAAAGCAGTTGTGCCAACCATAAGCGTTCGAACCTAGCCTCGTCCCACCTCACTTACCCTGGCTGACTGTTCGAGGGAGCGTTCGAACCAAGCCTCGTGCCACCTCACCTACCCTGGCTGACTGTTCGAACTGATTGCCTTTAATACAGCCCGTCCTCCAAACAAAGATCCAAAAGTGATTCCATGCACCCGCCAAACCCCCTGTTTATGAATGAAAAGCGGTTTACACACGACTCACAACTGCTGGCGTTCGAACATATCCGGACCAAGTGCTTCACTGACGAATTTTGTTCGAATCACAACGCTATAAATGCTTCACCCACGTACTACAAATACAAATAATCGCCAACAGAACCTAAACACCTGACCTAACCTAACCTATGCCTATATATGCACAATTGCTAATATTATAATATTAATTTATACTTGAGAAAATTTCCGTTTTGAATGAACAGCATGTTAAAATTTATGAATGCGTCTGTGGGGTCGACCGCTGAATGTAATGGACTTGAGTCGAGGACGGGTTGCTTTAATATTACCAAAATGAATCACTTGACTGACGTCAAAACTGACCAGCATTATGACAAGGTCGGCCCTCGATACTTTACGTGGGTATATGCGCTTCTGATAGGCATAAGCCACTTCAAATTACACGCTTGCCAAATCTTGGGACTTTGATGCTAGATCAGCTAAACTTAGGTGCTATTGACCGGAGAAAAAAAGTCTACTCTCCTTGTAACCTTTAGAAAACGTGGACGAGACCTTTAGAAAACGAGGACAAGACCTTTAGAAAACCCAGACGAGACATTAACAAAATATCCATTATGCATGGCTCCTAGTGGAGGTTCTGGCGCTGCTGATGTACTCTTAAGATATTATTAAATATTGTGACCATTTGGGTTGATCGTGTAGTCGGCTAAGAGTTTATTTCAACCAGGATTTATCGCTATTTTGAACTGTGCTCGATTACAAATCGTGTTAGATCGACGTCGTTTGGCCAGACATGGCACGGAGGGTGCCAGTGGGACTTGATTTTTTATGATTGTTGCCACTGGAGGCGGCTAGTTTATTGTGCAACCCATACTCATCCTGTGAGCGTAGCGCAAAAGCATTACAGAGGCACAGAAGGTCTTTATCAGACCTCATCTTAGATTATTACATAAACAATTTCATCTATCCTTCATACCTTATAGTTACAATGTCAGCTAGTTACAGAGAAAGTGCAGTGANTGTGTGTGTGTGTGTGTGTGTGTGTGTGTATTCACTAGTTGTGCTTGCGGGGGTTGAGCTTTGCTCTTTCGGCTCGCCTCTCAACTATTACTAACTGCTTTTTTTTTCCTCTACACCACACACACACACATACCAGGAGGCTGGCTGACTGGCTGGCTGGCTGAGTGGAGGCTGACTCCATACACAGTTTCAAGTGTAGATATGATAGAGCCTAGTAGGCTCAGGAATCTGTACACCAGTTGATTGACAGTTGAGAGGCGGGACCAAAGAGCCAAAGCTCAACCCCCGCAAGCACAATTAGGTGAGTACAATTAGGTGAGTACCAGGAAGCAGCCCGTGACAGCTGACTAACTCCCAGGTACCTATTACTGCTAGGTAACAGGGGCGCTTCAGGGTGAAAGAAACTCTGCCCATTGTTTCTCGCCGGCGGCGGGAATCGAACCCGCGACCGGCGAGAAACCGGTGCATCCGCACCTGTTCATGTGCGAAGAAGCCCCTGCACCTGTGTGCGCCAGAAAGAGAAAGGTTGACCAGTGGACGCAGACTGTGGGAAACGTCTTCCTTAGCGATGATTAATTCCAGACTATTAACTCCACTGAGCTACGACCGACTGAAGTAAGGAGCTGTTAGAGCAGCAGCTCCCGTGACGGGTTACGGCCTCTTATGTCATTATCTTGGCCATCTTGTGACGTCACACTCCAGGGGAATATATGTATGTATGTATATATATATATATATACGTGGGAGGAGGAGCACAAGCGACCAGTCTCCAGTGAGCTTTACACTACACACGTCGAGCGACCATGAAGGTAATGTTTCCCTTGCACTCTATCCTTGCACACCCTGACTACACTCGCTGTACACCTCTCAGCTACACCTTAACTACACCCAATACACTTCTCCCTTAATGCAGACGAGGAGTTACAATAACGTGGCTGAAATATGTTGACCAGACCACACACTAGAAAGTGAAGGGACGACGACGTTTCGGTCCGTCATGGATCATTCTCAGATCGATTGTGAATATTCTCCCTTAATAATTTGACATCTTTCACGTGAAGTCTAATAGACATATTTAAGTGACCCCTGGGCCAGTTAATGACCTAGCAACCCGCAACAGTCGTCTCGATCCCGGGTATCTATTTACATCAAGGATAAAGAACGTTCTCAAAAGAATTGTCCTTCCCAAGAATCGAACTCTGATCCAATCGGTGGCGATCCGGCTGCATTAGCCACTGTACCCAATGAAGACCTCAAAGTGAGGTAGTGAGAGGAGAAAATGCCCAATATGACCTTCGTTACTGCTGATGCCTCTGTTCACCTCGCAGTAAATAGTTACTCCGAAATTTATTAAATAGCCACCAAAATTACCCGACCTGGAAGCCTGGAAGACGAGGCTATAGAATGTCTCGTAATTCCAAAAATTCATCTGATTTTTTTTCTGGACGTTATACTCACCTAATATTACTCGTCCCCGACCGTCTAAGTGGTTGGGCACCATTCCTTTCCCCCGTCCCATCCCAAATCCTTATCCTGACCCCTTCCCAGTGCTATATAGTCGCAATGGCTTGGCGCTTTCCCTTGATAATTCCTTCCTTCCTTCCCTACTCGTATGTAGACATTTAGTGTCATATATGCAAGAGAAGTTAGCAGCGTCCCCTTACCTTCGTCAGGCTCTGGTGGTGCTGGTGGTGTCGGCGACGTCATGGGCGCTGCCGAAGACTACGTCAGCCCGGGGTTCGACGACCAGGTCCCTTCCGCTCCCGCCAGGTACGACTTTCGCTGGGACGTCAACGACGTGCAGTCAGGCAGCTTCTACGGTCACCAGGAGGACCGCGACGGAGGCAACACCCAGGGCAGGTGAGTCTGCGGTCACCAGCGGCAGAGGGCAGGTGAGTCTGCGGTCACCAGCGGCAGAGGGCAGGTGAGTCTGCGGTCACCAGCGGCAGAGGGCAGGTGAGTCTGCGGTCACCAGCGGCAGAGGGCAGGTGAGTCTGCGGTCACCAGCGGCAGAGGGCAGGTGAGTCTGCGGTCACCAGCGGCAGAGGGCAGGTGAGTCTGCGGTCTCCAGCAGCAGAGGGCAGGTGAGTCTGCGGTCACCAGCAGCAGAGGGCAGGTGAGTCTGCGGTCACCAGCAGCAGAGGGCAGGTGAGTCTGCGGTCACCAGCAGCAGAGGGCAGGTGAGTCTGCGGTCACCAGCAGCAGAGGGCGGGTGAGTCTGCGGTCACCACCAGCAGAGGGACAGAAACACCCATTATATACGGTATTTCTGTTCTTTAGCCAAAAACTGTAGCTCAGTCGGTTCCCAAAACCGATTGAACCAGAGTTCGATTCCAGCATAAATATAGACACGGTTTCTTACACCTGATGCCGTTGTTCACCTAACAGTAAAACAATGCTTGCGGACCTTTAGATGACTATTACACACACATCAGTCTCTTAACCCCGCCACCAGCCCGCTCTCTATAATTACCGTCAAATAAGTTCACATTTACACTACCATAGCGCATAATTTTGAAATTTTGTCCGCCATAGTGTACACAATGTGCGCTTATGTTGCGCCACAGTGTACGGACAGCTTCAACATACCTAACCTATCGGCGTACTTTCCCAGTTCTTTTATTGGTCACTAAATGTATTCGGTTTGTGCGCCAGGGGCCAGATTCACGAAAGCACTTACGCAAGCATTTACGAACGTGTACCTCTTTCCTCAATCTCTGACGGCTTTGGTTTCATTTATAAAACAGTTTACAAGCATGAAAACTTCCCATTCAACTGTTGTTATTGTTATAAACAGCCTCCTGGTGCTTCGGAACTCATTAACTGTTTAATAATTGGAAACAAAGCCGCCAAATATTGAGAAAAGATGTACAGGTTCGTAGATGTTTGCGTAAGTGCTTTCGTGAATCTGGCCCCTGGCTCCCCAGCACACAGTTTCAGAGGCTTGGATCCCCAGCATACAGATTCAGATAGATCAAGTGCAAGGATGAGTTGAATGACGAAAACGTGTTGCTTTCCATGTGTCTTCGTCCATTTCTCTATCTCTCTCTTCTTGTTTTTTTTTTGTCGAGTTGGGTCACACGCATTTATTATACTTTGCTTCTGTTTGTTTTGTTATCAACACTGGTGTTGTGTTTTCCTTCGTAATTATCTTCTGCATTTGCTGTGCTTCAAACGTCATATCGTATCCATTGGATGTATTTAATCAACTTCATATACTCTATACACTTCAAAATTTGAATCAAAGCGAGGTTTATTATATCTGTCAGGAAAATTAAATTGATAAATGGGAGACTTAAGCATTTTGAAGACCGGTATTATAGCGTGTTTAAGAACTGATCATTTTCCTTTCCTTCACAGTTACTACGTACAGCTGCCGGACGGTCGTCGTATGATGGTAGACTACTACGTCGACCACACTGGCTACCACCCTACCGTCACCTTCGAGGGCGAGGCCCAGTACCCCTCCAGTGAAGGTCCATCTGTTTATTCTGGAGTTACGAGCCAAGGGTATTTCAGACCCACGCGTGACCAAGGGACCCTGGTGGTCGATAATCCCCAAGAAACGTTCCGAGAGCTTTCATCCCAAAGTCAAGGGACACTATATTCCGACTTGCCTCAGAACAAAAGATCTATTATCCCGGTCTCAACCTCCAACCATATAATCGTCCAACCAGCTCCGGTTCAATATCGGAAAACCCCCAGTCCTGGTATAAGGTCTTTCAGAGATACTCAAGCCTTCAGCCAAGAATCCCTGCAAATATTCCAGACTCCAGCCAAACGCACTTCCAAACTAATTTGATCCCTAGTGGTAGATCCCATCATAATAAGTCAGTTACTTGGCTTGCACCCCAGAAGCAAGCTTCATCTGCCGGACTTGGGTCCTTTCGGATAATTTCTGAGCCGAACCAAGATTCTGCCCAGAATGCTCCAGCCCATACCCAAGGATCTGTTAAACAATCCGAAGATGATAATCAAAGAACTTTTCAGAGCACATCAATCACCAGCGAAAGACCTTTCCAGAGTACACCGGCCATCAACCAAGGACCTTTTCAGAGTACACCCTCCACCATCGAAAGACCTTTCCAAAGTACACCCTCCACGACCAACCAAAGACATTTCCAGAGTACACCTGCTATCACCCAAAGACCTTTCCAGAGTACACCTGCTATCACCCAAAGACCTTTCCAGAGTACACCTGCTATCACCCAAAGACCTTTCCAGAGTACATCTGCTATCACCCAAAGACCTTTCCAGAGTACACCTGCTATCAACCAAAGATCTTTTCAGAGTACACCCTCCACCATTCAAAGACCTTTCCAAAGTACACCCTCCACCATTCAAAGACCTTTCCAAAGTACACCCTCCACCAACCAAAGACCTTCCCAGAATACACCCTCCACTACCAACCAAAGACCTTTCCAGAGTGCACCCTCCACCATCCATTGGCCTTTACAAAATACACCAGTTACCAGCCAAAGACCTTTCCAAAGAACACCAATCACCAGCCAAACCCCTAACGAAAATACTCAAATCATCACCCTAAGACCTATTCCAAACACACCGATCGCTAGCCTTAGTTCATTCCAAACAGCCCCTGCGATCGGTCAAACAACTTTCCATAATATTCCACCTACCAGCCAAAGACAGTTCCAAAATAGTCCAGCTCACGATCAAAGACCTTTTGAAGGCACTTCGACTCTTGCCAGAGAATCTTTCCCAGATACTTTAGCTCCCAACCAAAACGCTTTCAAAAATTCACAACATTCTACGATAAGCTCAATTCAAATTACACCAGTCAATAGCTACGAGTCTTTAGGAAATGCTCCAGCTCCTATTCAACCATCATTTGAAAATACGCCCTTCGGTAGATTACTTTCTTTTCAACAGTCACCAGTTACTTCCAGGGAAACCTTCACAGTTACTCCCTTGCCTGACCAGTCGTCTTTCCAGGAGGCGCCGTTCGCGAGACTAAACTCGCTATACGGCCCACTATCCCCTGGCCAAGGTATCCCCCAAGATTCCAGCTACCTAAGTCAAACATCTTTCTTCCCATCCCCAGATATATCACAGGATCTTTCCAAACTAGTCAAGCCAACGACCAACATTCCCTCCAAGAAAACATAATTCCTCACGAAAAAAACTCTGAAAGCACACCAATATCAAGTTACGAGTCTTTCTAAAACACATAGAAGTCAGGACCTTTCCGCAACCCACAGGGTGTTGACCAAACCACACACTAGAAAGTGAAGGGACAACGACGTCTCGGTCCGTCCTGGACCATTCTCAAGTCCGATCTTGAGAATGGTCCAGGTTTCAGTGGTCACTTGAATTGTCAAGTTTCGGTCCAGGACGGACCGAAACGTCGTCGTCCCTTCACTTTGTAGTGTGTGGTTTGGTCAACATGTTTTAGCCACGTTATTGTGACTCCTCGTCTGCAACCCACAGGGTCATAGCCAGGGGTCTGTTCCATGCCAGGAGCGTTCTCACGTGGTGACAAGCAGTGTGCGTTCTTTTATCCTGCCAGAACACCCAAACCTGGGCCAGTCTACCTAACTTATCGACGCGGATTCGAATTAGTACAAAAAACGCACAAATATGATACTAGTGTGGAAACAAGTTGGGTCACTCACGATGGCCACAAAACTGGCTCAAACGCACCCAGCCAAAATAATTACATAGCACGTATCATAGCGTTAACTTGTGTTTTGTTGGCGTTATATTCTTTTGTACCTGTAATTTATAAATAATTGTTTTTGTTTTCAAGCAGTTTCGTGTTTCACTTGCTCTATATCGTGGCTATTGATGACCAGACCACACACTAGAAGGTGAAGGGACGACGACGTTTCGGTCCGTCCTGGACCATTCTCAATCGACTTGAGAATGATCCAGGACGGACCAAAACGTCGTCGTCCCTTCACCTTCTAGTGTGTGGTCTGGTCAACATACTTTACCCACGTTATTGTGACTCATCGCCTGCATGTGGCTATTGAACGCAAGGCAATTCCTGGATAACAGTGTAAAGTCCGCTGGTGACCCCCACCAGACGGACTCCCTCTGACTTACTGACCACCTGAGTCCGCCGGTCACACTTCCTGCCTTGTGGATGCTTTGCTTCCTGCAGCCTCTGCCTCCCTCCACTAGTTTACATGAAGTATTGCTTGTAAACTCGTATTTTATAGTGTTGAATGAGGAAGATGACCGTGTAGGTGCGACTTGTCCTCCGCCTGTTTAGGCAGGACAGGCGATGGTGGTTCGTAAAGGATAATGTGAATTTTGAAAATATCTTCACTGCAGGTAATGTTTTGAATTGGATCTCTGCCATTTGTTAATAAGGAACAGGTAACAACGCTTCCAATTTGTTTTATTTTTACATTAACCTTCCTTGCCAGGACTGTCATTGTGCCACGTGCTTCCTCACCATGTATGTCATTGTTCAAGATACTACTTCACCAAGTCTGTCATTATTCTAGGTACTTTCTCTCAGCTCTGTCATTATACCAGGTCCTCCCCCTCCCCACTCCCCCCCTCTCCCTGCTTGTGCTCACGTCACCAGCGTCACGTCACCAGCCGTCACGTCACCANTAGAGAAGTCACTATGCTGCGTGTAGCATAACATTATCGAACCTCTTACTCTGACCCTCTCACTCTGACCCTCTCACTCTGACCCTCTCACTTTGACCCCTCTCACTCTGACCCCTCTCACTCTGACCCCTCTCACTCTGACCCCTCTCACTCTGACCCTCTCACTCTGACCCTCTCACTCTGACCCCTCTCACTCTGACCCCTCTCCTCTTACCCTCTCACTCTGACCCTCTCACTCTGACCCTCTCACTCTGACCCCTCTCACTCTGACACTCTGACCCTCTCACTCTGACCCTCTCACTCTGACCCCTCTCACTCTGACCCTCTCACTCTGACCCCTCTCACTCTGACCCTCTCACTCTGACCCTCTCACTCTGACCCTCTCACTTTGACCCCTCTCACTCTGACCCCTCTCACTCTGACCCCTCTCACTCTGACCCTCTCACTCTGACCCTCTCACTCTGACCCCTCTCACTCTGACCCCTCTCACTCTGACCCCTCTCACTCTGACCCTCTCACTTTGACCCCTCTCACTCTGACCCCTCTCACTCTGACCCCTCTCACTCTGACCCCTCTCACTCTGACCCCTCTCACTCTGACCCCTCTCACTCTGACCCCTCTCACTCTGACCCCTCTCACTCTGACCCCTCTCACTCTGACCCTTCTCACTCTGACCCCTCTCACTCTGACCCCTCTCACTCTGACCCCTCTCACTCTGACCCCTCTCACTCTGACCCCTCTCACTCTGACCCCTCTCACTCTGACCCTCTCACTCTGACCCTCTCACTCTGACCCTCTCACTCTCAAATCTCTCACTCTCAACCTCTCACTCTACCGCCCCTCAGTTTTCTGGCGATGTTCTCACTTTAACAATATATTATTCATTATTGTTATTTTGCGTTTTGCAGTCCCCGTGGCGCAGTGGTAAGACACTCGGACCGGCGCTTCGCTAACTCTTAATTTGGCCTGGGTTCGTATCCTGGCCAGGGAGGATTGACTGGGCGCCAATCCTTAACTGTAGCCTCTGTTCACCCAGCAGTAAAATGGGTACCTGGTTGTTAAACAATTTTGCGGGTCGTATTCCAAGGAAAATTAGGATTAAGGACTTGGCCGAAACGCTATGTGTGCTAGTGGCTTCACGAGAATGTAAGAACTCTTGTACATTTTAAATGCAAATCTGGCGTGATGAGGCGGCAGTTTCTGGGCTCGGTATAAAAGATGTGTCGGTGTGAGAAGGTCCATCAATGTCTCTCCTGTCACCTCACACCATCATGAAGGTAGCTCCTTAATATCTCGCACACTCCAGAAAGTGCACTTGTAGCACTCAATTTGATATAGTGATGTTTTTTGCGATTTAATTTTTTTCTTAGTCGTACGTATAGTTTCATTAATTTCTTATTATGTTACGTCTTTTGTTTTCCTGTTGTAGTATAAACTCTTTATTGTGCGAGAATTAACAGATGCCGTCTCAGATTGCTGGATAATCTCGTCGTCAAAGCCGCGTGCAAATTGTGTACAGTTAGTTTTGGTATCAAGAGGCTTCGCATCATAATTTCCTTCTCCGTCAGGGAGTTTATATGGCACTGTGCTTGTGTGTGGCGGCGGTGTGGGCAGCCCCTCAAGAACTGGGCTTCGGGGAAGGTGGCGACTTTCCACCCGCCAACTACAACTTCCAGTGGGACGTCGATCACGCTCCTTCAGGCAATTTCTACGGCCACAGGGAGGAAGCAACCCGCGGCATTACCCGGGGCAGGTCAGTACGTGTCCTCGCTGAAGGCAGCATGGCTAGAGGGGCCAAGATGTGAAATCAATTACTTAACTTCTATGTAAACTTCTGGTAAAGTGTTTTGAATATGTAAATGTTGATTGTATCCCTCGTCCCGACTCTCCAAGTGGTTGGGCACCATTCCTTTACCCCCGTCCCCATCCTAAATCCTTATCCTGATCTCTTCCAAGTGCTATATAGACGTAATGGCTTGGCGCGTTCTCCAGTTACATCCCTCCCTTCCCTCGTCATCCTGCGTCGCAGCCAGATACGATACTGTCAAAGCAACGCTTCTCTTCCTCGGTGCTTTTTTTCTGTACCTACTTCGTCCCTCCGTCAGGCACTACGTCAGACTGCCGGACTCTCGTCGCCAGATGGTGGAATACATCGCCGATGACTCCGGCTTCCACCCCACCATCACCTACGTCATCGACGCCGAACTGAACGTCAGAAATAACAAGTAATCACCTGAACGTATGCGTCTGGCCGAGATTTTGTTGATGTAATCCTTGGAATGTATATATATTTTATTGCAATTTAGTGCATTGTGCATTATACAAATGATGGCACTATGAAGACAAAATATATCTATTATGTAATACGGAAAACGATCCCAGCTTGACAGGATCAAGCTTGGGCCCTAGTTCAAGTCCCAAATCGCCTATCCTGGTCTGGGGCCAGATCCACGAAAGCACTTACGCAAGCACTTACGAACCTGTACATCTTTTCTCAATCTATGGCGGCTTTGTTTCCAATTATTAAACAGTTAATGCGCTCCGAAGCACCAGGGGGCTGTTTATAACAAAAACAACAGTTGATTGGGAAGTTTTCATGCTTGTAAACTATTTAATAAATGTAACCAAAGCCGTCAAAGATTGACGAAAGATGTACACGTTCGTAAGTGCTTGCGTAAGTGCTTTCGTGAATCTGGCCCCAGGTGTTCTGGCGGCCATATTGTCACCAGAACACCGGCTCGTCA
Source organism: Procambarus virginalis (assembly GCA_020271785.1). Taxonomy (NCBI): domain Eukaryota; kingdom Metazoa; phylum Arthropoda; class Malacostraca; order Decapoda; family Cambaridae; genus Procambarus; species Procambarus virginalis. Next base: position 33,563,962 of record WNGS01164858.1, read on the forward strand.
TGACCCTTACCTTTGTACAAATCTGTGTGTATGTGTTGCTTTGTATAGTGACAAAATAAATCTTTGTTAACGATATTATTGTGTTTGTTTACCGGTGGGTGAAGCATTTGGTATTAATACTAAGGAGATACAAGAAAAAACTCCTTCCTACTTCTTGGCATTTAACATAAATATTCCTTGTTTTTGTGGTATAATTTGTTAGCCTTTCCTAAGAGGAGCTTAGCATATGATTCTTCGTTTGCCAAGTATATAGATCCGTTGCCAAACACACACACGATTAAGTCACTTGATTATGTGCCCGTCAATAAATATTCCTGCGTAGGTATATACCTTGCTCAGGGAACAGCACATGTGCTCAGGGAACGACACATGTACTCAGGGAACGACACATGTGCTCAGGGAACGACACATGTACTCAGGGAACGACACATGTGCTCAGGGAACGACACATGTACTCAGTGAACGACACATGTGCTCAGGAAACGACACATGTACTCAGGGAACGACACATGTGCTCAGGGAACGACACATGTACTCAGGGAACGACACATGTGCTCAGGGAACGACACATGTGCTCAGGGAACGACACATGTACTGAGGGAATGACACATGTACTCAGGGAACGACACATGTACTCAAGGAACGACACATGTACTCAGGGAACGACACATGTACTCAGGGAACGACACGTGTACTCAAGGAACGACACATGTACTCAGGGAACGACACATGTACTCAGGGAACGACACATGTGCTCAGGGAACGACACATGTGCTCAGGGAACGACACATGTACTGAGGGAATGACACATGTACTCAGGGAACGACACATGTACTCAAGGAACGACACATGTACTCAGGGAACGACACATGTACTCAGGGAACGACACGTGTACTCAAGGAACGACACATGTACTCAGGGAACGACACATGTACTCAGGGAACGACACATGTACTCAGGGAACGACACATGTACTCAGGGAACGACACATGTACTCAGGGAACGACACATGTGCTCAGGGAACGACACATGTGATCAGGGAACGACACATGTGCTCAGGGAACGACACATGTGCTCAGGGAACGACACATGTACTGAGGGAATGACACATGTACTCAGGGAACGACACATGTACTCAAGGAACGACACATGTACTCAGGGAACGACACATGTACTCAAGGAACGACACATGTACTCAGGGAACGACACATGTACTCAGGGAACGATACATGTACTCAGGGAACGACACATGTACTCAGGGAACGACACATGTGATCAGGGAACGACACATGTGATCAGGGAACGACACATGTACTCAGGGAACGACACATGTACTCAGGGAACGACACATGTACTCAAGGAACGACACATGTAAACTGCTTGTAAACTGAGAGGCGGGACCAAAGAGCCAAAGCTCAACCCCCGCAAGCACAATTAGGTGAGTACAATTAGGTGAGTACATGTACTGGGGGAACGACACATGTACCCAGGGAACGACACATGTGATCAGGGAACGACACATGTACTCAGGGAACGACACATGTACTCAGGGAACGACACACGAGCTCATGGAACGACACATGTACTCAGGGAACGACACACGTACTCAGGGAACGACACATGTACTCGGGGAGCGACACATGTACTCAGGGAACGACACACGTGTATTCAGAGAACGCACAAATATCTAAAGACAGTGAGGTGCTGCTCGCATTCACTACCACACAGGACATTATACACAAGATAATACGTCGAAATTGTAGAGTTCGAACACATATTTCATGGGATTACGATCTACAAAATTGTAAATGCCACTCTCTATTGTTCAACGCCCCACAATACGAGGATGGATTCATAAGAGATGAAACAAAGTTAATTTGGACATGTAAAATTTAGGATAAATTGTTTGATATTTTCCAATATACCAGATGTAATGACATTGTTATATGGTAGATTTGTAAAGTAGGCCAGGTCTAAGATCTTTTGAACGCTATACTAATGAATATCAAACTATAAGAGAATGTTTTAAAGGTTCGTCTCTGAGCTTATAGGATGAATATTTTTTAATATAGTGACGCTGCATCAGTGGCTATAGTTAAGAAAAATTGGGCCAATGACAGTGACACATTGACGGTCACTGTTGACGACACAAAATCCTCCAAAAACAGTGAATATTGGATCGCGGCCACCACAGGAGGTGGTGCTCAGATAAACACTCAATAGCCTAATTTGTATTTTACATTCCCAGTCGACGTTCATTATTTCATTTATTTTTACACGTTGTAAACGCACAGCCTGTGCTTAATCACAGAGAGTTACAGCCCCGCTCCTGTGCCGGGTAAGTCCACTACGGGCTCACCATAGCCCGTGTTACTTGCCCCGCTCCTGTGCCGGGTAAGTCCACTACGGGCTCACCATAGCCCGTGTTACTTGCCCCGCTCCTGTGCCGGGTAAGTCCACTACGGGCTCACCATAGCCCGTGTTACTTGTCCCGCTCCTGTGCCGGGTAAGTCCACTACGGGCTCACCATAGCCCGTGCTACTTGCCCCGCTCCTGTGCCGGGTAAGTCCACTACGGGCTCACCATAGCCCGTGCTACTTGCCCCGCTCCTGTGCCAGGTAAGTCCACTACGGGCTCACCATACCCCGTGTTACTTGCCCCGCTCCTGTGCCGGGTAAGTCCACTACGGGCTCACCATAGCCCGTGCTACTTGCCCCGCTCCTGTGCCGGGTAAGTCCACTACGGGCTCACCATAGCCCGTGCTACTTGCCCCGCTCCTGTGCCGGGTAAGTCCACTACGGGCTCACCATAGCCCCGTGCTACTTGCAACTTTTTGTTCCGTGTAGCTGAATCTAAAACAACACCAACTTGTGCTTTTGGAGGGAACCATGAGTAAAACATTAGTATTCAGTGGGTTGAGATTTTGAAGAAGGTTGTCAATAGCTGCTAGTGTTATGCAACTCAGCGCTCAGGAAACAGCACAGGCCCTCAGAGAGACGCACAGGTGAGCACAGAACACAGTGGCAACCTGGGTTTACCTCACGACGCATCATCCAGGCTCCCGGGTTCGACCTCGGGCGATAAGGAAATGATTACACACGTTTCCTTTAACCTAATGCCACTGTTCACCTAAGTAGTATATATTTAAGCATAGCAGCAAAGAATTAGGCAACTGTTGTTGGAAGGGGGTTGCACCCTTGAGAGGGTCAGTAGTTCGACCTTGACACAAGCCTGAAGTATATACCCAGGCTTGCTGTCCCCGACAAAGACAAGGAGGCCCCCTAGGTGTGCCGCGGGAGTTTAAGGAAAGGTCAAAACAAAAGGAAAAAAATAAGACTTATGGACATTAAATTTAAAAAAACAATCTTTTGAAACCCATGATCAACAATATTAAAAAAAATACTGATTAGAGTTTTAGCTATTAAACATTTAAACACATTCGTAATTCTCTTTATATGTGAAGTTTCTCCTTTACAAAATCATGGAGTCGTATTAATTTCAGCACCATACTCAGTGTGCCGACAGTTGAAAAAGACTGAAATTATCTGCTGTTCAGTATAATTATATACAGTATAATTATATGCAGTAAAATTACAACACGTATAATACAAGTGACAAAACCCATCATGAGATGAGGCTCAGGGAACAGAATGAAATTAAGTTTATTCTGTAACTTCTAGCGACTTTAATAAGGTACATAATACAAGACAACAAATCATTTAAAGCAGTCAATAAGAGATGAGTTGAGAAACTAGACCTAACGAAGGTTAATAAGAAAGAAGAGACCTGTTAGAGACATATAAAATACTCAGGGAGAATTGGTAGAGAGAAAATATGCACAAATAATTTCAACAGAACAAGAGAATATAAGGGGGAAGCAAGATGAGCATGGAGATATGAGAAAATAATATACCGCGATAGGCAAGAGTAGTGTTTAAGCCAAGAGCTGGGGGTCCAAGAGCTCAAATTCATTTCTACAGAAACATATAGGCAAGTTAAGACACACACACATATCACAAGCAATCACACAATCGACTTGAGAATGGTCCAGGACGGACCGAAACGTCGCCGTCCCTTTACCTTCTAGTGTGTGGTCTAGTCAGCAGGTAAATTCTTGCTGTCATTTCTCTTTAGCGTAGCGTCACGGGTGCTGTAAGTGGGGGGGGGGGGTCTAAGGCCCCTCATCACGTGGATGACTGCCAGTGGAATGTTTCTTTCTCAAGCTGGTGATTGATCACCATGCAAGCGGCCAATTGATGGAGCCCACTTCCCTCCTTCCCTCCTTCAAGGTTCAGCTTCTCGACACAAGATGAACTTTTCATCTTTTGTTATCTTCCTTATTTGAAAACCTACAAAAAACCGTAATTTATTTTTGCTTCATTAATTCTTGAAAAAATGTATTTTAAATATAAATATCCGTCACCATTCTTGTCCATCATCACAACAAGGCTTTTCGTAATGCCTAATTTAATATGTAAATGGCGGTAGATAAACATTTCTAGGGACATACGAATGGAGGATTTTAAGCCTTTTTTGTTCCCGGGTGTGGAAATGGCTGAGCTCTCGCGTCATGCAGGTCGGCGTTCAATCCCCGAACAAGTGGTTGGGCACCATTCCTTTCCCTCCCGTCCCATCCCAAATCCTTATCCTGACCCCCTTCCCAGTGCTATATAGTCGCAATGGCTTGGCGCTTTCCCGTGATCACTCTCTCACGCTTGGATCAATCCTTCCTTAGCTAATGACATGTGCTGTCCCCCCACTCTCCCATTCCCGAAAGACACAACACAGATTCCTGTCTGCAGACGAGTCACAATATCTTGGCTGAAAATGTGATGACCTGGTTGATACCGGGTTGATACCGGGTTGATACCTGGTTGATGGAGTTCTGGGAGTTCTTCTACTCCCCAAGCCCGGCCCGAGGCCAGGCTTGACTTGTGAGAGTTTGGTCCACTAGGCTGTTGCTTGGAGCGGCCCGCAGGCCCACATACCCACCACAGCCCGGTTGGTCCGGCACTCCTTGAAGGAATAAATCTAGTTTCCTCTTGAAGATGTCCAAACACGCACATCAGAAGATGAAGAGACGACGACGTTTCGGTCCATCGTGGACCATTATATGTGATCACTCACGACTTGATAACGGTCCAGGATGGACCAAAACGTCGTTTTTTCGTCTTCTGATGTGTGGTTTGGTCATCACAGTTTCGTGTATCCACGCTGTTGTCCCAAGCGAAGGAGCGAGGACTTTCAAGTCTCCACAGAGGTTCATAAAAATAATTTCTACACTGGATCTTTTCTAACAGTAGTTTTATACGACTCTTTCATATTAGTAGCTCGAGTTAATGGCACTGATGGAAGTCTATTTCCCTTGTGAGGAGGAACAGCTTTAAGAGTCCATGAACAAACGCCATTCCCTGCCATCATGCTGATGAACAAGCACCTCTAGTACACAGCAGACAGCTTTACCAAATACTAAATTTTCTTCTTGTGGAAGGAATTGTAATAACTCCTCATGACGGATCCGAAAATACTACAGTAGTGAGTTTAGCGTTCATTAACCTCATCAATGAGGTTAATGAACTTAACCACAAGTTGTTGACCAGACCACACACTAGAAGGTGAAGGGACGACGACGTTTCGATCCGTCCTGGATCATTCTTAAGTCAATTGACCACAATCGACTTGAGAATGGTCCAGGACGGACCGAAACGTCGTCGTCCCTTCACCTTCTAGTATGTGGTCTGGTCAACATACTTCAGCCTCGTTATTGGGACTCATCGCCTGCTTAACCACAAGTTCAATCTTCTCAGACGGTCCCTCAGCCTCGATCCAGGAAGTTCCGTCTACTTTTTTTGACAAGTTTAAATTCTTGTGGGTGTATAAAAACCCCAAAATATAAACTGAAAGGAAAGCACTGTATTGTATAATATTATTCAGAAAATACCCATAAATTCGGTAACCTGATAATTATAAAAAATAGCCAACAATAAGTATGGGTGATAGAGAACTTCCGATAGAATTCAGTTTTTAAAAATTACATAAGAATCATTTAATTCATTTGGACCATCGTAGCCTCGAACCCGGGACCATTAGGACGTGGTTCACCTAATACTTCCATACTCAAGTGACAAAAACAGTGAAAGCCTGAAGTCGCAGTTGGATACCAGTTGTCACTGGGTTCCTTCTCTATTGTGGCTGCTCTGTAGCTCGGTCGGTTGGGCCACTGTTCTCCAGTTTTGTGGTCCCTCCTTTGAGGCTCCAGATGGTCAAAGTGAAGGAAAGGGAACTATCAAGGGAAAGCGCCAAGCCATTACGACTATATAGCACTGGGAAGGGGTCAGGATAAGGATTTGGGAAGGGACGAGGGGAAGGAATGGTGCCCAAGCTCTTGGAAGGTCGGGGATTGAACTCTGACCTGCATGAAGCGAGGCCGTCGCTCCACCATCCGGGCCAAGTGGGTTGGGCGCTAAACTAGCAAGGGAGTAAGTTAAATATTTTGCATGGTGAAGACACGACCACAGGCCCGGTCAGAAGTGCACGCCAAGACTCAACAATAACAACCCAGCCACGTATAACTATCTGATCATCAATTTCCATCACAAGTCTGATTATGGAGAGCCGCACTTGTACCCATAAGCGGGGCATACTGTGCTTGCCAGGGTTGAGCTTTAGCTTTTTGGTCCCGCCTCTCAACTCTCAATCAACTGGTGTATAGATTCTTGAGCCGTCTGGGCTTTATCAGATCTGCATTTGAAACTGTGTATGGAGTCTGCCTCCATCATGTCATGCTTGTGTCTTTGTCCGTATGTGTGTGTGTGTGTGTGTGTGTGTGTGTGTGTGTGTGTGTGTGTGTGTGTGTGTGCGTGTGTGTGTGTGTGTGTGTACTCACCCACCTAGTTGTACTCACCTAGTTGTGCTTGCGGGGGTTGAGCTCTGGCTCTTTGGTCCCGCCTCTCAACCGTCAATCAACAGGTGTACAGTTTCCTGAGTTTAATGGGCTCTATCATATCTACACTTGAAACTGTGTATGGAGTCAGCCTCCACCACATCGCTTCCTAATGCATTCCATTTGTCAACCACTCTGACACTAAAAAAGTTCTTTCTAATATCTCTGTGGCTCATTTGGGCACTCAGTTTCCACCTGTGTCCCCTAGTGCGTGTGCCCCTTGTGTTAAACAGCCTGTCTTTATCAACCCTGTCGATTCCCCTGAGAATCTTGAATGTGGTGATCATGTCCCCCCTAACTCTTCTGTCTTCCAACGAAGTGAGGTTTAACTCCTGCAGTCGCTCCTCGTGTGTGTGTGTGTGTGTGTGTGTGTGTGTGTGTGTGTGTGTGTGTGTGTGTGTGTGTGTGTGTGTGTGTGTGTGTGTGTGTGTGTGTGTGTGTGTGTACTCACCTAATTGTGCTTGCGGGGGTTGAGCTTTGGCTCTTTGGTCCCGCCTCTCAACTGTCAATCAACTGGTGTACAGATTCCTGCGCCTACTGGGCTCTATCATATCTATCATATAAGTTGGAAGTGAAGGAAAATCGTGCATAGAATATTATAAATATAGAATGCTAGAAATATAGAATAGTGGCAAGAGGCGGCATCAGTAGGCTGTTTCCACAAGCCACGCGAGGCCTACCCCAGGGCACGTCCACAGGGATAAAATACGGAAATCATATAGTGTACTATGGAAATGTGAATCTAATAATTAGAATAAAGTGAGTGAATACCATTGCAAGCCGGAAATTAGGCGGAAAATCCCTTGTAAGAATACAAGCAAAGAAAAATCAGTGTTATAAATCGAGTAGCTGGAAACTCGTGACATCAACCTGGGACGACAAGAGGTCACCTGTACCGCACCGGGGACCAGCTTCGCTACCCTACGCTAAGTACCTGCCATAAAGTTTGAACAAAATAACATACATAAAATAACATACATATATTACAAATCTACGGTATACATATAGTATTATAAATATTAAATATATAAAAATATACATATAACTTTATAAAGAGTTAAAAGGACTGACATCAACAAGTGATCCACACAGTAAACCACAAATACAACAATACATCAGACAATGGAGAGATGTGGCGAGTGCTCGGGAGTACTGGGAAAACGTAATGTAGGCGTAACGTGTTGCATCTGTAACATGAGATTTCACCTGGGCTGTACAGAAGTATCTCCAGGATGCACAAAAAGGCAAGGAATTTACTGGGTCTGCAAAGATGACAGATTAATGTTAGAGAACATAACTAAACTGATGAAAAACATTCCCGAGTCACAGAGATTACCATTCACAGACAAGCTACCAGTGATATATGCAGACTGGGATAAGACAACATTGGTTAACGACCAAAACCCAGGAACAGATAGTTTAGAGAACCGCAGCAGTAATGTGGAGGAAGAGGGTATTGTAGTACATAATAGCAGCAATATTGCAGAGTCAGGTAATATAAACGATGTGAGCAACAGTGAGACAGAGTGCATAAATGAAGGAATTGGGACGAAAAGCGGAGATGGCTCCAATAAAGAGGTAGACAAGACAGACACAGATATAAATACCTTGAAAAACGCAAAACCGGAACACATTTGCAAATTCTACGCTAAAGGAATATGCAAATATGGAAAATTAGGAACAAAATGCCATTTTCTGCATCCTCGAAAATGCAGGAACATGTTGGCGAGGGGTACATGCCGTTTTGGAACAGGGTGTAGATACTTCCACCCCAAATTATGTCAATTTTCAATTAGGGACAAAAAATGCTACAATCTTCAGTGTCCGGAATTCCACGTGAGAGGTACACAACGTTATAGACGGGAAGATCAGTATGACACTACTGGCAATTTTTTAGAGGAAGGCAGAAACAGAGCAGAAAATATAAGAGAGAGGAACAGTCAGATGGAACCACCACAGGATTACAGAGGGGAAGGGAGATACCCACAAGTCTGGAATACACATTACCAACAAACACACAGGTACTACACCACACAACACTCGCCCCACTACCGAAACTGGACGAATCACTTCGAAAACAACACACCCTGGACGCAAACACAGTGGCCCCCTTACCAGAGCCTCAGATATTAACACCAAGTAAGGCATCCAGCACTTCCACTACCACGATAACATCATTTATATTTGCCAACATTCAAGGTATAAAAACACGCAAATCCAACAAAGTTCACTTTATAGATGGTCTCCTTCATGAGGCAAATGCAGTGTTTGCAGCCCTAACAGAAACCCACACAAAGGACTACCATGATGGTGAAATATGGATCTCAGAGTACAATCTTTTCAGATGTGATAGGAAACACCGGCTTCAGGGTGGGGTCAGCCTATACATCAAAGACACACTCATCTGTACTGAGCTGCTAAACACCTCGAATGATATGGTGGAAGTGCTGATAATCAAAATAGAGATTATAAATGTAGTTATTGTCCTTGTATATAAGTCACCGGAGGCAAACCCTCAGCAGTTTAAAGACCAACTAATGAAAGTAGAACACTGCTTGGAAAACCTCACAAATCCAGCTCCGAACATCATTCTGCTTGGGGACTTCAACCTACGGCACCTGAAATGGAAGCACCTGGCTAATACAGTAATATCAGAAAGAATACCAGGAAGTAGCCTTAATGAACAGGCACATGCAAATGACCTGCTACGGATGTGCGACAGGTTTGCCTTAAACCAGCAAATAGTAGAACCAACCAGGAAGGAGAACACGCTGGACCTCATTTTCACTAATAATGATGAATTGATCAGGAACATAATGATTACAAATACCTGTTACTCAGATCACAACTTAATTGAAGTTATGACAACCATGGGGAATAGACCTTCAAAACCAGTCCAGATTCCCGGTGGAGGAGATTTCAGCAAATTCAACTTCAATAATAAACAGATAAACTGGGAGCAAATAAACCAGGACTTCACAGAAATAAACTGGGAAGAACAGCTAGGAAATGCGAACCTGAACCAGTGCCTGGAAAAAATAAGCTCAGTAGCACTAGAAATATGTACAAACCGCATCCCCCTAAGAAAAAAGAGGAAGAGATGCAGATTGGAACGAGAACGTCGTTCCCTATATAGGCGAAGAAAACGAATCGCGGTACAACTTGAGAGTCGCACCCTATCTCAGGAACGGCGAAGAAGGTTAGGTAGCGAAATAGGAAAAATTGAACTCAAGCTACAAGAATCATACAAAACGCAGGAGAGGGAAAGAGAGCAAAAGGCCATCAGTGAAATAGAGAGAAACCCGAAATATTTTTTCTCCTATGCAAAATCAAGATCAAAAACCACATCTAGTATCGGGCCCCTGCGAAAGGAAGATGGAACTTTCACCGATGACAACAAAGAAATGAGCGAGCTACTGAGGAAGCAATACGACTCTGTCTTCAGCGAGCCATTAAACGCACTAAAGATCGATAACCCAAATGAATTTTTCATGGATATGATACCAACATCAAATCATATATCAGACGTCACCCTATCCCCACTGGATTTTGAAGAAGCCATAAACAGTATGCCTATGCACTCCGCACCAGGCCCGGATTCTTGGAACTCCATATTCATCAAGAACTGTAAAAAACCACTATCGCAGGCCCTTCACATTCTGTGGAGACAAAGCCTAGATACTGGCGTTATTCCTGATATACTAAAAACAGCAGAGATAGCACCACTTCATAAAGGAGGAAATAAGGCAGAGGCAAAAAATTACAGACCGATAGCACTAACATCGCACATCATAAAAATTTTGAGAGAGTGCTAAGAAGTAAGATCACAAAATACATGGAATCACAGCATCTCCATAACCCCGGACAACATGGTTTCAGAACAGGGCGCTCTTGCCTGTCGCAGTTGCTGGACCACTATGATATGGCATTAGATGCTATGGAAGACAAACAAAACGCTGATGTAATTTACACAGATTTTGCAAAAGCTTTTGATAAATGTGACCATGGTGTTATTGCCCATAAAATGCGCTCAAAAGGAATTACCGGAAAAGTAGGCAGATGGATCTACAATTTCCTGACCAACAGAACCCAATGTGTAATAGTCAACAAAATAAAATCCAACCCGTCAACCGTTAAGAGCTCAGTCCCCAGGGTACTGTGCTTGCTCCAGTACTTTTTCTCATCCTTATATCGGACATAGACAAGAACACAACCTATAGCACTGTATCATCCTTTGCAGATGACACTAGGATCTTCATGAGAGTAGGCAACATAGAGGACACGGCGAACCTCCAGTCAGATGTAGATCAGGTCTTTCTATGGGCTACAGAAAATAATATGGTGTTTAACGAAGACAAGTTCCAGCTCATGCGCTATGGAAAAAATGAAAATAAAAACTGAAACCACGTACAAAACTCAGGCAAATCATAACATAGAACGAAAAGGCAATGTAAAGGATCTGGGTGTACTCATGTCGGAAGACCTTACCTTTAAAGAACACAATAAAGTAGCCGTCACAACTGCAAGAAAAATGACAGGTTGGATAACAAGAACTTTTCACACTAGAGATGCTATACCGATGATGACACTTTTCAAAACGCTTGTGCTCTCTAGAGTGGAGTACTGCTGCACAATGACAGCCCCTTTCACTGCGGGTGAAATTGCTGACCTGGAGAGCGTGCAGAGATCCTTTACTGCTAGAATCCACTCGGTAAAACATCTAAACTATTGGGACCGACTAAAGAGCCTAAATCTGTATTCCCTGAGCGCAGGCGGGAGAGATACATAATAATTTACACGTGGAAAAATATTAGAGGGGCTGGTCCCAAACCTGCACACAGAAATAACATCACATGAGACCAGAAGACATGGCAGGATGTGCAGAATACCCCCGTTGAAAAGCAGAGGTGCAACTGGTACTCTGAGAGAGAACTCTATCAACATCAGAGGCCCGAGACTGTTCAACACGCTTCCACTACACATAAGGGACATAACTGGCAAACCCCTCACAGTGTTCAAGAGAGAACTGGATAAGCACCTCCAAAGGATACCTGATCAACCAGGCTGTGACTCATACGTCAGGCTGCGAGCAGCCGCGTCCAACAGCCTGGTTGATCAGTCCAGCAACCAGGAGGCCTGGTCGATGACCGGGCCGCGGGGACGATAAGCCCGGAAGCACCTCAAGGTATCCTCAAGGGTA